>OZ014490.1:2969661-3569661 GCA_963965965.1 Trididemnum nubilum
ATCTAGGATAACATTATAACGTGCGTAGTATTTTAAAAACATCTCACAAACAATAAAAAATCGTTCAATTAGAACCTAATCTATGTATAAATTTGATTCTAAATTACAGTCTGCAGAAATCATCAACTTGCAGTATTTTGTGCTGAGGTGTAAACCACTAACTCTTAATTGGACTGTATTGTGAATTGTTTTTAAAATGATTTTTTGTCTAATTTCAGAACTTTCATTGCCGTGTGCAGTTGTGCACTCAGGTATTAAGCAAAAACTAACCGTTAACTCGTTTTTCGTGTCTCCATTTAAAACATTTGAGGACTAATTTGACTGCATCTTCATGACAATTAGCCCATTGGAGAAATAAGTCTGCGTAATCATCATCGGTCATCAGTCTGTGCACATCACGCTCATCAATCTGGCCTTTTGCTTCTGAAAATTTTGAGAAAAAAAATATGTACGTCAGCATCACGGTTTATAGGATTATTAAAAAACAAAGAACAAATGCTTATGTACATTGCACAATTGCTGGGCTCTGCTGGAAACCTCTGCTGGAATTGCGGAAACATCTGCTGGACTCCAGAAACAGAAAACACATTCCTGGAGCAAAAGGATGATGATTTATCGTGCTTAGTAAGTCGAGCAGTAACACGTTTATCTCTGGATCGCGAGGTCTAAGGTTCAAATCGCAGGTCGGTCAAATCGAACACAGTGTTGCCAACAGCTCGTCACCGCTGCAACATTTCTTGGAAATAAGCTGCGTTGCCTGGTCACAATGACACAGAGATGGGCCCAACCAACTCGTTACACGCTTCAACGTAATACAGCAAGTATAATAAAGGATTTGATTGGATACCGGTACACATAAATTTTGTAAAAATAAAAGAATTTTTGTAAAATAAAGATTTTTTGTAAAAATAAAAGATTTTTTGTAAAAATAAAATTTGGAAAATTTGGAAAAATGAAACATTTTTACAAATTACATCTTTATTCAAGTCACTGCACTTAGTCAAAGTGTGTAACGAGTTAGTAGGTCCATTTACACATCACTGTGCCAGAGCTACACAGCTCCTATCAACGAAATGCCACAACAGTGATGGGCCGTTGGCAATACTGTATCTGATTAGTCCAGTATAAAAACCGAGCCCGGAGCTCTTGTTCCACAAGTGGAAGCAACACTAATCATTCAACCAACTGAAAGGATGAATCATTTTCACAAAAATTAATGTTTGATTAATATAATATGTAAAATATATAAAAATCTATGATGGCATTTTATTTTTGTATTTCTGAAAAATAGATCATACTTCAAGCTAAAACTCAATAACGTGAGTACTAATTTTTTCCCCTAAAGCTATCGTTCAACTACCTGAATTTCAAATACTTTTTTGATCATTTCAAAAGTTTTTTGCTTATTCTAACGATTTCATGCAGTTTTAGGGCTGGCAGTGTTCCTGCTAAGCTGATTTTTGTCAGCGAAACAGCGGTTGATAGGATCACACGCAAATAATTTTGGCAATATGATGAAAATTGGTTTAGAAAAGTCGAAAACTTTGTGGAGAAATATGACTTTAAGTATACTTCAATACTGGACTGGTGCAAAAGTTATGACACATAAATGCTTTTTTACAGCTTTAGGCACAATTGTTTTCAAAAAATTTGGGCACCCAACAATCAGCTAATAAGCTTGAGGAAACACTGGAGCTTGTACGCAAAATAATTTCAATTTGCTGATCACTTTGATCAAAATGACTAAACCTTTTTCAGTTGTTGATTAAAAATTTTCATCAATGATTGCCAAAGAACTGAAAAAAAACAAAAACTGATAGTACATACACTATAAATTCGCGCTTTGACAAATGAACAAACATGGAGCTGTATAAACATTATGTGTCAATTTTCTTCACTTACCATTTAACGGTTGTTCACAGTCTTTGCGAAAAAGTTCAATGTCACTTAAAAATTCATTTGCCATTCTAACTAAAATACTGTACAACACAAAAATGCAACTTAAACTGCAATAACACACAACACAGAATTACATTCTGATAAAAACCAGAGCAGTCCAAGCCTTGCAGATCAAGCCACCATCAGACAGGTCAGTCATGATTTAAGCTGCTTTTCTCCTATTACAGGGTTCAAAAAACACCTCTCATAAAAATGGAAGTTTAAACAACAGGGCCAGAAGTGCAGGATTTATTAAATAAGGGAGCATTTACAAAATCAACATTAATGCAATAATATCAATTCAGCATCAACTAGGAAGCACTCCAAGAACCTATGATATCACAATTTTAAAAAAAAGATACAACCAAAAAAACATATCATGAGCACGACAACAAAAGATCATGAAACTGTCATATCTTATAACAACATTTAGTACACTAGAAAATTTGCTTTATGCATGAAGCACATAATAATGAATGCTCCCTTAGTAAACTGCGTACAAATAAATTACATAATGGCTTGTATTATTATATCAGTACTACAAAAAAAAAACAATGAACTTATTGTTAAACCTGTCAGCCTTTGCTGGCTACTTAAACAAAGCAAGCACAAAAGTACTTGAAAAGTCTTCTGTCGACCTCATGCCTGCTTCAATGAAGTTTAAGAATAAGGTGTCATGAAAAGTAATAAGCAAAACCAAGCAGAATAACAAAATCTTATGAAAAAAAATACTTGCATATATTAAGCAATACAGTACTATATTTTATGAAAACTAATTTCCAATAAAATCAAAACTGAAATTGAGCATGCTCTGTTAGTTTATGGCGAAAGGAACGTCAACATTCTAAATCAAATATCCGGACAAAAACAATGGCACAAAATTTAACTTATAGTGGCTCAAAAAAATAAAAATAATTTAGAAAACACTGCTCAACACAGTAATTGAATAATAAATATCAGTACTTTATCAAATTTTCAATTAAATAAGTATCAATATGGTATTTACACAATACTTAAGATGTCAATGCAAATGCCATCTACCAAAAACAAATTCTAGCTAACAACCAGTATAACAATTACATGGAATAATGCTTAAAAGTTTTTTTGTTTTTAATGATGAATATTGTTACACATTGCTGGCATTATTCGAAGGGTAGTGTTAAACATAATTAACTCAGGTCAATGCTTACTACTATCTTGTAAACCATAATTCATCAAAATAAACCTAAATACACCTTTGTAGTACTTTTACATCTGACATTTTTTGCAATTCCCCAGTAATTAATTTTACAAATATAAACTTGGCTAATAGTTTGAACATTAGGCACCATACAAAGACTAATTTTTATTCAATACTATAATTCATTTCATGTTATATACTTTCAGATTTAAACACTAGGACCACTACTAGCACCAGATTCATTCAAAAGTTTTTCTATATCTTTTGTCATGTCTACCGGGTTTACATTTGGAGCAAATCGCTTCCGAGGAACTCCTTGCCTATCAATAAGAAATTTTGTAAAATTCCACTTGAGAGCATTTACAAGAAATCCACTGGTTTGCTTGTTATTTCTTAAGAATTTAAAAAGAGGGATAGCATCATCACCATTGACTTTTACTTTTGAAAAAAGATCAAATGTCGCTTTCATCTCAACTCTTGCAAATTCCTTTATTTCTTCATTGCTTTTAGGCTCCTGACTGTTAAATTGATTACATGGAAAAGCAAGAATTTTTAATCCGTTTTCAGAATATTTTTCATACAGTTCCTGAAGCTGGGTATAATTGGTTCTGGTTAACCCTCAGGCACTAGCCACATTCACAATAAGACTGACATAACCTTTATATATTGAAAGGTCAACATCTTTTCCTTCAATGTCTTTAACAGTAAATCCAAAAATATCTTTTGGCCGTTCTTTAGCCATTGCAAAGCTTTTTGAACTGCTCGACAAAACAACTAAAGAACTAATGCTATAACGACAGAAATGTTTAGCTAAAACATTCATCTCATAATTAGTTTATACTTAATTGATACCTGGATACCGGTACTGATTTTTTAAATGTGGGATTCTGGGTTTAATAAATCAGATATTAGAAGTTACCAAATGTCCTAATTATTTCAACCAAAAATTTTAACTTGAAAAGAGAAAAAACAAAATGAAAAATGTCTATCTATACAATTTTTGTTTAAAGTATGTTAAAGGTTAAGATTAAGTCTACCAAATGAAGTTTATTAGCTCAACTGGTGAGGCAGAAAACTTTTTTTGCCCATGTTTCGATAGGCAATGCTCAGGACATGTACTAACTATCTTTGCCCAAGGCGAGATACCAGTACTTATCTGTATAGTACCGGTACCTATCTGCACAGTACCAGTACTTATCTGTATAGTTGGCCCTCTTATAGTATTAGTAGTGTATATGACATTGTTCAATTTTTCTCTTGGTTAAAAAAAACGATTAGGGGTGAATTAGGTCATATACTGCACTAATATAAGATGTGGGTAATCAGTATTTTGAAAGTACCAATGGCACTTTTGCCACTACTTTGTTAAAAAAGTTACGACAGCACTTTATTTAGTTACATTTTTGAAAACGTACAGACAGTACCAGTCCTCGGTGCTTTTCAAAAGAAAAATTTTGCTTATTTGGAAACAATATTTTTGGTCATTTTATGCGTTGAACAATGATTGAGTCTCTTATTTGCATACTGGTAATTGGTATAACATGCTCACTGCTCAGTGAATGAATCTAGGGGAACAATTACTTCAAAAAAATCAAATCTTCATTATACTTGCTGTATTACGCCCAAACGTGTAACGAGTTTGCTTGGTCCATTGTCACAACATTGCACTTAGGCGACAAAGCTCCTTTTGAAGAAAATTCGCAACAGTGGTGAGCAGTTGGCAACTCTGTGTTTGATTTGACTGGCCCAGAATTTGAACCCCAGACTTACCGCACCACAGCCAAGCACTTAAGCACATAAGCTATCCGACCGATGAAAGAATTACTTAACAGATATTACTAGAGGCTATCCATAAAAGACGTACTTCGCAGTCATGGGGAGTTGTTCAGAGCGGCCATTTTGCAGACAAGGAAAGACTGGGTTTCCTGAATTGTGGACATCCGCATTCCTTAACTACAAAGCATGAAAATGCAGTCGCCTTCATTGACTATGAAATTTCGATTCCATTGCTTTTTAACACATTTTTAGTTACCGGTAGTTCATATCAAGCCTTACCAGGTTAAGCACCACAAACGCTTTTCCATGAAACAGCAAGACAGATTAAGTGAACGTGATCAAGTAGCCTAAGACTTTGCAATGAAGACCTTTTATTGTTTGTTTTAGGTCTTCACCTCGAATTTGAGGGCAATATCTGTACTGAAGGAGAATAACATAGGATCTAGAGCAAATTTTTCACCAGATTGCTGCTACATTTCAAATGCTTCTGGTTTCGGCTGCAAAGGCATCCCCCCCAAAATTTTTGTGCCCCCCCAAAAATACTACTCTGGCGCTGGGCTTAACGCTTAAGCTTGGTTTATAAGCTATGATACCTAAACGTATCAAAAATGTGTTTTTAAAGCATTTCAATACAAAATAAAGTGCAAGTTTTGTTTATATTTTGGTAACCTGGATTCAGTGGCCTAACCAGTCGTGTCACCAATGTTACAAGCGTCTCAAACATAGGCGCAGCCAGGATTTTTGACAAACTACAAATCGCATGCAATGATGTCAACAGAAATTTTCAAAAGAGAAACTTTTTGTGGGGCAAAGACATCAAAGAATCGAAGATCAGAAGCCATGGCCTGAGTCTGGCACTTAACCAAAATTTTGCTAAAGGTAGAGGGCTTGAACCAAAAGTTAAAAAGTGACAACGTCTGAATTGGGAGACACATTGGGTAAACTAGTGTAACTCAAACATATCACAGACAGGGGTCTGGGGACGGCTCCCCCATCTGCCGAATGCTATGATGGTCTGGGGGAGAAGAACCAAATTGCTGGATGATTTTTTGTAATACTTTGGAAAAAAGTTATATTCATGCAATTGGATCACATTTTGCAGCTGTTCAGAGCAATTCATGACTTTTAAGTATGGAGGTTTAAATACAAGACGTTTAGTTGCCGTCGATTAGGTGCCTGACTTTTATGTCCCGGGACTCTTAGGTGCTACAGGTAAATAAAAATTTTTTTGACAAAAGTTATTCTTCAAAAAAATTTTTTTCAAAAAAAAGTATTTTTTCCAAAAAAAATTTTTTTGTTTCAAATAATTTTTTTTTTACAATTTTTTGTGTAAAACTTTTTATACAAGTGCTATAGTTTAAATTTATCACGCTCACTGCATTCCCTTCAATGAAAATAAAAGAATAGACAAAAGACATATCAAGAAAAGCTTTCTTAATACTGCACACAAAAGTGCTGTCGTCGAGAGTACCCCTCCGACTTGTCATTTTACCTCATTCTTAAGACGGTTGAGGTCACAGAGGAACTCTGAGGAGACTCAATGATTGGACCGCACCCAAGGTCTGAGCCAGAGCTCAGAAGTCAACGATAGATAGCGAAGAAGGAAAATGGGCTGGGCAGTCACCTTCATCAAAACTTCTAACCCCACCCTCTGTCCACAAAAACAATTCGTGTACAGCATAAATATTACACACAAATGTTGCTCTCTCATTGATCCCTTTCCCGAAAATCACTGCTCGGCTTTTTTCTAGAGCTGCTCCTTTTCCAGCGCTATCTATTCTGACAATTTTCCTTGACAAGAGTTAGATGAAAAGCTTTGAAGATATTAACATTTTAATCTAAGTAAAACTTTTTTGTTAGAAAAACCTTTTTTCAGAAAAAGCCTTTATTTGAAAAAAAAGTTTTGGAAAATAAAAATGTTGTTGAAAAAAAAATCAAAAAAACTTTCATTTGAAAAAAAAGACTGCCATTTAAAACAAAAAAATTTTGGCAGAGGCTGCAGTTGCAATACATAAGAATAAGAAAATCGCTCTCCTAGCCCTAACCCCAACCCTAAACCTAACCTAAACTCTAACCCTAGCTCTAACCCTAACGTTAATCCCAACCCAAACTCAAAATCTAACCCAAACCCTAACGATAACTTAAAAAACAAAAATGAGTAAATGAGCAAATAGAGCGCTCACTTTTTGCCCAGTAATTCTCTTAACGAGCATTATGTAATGTAACACTAGCCACTTCCAAAAAAAATTTTTTTGAAGAAAAACTTTTTTTAGCACAAAAAAAGTTTTCTGAAAACTTTTTTTCGAAAAAAGAAACTAAATGTCCTACGCCTTAAAGTTATGGTCCGGTTAAGAGCCATTTCAAAAAACTAGATTTTTAACATTTAAACACCAACTGAAAAAATTCAATTGTTCATTCCTCCTTTTACTTACAATTTAAGTCCAAACAATGATTAAAATCTTGCATTTTGGGATTAAATTTTTAAGTGATTTGGCCCAGGTAAGGGAAGTAAGATACATTTCCTCCTGCAATATTTTAGCAGTAAACAATAATCCACTTGAAGATTTTTTTTTTGAGATTTTAGTTTTGTCATTAAAATAACCAGTTGTACTGTAGTGCACATGTACAGCCGGGGTGCCCAGGCCCCCTCAACTGAAATTCAATAATTTGTTCAATGAGCATTTTCCTTAGCTAATTTTTTTTCAAAAGTATTTTGTCACATAAAAACTGACGAGGTGTAGGTGAATTGTTATTGAAACAAGGTACAATAATTGGTTACGACTACTAATCATGTTATTGGCTGGGCTGGATCTCCACTAGTATGGAAGCAAAAGGGACCTAGCTGCAGAGCAAAGAAAAACTCCAATCCTTGCAAAAAACTTAATTGCTATACTGAATAATTATTGACGAAAAAATTGATTTAGCTTGATATTAGCAGACAGCCTTTTGTTTTGCTTTTCCATTTTATATTTATTTTTTGTTTTTTTTTCTTCTGATTTTTTTTCCTGTCAATTATGTTGTGTGGTATGGTAGGGTTACCATATTTGCAAAAGCAAAACTCTGGACAGTGCTTGGCTACTTTTCACGAGACCAAATATATGCGCAACCACATTTTGTCACATTGAAATGTGATCTATAAAATTGGCAATGCAACAAACAAAAAGTTTGCATACTGAGCATTCTGCCTCTTAATCATTCCTGCCTTTTCTAAAACATGGATCTATGGTTGTTTTTCTTGCATCTTGTTTGTGAATGAGCACTCTCATTTAGCTGTTTGAAATAATATCTTTCTTATAAACAATAAATACAACCCAATTAAAAATGCATAATCTAAACTGGCAGCCTTGAAACTACCAAAGTAATTTACCACCAGGTAACGAAGATGCTACATTACAATACCGAATTCAATAGGCCTGCTGCAAAGTGTGTAAATGCAATAATAATGAAGGATTCTCAATGCACACCAATCTATCAGGAAAAGTATTGTAGCCAAGAAGCAGCATAGATTACTCCAAATGAGTTTCTCGTCTTTGGAAGACATGTACGATGTTTACAGTTAAATATAATTTACAGAATTATAAAATTCTGGACATTTGAGCATTTTTTAAAATTCCTCCCGGATGCATAATTTAACCCTAAATACCAGACATGTCCGGAATTTTCCGGACGTTATGGCAACCCTATGCCATGGCAGATTTTTTCTTTTTATTTTCTTCATTGTTTAATGTTTGCTTAAACATAATATTTTTGTTTAAAAAATCTCCAAATTTACAAATTTAATTGGCATTAATAGTATGTTTATTAAATTATTAACCATAAGTAGGGTGACAAATGACTCTTAAAGATCGTAAGGTCTTTTTGTAGTCTAGCCTACCAACTTTTTATATTTATCTGTAAAGTGTTGAAATTTGGTGTAAATAAATAAATCTGAATTTACGCTAAATTGATATAGAGATGTTTTTCAGTTCAGAGTTTCCCTTGTTACCGGTACCTGGTTACTTTGTGTCACATGTGATGTGGGATTTCTGGATCTGCATGTTTGATGTGATGTGACAGTTGCTGACAGATTCTAACTAAAAAAACTCGCAAAATTTCAGTGCAACACCAGTGTTTAGCACTACAGGCATCTTGCAATTTTGGATGTCTAAAGGTACTGGTATCTACAGTACTTAACGCCTAATGTGTAGTGTGTAATTGTACACTAGCATCCTGGCAACAGTAACATAATCCTATTGTTTTATTTGAAGCAATGTTCTTCGATGTATTTTCATTAAAGTATGTTCTTCGATTCTATTTGAATAAGCTTACATAACTAAGGCCTAGAATAAAGTTAGGCTTAGAATAAATGCGTAAGTGGATTCGGGTAATGCCAGAGAAGCATTACTGTGGACCAAAATGGATCAAGAATGTGACATATGCAGCCTATGCAATATTCTTGTTGAAGATGATCAGCAGGGGATCTTATGTGAAGGATACCATACCTGGCTCCACAGAAAATACAATCAACTGACTAATTCCAACCAGCGATGGTTCTGTTCTACCTGCAGTGCTACTTTGAGTACTACAGCAAGTTTAGATTAAGGAAATGCTGTAACACATGAGCAAAAATGCAGATGGGAAAATATGACCTCCATTAACCAAATTAGGCAAGAACTTGATCTGAGCTATGACACCATTGTCACTCAGTGGCAAAATTTCTTTTTAGTGCCTCGAGGAAATGCTGGAAAGAATTTTTTGTCTGAAGCAACTAGAATCATTAATCTATACAACAATGACACCCCACTGAAGTTCATTGCTCTCAAAAGCTTTTCTGTCTTTTTGCCCATGATGCTACAAAAACCAAGCCATAACTCAAAAGCAAAGGACCATTGCAAACACTTGCAAAAACTGCTTCAATTTTGGGAAAAAGGGGATCTGCGATCAATCTTAAACAAGTGCTGTGAAATGCAAAAGCGCTGCTTAAAAGCACGGCTCAAAAGCGCTGCTCAGCTCAGTCAAAGTCAATGTCCAGCATAACCAAAAGATTCACTAAGCTTTTACTGCTGGGCAAGCTCTCCCAGGCTTCAAAACTTATCAACAAAAACAATCATGGTCCTCTTCCTTTGAACAAGGATGCAAAGTTTCAACTTCTTCAAAAGCACCCTAATGCTAGCCCAGCCGATGAAGCCATGATTTTAGGACCTTCACCTAAAATAGAAGAAGTTATTTTTGAATCGATTGATGCAAATCTGGTGAGTAATGTGATTAGGCTCATAAACAGATCAGGAGGTCCTACTCAAATTGATGGAGATTAATGGAAGTATATGGTTTGTTCTAACAACTTCAAATCACATCAAAGAAGCCTCGGTCAAGCAATAGCAACTTTGACTAAGCACCTATGCACTGAAGATTGTGATCCTGATCATTTAAAGGAACTGCTTGCATGTCGGCTTATTCCACTGGATAAAAGACCAGGAATAAGACCAATAGGCGCGGGAGAGGTGCTACATCGTATAATTGGAAAATGTGTGACCATGACTTTGAAAATTGATATAAAAGAAAGTGTAGGAGGCCTACAAATGTGGGGTGGTCAACAAGCTGGCGTTGAGGCTGCTATTCATGCAATGCATGACATCTACAATAATGATGATTGTGAAGCTATGCTGTTAGTGGATGCTACAAATGCATTCAATTCATTATGAAAGGATGCTACAAATGAATACCACAAATGAAAGGTGGCTACAAATGAAATGAAATGCTACAAATGGAATGTGGCCTTGCAGAAATTTAAAAATCATCTGTCCCAACCTAGCTCAGTACATAGAAAACAGCTACAAGCAGCCCACACATCTATATATCAGTAATGGTGGAGGAGAGTACATTTCATCTCAAGAAGGCACAACCCAAGGAGACAACATTGCAATGGCATTTTATGCAATAAGTACTTGTCCCATCATTGAAGAACTGCAAAAAGATGTTTATTATGAATTGGAAAAGATGAATTTGCTGATGATGCAAGTGCAGCTGGCAATTTATCTGGAATGCTTAAATGGTGGAACCAGCTGATCACTATTGGACCTAGATATGGATACAACCCCAATCCCAACAAATGTGTGTTAATAACAAAAAATTCTGAAATACAAAGAAAGGCCCAGATGTTCGGTCAATTTGGAATGGAGATAACTACTACTGGGAAGCTCCACTTGAGAGCTGTAGTTGGAAGTACCAACTTTAAAGCAGAATATATGCAAGGGCTAGTGAAGGGATGGGTGGATGATGTGAAGCTGCTGGCAAATATTGCTAAGTCTGAACCCCAATGTGCGTACACTGCCATGACCTATGCTATACAACATAGATGGAAGTTTGCCCAACGAACCATTCCAGACATATCTGCGTACATGAAAAAGCTTGAATTCGAAATTTAACATATTCTAATTCCAGCTATGATAGGTTGAGATATTTCTAATGAAGAGCGAGATATTTTTGCCTGGCCTGTTAGATTGGGTGGGATGGGAATTCCAAAACCAGATGAAATGTCCTATTTGGAATACAGAGCTTCAGTAAAAATAACTCAACTCCTCAAAGAATTTATCATCAAAAAGAAAACCCAGACCCAATTACATGCCGCGGAAATAAAATTGATCAAGACTGAGGTAAAAAAAGAGAAAGTCCTTTGGTTAAAGTCCAAATTCGACTCAATTTATTTGCATGCAACCCCCAGCACAAAAAGGGCCATACAGAATCCAAAGCAAAAGGGAGCATCAAGCTGGCTCACAAATCTACCCCTTGAATGGCTGGGTTATGCATTGAATAAGCAGGAATTCAAGAACAGTGTATATCTTCGCTACAATTGGAATATTGAAAGCATTCCAAAATACTGTGGCTGTGGAAAATCGAATAGCATTGACCATTCCCTCGGTTGCAAACTAGGGGGATATGTAATCATGCGACACAATCACATCAGGGATACTGTGGCCGAAATAATGAAGGAAGGGTGCTTTGACGTTCAAACCGAATCTCACCTCATACCAGTTGAGCCAGGTGATTTAACTCTGGCACACTCAACCAAGGAACCAAATGCCAGGCTGGATGTGTCTGGTAGAGGAATATGGTTCCCATTTGATAGGTCTTTCGTTGACATAAGGATTGCACATCCAAACTGCCCATCGAATGAGAATAAATCCATCGTAACCATTCTGCTCTAACACGAAAAAGAAAAAAAGGATTCTTATCAAGAAAGAGTCACTCAAGTAGGAAAAGGAAATTTTACTCCACTTGTTTTTCTGACATCAGGAGGAATGTCTCGAGAATGTACCAAATTTTCGAATCAGCTGGGCGAACTGATTGCAAACAAAAGAAAAGAAAAATACACTGATGTAATTCACCACCTGAGGACCAAAATTCGATTTGCCCTTCTTAAAGCAACGCTGGTTGCTCTGCATGGCTTTCGAGGCAAGTCAAAAAGCAATGGAATCGATTTGAAAGAAATATCCTTTGATCTTATTCCACATAAGCATACCGGTACTTAAAAATTTAGACCACCGCAAATTCATTATATCAGTACAGTACTTCAAATTCACTCATTTTTATTTCTAGTTTTTCTTTTTTACTTACAGCAATCTTAATATGACAGTATGATGTGTGTATGCTTACTCCATGATGCATCATTTTAAAGTATGATTTTTACTTATCAGCTATACAATATCTATTCTTATCTATACTTGCACATACTACCGTATTATGATAATTAGCACATATGAGGTTTTTTTGAATTTTCACCATAGTATTTTGGATTTTGTTTTTTAGTAAAAACATGCCTTATTTCTATTTGACTGATCAGATATTATCAACTCAATAATATCCGCAGTACCATAACAATTTTCTTCTTTTTCATATACATTTTACTAAACTGTTTATACCGGTATATACTAATTACTTGCAAACTAAAAAATGCTGTACTAAATCATATTTGGAACATGCTATATGACATGCAACTTTTCGATACATACCGTACAACTGCAAATCTCTATTGGAAATCACAACTTATATCTCGGCGCTGTGTTATGTGAATTACCCTGGCGTCCTTTGTTTCTTCTGTTTTGGCTTATTACCAGTACTTCCAAAATTTGAATGCCAATGGCACATTGATACTACTGATCTGGATTTGGAATTGTATCCTTAAAATTTTTGTTCTTATTTTTCATTTTTGCTTTTTTTAAGGTAGTGACTATTTCACCAAAAATATTCAACTTAGAGAGTATAAAACGAGAATGAGAAATATTCATCCGCGCTTTTTTCATTTGCTTTTTTAGGGGTCAAGATTAGGGTTTAGGTTAGGGTTTAGGTTAGGGTTTGGGTTAGGGTTCGATTTGGGAATAGTTTTAGACTAAGCATTTGAGTTTGTGTTATATTTGAGTCAGAATTAATAAAAAACTAGATAAAAATTTTCGGTGAAATAAAGCCTTCCTTTTTTTAATTTTTGCCCATTTTTCTTTGTTTTCATTTTTCATGCTATGGTACCGTATTAACTTTGGTTTCTTATGATACTTCTGGTCACAATTGATGCATAATTTGTTTACTTATTGCATAAATGCTATTTTTTTCAATTTACCACAATTTACTAAATTGCTAATGTGATGTCTTTATAGGCCTGCTGTACTACTGTAATAATATTGATTTGGCTTGCTGAAAAATTTTCATTAAAGTTGATAAAATGTTTCATCCTGATGAACGCACTAGCGCTACAAGCTTCATTTTCAAGTGTCCAACTGAGTAGGCTAGGCATACCTCCAGACCTCTGGTAAGCTACTTAAATTTTCTATTGTCTGCACCTAAATGTCTAAGGAACAAATTTTCTCAAAACTACCGGTACCGGTAACTAGCCTATTTGTGAAAATCTGAAATGTTGCATCCAATTTCTTAAGTTTCTAAGTGATACCGGTATGTTCTGTCATGGTCATTTTACGGCACTATTTCTGATTTATAGACAGTACCAGTAATGGAATTCTCTCCAATCTTACCGTAACTAATACTGTACTTAGGAAAAATTTGAAGTCTACCAAGGGTTGGCTGGTTGGTACCGGAGCAAACTCCTACCATCACGTGAGTAATAATAATAATAAGCAAGCTTAAAAACTGTGCAAAAATTAAAAAATAATTAAAAAAAACTATCTTGACCAAATTTCAGCTGTCTACGACTTACGGTAGGCCAACTGTGTACGATAGTGTGCGTACTAATTGTCTCTCACAGTCTGACCATATTCTGAGATACTGGAGGTTTTATTCATTTCAAAGTTTGGAAGAGTTTAGAACACCAAAAGAAACGCAGTGAGAATTGACACGCTTGAGTGATTTCTTGGTAATAGTAAGTAAGTTTATTGTTCAAATGTTCAGCGCACATAAAGATGCACACTGTGGATGCAGCAAAAGAGCAGAGCTCACCGAGCTACTGCACTCACTTATACTTACAGAAAACATATGAATGCAATTTACACTTGCAGAAAACACAAAAAGCAGAATTATTTAACAGTAAAAAGGTATCACACCACATCACTCATCAGACAACTATACAGTAGGCACAAGCCGTAGCAGTGGCGTCGCTAAGGAAGGGGGCGGCCCGCCCCGGGTGTCACCATTTTGGGTTGACACCATTTTATAAAAGCAATCAAACAAAATAAAGCAACAGTATGTTTAACATCATTGGAAAGTTTACCACACTTAATGGACTAAAAATGATTTAAAGCATCTTTTAAAGCATTTATTTAGAGATAGAGCGCTAATTTGTCAAAAATATAACTCACAAATCAATAAAAACTTTAAAAAACCGCCAAAACTAAGCAATTAAATTTGATCGTTTTTTAAAAGATGCCGAATACAGGTTTCATACAAAAATATTTGCCAATTACTTCAACTCAAAAATTGTTCCATTAGCTTCGAACAAATTATTTTTCTGTATTAAAATATTGTGTTGCAAAAATCTTCTGCACAGAGTGCTCGATGAGTAGGCTACCTAGTACGATGAGTACATAGCACCTGATGAGTACCTAGTACGAAACAGGCTGTAGTGTTTTTGCGTATTTTTACCGTATTTTATTGTGATTTTATTACTGTATTTTCTCTATTAAACATAGACGAAATGGTTTACTTCTTGTGAGTTTTATTGAACTGCTTACAAGATTTCATGATTTGCGGTACCTGCTTGTAAATAAGAGAACTGAAATTTTACCATTAAACACCTCCCACTTAGCCATTGCTCATTTATGCAACCAGCAGAGGTGGAGTCCTCGAGGACGTCCTTGGCCTCGAGGACGTCCTCGAGGACACATTTTGAAGTCCTTGGCCTCGAAGGTCAAGTCCTTGGCCTTGGCCTTGGCCTCGAAGCCTCAAGTCCTCGAAAATTGCCTTGTCCTCGGCTCGAGGACAGCACTAGTTTTTAAACAGTTGAAATTTTGTTGGAAAGCGCCAGAAACCTCGCGGAAAATTTGCGAGCACTTTTTTTGTTTTCCTCACTTGGAGCATAGACGTAGCCAAGGGGAGGATGGCAGGGGGTCCGCCCCCTTCCCAATTGAAATTTCACCAATGACAAAAATGTAACAAAAAATCCTATAGTTCCTTCAGTTTCAGTTTCTTTTTAGCATTTTTCGTTTACAACAGTATAACTATAACAACAATATTGAAGGCCAGGGGCGCCGGGTCCCCCTCAATTCTATTTTTGCCAGCCAATTTAAACGTATAACCCGACGAAAATGGAGAGTTTTTGTCCTAAAAGTTGCTATCTCAGGCCCACATCTAGCCTTTTTGTGAACGTAATGCATTAATCAGGGCCAGATTTACCATAATATGACGCAGTACCAGCAGTAGCGTAGCCATGGGGGAGGCGGGGGCTATAACCCCCTCCATTGGCCTGTCAACCAAAATGCAGAATAAGAAAAATATCACGTTTTTAGCTTTTTTGAGACTGTTTTTTGCGCTGGAATTGACAAAAAAGTGATTTAAAGTATCATTGGAAACATATATTCAGGGGGGGGGCTAATTGTCAAAAATAAAAGTCACCAATCAATAAAAACTTTGAAAAAAATCCCCGAAAATAAGCAATCAAATTTGATCGCTGATGTAAAAACGCACAACATAGGTTTTATCAACAAATATATTATAAACTCAAGAATAAGAGGAGGGGGGCTATTCAGTGTTAGTTAATTACCATAGTCACTTCTCTCAAATATCTTTCCATTAGCCCTTCTCCCAATTATTTTTTTATAAAATATAGACGAAATAGATTACACCGAGTGAGTTTTATTGAATAATAGGATTTTATGATTTACCAGCAAGTAAACACGAGAACTGCAATGTTATCATTAGCCAGTAGCCACTCCCCATATAGCCCATTAATGCAACCAGTTGAATTATGTAGCGCTGCCAACTTCTACGCCACGTTTTAAAAGCAATATTTTTTATTAAAATAGCTCTAAAATTAAGTTCATTTTGCGAAAAAATGCAAAATTTTCGAGCGCTGGAGGCTCCGTCTCCAGACCCCCAAAACAGCCCCCCCATTGTGAATTTCTGGCTACGCGCCTGAGTACCAGCTAGGCTCCCCGAGTTAAAATCGTAAGACTTTTTTTGTTCTTCACCTATATTTGGCAGAAAGATGTTGCGAAAATCTCCAAAGTGCCATGGGCCTAGCGCGAAGTAAATCCTGCCGGAAATAACATGGTTAGTAGAAGTAACCATCTATCGTACCAATTTTCAATAACAATTCAGTAATTCACCTCCAACCTCGCCGCTTTTTATGCACAAAATACTTTTAAAAAAATTAGTCATGAAAAATGCTGAGTGAACGAATCATTGAACTTCAATTGAGGGAGCTGGCCGAACATGTACTGCTTTAACTGGTTATTTTCATGACAAAACTAAATCTCTAAGGAAAATCTTCCAGGGATTATTATTTACTGCTAAAATGCTGCAAGAGACAATGCACCTTGCTTTCCCCTACCTGGACCAAATCACTTACTATTAAATTTAACTCCAAAATGCAAGATGTTAAACGTGTTTTGGACTTAAATTGCAAGTAGAAGGAGTATTAAACAATTTGATTTTTTCAATTGGCTTTCAAATGGCAAAAATTTAGTGCTTTTAAATGGCTCTGAACACTTGCGATATGTGATTCAATGGCATTAAAATAGCTTTTTTTCCAAAAAACTACAAAAAATCGCCCAACGGCTTGGGGCTTCGCCCCCAGACCCCCAAAGCCTCCGGCGGATGGGGGCCCCCACCCCCCCGTTTGTGATACCTTTGAGTTGCACCAGCTTTCTCAACACGCTTCCAAATTTAAATATTTGCGTTTTTGAGCTATTAGTTTAAGCCCTCTCCCTTTGCAAAATCCGGGTTACGTGCCAACAGGCAACGATTTCAGATCTTCCATCCTACGATATCTTTGTCAAACAAAAACTTCCTCTTTGGAAAAATTTTGATGACGTCATTGCATGTGATTTGTGGTTTAAGCCTCCCCCAATCATAAATTCTGGGTACGCCAATAAATTGGAGATCGCCTGAAAAAAATTTTTGAAGACTTTTTTTTCGGAGAACACTTGCGCCTGTGTCCTTGGTCCTTGGCCTTGGCCTCGAGCGTTCCTGTCCTTGGCCTCGAGAGGTTCTGTCCTCGAAAAGGCTGTCCTTGGCCTTGGCCTTGGCCTCGGATTTTTTTTGTGTCCTTGGCCTTGGCCTCGAGCCTAGTGTCCTCGACTCCACCTCTGGCAACCAGTTTAATCATGTTTTGCACAGCTAGTTTTTATGCCAGCACATTTTAAAAGCGTTAATTTTCATCAAAATAGGCCCAAACTTAATTATTCTTGCAAAAAATACAAATGACTCCGCTCCCAGACCCTCGAAACTCCCCTTTGCAGATTTCTGGCAACGCGCCCGAGTCTAATCATGTTTTTGCACTGTTAATCTTTGTGCCACCAGAATTCTACCCGACATAGACTTAGCCAGGGGGGGGGGCAGGGGGCCGCCCCCAATCGCAATGCCAGCAATGATAAATTTGTGAGCAAAAAGGTCATTGTAGCTTCAGATTTTCTCGTTGGTTTGTTGTCAGAACGCGAAACCTTTTTTTTGGTCTTGACCTAATTTTTGGGTCAAAATCGGCCCTACGCTCTGTGAAGACCTTTTTTTGTTTTTGTATTTGTTTAGGTCTTCACTGTGTAAGTTGTGGGTATCTCCTACAATCCGAAATTGAACTCCAACTACATTTCGCCTCCCTCCCACCAGTGGCGGATCCAGAAAATTTTGGTGGGGGGGGATTTTAAGCACAAAACCGCAAAAATTCGGATGTCTTCACCAAAATTGAGAGTGGTTTTTCGGCCGAAATCGGAAATTCAAACGATTTTTTCGCCCAAAATCAGGTGTTCTCCAAAAAAAAAAAAGGTCTTCACCAAAATTGGGAGTGATTTTTCGGTCGAAATCGGAAATTCAAACAATTTTTTCGCCCAAAATCAGGTGTTCTCCAAAAAAAAAAAAAAAAAAGGTCTTCACCAAAATTGAGAGTGATTTTTCGGCCGGATTCGTTACGTTTAGGCTGGTGGGGGGGGATGCATCCCGAAATGGAGCCGAATTATTCGAAATAGAGGCTGATTTTTCGGCCAAAATCCTTACTTTTAGGCTGGTGGGGGGGATGCATCCCCCCATCCCCCCCCTAAATCCGCCACTGCCTCCCACCCCAATCAAAATTCTTGGCTACGCCTATGCTACTCGATGCCACGTTCTAAAAGCATTAGTTTTTGTTAAAATAAGCCTAACATTAAGTTATTTTTGCAAAAATATAAAAATTTTCAAGTGCTTGGGGCTACGCCTTTAGACTCCCAATGGCCTTCGGCGGACGGAGGCGGAGCTCCCATACCCTTTCCCCGCTATTGCAGATTTCTGGTCATGCGCCTGATACTAAACGTGGGATGCTCATACTTTCGAGTTTTAGAATCTTACAATGAGAAGTAATTAAGCTAGCCAAGTACCAACCTCTATGTAGTATCTACATTAAATGAAGTAGCCTAGTACCGCTATCTTCAAAATTTAACCTTTTGCAGCCTATTATACATTTTGAAGGGTGACACCACGAAATTCCGCCCCGGGTGTCACCATTCTCAGCGACGCCACTGAGCTGTAGCATAACCACAAGCCGTGAGTAAAGTATCAAGCCGTCGCACAAATAGCAGGAATATATATACAAGCCTATATACAATATTGCCTAGATGACAATCAAATCAAATGGCAGTAACATTCTGCAGAGATTGAGGACAAGCAATCATATGTCGAGCGCAAAAAATAAAATGAAATGAAATTAAAAAAAAAAATTGTTTAGGATACTATTGGTAAGCTACAGCACTAGTAAATGTCGATGCAGAGTTTAATGAAATTACTAAATTGTAGCATCCTAATAGCAGCTTGGTGTACTATTTTTTGAAACGATAGTATGAATTTAATTTTAGCTGAGAGTCTATTTGATTCCAGAGTCGAGCACTACGAAATTTAATCGAGTTTTTACCAGAATTCGTTCTAACAGAGTTGACAAAATAGTTTCCGTTTGACTTATTTCTTGTATTGCAGTGGTGAGCATGGTCAATGGATAAAAAGTATGTTTCAAAAATTTCTGGTAGATTGTTTACGAGATAAAGGTACATGAACTTTCCCAGCTCTAATTCATAAACGTCATCAATTTTAAGAATTTTATATTTTTGATATAAGGCGTTATTCTTAACATGATCTTTCACAGTAATTTTGTTGATAATTCTCATAACTTTGTTTTGAAGTATTTGAAGGGGGTGTAAGGTGGTTTTAGTTGCACTTCCCCAACCAAGTATTGACAAGTAATAGCTTGACTTAAATTCCCAAACTTGTTCATAGGAACGACCGACGCTCGCGTTACGTGTTACTTGTTTTTACTCGGCCATTTTTCAACTAACGAGTGCGAAATTTCAGACTTTTGCTTATAACTCGAGAAGGGTTTGGTCGAGCTACATGAAATTTTGACAGCAGTTTGATATCAATGAGTTGTATGTTTGTACCAAGTTTCGAGGCAATAGGTCACGTGACTTTGGTTTTAGGACCCGAAAACCGCCCCGCAAGTTTGGCGTATAAAGCCGCCTCAGTCAAAAACGACTTATTAAGTACGGCAAAAAATATTTCATATGGTTGTATGTCTTCCAATACCCTTTCATCCCAACCAAACCATTTTTGGCTGCGATGAGGTTTTTTCCTTTTTTCGTTTTTTTTCTTCCTAGTTTGTGAACGCTCTTCTTCTCCTAAACCACAAAACATCGAAATCTAATTTTTGTGTCAAGTTGTTAAGCTCCAAACGCAATTTTGTCTCCCGAAATTTTTTTGGGCAACTCCACCGAGAACCCTGCAAAATGGGCCCCAAAAAATCCATTTTTTGAATGGCTCAAGCTAGAGTGCTAGTTGTTCTTGATATCAGGAGATATTTAACAGACAAATATTTTGACATAGTTTGTGGGGCCACCCCCCCGGGGACCTCCCCAAATGGACCCCCCAAAAATCAATTTTTTGAACAGCTCAAGCTAGAGTGCCAGTGTTTCATGATATCAGGAGATATTTAACAGACAAATATTTTGACATAGTTTGGGGGTGCCACCCCCTAGGGACTCCCCCAAATAGACCCCCAAAAAATCATTTTTTTCTTCGGCTCAAGTTAGGGTGCCAGTTTGTTTATGATATCAGCAGAGATTTAACAGACAAATATTTTGACATAGTTTGGGGGTGCCACCCCCCCCCCCCATCGGGGACCCCCCAAAAATCAATTTTTTGAATGGCTCAACTTAGGGTGCCAGTGTTTTATGATATCAGCAGATATTTAACAGGCATATATTTTGACATAGTTTGAGGGTGTCACCCCTCCCCCCCAGGTACCCCCTTCAAATGGACCCCCAAAAATCAATTTCTTCTATGGCTCAACTTAGGGTGCCAGTGTTTTGTGATATCAGGAGATATTTAACAGACAAATATTTTGACATAGTTTAGGGGTGACACCCCCCCGGGGACCGCCCAAATGGACCCCCAAAAATTAATTTTTTGAATGGCTTAACTTAGGGTGCCAGTTTGTTTTGATATCAGGAGATATTTAACAGACAAATATTTTGGCATAGTTTGGGGGTGCCACCCCTCGCGACCCCCCAAATGGACCCCCCAAGAATCAATTTTTTGAATGGCTCAAGTTAGGGTGCCAGTCTGTTTTGATATCAGCAGATGTTTAACAGATAAGAATTTTGGCATAGTTTGGGGGTGCCCCCCCGGAGACCCCCCAAATGGACCCCCAAAAATCAATTTTTTGAATGGTTTAACTTAGGGTGCAAGTCTGTTATGATATCAGAAGATGTTTAACTGACAAATATTTTGACTCTACTTTTCTGAAGGTTCCATAATCAGATATCTTTGAATAATTGCTAATTTTACGGTAGACAAAAAGTACTTTTGAGCGTCACAGCGTTAGCTTTGCGTCGGTCGTTCACTGGGTTTGCTGGCAAACTCCCATCTAGTTGTTATTCCTTGTTTGTCAAAATGATACAAGCACGTTCACAAAAGCGAAAAGCTGCAGCTTTAGTAATAACTGTACAAGATCTGCCGGAAATTGCGTGCGCAGGCTATGAAATTTTTTTTCGGCCTGCAATGAAATGAAATAGATAAATGGAAAATGCCAAAATAACTTGGCTTGTGTGGAACCCTTTAGCGTATAGCGTAGCTTTTTTCATGCTATCTCATCTATCACCTGCATAATTTGCATAATAGTGCATGATTGATCAAGTAATATTAAACCAGGTATGTTCTTTCCGGTACTTGCGGTTGCAGAGGGCTCAATAATTGGATGTCAGGGCAAATTGAACGTTTATTATTATTAAATAAGAATAAGAGCGTTTTTGTTTGGTTTGTTACAAAATCAGCGAGAGATAGCTGAAAACTATCCACTGAAATTTATCTTAACTGCTTCAAAATGCAACCAGCTCTTTTGCCAGTGGACATGTCAAAGTTTAACTGAAAAAATATTAGAATCATCAAAAACGTATCACTAATTGCATAAATTCGGCACTAGCGAATACTGGGCCGGAAACTTTTTTGCTATCTGAAGGAAATTTTCAATATTTTGATTAAAACCAAAAGCGCTGCCTTTCTTCAATTTCGCTAATTAAAAGTTCAATTTCATGAGTAGACAACGATGGAATGTTAATTAACTACACTGCAGTTCTGGTTGATAACTTTTCAAAATGACTTTGGAAAAGGCCTAGCACAAGTTTGAAGTAAGAACAATTGGGTAATCGATATGCGAGAGTAAACAAAACAGCGGGCAACACATTTACGTCTTTGAAGGAACAGCAAGCACAATGTCAAAATACGTCATTGTCCATTAAAACAAATGAGGTAAAATTTGTATTAACATTTTCGCTTGATAATCGTGAAACATTATTTTTTTGCGTTGACATCGGCAGCATTTTGTTGTGTTCTGTGGCTCAATACTTTCAAAGGCACGGCTAAAAGCTCAGTTTTCTTCATTGAGAATGGTCATAGGCGTAGCCAGGATTTTTGATTGGGGGGGCCCAAACCACAAATCACATGCAATGACGTCATCAGAAATTTTCAGAAAAAGAACTTTTTGTGAGGCAAAAGTATCGAAGAATGAAAGATCTGAAGCCGTAGCCTGTTGGCACTTAACCAGGATTTTGGTAAAGGGAGAGGGGGGAAATTAATAGTTCGAAAGTGCAAATATCTAACTTAGGAGACGAGTTGAGTAAGCTTGTGTACTCAAGCGTATCACAGACGGGGGTCTGGGGGCAAATCCCCCAGTCGCTGGGCAGTAAGTTTTTGGAAAGAAAAAGCTATTTTAATGCCATTGGATCACGTTTCGCACGTGTTCACAGCCAGTGGACCGATAGTTAACCGATCAGTGGTCGAGTGGATAGAGCGTCTGTTACTGAAGCGGTAGACTTGGGTTCGATTCCCAGTCGGGTCAAACCAAAGATTACAAAAATTGGTATTCACAGCTTCTCTGCTTGACGTTCAACAATAAAAGGGACAGTGTGAAGCCTCCACCGTGTGTGGTAAACAGGTGGGCAGGTGGCAGCTTGACTCGAAGACCGAAAGGTCCCTTCGCTGTCTCCTGGCCAAGGCAACTTGGTGAATAAAATGTAATTGAATACCTGAAATTGAAAACGTCCCAACTCCACATTTTTCAAAAATTGAGTTATCGGTTGTACGCTACTTGTAATGTGAAAACGCATCTTTCTGAGTAAAAAAATGTTCCAAATCACTTCAGTAACATTGTAATTTTGCAGGTTGAAAATTTATCTGAGCTGAAAAATGACCCATCTTCTGGATTTGGGTTATTGTTCGATTCAAATTGCTGTATCTGCCAAAAGCGGGTTTCGTTTTCTGCTAATAATTTTTAAGTGTTGTTTTTTTATGAATCACTCAATGCATAAAACGGAAAAACATGTTGTTTTTTTCCCAATAACATTAGTTAAACAGCCAATATTTTTGAAAACAACTTGCAAATATTTCGAAAAAAGATGTCGTAAAACTTGACTGCTTTTAGGCTACCAGTAACCATGTAAACGCGATGAGGTATGATCTAGTTGAGTAACTTTGGTTTGATCAGTCTTTTCAGTTTTGGCAGCAGCGCTGTTAACAAGGAATATGAGTGATTCTGTTAGGTTTAATGTACTGGAAGGTATAGGAAAGCGGAAAAGGAATGAAAAAGAATGGAAGGCAAATAAAAAAAAACGAAGTAGGGCTGAAGGAAAACCTTATATAAATCGGAGGGAGAAGCTGATTCCAGCACGAAAAACTGGAAATGAGTGCAGGTATGCCTAAAGTTCCGGTATAGTAGCTATAGTATAATGATGTTTTTAGCAGCAAGTTAGCTAAACTACAAATACATTACTTTATATTTGTTATACTTTATATGCAGTGTTTAGAAAGTAGGCTTTTGTTTAACAGTTACTTAGCATTGACGGTGACTGAAAGTCTGCAACTACCTGAAAAATACTAAAATCAAATCTTGTTTATGCAAAATGGTGTTTGATAGTGTAAGACAGCCCTTCGTTTCATAGCTGTGAGCCTCTATTAAGGTATAGTATAAAAATAGTGACTTTCTCTTGCTTTGCGCCGGTGCAAGAGGAACTGTTTAAGCAACCTTTCATCAGCCGAAAAAGAGGTATTGCTGCAAAACTTTAACAGCACTGGAGACAGCCGAGCACAAGATATGTGTCTTGTTCGCGGAATAACCGCAGTAAACGTGAAACGGCGACGTCCTGTTAAATCCCCAGCAAAAACGCAACGATCTTTTCAATACCAATACAAGGTGACTGGTTATTTACTTACCGTACTTAGAATAAAACTTTTATTTCAGCATCTGGAAAAATATTATAGATCATTCACATCTCCAAATACGATTTCTGAGTTTAGGGTGACTAATTTATAAGTAATCTGCCACATAATAATTTAAAAATTTTCAGTAACCATCAGAATACAATAAAATAAACAGTCAAACCAGTTTAATATTTAAATGTTGTTTGAGACAAACAGTGAAGGGTAATGAGAGCCGAAGTCTCTATCTACATTAAGTGTTGTTAATTCTAATACCTTTGCCCTAAACGGTATATATTTCATTTATTTATAATATACTGATATATTTCTAAAATTTATCTTCTGTAGATAACTGTTGGAACGGAAGAAACTACTGTGTGCCGAGAAGCATATGCCAGTTTACATGGCATTGGAGTAAGCCGACTACGAAGGATTGCCAGAGCAGTTGCGAAGTTTGAAACCCCCCAAGATAATCGCGGACGACACAACATTCGCCCAAGAGCTATAACAGAAGAACTTAAATCCAAAATATATGACCACATCACAAAATTCCCATTTAAAGAATCTCATTATGGCCGTCAGCGCACCTAGAAGCGGTATCTTAGTGCTGAACTCAGTGTTCGAAAAATGTACGTTATGTTTGTGGAAGAGAATTTTCCTGAAAAGTACAGAGAGTTCAATGAAAAAGATGTTCAACCTGAAAAGTTTGACTGTGCTATCAAATACAAGTTCTACTTTGATTTTTTTAAAGAACATTTCAACTACGGATTCGGGAAGCCTAGAACAGATGTGTGCGGAGAGTGTGAGGAATTGAAAGTGAAAATCGGCACTCAAAAAAATTCAGAAATAAGAAAAAGATTGGAATTGAAGCTGAAGATACACAAGAAAAAGTCTGATTGGTTTTATGCTTCTTTAAAGAAATGCACAAACGAAGCCATTGAAAATGAAGAAAAAGAAACACTTTGTTTTGATTTTCAACAAAATTTGCCATTTCCGCATTTACCAGTTGGGGAAATTTTTTCCAAAAGACAGCTCTGGTTTTATAACTTTTGCGTTCATTCATGCACCACTGGAAAGCCAGTAATGTACACTTGGCCAGAATGTTTTGCAAAGCGTGGTTGCAACCAGTAGCGTAGCCAGGGGGGGGGCGGGGGGGGCTATAGCCCCCCCCATTGGCCTGCCGACCAAAATGCAGAATAAGGAAAATACCACGTTTTTAGCACTTCTAAGACTCTCTTTTGCACTGGATTAGACTAAAAAATGATTTAAAGCATAGTTTGAAACGTTTATTTGGGGGGGGGGGCTAATGGACTGCCGACCAAAATGCAGAATAAGGAAAATACCACGTTTTTAGCACTTCTAAGACTCTCTTTTGCACTGGATTAGACTAAAAAATGATTTAAAGCATAGTTTGAAACGTTTATTTGGGGGGGGGGGGGCTAATGGACTGCCGACCAAAATGCAGAATAAGGAAAATACCACGTTTTTAGCACTTCTAAGACTCTCTTTTGCACTGGATTAGACTATTTTGAAACGTTTATTTAGGGGGGGGGCTAATGAACTGCCGACCAAAATGCAGAATAAGAAAAATATCGCGTTTTTAGCATTTCTAAGACTCTCTTTTGCACTGGATTAGACTAAAAAATGCTATAAAGCATAGTTTGAAACGTTTATTTAGGGGGGGGCTAATAGACTGCCGATCAAAATGCAGAATAAGGAAAATACCACGTTTTTAGCCAGTAGCGTAGCCGGGGGGGGGGGAGCGCGGGGCTATAACCTAGCCCCCCCCCCCCATTGACATGTCGACCAAAATGCAGAATGGGAAAAACACTACATTTTTAACACTTCTGAGATTGTTTTATGCACTGGAGTGGACTAAAAATAGTGATTTAAAACATTTTTTGAAACATGTGTTCAGGGGGGGGGGCTAATTTGTCAAAAATAAAACCAACAAATAAATAAAAACTTAGAAAAATGGTAAGAAATAAGCAATCAAATTTGATCGTAAGTGTAAAAATGCTGAACATAGGTGTCATCAACAAATATACTATAAACTAAGGAATAGGGGAGGGGGGCTATTCAGTATTTGTTAGTTACCAATCATTTCTCTCAAATTTCGTTTCATTAGCCCCCCCCCCCAATTATTTTTCTCTACAAACTGTATACGAAATAGATTACTCCGTGTGAGTTTTATTGAACTATTCGATTTTATAATTTGCCAGCATCTAAACAAGAGAACTAACATTTTATCATTAGCCACCTCCCAAATAGCCCATTTATGCCACCAGTTTAATCTTGTTTGCACTGCCAATTTCTAAGCCACGTTTTAAAAGCATTATTTTTTAATCAAAATAGCCCTAAAATGAAGTTATTTTTGCAAAAAAAATGCAAAATTTTCGAGCGCTGGGGGCTCCGCCCCCACACCCCCGTGCCTCCGGTGGCTGGGGGCTTTGCCCCCAAACCCCCAGCCTCCGGCGGCTGGGGGCTTCGCCCCCAGACCCCCATTGGCCTCCGGCGGCTGGGGGCTCCGCCCCCAGACCCCCAAAACAGCCCCCCCCATTGCCAATTTCTGGCTACGCGCCTGGTTGCAACGAGGTTATCAGCTGCTTGCATCACTACATTAAAGCCAAGGTACCCAGAGTTGTAAAAAATCTCGATCTGTTCTGTGATGGTTGCAGGGGACAAAATCATAACAATGCGATGGTGAGGTTTCTTTTTACCCTAGTTTTTAGAGGCGACTTTGAAAAGATCACATTGCATCTGCCTGTTTGAGGACACTCCTTTCTTCCATGCGATCGACATTTTGGAGTTATACAGCGAATGAAGCGAAAGAAAGACACTGTGCCACATTATAAAGAATGGGAAGAGTTGATCCAAAGAAAGTACGAATGTGTTGAAGTCAAAGAAAATATGATCTCTGATTATAAAAGATCTTTTGAAGAGCACTTCAAGAAATCTGTGTCCGCGAACAAAGAAAAGTTTCTTGTTAGCAAATACAAGAAGTTCATCTTTTCGGCAACCCACAAGCACATTGTTAAGGTATCGTCATCAATGTCTGGTCTAACCGAGTCGGCTTTTTCGCTTCTAAAAGCAAACGAAAGACCAGACTTTCCATGCAATCGTGTGTATTCTAGCTTGATCCCAGTTAAAAAAGCTAAGCTAGCTGATGTTCGGTCACTTTTCAAGTATCTTCGGGAAGATACCATTGAGTTTATATCTGGAATACCAGAAAAGAGTAGTAACGATGATGAGAGTGACAATGACATTATGGATTAAGACGTTCAAATGGAACAACAATGTTTGTTTGCTGAACTTTTATTACCCCCCAAGCTAGCAGCTACATCTGTGATGACCGATAGACAATTTTGCTTCAAATACGCATATTTTTACTGTATGTGTACTTTGAAAAGCGAATTACTTTATCAGGTTGCTATATAATAAAAGCTTTGTTTTGTTTTCGCATGACAGTGGTGTAACAGTTCTAAAAAATGAAAAATAAAGCGGATGATATGAAAAACAACCCAAGTCCACACTTTTTAATTGTTTTTTGTGACGTCAGTAATTGCTTTCCAGCGAAATTACATGAACTAAATTAAACACTATACTTAGTAGCTTAGTGTGTGAAAAAATTGTTTCGTTTAATATAAAATATAAAAAAACAGAAAGTTTTTCTTGATTTTCTCGAAAACTACTTTCCTGGAGTTAGGATGTTTTCATTTTCAGGTATTCAATTACAATTACATTTGAAAGAACTATTTTTTTAACATTTGAAAGTCAATCGAAAAAATTTAATTGTTCAATCCTTCTTTTACTTGCAGTTAAAGTTCAAAACACGTTTAAAATCTTGCATTGTGGGGTAAAATTTGATTGTAAGAGATTTGGTCCATGTCGAGGAAAGTAAGGAAGATTGCCTCCTGCAATATTTTAGCAGTAAATAATAATCCATTCGTAGATTTTCCTTAGGGATTTTTATTTTGTCATAAAATTAAGCAGTTATAAGAGTACATAAACGACCAGTGGGCCCACGCCCCCTCAACTGAAATTCAATAACTTGTTCAATCAGCATTTTCCACGGCTAATTTTTTTTAAAGTATTTTGTGCGTAAAACCTGGCGAGGTGGAGGTGAATCGTTGTTGAAGAATGGTACAATTGATGATTACGCTTACTAAACATGTTATTCCCGTGCCGGATTTACATTGCGCGGGGCCCCTGGCATTTAGGGGATTTTGGTGACATCTTCCCCCTTAATAAGTGAAGACTAAAAAAAGTCTTTCTATCTGAGCGTGAGGCCCTGGCACTGTGCCATATGGGAAATACAGAGCTGGTTAGTGCATTACGTTCATAAAAAGTTTAGATGAGGACCTGAGGTAGCAACTTTTAGAACAAAAACCGTTGATTTCAACCTGGTTTTACGTTTAAATTGGTTGGAAAAAATTGAATTAAGGGGGGTGGGCCGGGCCCCCTGGTCGTCAATATTATTTATTGCTTATTACTGTTGTACGCGTGTACTGTTGTACGCAAAGATGTTAAAAGAAACTGAAAATGAAGAAACAAGGCTTTTTTGTCAAGTTTTTGTCATCGGTGGCATTTCAATCGTAAGGACCCGGGCGCCTTGAGCCATCCCCCTGGCTACGCCTATGGTTTTGAAATAAGATCGCGTCCTTAAGTTCTTTCATAACAATAATAAAACAAAGCATTTAAAGCGAAATTAAAATCTTTTTTTCCAAAACGTCGAGGACGCAAGTCAAGTCACTCGACAGTTTTTTGAAACCTCAAGAATTGCATGATATTATTATGACGTGGATACGTGATCGTCATTATTGGAACGACCGACGCTCGCATCGCGTGTTCCTTTGTTTTTACTCGGCCATTTTTCCAACTAACCAGTGCGAAATTTCAGACTTTTGCTTATAACTCGAGAACGGTTTGGTCGAGCTACATGAAATTTTGACAGCAGTTTGAGATCAATAAGTTGTATGTTTGTACCAAATTTCGAGGCAATAGGTCACGTGACTTTGGTTTTAGAACCCGAAAACCGCCCCGCAAGTTTGGCGTAAAAAGCCGCCTCATTCAAAAACGACTTACGTACGACAAAAAATATTTCATTTGGTTATATGTCTTAAGATACCCTTTCATCCCAACCAATCCACTTTTGGCCACGATGAGGTTTTTTGGAACGACCGATGCTCGCGTCGCGTGTTCCTTTGTTTTTACTCGGCCATTTTTCAACTAACGAGTGCGAAATTTCAGACTTTTGCTTATAACTCGAGAAGGGTTTGATCGAGCTACATGAAATTTTGACAGAAGTTTGATATCAATGAGTTGTATGTTTGTACCAAGTTTCGAGGCAATAGGTCACGTGACTTTGGTTTTAGGACCCGAAAACCGCCCCGCAAGTTTGGCGTAAAAAGCTCTCTCAGTCAAAAACGACTTATTAAGTACGGCAAAAAATGTTTCATATGGTTGTATGTCTTCCAATACCCTTTCATCCCAACCAAACCATTTTTGGCCGCGATGAGGTTTTTTCCTTTTTTTTTCTTTTTATTTCCTTTTATTTCCTTTTTTTTTCTTCCTAGTTTTTGTACGCTCTTCTTCTCCTAAACCACAACACATCGAAATCTAATTTTTATGTAAAGTTGTTGAGCTGCAAATGCAATTTTGTCTCCCGAAATTTTTTAGGGCAACTCCACCGGGAACCCCCCCAAAATGGGGCCACCAAAAATCCATTTTTTGAATGGCTCAAGCTAGAGTGCTAGTTGTTCTTGATATCAGTTGATATTTAACAGACAAATATTTTGGCATAGTTTGGGGGTGCCAAACCCCCGGGACCTCCCAAATGGACTCCCCCCAAAAATTAATTTTTTGAATGGCTCAACTTAGGGTGCCAGTGTTTTATGATATCAGGAGATATTTAACAGACAAATATTTTGAAAGAGTTTAGGGGTGACACCCCCCTGAGGACCCCCCAAATAGACCCACCAAAAAATAAATTTTTTTTGAACGGCTCAACTTAGGGCGCCAGTCTGTTTTGATATCAGCAGATATTTAACAGACAAATATTTTGGCATAGTTTGGGGGTGCCCCCCCCGGGGACCCCAAATGGACCCCTAAAAAGTCAATTTTTTGAATGGCTCAACTTAAGGTGCCAGTGTTTTATGATATCAGGAGATATTTAACTGACAAATATTTTGACTCTACTTTTCTGGAGGTTCCATAATCAGATATTTTTGAATAATAATTGCTGATTTAACGGTAGACAAAAAGTACTTTTGAGCGTCACAGCATTAGGTTTGCGTCGGTCGTTCACTGGGTTTTCTGGCAAACTCCCATCTAGTTTTGTTGCTTGTTGTTCAATTACTTAGCTTTGCGAAAAAAAGTTGGCAAGAATAGGATTAGTAGGCCAGGCTGGTTTGTTTCAGAGCTGCTATACTCGGCAATTGCCTAAAATCAGCTAGAAATTTTGCAAAATCAGCCTTTTCTAATGCCATAGAATTGCAAAATGCTGGGTGACCAATGGTGCGGAGTCAAACGGATTAAACCGTATTTTTACGAATCTCAAGTTGTTCGCATTAATCAATCAGCCGATTTCAAGCAGTATTTATTTAAAATGCTCTATCTATCTATGGTGATCCTTCACAACAAGTGTTGCTACAGATATACGAGGTATGTTCAATTTAGCTACGAGAAAATGTCTGGAGAAGCACAATTTACTTTTATAGCTCACAACACTTAGTCGCCTTCAAAATTTCTTCTTTTTGCATGCTTCGCTCCCGATGCAGGAAAACTTCTCTTCTTTGGCACAAACTTGGCTCAGATTTTGTGGAGTTCGAATCTTTGTTCAGAATTGTTCCCTACCATAGGAAAATTTGTTGAACCACGATAAAAACTTGCTTTTTCTCATCTGTTCATCCCCAGAGAGGTCTCCTTCAACATTCCAGATGCTTGCTTAGTTTTCTTAAACGAGGATTGAAGGCAAAATCAATGGGGGTATTTGAAGTTTGACGAATTGTGTTAAACTAAATTGGCGTTGACTTCACCTTTTTTGACCCAGTCCTTCCAGAGATATTCTACGTCAACACACGACGTCGGTGCCTCCAGTAATTTTCTAAATCTCAATAATTTTATTGGCAACCCTGACGTTGATACGATTAGCGTCGTTAATCAATCAATCCATCAATTACGTTTATTTGTGCTTAAATCAAAGTAATCAGATATCAAAAGACAGCACAGAAAAATAAAGCACCAGGAGATGGCGAAAATGACCGCACAGTCTTTAAATCTACCACCACCTGTCACAAGTCATGTAGTGTGAAAGTATGTTTTGAGAAAGTACATTTACACAAATAAACAAAAACAAAAAAAATAAATGAGTAAACAACAAAAAGTAAAAACAAACCATTATTCAGATACTGTATTTACATTACATGACTCTGATAATGCCACGTTTAGATAATTTCGAGGCCAAGGCCAAGGACACAGGCGCAAGTGTTCTCCAAAAAAAACGGTCTTCAAAAAAAATTTTCAGGCGATCTCAAAAAAAAAAGTCTTCAAATTTTTCAGGCGAACTCCCAAAACAAAGGTGTTCAAAAATTTTTTTAGACGATCTACAAAATTTTAACAATTCAAAAAATTGTGCTATCCTCCAGCCGAGGACAGAGTAGCTTGTTAAAATGCCCAATAAATTCAAAACGTTCTAAAATATTAAAATGCCCAATATATCGCTTAGTTAACATAAATAATGTTTATTATTTTTAATCAAAAAGTCTAAACTTCTTTGTTTTCGTAGCCAAAGTTTTGTAAAAAAGATTCCTAATCTTGCATTTCTTCATTTTGAATTGAACTTTACTTAAAAATAATGTTTTTTTTTCTACTTTGAAACAAAAACGTTTACCTATCATTTCAAAATTTTTAACAGTTTTTTAGTTTTACGCTGATTTTTGTTACTAAAACGTCATAAAATTTAACCAAAATAGATAATGTTTATTAATTTTAGTCCATAAATCTCAACTTTTTTGTTGTCGTAGCAATAGTTTTGTAAAAAATCTTACATTTCGTCGTTTTAGTCATTTTAAATTAAAAGTTTAAGTAAAAATAATCTTTTTTTCTACTTTAAAACAAAAACATTTACCCAACATCTTAAATTTTTTAACAATTTTTTAGTTTTACACTAATTTTTTTACTGAAATGTCTTAAATTTTACCAAAATAGATAATGTTTATTAATTTTAGTCCATAAATCTCAACTTTTTTGTTGTCGTAGCGATGATTTTGCAAAAAAATATTACGTTTCTTCATTTTAAATTGAAAGTTTAAGTAAAAATAATCTTTTTTTCTACTTTGAAACAAAAACATTTACCTAACATCTTAAATTTTTTAACAATTTTTTTAGTTTTGCACTGATTTTTTTTACTAAAATGCCTTAAATTTAACCAAAATAGATGTTTATTAATTTTAGTCCATAAATCTCAACTTTTTTGTTGCAATAGCGATAATTTTGCAAAAAATATTACGTTTCTTCATTTTAAATTGAAAGTTTAAGTAAAATTAATCTTTTTTGTACTTTGAAACTAAAACGTTTACCTAACATTTTTAATTTTTTTAGTTTTACACTGATATTTTTACTAAAACACCGTAAAATTTTATTCAACGACATCTATCTTGAGTTAAAACAAGGTCTTTTGCTATTTTTTTGATGTCATTCGATATTAAACCTTGTCTTGAATTCTCGAGTTATAAACATTACGTCCGTTTTTGCGATTTTCTTGTTTGCGTCAAAATGTTTTAGCAGAAATATCTCAAAATCTTACGTTTTTTTTCAAGCGACAATTCAATCTTAAAATGATTGCTGTTCGACGAATTTCTAATCTAAATGTCTACACAAAGTTGAGTTTTTTATTACTTAATCTTATTTTATAGCAATAAATTCATCAAAATATTTTAAAACCTGACGCTTTATTTGTCCTGAGTTTAAATATTTCTCAGACATAATTGAAAAGCTTGCCTGAAACCTAAAGTTTTCATTAATGTTTTTCTTTGTGTGCCGATAATTTGATCGAAATCTTGGGTTGATGGTTATTACTTTTACTTAAACTAACCTAATGTAGTAAAAATTTTAACCGTTTTCATGTGTTTATGAAAAATGTTTGATCAAAGACATTCAAATACTTGCATTTTCTTTGATTTGAATAAGAGTTTTAACCAAAAAAAAAAAAAACAACAACGAAAATTCGCCTAAAATTTTATCAAGACCTCTTGATGATCGCGATTACGGGTGGAACAGACTGTAGGGTCTTAAATCTTTAATTTTTGACGTGTACTATGTTATGTTATTCACTCTGAGCTACGCTGTCGCAGACTTTTTTTGTAATCGGTTGAATTCTCACTCCACTGATCATATATTTTATTGGATTATTAAACATGGTGATAACTTTGTAAAACATTTCAAAAATTTAACATGAAGTTTTATTTGAAACCAATATTTTTTATAGTTATTCCGGAGAATCGTTCAAAATTAAACCTTTTTTCATATTCTCGGTTATAAATTTACCTGAAAGATAGTAAATGTACTTTGATTCAAAAATTTTCTAAATTCTTAAATATTTTAACGATTTTCTTGTTTGTGGTAATTTGTTTAAAAGATATTTAAGTTATACAATTTGTTTGTATTAAACAACATTTTGCGAGTTTTTTGAGTAATCGTGTTTATATAGAGGTAAATTTGTGAAAAAGTAATTGTATACTGAAAAATGAATATCACTCAATAACTTTTAACTAATAATTCTCTAAAATCTTGTTTTTTATAAATTAATATTGTTTTTTATTGGAACAAATTCAATAAATACTCTTCAGTCCTTGTAATTTCTCTGTCGTGAGCAAAAACTGTAACGTAACAATGAAATGTGTTGGTCTAAAATCTTAAATTTTTATAAGTTTTTTGTTTACATAAGAATAGTTAGAACAAAAAAACATTCAAAGTTCAATTTCTTTGACTTGAATAAAAATTTTATCTAAAAAAAACCGAAAACTTTCTTAAAATCTTACAAGTTTGAAATATTCTTGTTTATATAGAGATAGTTTTGTGAAAATAATTGAAGTCTTACAATTTTTTTTTTAACGATGATTTTGCCGTATTATTCGATAAGACGACGGCAATAGCTCAGTGGTAGAGCGTCGGGCTAGTAATCGAAAGGTTGCTGACCCCTGGTCGAACTACTAATGCGCCGTTGTGTTCATGGGAAAGACACTTTACGCTAATTTCTCATTGCGACCAAGCAGTGTACCCATTGCGGTGGCCCAGCCTGATCTTGCAATAAGAACTCGAGAAGGGGTGCTCTGCGTTGGTGTGGTTAGACAAATGCAGTGCCTGGTTTATACAAACGAATCAAAAATTTGATAACTTTTATTTAAAAATTTTTTTTATAATGTACAACAAAAATTAATCCAAAAAACTCGTTTGATACTTTAACTTTTTATAAACTTTGTCTTTATGTCAGAGTAATTTGATCAAAATATTGAAAATCGTCTGTTTATTCTGAGTACTGCTTTAACCTTAAAAATTTTTTAGAAATTTGCTGGTCTTTGTAGAAATGATTTAATCAGAGACATTTGAAACCTTCCAACTTTAACTTAAAAATTAAAAATTTTGTAAAACTATTGTATCAATTAAAATGTAGGGACTTCGCTTTGGAGTGGTATGAAATCATATCGATCAAATTGTTTAAAAACAACACTAGGTTTTTTCTTCGGAAATAATTGAGAGACTTACTGCGATTTCAGCTTTCAATCTCAGGTAAAAGTTGAAAGTGTCTGCAATGCATCGAGTCCTGTAAAACTTCTGCGGCTATGAAAATTTTTAATCTTGATAAATTTATTTTTTCGAATGAAATTGAATAGATATCTGTAATGGTAAAAGTTTTTAACCCCGGTCAAATATACTGTAGCTTTACTCCTTCGACGTGAAATCAGAGCTGTCTGAGGCACTTCAGGCTTCTAACCTCAAAAGTTTAAGGTTTCAAAGATTGTTCTTTTTTTTTTTTTTTTTTTACAAGGATTGTGGAAGAAATAAAGAAATCCAGACATGTGAGAAGCAAGCGCTGTTTACCTATAATTATACAACACTTAAAAATAAGACTTATGTTGCAAATTTGGGATTCGTCGAGTGAATAAAAATAATAAAAAACTCGCATCTTCGTCTTGTTCAACACAACAAAATATACCAATGTTGATTTATTTCGCTAAAAAAAAACACCACAAATAAAACATAAGTTTGAATAAAGAGCGTTTAGATTTTCGGTAGCGTTTTTTCTGCGTTTCATTCGCTTTACCGCACCAGTCGTTGTTCGTCGGTTTCGCACAGCCGGTAAACAGTCACAAATCCGCAGAAATAATTCTAGTCGCTTGTGACCTTCGGTAGGTAGATGTCAAGTTTTATCATTTTAATAACCAGCGAAGTGTAGTTGTTGAGAAGATACAAAAAAACAACGTCGAGGGCAGGATTTTCATTTTGAAGTGTAGCTGATAGCTGTCTACTGCCACCTTCTGTTGAATTTCTGCTTTTTTTTCTGAATTTTGCAATTAAAACATCATAGTAAACTTAGAATGAATAGATCATGACAGTTAACGTGTTTGAGTATTGATGGTGCAATTTAAGATCGATAGACTCTAACTTTTCTATCGATTTTCACGTCACAGATGTTACATCGAGTGAGAAATTCGCTACATCGAAAACAAACACCCAAATGTTTCACGGTTTAAAGACCACATCCCTTTCTTCATTCTTGCAACTTTTACATTTTCCTTCTTCTTCCACAATTTTTCTTGCTTCCGCCAGAGTCATTTGTCGATCTTCAGGGACATCCAACAACGCTTGAAGGAAATCATTAAAGTTATAGAAATTAATGTCGTGTTCTTCATATCTTTGAGTTAAAACGCGTCTAATTTTCGCCTCCCCAAATCCTAGCGTTTTTAGAATTCTCACATTTTCTCCATGATCCATTTCATTGTTTATTGATTGTCACATTTTCAATTTTCTGGAATCAGTAAAAGCCGGAGAAGTCTGAAGTTCTGGTTGAGGTTTCAGATACTTTATCAAATTGCCAACGAGTTGAACTGAAGCGGGATTTGTTATAATCGGACGTCTCAAATCAAGGTGTTTTTTAACTTCGTTTTTGACAAATTCAACCCCTCTCTTTTTTAAAATGTATTCACACAATGCTGGATACCATTTTGCGTATTCCTGAAAAGGGTCATCAGTCGGTTCCCAATTTTTTAAACCACCGTTGCAGTAAAAGCACTTAACTCTATCTCGATCACCGAGGTAGTAAAAACCAGTGTCAGCAAATTCACGACAGGTTGCCTTAATTCGTGCACCTGGCCAGTTGATCGATTCAGTAAAAGTCTCCAATCGGTCAGCATACTTTTTCAGATGCCTGTTTCTGGGGAATAGACACTGAAAATCCGAAGTTTCAATGTCTATTCCCCAGAAACGGGCATCTGAAATCCTTTCTTCTTCCTTTCTCTCTAGCCACAATAGTAAGAAATCTTTGTTTCTTGAGGCGGAGTGTTTGCTAGTAACACTGCAAGCCGCTTGTATTTACTATTGCAATCTACAGTTTTGAGAAAAAGTCAATGGTGCATAATTGTGATTGCCCAGTTTTTATTTACACGAATTACTACAAATTACTGAAATTAAATTGAATAAATGCAGTGACACCAAGAAAAAAAGAAAAAAGGCAACCACGATAAAGCAATTACAGTTAATTATAATAATGCAGCTGCGAGCAATTATAATGATGTAACTACCAGCAATAATGACCGAGCTGCTACAATAAAAAAGCAAATTCTATTCGCCTAATCGGCGTGCGCTTTGAACCTTAATCGGCGTGGCGCAAAAAATGGATAAGATAAAGATATATACTGTATTGTAGTGATGGTAGCCGCGCAGTGTACGCGGCCGCGTACGCGGTTAGACCAACAGCGCCGCGCCGCGCAGCGTGGTAAATTCCAGCAGTTTTGCAGTGCAGTGCCGCGCAGCGTGAAGGAGGATGAGACCACTTCTTTGCATTAGGATTAGGTTAGGAATCAGCCACTCTTTTGTAGCTTTACCTCAGTTGTTAAATTTAGTCTCCAATATAACCAGCCCAAGTCTGTTAGGTACCGTGGTTTACCGGTAAGCTAGGTTTATCTTTCAAATCGTAGCTTTACCTCAGTTGTTAAATTTAGTCTCCAATATTACCATCCCAAGTCTGTTAGGTACCGTGGTTTACCGGTAAGCTAGGTTTATCTTTCAAATCGTTGGCCTCCCTTGCATAGGCTATCTAAAAGTACCGGTATGCTGGGCTGGATGAGTACTTGTACTGAGTGGTAGTTGGTGATTCTGTGCCAGTGGTAATAGTTACCCTAGGCTATTGCATAGCCTACTGCATAGGCTTAACACCAGACACAACAGATAAGGTGATGTCATGTCATTTATAACTAGCCTGTCATTTATAACTCTGATATAAGTCAAACTGTTAGCAGGTACCGGTACTTGTGAGTTGAGTTAAAGTAACCAAATACTGAGTGTAGCCGGATACTGGTAGGTGATTCCAGTAATGATAGGCCTATCAGCCTATTGGTTGGTGCTAAGTGCTGACTGGTATGGTAGGCCTACTTTAGCTTTTTGATGGAGTAAAGTCAACAGTCAAGGCTTTTGTGAAGTTTGCTGCAATCACTGATCAGTAAGCTTGTGGCTATTACAGTAGGAGTATTACTAAGAACTGAATGATCCATTGCAATGAAAATTAAAGTTTATTATAATAGCATGACAAAATTTTGCTGAATGCTTGAGTCTACAGTACCAGAGTACTGTAATCTGAGCTGTGAGTAAAGAATTTCACATTCATAATTTGAAAATCTCTTTCATGTAATTGTAGTTAGTATCACTATAACCCAACCCCACATGCCAACCTATTCCTGTACAGTGTAAAGTAGCCTCAGAGTTCTACTGTTTTAAGAGGACCCATATTTTGATGTCAGTGTATCTTTTTCTCTTTTAACCTTATTTGTGTGGTACCATGTGCTTACAATGCAATGATTCTGGCTTGCCTATTTTTATCATGTGTTATTTGCTTGCTGAAATTTCTGTTCTGCCTTGTATTATTTGCTTGCTTCAGTTTGTGTTGCTTGGTGTTAAATGACTTTGAACATTAGGCACACTGCAAAGAGTTGATGCTGTTTGTTTTCAAGTAATATCTTAAAGCAGTGAGATAGAAACTAAGTAAAGGTATAATATTATCTATGGTTGATTTTTATGTGTTGACTCTCAGCTTTTATCTGTGCACACTCTTAGTCACACACTTTTATGTGGGCCATTATGTATGGTATACGTATATTTTTCTCCATTCCTAATCAATATAAGCTACCATAATTGGTAATACAGTAATTGCCTCTAACATTGCTTCAAATTCAACATGTCAATACTCATTTAATGAAGGTGCAAAAGCACTGAGTGCTTAGACCACTTTTTTCATTTATATTTATCAGTATTTCGGTATCATACATGATACATGTAACAAAAACTTAGATGTACTGGTAATGATTAAAACTGCTTTTACATAACAATTCTTCACTTTAAGCTTAAGAAACTTTGAGCTAAAGTTGTTTATTATGCCAGACAAGTTATAGAATTTTAGAGCTAAATTGATATGAAACTTAGAATGTATTTATAGCTTTCTTGTGTTGTACCGGTATAAAATTACAATTAAAGGACAGATTTGTATACACTGTAGCGTATCAAGCATGGTCATGACTTACTCCTGGCAAGACTAGTAATGATGTGAGTGTAGTTTTAATGTTACTGTTTACATGAATGCATTAATGTAGCCAGCAAACTTTGGCAGTTAAAGTGGAAGTGGTGATATTTTCCATACATATCGGTAATGTCCATGGTTAGATTCATGATTGGAATACTTTTGTTTTGAACAAGCTTAGCATGTGGGTTAATGGGCTTGTTTATTTAAGCAACAATTTAGACCAAGTCATTATTTAAAGCTATTGTTTAACTAGCATCAGGTGAACCGTGGGTGCCAACCTGTTTGGTTTATAATTTTGCATGCAGTAAGCTACAGTATTAGTGTTACACAATGTTATTAACCATTATATTTTGATTTGCGGTAGTATTTGCGGTGCGGTGCAACTAGTTTACAAATTTTTTGCGGTGCAGTGCAGTATGCGGACAGAATTGAGCGGTGCGGTGCAGTTTGCGGACAAAAATTTTACGCACCGCACCATCTCTACTGTATTGGTATACTGTGACAAAGATAAAGATTTAGCTTGGCGCAAAAATTTGGCGCAGTGTGAGACTCTTAGCACGCTGTTAGTGTATCAGGGTTACAGTGTATTACGGTAAATAACTACCGGTAGCTTAGATTTAGGCTTTCCATCGTGGTCTCTGTGCAATGTGCATTTTACATTTTTAGGCCAATGCGTTAAAACAAAGATTAAGGTACCAGTATCAGCGTCACAGTACTTTGATTTGTCAGCCAAAGTTAATTCGATGTTTGTTATGTTGCATAAAAACTTAGAAAGTAGGCCTACTGTTCTGTATGTTTGCGATTTATGGTAGGCCCATGGTGCTTGGTAGGCTACAACTTGCTATGAATGCCACTTAACAAAACTTCTGCCTCTTCTTGTCTAGCTTAGTCACGTTGCTGATGGTTGATTTTATTTATTATTTGATTATTGTTATTTTTTTGCCATTACCATTACGCAATTGTGCTGGATTGGTGCATTGTGATTATCAGTAGGTTACAAACTGATGCATTAGGGCCTAACCTAGAAATAATTTCTTTCATTTTCTAGACAACTTTCCATGTGGTGTACTGTATGCAAACCTAGCGTTAGCATACGCTTAATTTGGTTGGATTTTCAGTTCTGAGTCCTATTCAGTTTGGTACAGATCTCACTGCTCAGATGGAAAGGTAAGGAGGCTGGAGAAGGTACTACTCAGTCAGGTCCAACTAACCCTAATGTTGGCAGTGAGTTCGCGGCAGTCAGTTGACTTGGTTCGCTCAGTACTGGGCTACAGACCAGTCCTTTAACACTGGACAACATGTGCTGTAGAACTGTGATGTTGCTGAAAATCGCAGGTCACCCATCCCCTCAGCCAAACCTCTTGAAAAATTTAACTTGATTAATGGAATCAGTGGCCCACCCAGGGGGGGGGGTGTGGGGTGGAAACTCCACCCCATTTGGAATTCTAAAAAACAACATAATGTTGATGATACAACGCAGTTCGTAACACTTTGCGATATTTACCTTTCACTAAATAATCACGTAAGTTGTTGTTAATCACCTAATATGTTGTTTTAAGGGCTGTAATTTGATCCTGCAGAATATTTACCAAGAAATTGAAATTTTTGCATTTGTCTTAACTACGGTACAATATTGCTCACAGAACAGAGAAACATTGTGTAACTGTGCATACTTAATATACCCATTGAATAATGGATATATTATACCCAATCATAAACTTCTGAGCAGAACAAAGCTTGATACGGTACTAAAAAGAGACAGACAGCCATTTAGTAAAAAAAGTCACCCTTTGTAAAAAAAAAACCTACTAAACCAAATGACTTTTGCAAAAAAAAGCAAACAATTTCGCTGTTTGAGGATAAAAACTAGAACAAATTACCTTTGGACGTCGAGATTTTTATTTTGCAAACATATTCAAGAATTTTAAAACAGCTTTTAATAGTGTTGGAACTATCATTTCCAAATAATTTTTTCTATTTTTTAGCGTTAACTTTATAATAATTTAGGTGATTTTGCAGCATCGTACATCATAATAACAACTCACTGTCTATTTCAGTATAGTCAACCTCTATACGAGGTGTGACTAAAAAGAAACTGGACTGTATTAATCGCACTCGTTGCACAATGCCAATTGGCAAGCCACTTGGTCATCGTAAATTGCAACTTCTTAGCTATGCTGTGTTGCAATTTTTTGCAGTAAGTGATATTCAGCCAGTATTAACTACTAAAAACGACATAATTTTTGAAATTTGGGAGGTTTTAGAGAGAGTGTGAAAATCCAGGGGGAACCATGGCCCCCTCTTGCCGACGCCCATGGTCACTCTAGATGATGAAGAAACAGAGCAAGGTTCGTCGTAAGCAAATTCTTTAATGTTTTTATTTAAGTTGTGAATCGCGCACTTAACAATGTAATAAGTTCATACCGCTGCACAATGCATTGAAGAGAAATAATATTATGCAGTAACAACAGCTACGAACTTGTTGTGAGTTCAAGTTCTGAGATTTTTATTTTTTCTCGAGTTCGGCAAAGATGTCGAATTTTTCGAGTTCAATTAAGTGTTGTTAAAAACAAGCAGTAAAACTAAAATCCAGCTTGCATGAAGAAAATTTGAAAAGGAAGTCATTGCCCTAGCTAAGTTTTACAAAATTAGCCCTGACCCTATCGAAACCAAAGTGCTAGAAGACGAATGGCACAATTTTAAGTTTGAAGTTTTACAGAATTGTCGTTATGCTGATGACAATTGGCGAACGGTTTTGACAATCACTGCGTAACAGGAATTGGATTGGCCCACTCTTTCCACGATTGCCAGAGCAATACTTAGTTTCAATGCTGAAAACACAACTGTAGAACGAGGTTTTAGTCCTTTAGCTAGACTAAAAATGCCCCCAAGAAATTGTCGACTACCATTCACTTGTGACAATTGATGCGACTACGCTTGAATCCAGAATCGTACAGAACTTGCGATTACAGTTTGGCATACAACCTTAGGTGGGCAAGTTAATGTTAAACGTTAGCTTTGTTAACCACTAGTCCGTTAACAAACTTCACACCTCCCTTAACATTAATTCGTTATTTTCAGCTTTAATTGACCGAAGTTAATGAAGTCCGTTAATTCATTAACATTTTGCAAATAATTTACATTTCTTTTTATTCACTCGCTTCTTCAACATGTATTGCCGCAGTTGAGCTTGATCATAAGGAAATATTGAATGCTATGGTGGTCTTTTTGTGTTTTGGAAGTTACAGTTTACAGTCTAATCTAATTTTTAAGATAAAAATAAGTTCAGATGCACTAACGAAGCTGCGATCCAAAAATCTTTGGAAATTGCGAACAGAATTTGATTTGATGAGGCTGTAGCTTATTATTTGCCACAAAAAACAGCTCCTTTCTTCGCTTTCTTCTATAAAACTCGAGCTAGCACGCAACAAGTGTTACCAGTGCAAAGTGGTTTGTACTGGTACGATGAATGAATGGTGCAAGATATTAACGATAAAAACCTTAACGGAAGTTAACAGAACTTAACGGAAGTTAATTTAGTCTGTTAACATGAAAAAACTTTTTAACAGATTACCGAGTTAATGAAAAAGTTAGCTATGTTATTAACGGACTTGTGCCCACCTATGCATACAACCATTGGTTACAATCTACAAAGCAGTCCAGATACAATGCAAAGAGCAGGAGTTCCAGCGCTTTTTCTTCACAGCCCAACATGCCAACGGTTGAAGAAGAATAAATATGGACAGCTAAATTTTGAGACACATATTTTGTGCAGGATTGTTTTTTCTCGGTTTGTTTAAGTTTAACGCTTTTTTTAAAGTCGTGATTTTGTGTTGCAAATTTTTACCCGCTAATGAGTTTTAGTTCTGATAATTAAAAAAATACAACTACAGGTAATGTTTTTTAGTTGTTCTCACATTGTGAAAGAGCAAAACTGCAACCTTGTGTCGTTCATCCTAAGTCTTTTTATAAGTTAGTATTAGTTAAAGATGGATCATTCTGCAATCGTTAAATCATAATAACTCGGAATTACTTAGTGACTTTTGTAACTTGATTATGCTATCTAACGCTTGTTTTTGACGCCTTTTTGCATCACTGCAGTGTCTGTTTATATCATACCTGCCGCAGAGCATAGCATCATTTTAGCTGAGAATGCTTGAAGTAATTTGATCTAAAATGCTGCTGCTTCGTTAGTGCATATGTTATGTTATTCGTTAGTGCATATGTTATTCGTTAGTGCATATGTATTCATTAGTGCATCTGATTGCAGCTTCGTTAGTGCATATGAACCTATTTTTATCTTGAAATTCGATTGTGCTTAAAATGTAACTTCCAAAACACAACAAGCCATTATAGCAATAAATATTTCCTTACTCTCTGCTCAACAAAGTCAGTACGTGTTCAAGGAGTGAGTGAATAGAAGAAACTGTAAATTACACTCAAAATGGTAACGAATTAATGGACTTCATTAACTTTCGTTAATTAAAGCTGAAAATAACAAATTAACTTTAACGAAAGTATGAAGTTTGTTAACAGACTAGTGGTTAACAAAGGTAATGTTTTGCATTAACTTGCCCACATATGAGTATCAAAATATGCTGTATTAAAATTTTTATAACAACAGTCTGGTTTCTTTTCTGTCATTTCTAATATATACCTCAGAATTTTGGTGTTTCTTCATTCCAGCATAGATTCATAAAGAGAGCTAGATGAAAATGTTCAATCTAAAACAGCCTTTTTCAAGGCTACCCATTTCTCAATGGTCTATGACTTTTAAGCACTGACGTTTAGGCGTGAGACTTTTAGGCGCTCAGAGGTAAAAAAACTTCTTTCCAAAATTTTTTTAAAAAATGTTTTTTTTCAAAACAAAGTATTTTTTCAAAAACAAGTTTTTTTTTCCAAAAAAAAATTTTTTGTTTCAATAACTTTCAAGTAACAGTTTTTTTCAAAAAAACAAAAAATGATTTAAAATTTTTTTTTTTCAAAAACGTATTTTTCTTTCAAATAAAAGCTTTTTTCCAAAAAGAAAAAGTTTTTCAAACAAAAAAGTTTTACTTGGATTAAAATGTTAATATTTTCAAAGCTTTTCATCTGACACTTGTCAAGAAGAATCGTCGGAAGAGAGAGCGCAGGAAAAGGAGCAGCTACAGGAAAAAGCCAAGCAGTGATTGGCTGGAAAGGGATCGATGAAAGAGTGTCATTTGTGTACAACCTATATGCTGTACACAAATTCCTTTTGTCAGCAGATGGCAGGGTTAGAAGTTTTGATAAAAGTGACAATTAATTCAAAAAAATATAATAAATCAATTTTTTGTAAAACATTTTTCGGTCTTTCATCTATCTGCTTTTGAAGTCACTTTTATCAAAACTTCTAGCCCTGTCCTCTGCCGGCAAAAAAAATTTGTGTACAACTTGAAGGTTGGACACAAATGACAGTCTCTCATCAATCCTTTTCTACTGCTCGACTTTTCCTGTAGCCACTCCTTTTCCTGTGCTCTCTGATCTGACGATTCCTCTTGGCAAGTGTCAGATAAAAGCTTCAAAAATGTTACATTTTAATCAAAGTAAAACTTTTTTGTTTAAAAAAAATTTTTTCTTTTTGGAAGAAAAATACATATTTAAAAACAAAATTAAAAAAATTGTTGTTTCTTTAAAAACTGTTATTTGAAACAAACAATTTTTTCTTGGAAAAAATTCTATTTGGAAAAAAAACTTGTTTTAAAGAAGAAGTTTTTTTGTTTGAAAGGTAAAATTTTTTTAAACCTCTGGCGCCAAATAGTCTCGATGGATAAAAGTCCAGATGCCTAAATGTCATTGCCTAAAAGTCACGGTCCGTTTCTCAAAGAGTGGAAATTATAGCTCTGTGATGCTATTAAAAGCTATTTTAAAATTCTGTGCCACTAGCAAGCTTTTTCAATTAAAAAATGTATTCACTCAAAAGATTTAAGCCAATTACGCGATCTTTTAGCATTTTGAACTTGACCAGTAAGTGTGCGAGGGCTAATTGGACTGAGTAAAATAATTTTTTCAAACTCTTCCAAATCTTAGTATTTAGCTTTTTCTGATTTCTCTAAAAATGTCAATGTCATCCAAATAGCATTAAAATGGCTATTCTGAAAAAATTACAAGACTTGCCCAGCAGCTGGGGGCAGGCCCCCATAGTGGTAACTTGTTCACTTGCACACAATCTTCACAACTAGCAACTTCAAGTATCCTTATTACAGGGTTTTTGAATAAACAAATGTTTTAACAAAATGCAACTATTACAGCGAATCCCTGTTTGACTATAACTAAACTAACTACAATTGGGTACTGGTTGCTTTTTGAAATTCAAACCCCCCTTAAAAAATTTTTGGGTGCGCCCCTGAATGGAATATGCAAATTTTTAAACATATTTTGGATTAAGCAAGATAGGGATAAGTAATTTGACCGTTTCAGTCAACCCTAAAAATGTACCTATAAATGTCACTAACGTCTGACATGGCTATTTTTTCTTTAAAAAATGATAATAATTGCCAAGTGACTAGGTACTGAACTTTGCCCCCTGACCCCCATGCTACATGGCTGAGGGCTCTGCCACCTGACCTCGTCTATGATATGCTGAAGATTGATTAGTTTATTAAACACGCTTCTTACTGGATAAGTTTTCAACACTGAAAAGTTTCAGCTTCGAATTCAAGCCCTTCTCTCAACAAATTTCTGGTTGCACGCCTGCCGTTGATCAATGCTCATAATATCTCTTATAGTGTAGTTACCTGCCGGTCTTTGCCCCTGCTATTTTTGACATTTTATTTTCATCTTTAGCTTAATAGAATTACTGCAATGCTTTGATGAAGCCAGCTACTACTGGCTGGTGAAACGCTGCAATATATAGCTTAAAAATCCACCATTCCAGCTGTGCAAAACCTTCAAATTGAAAATGTCTGATTTCCTCAATCCATGCTGGAGTTTTGTGTTGTTGCCGTTTTCTGATTTTACATGTGTTGTTTGCATTTAGCTCCTTGCAACCTTGAAGTGTGAAATTTGCTTCTGAAATCCTAAAAAAGGTTGAGAACCACTGGTATAGTGGATAAATGGTAGCCTTGGGTACAATTCCTGGTCAGTTTATATCTGAAAATTTAAAACTGGAGAAATAGGTATTTACATACTAATGATGTGGAGATGGGCCCCACAATGGGAATAAGCACAATGACACAAAGATGGGCGCCATAAACTCTTTACACGCTTCTTCTTAAAACAGCAAGTTGATTTTGTTCTTTTTGTGCTGGGTAATGTTATGCCACACAGATGAAAATTGGTTAAGGTTAATTGGGGTAATTTTGGAAAGGAAAATTTTTGGACAGCCTAGGGTAATTCCGGACATGAAACTAAAATTCCATTTATTAAGTTTTTGTATTACCTATATCATTGTAGATTATTGTTTCGGTAATTGAATAATTGCTTGGTCATTTTAGAAGCTATGAAACGATTCTGCGTAGTTGCTCTCTACTTTCACTTATAGATTAGGTTAGATATTAATTTGTCGTATATGGTAACCAAACACGTTCTTATAACCTGTATTCTTAGCAAACCAGATTTCGATTAAGTTTATTTTTTTGTAATTTGTTTGCCTTGCCAAAAATTTGTTTGGCCGGCAGTTTTTGGCATGGCAATTGGCTCACCCATTTCCACAGCGGTCACCAACCTCGTCATGGAAGATGTTGAGAAAAGAGCCCTGTCGACATTCCACTTGCCACCAAAAATCTGGAAACACTATGTAGATGACACCTTCGTCATAATCCACAAAAACTTGGTTGAAGATTTTTTGGATCATTTGAACAGGATTGAAAACTCAATCAAATTTACCATCGAAAGAGAAGCTGACCACACACTTCCTTTTTTAGACAGATTGGTACGACGAAATAAACATGGCGATTTCTCTACATCAGTCTACCGAAAACCAACCAACAGCAACAGATATTTAAACTTTCGATCTGACCATCCTTTGGAACACAAACATTCTGTTGTATGATCACTAATTGACCGGGCCAATGCTCTTTGCTCTACCACGAAAAGCCGTCAAGATGAAATCAAGCACATAAAAGACAATTTAAAATTGAACTTGTACCCGAACATGACCCTCAACAAGAAACCTTCAAACCGCACTGTACAACAATTCAAGGGCTTTGCCATAATACCATACTACCCCGGATTGACAGAAAAAATACGGCGTTGTTTGTCTGACCATAATGTAAAAACCGTATTAAAACCGAGCAACACCATTGCCAAGAAACTCGCCAATTACAAAGACTCGGTGGACCCTAATATGCGACAAGGAGCAGTACATCAAATTCCTTGCCATGACTGTGACTTCTCATACATTGGCGAAACAAATCGCAGTTTTTCCATCCGCAAAAAAGAACGCTTAGCAGACATACGGCATCTATGATTTGATAAGTCAGCACTAACTAAGCATGTTTTTGACAACGAACATTCCATGGATTGGGCCAACGCTAAAATTCTAGATTTCAAACTTGACTTCGCAAAACGCTGGTTTATCGAGTTGTATTTCATTAACCAAATCCCTAACACTAGGAATGATAAGCAAAATAACAAATTCCTTAGCATTTATTCGGCTACTCTACTTCAAACCACATGACGTAATAGTATTGTTTTTCACACTCAGCCAATTTGTCACTTTTTTGCTTCCAATTTGTTATATTTTTGTGTTAACGAATGATTCATTTGTGACGTAATTTTCGCATCTATCGTATGCTTGTTTTTAACTTTTCATTCTAGCCCTGACGAAGATAGGTAGTACATGCTATGAGCATAGCCTATCGAAACGTTGGCAAAAAAGTTTTTTTGCCCCACCAGTTGAACTAATGAACTTGATTTAATTTATATTCCTGGTGACAACAATTGAGAGTGTATTAAAATTTCCAAAAAAGTGCCACATTGTGCTTCTCAGCATATTATTCTACTTTAAAATGTTTGTAAATCTTTTATCAAAAAGTATCAATTTTGCACTTTTGCTTTAAATACATAGATGTTTGGAATTAGCCCTTTAAGGATAATTCCAAACATGTCCGTTCAGATTGATTTTTTATCCATTCCTTAAATATTTTTTTGAACCAGTGTGAAAATACTAAAGTCCATTATTAAAATGCACAAATGAAAGCAACAATGTTGGAAATGATTGTAGTAGAGAGCAGACAAAACAAAAATAGCAGAATTTTGTCTGAAATTGCCCGAGGTAACCCTACCATAATTTATGCACTGATTGTTTCTCAAAAATTATGAGTAGAGATAGTTTTATTTCTATTAAATGTTTGTTAAAACTAAAGTTGGGAAATATTCAAAGCATTTTATAGAAGAGTCATAAAAACAAATACTGGTAATATTCTGGAAATAGATGTATATTTTTTAGAAGCTATTCACTGGTTGCAGTTCTGACTAATATAGACAGTAGAGCTAGCCTATCAAAACTTTGGTGTTGAAATTTGAATTTTTTGTTTATTTGTAGTTAGACTCGTGTTTACCAGTTACGCAAATTGTTATGATATACGGTACCTGGTACCTACAACGTCATGTTCTAATGTATTTATTAATTTTATGTAGACATTTAATGTTTATCTTTCACTCATTATATAACCCAACTTCACAAAATTGTCTTTTAGCACTTCTTTTGTCAGTGCTTGATTCTTTTTAATGCCCCATCAGCAGTCATGTGAAATTGTGAATGCAGACAAAGGCATAATTCACGTATTGTTTGTTAAAGAGGCATTCAAGCCAAGTTTTTCACTGTGAATCAAAATGTTTGATTTGCCTAAAATGTATTCTCACCAAATTTGAAGTTTTTACGCCTTCCCGTTTGCAAGATATTACAGTTCGAAATTAACAATGTTCTTTTACTTCAGTGTTGCTGTTTTGTCAGTATTGTGACAGAATATTAACTTTTAGAAGCTGGCTTACATTCATCGAAAAGCAGCTAATTTGATGGTTTTAAATCTTTACTTTGTTGTACAGTAACTCTGCCGTAAAACATTTATTGAGAATAAAGAACATGCTGTAACTTTATGAAAATTTGTTTCTAATTCGCAATCGTGGCAAAATTTCATGAGGAAAAAAACCTTTTTAAAGCGGAATCGCATCTGTTTTAACTCTGACACAAATAGTTATAGAAAGCTCAAAGTTGGTGACATTAGTCTACAGATCTGTCAATTTTTTTTGATAGAGTATCGAGTAAACAAATTTTCAACCTGAATGCCCTTTCAAGACATCATGACACTGTCGCACTTAAAATGCATCGTATCAAAATTTCCAAATCTCTTATCTGGTTGGCCTAGTATATGAAAATATAAAGCTATCGTAGTCTATCTGTAATTGTAGTCTATGTTACAAGCATTAAGGTGATTTTTATTGGCAAATCAGCGTTTTTATTGGGCCTATGCCGATAGGGATGTTCATTCCAGAATACCGAATCCATTGGAACCAGTTCCAAAATTGATCCAGTTCCAAATTATGGAATCGGATTAGTAAAAGTTTGTTAAGATACATTGCTTCCACATTGTTTGTGTATGAACGTCATTGACTGTGCATTGTTCACTCAGTAGCAAGCGCACACAGCAAACAACCATTGCACACACGCTGTCGTAAGTGCGCATGATGCATCCATAGACTCTTTATTTAGTAGGCTACAAACAGACATGAAAAGGAAAAGGGAAGAGCATTGAAGAAAAAAGTTTGCTCCTGTTGAAAGATTTTTTGTGCTCATGCGTATTTTGCTGATTCGATTGTACATATTCATGGAACGAGTGTACTGTGAAGAAAAAAGTCCCTTTGATTGAACAAATCGACATATTGTGGAACAAATGCACCGTGAAGGAAAAAAAGACAAACCTGACTGTTTTCAGTCTATTAATGAAGAGTCTATGTGCAACCACCAGTAATAACGGATACGTGTACACACGTGTGAGCAATGCATGCCGATGCTTAATTGCTTACTCTCTTTGAAACTCTTGCATTTCTCTTCTCATTCGTTTTTATGAGGAAAAAGAAAGATTGAAAATTCACGTGTACTTTCTTGCGGCAGCAATAGGCGGGGATATCTTTCTGTATCACAGGAAAACAGCCAAAAATGGTGATTGACAAGTGACCATAACAATGCATTAATGCCGCTATTGATATTGCCATTACTATTGCTACTCGGCGGTAGCACTATTGCTGTCAATTAGCATTACTTTTTCGTCCGAAATTGAATGACTTCGATATTTGCAATAGGATTCGATATTCTGGAATTCAAAAAAAAAGAACCGAAATTATTCTAGAATATGCAGATATTCTGAAATGAACATCCCTACACGCTGACCATTTTTCTTTTTTCCATCGTTTATTTTAAGAAAATCGTCAATTTTTGGGTGCTTACTGACTTACCAAAACTCAAGAAGAACACTGATTGTAATTGCATTTTACTCGCCAAGTTTTCTCAAGCCAAGTCGACTGACTACAACAAACTAACCGCGAACAAACTGACCACGAACTAACAGTTATATACCAGTGATCATGTCACAAAGTGAGGGTTTGGGCAAGATGGCTCTGGGGATAATAAAGTATTTCGATGACCGTCCTTCTCAGCCAATTGGTGTCAGTTGGTTTGCGGTCAGTTTGTTCGCGACCAGTTTGTCGTGGACCCAGTTGCCTCGGCCAGGAGATAGCTAAGGGACCTTTTGGTCTTTGAGTTGAGCTCTCACCAGCCCACCTGTCTAGTGTCTACCATACATGGTGGAGCTTCACACTGTCCCTTTTATTTACTAATCATCAAGCAGGGAAGTTGTGAATAGCAATTTTTCAAGCCTTTAGTTTGGCCAGACTGGAAATCAAACCTGAGTCTACCACAAAAAGTGTGATGTCTATGTCAATGGCAAAAAATAACCTAAATGCTGAAAATCAAAGCAAAAAAATTTTAAGTGTAAAAGAATTATGGCTGTTACCAAAGTGTACTAACCTAGTTTTATTGCTTCACAGAATTTGAATAGAAGCTTCTAATTTATTTAGTGTTAGCAGAAAACTGCAATGACTTCAAGTTGTGAAAAAACCTACTTGCTTAAAGGTGCAGTGCAGCAGTATGCTTGGGGGAAGCTTGGAAGTTCAAGTACTGTGGCTACGTTGTGTGGGAATGCTGACCCAGAGTTTCAAATTTTTGAAAACCAACCTTACGCTGAATTATGGATGGGAGCTCATGTGAAGGCACCAAGCTTGATGATAGAGAATGAGCAAAGTCTTTTAGAATTTTTGGAAGCAAATCCTGATGCCCTCGGCACAAAAGTAAAGGAAGAATTTGGTTCATTACCGTTTCTTTTTAAGGTTCTAAGTATTGCAAAATCATTATCAATTCAGGCTCATCCAAATAAGGCAATGGCTGAAAAATTGCATGCAGAAAGACCGGACATATACAAAGATCCGAATCACAAGCCTGAAATGGCTATTGCTTTAACTCGATTTGAAGCTCTTTGTGGTTTTCGTCCAATCCATGAAATCATCTCATTTTTAGACACCGTGCCAGAGTTGGAGGCTGTAGTTGGCAAGCCTGCTGCTGATCGCTTGCGATCAAAAGCCAGCAATGGCGGAGATATTAGCACAGCCTTAAAAGGTTGCTTTAGCAATGTGATTTTATGTGAAAAATCTGTAAGAGAGGAAAACTTGACAAATCTAGTCAACAAAATTCAAAAGATGAGAAAAAATGGTCAAGATATCAGCGGTTACCATGGAGAATTGTTACTTCGTGTTCACACGCATTTTCCTGCTGATGTTGGTTGCTTTGTGATATATTTTCTCAACCACATTTTGCTATCCCCTGGCGAAGCCATTTTTCTTGGTGCCAATGTTCCTCATGCTTACTTATATGGCGATTGCATTGAATGTATGGCGTGCTCAGATAATGTTGTCAGGGCTGGCCTTACTCCTAAATTAGTCGACGCTAGCACTTTATGCGAGATGTTGGAATATGACCCAACCCCTGCAAAAGATCGCAAATTTCGCCCTACTGAGTTGTCTGGTCCAGATGAGCTTTTGTACGACCCACCAGTCAAGGATTTTGCTGTCATCAGGGTATGTGTTAAGCCGGAAAATGTTCCTTACAAGTTTGCTGCATTGGAAAGTGCCAGCATTTTGCTGGTGATTTCAGGCCAGGCAGAAATAACAAACTCTCAAACTGAATTAAAACCAGGTTTTGTTGTTTTCATTCCTGCTAATGTAATCTTAGAATTATCTGCATGCAGTTCTGAAGTAGTGGCTTACAGAGCCACATGTTTATTGTGATTATGCACTTAGAACATCTTAACAGTTTTTTTTATGTGCAAGAAGCGCATGTACCTGTGTGAACGTTGAAAAATTGCAGATTGTTTGTGTGCTTTGATGTTAATACTGTATTTGCGAAACTATTCATTGAGCTCGATATTTGCGAGAAAAGTTTTTTATTTGATTGCTGCATGTTATCTGCGAGTGTTTGTGACGTCACTTCCGATCGCCGGTGGCCAGTAATTAACTCGTACCTTGTGCAATTCTTGTATTTTGGGCTTTAGAACGATCGAAAGCTTTCTGCACTGTTATAATGCTAGCTAAGCAGCAGCAATCTTAAAACAGATGTATTGATCTAGTGACGGGTAATTATGTCACAATGCAAACTAAAGCTCTTTGATACAGCTTATTTTGAGCTATTTTTTCCATATATCATATTTAGACTTAACTTTCCGCAACAAATGCACTGTCTTTATTGTTATAAAGTTATATTGTCAAGTGGTATGTGTCTTGAGTCTCTTTGGCCTAGTGGTGCAGACTGCAGGGTTTGGCCTTAAGATCAGTAGTTCGTGGGTCAGCCTGACGAGCTCGGTTTTGCCTGACGAGCTCCACAAAAGCACAACCAGTTGTGCTTTGTAATCGCCTCGGATCGATATGGCTAGGTATCCTATCAAGTGTTCTGTTTTTCATGGTCCTAGAATTGCTACGAAGTTTGTCACTGTGGTGTCAAATCAACTCTTCCAGGACGACGATCGAATTAACTTCATGAACTTCGTTTCAATTTTTACGATTTGTATAGCAGATAAGTTGTATGTATTGGACATGCATTGCGTAAGGTCCCGTTTTGCATATTCAAAAGGCGTCACATTACTCACGTACCGAACCAAGTCAACTGACCGCTGCGAACTGACCTCGAACAAACCGACCGCCAAAATGAGGATTAGTTGGCGGTCAGTTGTCGTGGAGCCCTCACCATGTGAATTCGGTACCCGAATCTTCATCGAGAAAAAATTTGACTCGCGTATCTTGCATATCTTTTAAAACGTCAACGTCAAGATTAGTTGTCTTTTTTTTTGGAGAAACGGTTTGTACATGAATTACCAAGTTGTTTCAGGAATCCGCATCTGATTTATTAACATTTGTACAGCAGTAGATATCAATGCTTGCAATTCGCGATTTTACGCAGTATTTGTAATTTTAACTCGAAATAACCTTTAAATTCTTCATCTAGATTTTTTGATCTTCGAGGTGTGAAGTAGATTCAACTATCTATGCCTTGGTTAAAAAAAGTAATTTTTGAAATGAACTTTGTGATTTAATGGTGTAATTTTACCGATCATTACCCCAAATGTTCATACCACATGCTAAGGATTTTGTGGATTTTAAATATTTGTGAAACTTTTTGCACCACTTTCTCAATCATAGGTACTTACTAGGTCAGCGAATGGATAACTGTTGAAGCTTTGATTGATATTGTTGAAGCATTTGGCCGCGGGTTTGGTGTACAATGTCCACTGTTTGTACTATTAACGAGACCATTGCTACATTGCGACTTCTCCATGAGTACTTTGTCTTAAGCTGGAGGTTAGACTATTTATCAATAGTTTACGGTGGTCGATTATAATGACATTACAAGTTAGAATAAGAATCAATACAAAAACAAAAAAACGAGATAAAATCCGGTAAAGCAAAGCTTTCTGTTTAAGTTTGCTTCTGGTTTTTAACGATTTTTACCCATATTCGACCATTGCAGAGATTGTAAATCTAGACAATGGGCAATGATTTACCAAAATCTCCCGATTTGAATGTGGAATAAGTTGTATCTTCACTGTGTTAAGTCCGAAATCTTGCTTTTCGATGCATTAGCTTAATTTGTCTTCGTCTAAAGCAAACTGGTCTCAGTGGGCTGGCCGGAGTTTTAGCAGGAAACCTCGAGACCGTTGAAATTATGAGTTAATATTGTCTTGCCGGGTGTAAAACACCAACGTGTCAGATTTTATGGAAAATTCAATAAAATCACACCTACTTCCACGTCAGGCGTTGCGGCGTCAATTTGTCTGCGTTTAATTGACGTGGCCATGCAATCGCGCATATTTTGTTGCACAACAGTGCGCGTTGTGAAATCCAATTTGGCGATAGTTCTACGTTCTAACCATTAAGAAGTCCGTGCATTTGCCGTGGCAATGCTTATCAGATTAAATCGAATTTGTTTTGCTTTATGTTACACGAAATAAAAATTGGTACTGTTTTAAGAATTACGTTCAAATAATATGCTCAATGACAATATTTGGTAGTTTAAATTTGTTCAACGGGTTTGTATTTTATCTACATAATGCATTTCACAATCAGTTTGTTAGTCGATCGAAACGTAAAGTGTTTGCTTATACGTGCATGAGGTTTATTGTTTTTACAAGCGAGTGATTGCAGAAACTGGGTAATAAACTTAAACTTTTTTCGAGTTCTACTGTTTTTTGTTAAAAAATGCTTCGGATTTAGGTGTTATGCTGCACACGTGAAACTAAATAAGTGCAAAATGCAGTTCTTAACCTAGCAGCATACTCAAATGTTTAGTTGAGATACTTCACAAGCTCATGGGCGCTTTTAGTGGCGAAAAACCTGTGCGCTTGATGAATTTTCTGTTTCGTTTTCTAAAATTGGTGTGTACTCATGCAATTGCATTTTTGCTTGGTTTTATTTTATTTACTTTGTGTATTGAATTGACCCCATTTCGGTACAGTTCGCCATTGTAGAAACCGCTGAATTGCTATTGCGTTAAAACTAATTCACCAAAACTTACGTTTGTTTGTGCCGCAGTTGTTTACTTTGAAAAACTGGCATGGTGGTTTTTATGGCAATCACGATGTGGTAGCGTTGTGAGCTTTGGGTTGAAGCAGGCATGCACCATTTTTTGAGAGTTGATGCAAACTCGGTTACTAAAAGAATAAAAACTGTAGTGGAACGCGATCTTTCAAAATCTGCCCAACACCGAGCATTGTGAATTGCAATTGTGTATTTTCAAGCAATTTATTATACAGTACTTTACTTCAATAAAATTGTGTTTGATATTTCCTTTCTGGTGGTTTATAAGCTGCATTTAGTTTGAAGCGAGTACCATTTTTTTAAAATTCGGAATCGGGCTCGTCAACAGAACGTCCGGATTCATCGCTTCTCTTTAGCCTTTACGATTCTTCGATGTGCTCATAGTGGGACCACGTATTTTTGGTTAGACCATTTCGGCGCCAACTATTTCGTGCCGGTCGTTTTCGGCGCCAATTCGGTGCTCTTTTACAGTTCAGTTATTTAGGGTTAGGGTTCTTCAAAAAGCACCGAATATTGGCGCCGAAATGGTCGCGCAGAAAAGTCGTGGATCCGCTCACAGTGGTGTGCAGTGTGCATGGGTCTCGTTCTAACCGCACGTTCCACAGCAATCTCCAAAATGAATTGTTTATATCCTTTATCAAGATGTAAGTAACCGATGTGCACGAAGTGTTTTCTTTTTTCAAAATTTCGCTTAATCGTTATTGTGACGCAACCCATTCAAACGAATCTGAGCTCTGCAACAATAAAGCCGCACCTTTGAACGCGCGATTAAATTTCGGACTGAAATGGCTGATTTCTTTGAAAAATGCCGATATCATTGTTCAATATCTGTTTTAAAAGTATTTCTACCCTTTTCATCGATATTGTTTACTCATGTTCGTCGAGCATGATTGCCCAAAAGTTTTTGTGATGGTGGTTAAGAACTGACCTGTTGATTTCGCTTGTAACTTCATTCTGTGTAGAACTTGATAATCATAACACACACGCCGATCGAGCACTGTGGCGCCACAGCAAATTTATTCTTGGTTGATATTCCCACCCCCCCGCAAAAAATAAAAAATAAAACAACAAATAACGCGCAATCATCAGAAATTCGTGAAGACGCCAGCAAAGATGTGAGCTGGGAAGTTTGCTGAATAAAATGCACGTTTTATTGCACAGCACTATATGATGAACTCAGTTGAACTCTGAATGATTATGATTTCCAGTTGTAGTAATTTCGGGTTATCCAATTTACTTCGCAAGCTTTTTGTTGCGTAGACAAGAGGATCAAATAAAGCGGCTTTAGTCTTCGATTGTTCAGGTCCCGTGACCTGTATCGATGCTATTGTTCGTCACGCTCACGCTAGATTCGTTTTCACTTGATCGAGAAGCTTGCAGGCAGTGTAGACGGTTAGCCCTTGAAGCTCAGCAAGCTATTACAAATCTTGACAGTTTTTTAGAAGTAAAAATTGGCATTCGTGAAGGGGAGAGGAAGTTGCGAAAGACCTCAGGGTCATCGAGTCAAGCAACTACCCTCCCTACCGAGAAGCAATTTATACCAGTATCATGGTTGATTTTTATTACTTTGTCCACGTTAGCTGCAGCATTTTGACGATTTTTAAAAAATGGCTCGTCATCATCATGAACCTTTTCATGTCGCCAAAGCAGAGATCTGCAGCTAATGTGAAAAGGTACTAGTAAACAGCGCAAAAAAGTGATGCTAATGTTTGTACAAGATACTAGAAAGTTTTTGTAGCAAAATTAGATTTTTTGTGAGAGAATGCCCTAGTTTAGAAGGCCCAGCATTACAATTACTCTGCAAGATGAAATCGTTAAATAAACTTTTGAAAAGAAATTCGTCTAAACTTTGAATTGGATCCGAAACTGATAAATATATCTGTGCTTTAGTTTTATCGGCGACTAGTTCACAGTCAGTTATTTGTATGCTGTACAAAGTACTAGATGGGAGTTTGCCAGCAAACCCAGTGAACGACCGACGCAAAGCTAATGCTGTGACGCTCAAAAGTACTTTTTGTCTACCGTAAAATCAGCAATTATTCAAAAATATCTGATTATGGAACCTCCAGAAAAGTGGAGTCAAAATATTTGTCAGTTAAATATCACCTGATATAAAACACTGGCACCCTAAGTTGAACCGTTCAAAAATTGATTTTTGGGGGGGTCCATGGGGGATGGCACCCCCAAATTATGTCAAAAAATTTGTTTGTTAAATATCTGCTGATATCAAAACAGACTGGCACCCAAGTTGAGCTATTCAAAAAATTGATTTTTGGGGGGTCCATTTGGGCGGTCCCTGGGGGATGGCACCTCCAAACTATGTCAAAATATTTGTCTGTTAAATATCTACTGATATCAAAAAAAAGTACAACTCTAGCTTGAGCTGTTCAAAAAATTGATTTTGGGGGGGTCCCCAGGGGGGTGGCACCCCCAAACTATGTCAAAATATTTGTCTATTAAATATCTTCTGATATCAAAAAAAAGTAGCACTCTAGCTTGAGCCGTTCAAAAAATTGATTTTTGGGGGGTCCCGGGGGGATGGCACCCCCAAACTATGTCAAAATATTTGTCTGTTAAATATCTTCTGATATCAAAAAGAACTAGCACCCTAGCTTGAGCCACTCAAAAAATGGATTTTTGGGGCCCCATTTTGGGGGGGTTCCCGGTGGAGTTGCCCCAAAAACTTTCGGGAGAAAAAACTGCATTTGCAGCTCAACAACTTGACACAAAAATTAGATTTCGATGTGTTGTAGTTTAGGAGAAGAAGAGCGTACAAAATCTAGGAAGGAAAAAAAGAAAAAAAAAAAAAAAGAAATAAACCTCATCGCGGCCAAAAGTGGGTTGGTTGGGATGAAACGGTATCTTGAGACATATAACCCTATGAAATATTTTTTGCCGTACTTAAGCCGTTTTTTACTGAGACCGCTTTTTACGCCAAACTTTCGGGGCGGTTTTCGGGTTCTAAAACCAAAGTCACGTGACCTATTGCCTCGAAATTGTGTGCAAACATACAACTCATTAATCTCAAACTGCTGTCAAAATTTCATGTAGCTCGACCCAACCGTTCTCGAGTTATAAGCAAAAGTCTGAAATTTCGCACTCGTTAGTTGGAAAATGGCCGAGTAAAAACAGAGGAACACGCGACGCGAGCGTCGGTCGATCCAATTACAGTAATGTGGAGCCATCAAAATGTTTTAGAATCCTTTTTTTACAAAACCTCAGCGAACGTTACAACTGCTGTAATTTGAAAGTGTGTTGTGAACATTTGTTGTACTAAAATTGTTTAGAAAAAAGAATTCATCCGCACTCAGGCGCGCAACCAGGATTGTGTTAAAAGAGGGGGCGTGAACCAAAAGTAAAAATATTTGTGCACGAAAATATGTCTCATTTATGCGCCGTGCTGAGCAAACTAGTGCAGCTCAACCATTGCAAACTCAGCTGGAGGCCATAGGGATCTGGGGGCTGAGCCCCAGGCCGCTTGGTAATTTTTGGGCGAAAAATAGCCATTTTAGCGCCATTGGGATCACACTTCGCACGTTTTTGAAGCCGTTTGAAAGAGCTAAATCGCTAAAATTCGAAAGTCGTTTGAAAGAATTAAATTTTCCAACGCCTACAGTCCCCAATCTTACTAAGAGTCCAAGTCTTAAACTCGCTTAAACGCTTGTATTTTAGGGGTTAAATCTCTACGTGACTTGGTGAGGGAGGGGCTGAAGCTTCTTAAATCCCCTTGGTTACGCTATTGTCCAGTATCCACCCATTATTATAAGTACAGAAGTGTATTTACGTGTTTAAGAATTAAATCTGGGTTAGGGCTTGAGGTAATGATGATAAAGTCGTAAGGTTCGAGATCAAAAAGTTCGCTACCAGAAAATTAAACAATCTTGAAAAAACGGGTAAGCTTTATCAATAACCAACTCACCATACTGTTTTTGATAATGGAAAATGAATATGCCAAACTTACTTTATTGTCAATAGGTTTCCCATGTTACCGTACAGTAATCGCATTCAAATAAATTCGAAACATAATTTTGCAAACTGGAAGATTAGCGAATTGAATTCCCATGATAAACAAATATTTGCAAGTTCTTTTTTTATTTTTGCTGCTTTTCTCTGCGTTGGGTCTTGACAAAATCGGTGAGTAATTTTGACTATTTCAAGGAGTTTTTTATTTGTTTCGTAAGTGACAATTCCAAGAAGGTTGCGAGGACAACAGCTCGAGGTTAAGCCGTCAGACTTCACAGTCCTCGATCACTTCTTTCATTTAGCTCGGGTGAAGTCGTTAGCGATTTTAACCTACACATTCGACACGACTCTAATCCAAAGCGTCATATTTTAAGAATTTTTTTATTTGAAAAAAATAATAGAGCTCAGCACATCTGTAGTATTATGTTTGGTTTGAAGTAACTCAAAACAAGGTGTTGAAACTTAATTCGTCTTCACGTAGTTTATCGACAAACACAACAAAACCAGTGCTTAATAGTTATTGGTACCGGTGTGTGTTAGAAAACCCACGGGCCAGTTAGTCGAGCGTTAATACGTTCGTCTTTGAAGCAAAAGGTCTTAGGTTCAAATCTTGGGGCGGTCAAATTGAACACAGTGTTGCCAATGGCTCGCCACCGCTGCGACATTTCTTTGAAAGAAGTTGTGTTGTCCGGGCGCAATGACGCGGAGATGGGCCCGCGAACTCGTCCCACGCTTCAGCGTAATACAACGTGTAAAATGAAAGATTTTGATTAGTTAGAAAATCCAGAAAATAAGTGCTGCAAGATAGATCCATAAAATTAAGTGTTTTTTTTTGATGAGATTGTACGGCTTGTCGCAACGTAGTACCGGTAAACCTAAGAGTGTCAATAAAGTTTATAAACAGTAGCAATTCTTTGTTTAAAATTGGAATAATATGTTAGATCCTGATACAAACACGCATCGGTTTGAAGTGAAACTCGACTGTCCACCGGGAGAGGACTGCAAAGAATTAGTGAAACGGCATTTGGGTCCTCTTCAAGATGGAGGAGTCAAAGTGACTGTAGAGGACATTGGCAAATCGCATGACGATTTATAGCATTTTTTTATCCTCATTTTAATGCAGTATATAACGTATTCGTGAATCAAACCTATTGTATAATTTTTGTAATTTATTTATTCGCCAATTTGTTTAACTGTTGCATAATGTTAGTGATTCGTAAGTTTTATCACCGTTAATGCTGTAAGATGTCGACCAACCGGCTACTTGAACCAAAGTACCATTACTGTATAGTATTAAAAACTAACTAAGAGGATAGCGGACCACACTTATATTGCACAGAAACACGGCGACCCATGCAGTTATTCTTAACTTGTCTACTTTTCTTGTGCCATTTTCGCGTTCTTTTTTATCTTGTGCTAGACAGAAAATAATACACATGAAAGGAGTGACCGTGAAATATCGCACAGCCAAGACACAGAATTTTGCATGATTCGTAACATAAACCGGTCCGTTGGTCGAGCGGTAACGCGTTCGTTACTGAAGCGGAAGGTCTGAGATTCAAATCTCACGCCGGTCAAATCGGACAGTGCTGCCAACAGCTATCCGCCTCTGCGACATTTTCGGAGGAGATGTGTTTCCCAGGCGCAATGAAGCGAGTCAAGTAAAAGATTTGATTGTAGTGAATGCGTGTTTCAAACCTCGTTGAGATTTGGACAACTGGTTCATAATTAATTGGAAGAGACAATGTTTTGCATCTATTGGCTTCATGGGCATCACTAATTAATTTAATCAATCCCAATAGAAGCTCAGTTATTTCCTGATGAAGCCAGGTAATTTGGTTTGGCAAAACGTTGTTGATAGACTAAACTATTTTGCATCAGCTGCGCAAAATCGTTACATTTTCGCAAAATGTTTGGTAACCATGACTTAATTTTCAACGTTTACTACTCAAAAAATGATGAATTTTTGTAATCGAATCATTTATTGAATGGCTTCTGATTAAAGGACGATAAAAACATGGCGATTGTCAAAGTATTATACGTACAAATTTCATTATTCCACAACAATTTAAACAAAGAATGCGTGCATAGCCAAAGGTACAATGAAGTAGAATTGTAAAATTTTAGATTGACAATCAGGCTCAACAACAAAAACTGGTTCCAAACTACAAGTTATAAAATTTTGGCCAGAATAGTATTGCCCCTGCTTAAAATTTCAGTATGTAAAATCTATGTTCAGGTAACATCGCTAATAATAAAAGTTAAAATACAGAATAAAAATTGTAGGTAAAGTGCAACTTTCAACCAAAAACAGATCAATTTTCAACCGAAAACGTAGTCATTTGGTTGTAATTACATCGTTAACGATAATCTCATTTAAATAAAATCATTCTGATTCTAATAAAATTATCATTAAAACATTAAACACTTTCTCTTTAATGCTATTGTAGGTAAATTTCAGTGAAAGGTAAACAGCAATTTAAGCATGAGCAAAATAAAGACAACAGGCAAAAATAATCACACAGTGCATGCAAAACAAATTTAAAAAACAAAATGCAATAGAATGTTAGAAAAATCACCCGTTATGAAAAATAAAGTGCAAATACGACTTTCTAAAAATAATCAAACAAATTTTTACTAAATCAACTATAACTACATAAATTAGCACAAAATTCAAGTAACAAATTGGTCGTGATTTTTGTGGGTGGTAAAAACGAACTGAAAATCAAATGTATATGACATCACAGTGACCACAAAAAAACTTGATTAGAATTAGCACAGATTTAAAAATAGTAAAAAACTGATTTAGGACGAATAAATCCAATCAATACAGCAAAAAGTCACATAAACTAAATTCAAGGAGCTCTGCATTGTACCAAACAGCATAGGATAGTAAAATCTAAACTAATTTCAAAATTATTGTTTTACGGTCTTGCGAAAATCTGAAAATATAAATTATTTGCATTTCTGTGCGGAATAAACGAGTAGGGAATTATGTAAAATTAATTTTGGCAACCCGGTCACGCTACAGATTCTTCTTCTTCCTGTATGAGAAAGACGTCATCCAAATGAGAGCGGGTGTCCGGTTTCCTGATGTCGCGAGGAGGGTACGCCAACTCGAAATAGTGGAGCGACTTGAACGCGCGCGAACTCACGTCACGTGACAAATGCTGCTTCTGTTGTTGCGTCATCAACTTTTCGTGACGTAATCTAAAAATAACGTCATGTGATTTCATTTACAAACAGAAGACAGAATTTAAACGACAATAGAAGAAGGGGGTACAGGAGCAATTTGATGAAACAACCATCTGAAAAAAGTGATTAAACTTTTTTACGGGATATGTTTGAGGCCATGTTTAGGATGAAAATCACACACAGGAGAAGAAAGAAGAAATTCCGACGCTTCGCATTTAGAGATCAATAAAATAATATAGCCACAAGCTTATCGGGCATATACGAAATCAGTCGTAAACTATATACTACTATTTTATTTATTAAAATCGATTTCACCCCAGCGGGGCATCATCAGTTAAATCTAAAAACAATCAGCGTATACTTTAAAACCAAAATCATCATAAAATTTAAACAGACTATTACATCAATCAAATTGAAAAGAACATAAAATGGACTCCAATAACAGCGAAATTAAAGAAAATATAATACTGTATATAGTAAAACCTCTTTTGCAGAGCAAATATATTGAAAACCTTGTTTTATCTACATCACCGCAACATCAGAAAAAAACTATACAAAAAAGTTTTTTTAAATAATAAACCCCTACAAAAATTTTTTTTTTTCAATTATAAAATGCGTTGCTAAGCAACCAAAAAAGTAAACATATCTCCAAACCTTAAAATGTAGAAAACCTAAATTTTTTTTCAAAAATAGGTGGAATTGGAAAAGAACACATTACAAACTCTTACCTTGGTTGGCAAATCCACAAGTAGGAAGAAAAGGACCTTTAATACTAATTTCTTCCAAACATACTGCTAAAAATTTTTGATGAGACGTCAAACCAAAGAGAAATAGGCCTAGGCTTTTTGAGGTTAAAGATTGAAAAACTCGCTCAACTAAATCAAGGGCTAGTGTTACATGAAAAAGCAAAGACCACAGCCCGGCCTCACCATTTAACTGCCAAAAAGATAGCCTGACTCTGTCCCACTAGCAAACTTCAGAGCGCAAAGTAGGAAGAATCTCGCGAACTAGTCATCTCCACTACATCCAACCAAATCAGCTGATAAAAAATCAAAACAACTCATTATAGTAAACTGATAGCCTATGACGTAACAAAACCATATCACTTGTCGTAAAATTAAGCAAAATATTTTCCAAAAGCATGCCTTGAAGCAAAACATGGAGTATGGAAATCATACATATGGAAAACAGAAATATGGAATGAGGAATATGGAAATCATATGGAAACATAAACAATATGGAAATTATTTTGAAGCAGGATATGTTGAAGCAAAATACCTAGGTTTTGCGTGATTAGGTTATTGCAACAGATTATAATGAAAGCAAACCAGAAAAACAGTAGGCCGATGCAAAATTAGTGATATTTCGGTAAAATTGTTTTGTTGATGTTAATTCCCACAACAAGTTTATTTATCCACATACTTTCCAAAACATCCAGCTTTTGTTGGTTTCTAGGTTCTTGGAGGAAAGTTACTTCAAAGCAATCTGAAATATCCGGCAGAGTATTATTCATTAGTTCTTTGTGCCAAGTTTGAAAATGACTCAGTAGGGATGCTCTATCGTTGTGTTGTTTTTTAGCGTTGTTGTTGTTGTTCCAAAATGCTCTTGTCCAGACCAACGAGTAGAAAAGTGATTTATCGTTTGATCAACATAGATTTTTTGGCAAATTTTGCATTGGGCTGCGTAAATTCCGTAATTTGAGAATGTGAGATTTTGTTTCAAAAAGAAAAGTTTTCTATTTGAGCAGTTTTGATATGATTGACTGGAGGGACCATTGATTTGCCATTGTAGTTTCTAAAATTTCCACATAATGCACATTTGTTGCAGGGATGGGACAAGCCGGCCCTAACATCACATTGAAAAGACTCATTATGTGCAATGTTACGGTAATTTGTGAGCATGTTTAGGAGCGTTGGAGGTTTTTTATAAACTACAGCAGCATCCGGAACAAGAAATTTTTCTGTGGAATTGAGTTTTAACAAATTTACAAAAGAAGATGCCCAAATAATCCGTGGTTCAGTTTTCCGTTGTCCAGAGTCTTGTTTTGGTCCAAAACGATCATTCCAATTAGATGCTAAATCAAGAATTCTGCTAACTAATTTAATATTGAACTGAGAATGAATACACTTCTGCTTTAATCTTTCTAGACTTGCCAAATAATCAGATTGGGTTTCATTGAGTCGTCGTAGGCGAACTGCTTCACTAAAGACAATGGATTTGAAAATGTGAGTTGGATGAAACGATTTACCATTAAGAAAAGTGCGGTCAAGAGCTGTGGGTTTAACAAAGTCACGAGTGTAGAATCCGCCAATGTGGCTATTGTCAATTTTGTGTTCAACATCCAAGAATTCTAAACACAATCCCAATTCAGCAGTATTGACACAGCGAAAACTTAGCTCAAATTCATTTTCCTTAAATATACGAGAAAGAGCTTCTTTGATTTTTGTAGTATTGTCTACGCCAAATGATGTCATCTATGTATCTTTTGAATAACACAGCTTGGTTGATAATATCAGAAACAGGTAAAATAACATAGTGGAGAGTGATGTTCGCGAGCGAAACATAATGGTTGTCGCCAGTAACGATTCCTATGCTTTGAGTAAAGAAGCCTTCCTTGTACTGTATTACCACATTATTTAAGCAAAATGGTGCCAGATCCACAAGAATTTTAACAGCAGCTTTTGAGTAGTGTGAAAAGTGATTTAGAACATAAGTCAAAGCTTTTTCGACAAGAGATCTGGAAATGGTAGGATAGAGTGCCTTAACATCACCAGCAACAATATAAAGATTATCGTTATTGCTGTTATTATCAACAGTCGTTTTCCACTCCGCCACTTCGTGTAGATATTGCTTGCTGTCTCGACAATATTCATTGATTTTGAATTGACAAAATTTAATGCTGATTGGTTGGAAAATGTGTTCTAAAAAAGCCGTTATTTTTGAAGTGGTGATATTGCCAGCCGATTGCAAGAGGCGAATAGGGATGTCAAAAACTGAAACATTGCTTAATGCATCTGGTGTCAATTTGTGTGTTTTAAATAAAGGGTATGCATATCCTGGACGGTTAGAAGAAAAAATTTTTGCAACAGGGCCAGGGATTTTTTGGTATCCTTTGCACTCATAATACTCAATGCCTGTAGCATGTTTTAACATCTGGTCGTCAATTATACCAATTTTGTGAAGCTCAATCATTTGATTATCAGCCTTGTTCCTGATGTTGTTCAGGTGTTTTCGTTTGTTGTCTGTGGTAAGTGAAGAGATGTAAGTAAACGATCGCTCTAATTCATTTTTCATTATCTGATTATAATCTTCGTAATTTACCACTAAAACTTTGCCATCTTTGTCAGCTCTGCACACAACAATTTTTTCGTCACGGACAAGCATGCGTAGATCGTTTAAAGCAAGCTGTTCGTTTTCATTTAAGTTATTTTTTGAATAGAACATTTCTTTAACCATTGGTTTAACTAATCGCAATTTTGCTGATACAGATTCACAATACGCATTCACTTGTTGGCTAAGCAAATCTTTATCTGGACGGTTAAATTTTGGAATTTTGAGTTTTGGAGGCATCTCATTTTCAAAGGAGTTTTCTTCTCTCGGCAAAATATATTCCCATTCAATTCTGCGAACATGCCTCGCTAAATTGAGGCGCTCATTGAATTCTACTTCTTTCGTCCAGTTGGGAGTTGGTACAAAGTTTAACCCATACATGAGCACCTTTTTATGATGTTCATTCAAGCTGTAGTCTGATTTGTTCAAGATGGTATCCTCTGCCTTCTTACGACAGTTTTCCGCTGCTTTCAGTGCCTTGCGTTTGCGGTATCATTTGTGGTCAGACTTGTTTTTGCGTTTTTTTCTGGAGGTTAAATGCAAACTGATAATCTTATCAAATTGCTTATCTAAAGTCCAATTGAATTTGCTGATATAATCAGTTTTATATCTACTTTCAACTGCTTTCATTTGGTTTTTCTGGGTTTTAGTAAGTGTGTTTTTGAGATTTCGGTTTTTTGTCACAAATCTATCGATCTCTTTGATAGACTGGGCAATACGACGTGATTGTTGAATAAGTAGTAGGTCGTAATCAATGCCAGATTTTTGGTTAGATCGGAGTAAAACTTTCTGCTTTTCACATCTTTCCAAAAATATCCGCTTTTGTTGGAGTTTTACGACCTTGCAGTAGATGTTAAACTCCTTATCTTCTTCTCTATTATCAAGCGGGATTTTTCTTTTTCTTTCAGAAAAAAAGAAAAATCAGTTAAACCAATGGTTAAAGAAATGTTCTATTCAAAAAATAACTTAAATGAAAACGAACAGCTTGCTTTAAACGATCTACGCATGCTTGTCCGTGACGAAAAAATTGTTGTGTGCAGAGCTGACAAAGATGGCAAAGTTTTAGTGGTAAATTACGAAGATTATAATCAGATAATGAAAAATGAATTAGAGCGATCGTTTACTTACATCTCTTCACTTACCACAGACAACAAACGAAAACACCTGAACAACATCAGGAACAAGGCTGATAATCAAATGATTGAGCTTCACAAAATTGGTATAATTGACGACCAGATGTTAAAACATGCTACAGGCATTGAGTATTATGAGTGCAAAGGATACCAAAAAATCCCTGGCCCTGTTGCAAAAATTTTTTCTTCTAACCGTCCAGGATATGCATACCCTTTATTTAAAACACACAAATTGACACCAGATGCATTAAGCAATGTTTCAGTTTTTGACATCCCTATTCGCCTCTTGCAATCGGCTGGCAATATCACCACTTCAAAAATAACGGCTTTTTTAGAACACATTTTCCAACCAATCAGCATTAAATTTTGTCAATTCAAAATCAATGAATATTGTCGAGACAGCAAGCAATATCTACACGAAGTGGCGGAGTGGAAAACGACTGTTGATAATAACAGCAATAACGATAATCTTTATATTGTTGCTGGTGATGTTAAGGCACTCTATCCTACCATTTCCAGATCTCTTGTCGAAAAAGCTTTGACTTATGTTCTAAATCACTTTTCACACTACTCAAAAGCTGCTGTTAAAATTCTTGTGGATCTGGCACCATTTTGCTTAAATAATGTGGTAATACAGTACAAGGAAGGCTTCTTTACTCAAAGCATAGGAATCGTTACTGGCGACAACCATTATGTTTCGCTCGCGAACATCACTCTCCACTATGTTATTTTACCTGTTTCTGATATTATCAACCAAGCTGTGTTATTCAAAAGATACATAGATGACATCATTTGGCGTAGACAATACTACAAAAATCAAAGAAGCTCTTTCTCGTATATTTAAGGAAAATGAATTTGAGCTAAGTTTTCGCTGTGTCAATACTGCTGAATTGGGATTGTGTTTAGAATTCTTGGATGTTGAACACAAAATTGACAATAGCCACATTGGCGGATTCTACACTCGTGACTTTGTTAAACCCACAGCTCTTGACCGCACTTTTCTTAATGGTAAATCGTTTCATCCAACTCACATTTTCAAATCCATTGTCTTTAGTGAAGCAGTTCGCCTACGACGACTCAATGAAACCCAATCTGATTATTTGGCAAGTCTAGAAAGATTAAAGCAGAAGTGTATTCATTCTCAGTTCAATATTAAATTAGTTAGCAGAATTCTTGATTTAGCATCTAATTGGAATGATCGTTTTGGACCAAAACAAGACTCTGGACAACGGAAAACTGAACCACGGATTATTTGGGCATCTTCTTTTGTAAATTTGTTAAAACTCAATTCCACAGAAAAATTTCTTGTTCCGGATGCTGCTGTAGTTTATAAAAAACCTCCAACGCTCCTAAACATGCTCACAAATTACCGTAACATTGCACATAATGAGTCTTTTCAATGTGATGTTAGGGCCGGCTTGTCCCATCCCTGCAACAAATGTGCATTATGTGGAAATTTTAGAAACTACAATGGCAAATCAATGGTCCCTCCAGTCAATCATATCAAAACTGCTCAAATAGAAAACTTTTCTTTTTGAAACAAAATCTCACATTCTCAAATTACGGAATTTACGCAGCCCAATGCAAAATTTGCCAAAAAATCTATGTTGATCAAACGATAAATCACTTTTCTACTCGTTGGTCTGGACAAGAGCATTTTGGAACAACAACAACAACGCTAAAAAACAACACAACGATAGAGCATCCCTACTGAGTCATTTTCAAACTTGGCACAAAGAACTAATGAATAATACTCTGCCGGATATTTCAGATTGCTTTGAAGTAACTTTCCTCCAAGAACCTAGAAACCAACAAAAGCTGGATGTTTTGGAAAGTATGTGGATAAATAAACTTGTTGTGGGAATTAACATCAACAAAACAATTTTACCGAAATATCACTAATTTTGCATCGGCCTACTGTTTTTCTGGTTTGCTTTCATTATAATCTGTTGCAATAACCTAATCACGCAAAACCTAGGTATTTTGCTTCAACATATCCTGCTTCAAAATAATTTCCATATTGTTTATGTTTCCATATGATTTCCATATTCCTCATTCCATATTTCTGTTTTCCATATGTATGATTTCCATACTCCATGTTTTGCTTCAAGGCATGCTTTTGGAAAATATTTTGCTTAATTTTACGACAAGTGATATGGTTTTGTTACGTCATAGGCTATCAGTTTACTATAATGAGTTGTTTTGATTTTTTATCAGCTGATTTGGTTGGATGTAGTGGAGATGACTAGTTCGCGAGATTCTTCCTACTTTGCGCTCTGAAGTTTGCTAGTGGGACAGAGTCAGGCTATCTTTTTGGCAGTTAAATGGTGAGGCCGGGCTGTGGTCTTTGCTTTTTCATGTAACACTAGCCCTTGATTTAGTTGAGCGAGTTTTTCAATCTTTAACCTCAAAAAGCCTAGGCCTATTTCTCTTTGGTTTGCCGTCTCATCAAAAATTTTTAGCAGTATGTTTAGGAGAAATTAGTACCAAAGGTCCTTTTCTTCCTACTTGTGGATTTGCCAACCAAGGTAAGAGTTTGTAATGTGTTCTTTTCCAATTCCACCTATTTTTGAAAAAAAATTTAGGTTTTCTACATTTTAAGGTTTGGAGATATGTTTACTTTTTTGGTTGCTTAGCAACGCATTTTATAATTGAAAAAAAAAAATTTTTGTAGGGGTTTATTATTTAAAAAAACTTTTTTGTATAGTTTTTTTCTGATGTTGCGGTGATGTAGATAAAACAAGGTTTTCAATATATTTGCTCTGCAAAAGAGGTTTTACTATATACAGTATTATATTTTCTTTAATTTCGCTGTTATTGGAGTCCATTTTATGTTCTTTTCAATTTGATTGATGTAATAGTCTGTTTAAATTTTATGATGATTTTGGTTTTAAAGTATACGCTGATTGTTTTTAGATTTAACTGATGATGCCCCGCTGGGGTGAAATCGATTTTAATAAATAAAATAGTAGTATATAGTTTACGACTGATTTCGTATATACCCGATAAGCTTGTGGCTATATCATTTTTACGGGTTACAAAAGCCAGCATGTGAAGTGACCATACATTCCTATAATTTTCGAAGAGAACTGCCTACGACTAGAGATAGGGAATCTGTACTGAATCTACTTATGTTTGCAAGTCAAACAGAAAAGCTGTGAATGCCAAGTATCAAGTCTTAGGCTAAGCTATTCAAAGAATTGAGCCCGTTTAGATGGTAAGGCTTTGCTGTGGTGTTTATAAAACAAAGAACACCCAAAAAATCAAGGCTGCCGTGCAAACCTCCATAACTTAGATATAATTATTTTGATGCAAGCTTTTGTGGCATAATAATAAAGATATATAACGAAATAAATAAGATTTTTTTGCGAATACCATCGCAAAATCTCATGATATAAAGTAAAATGCAAATTGGTTATTGTCCAGGTGAGCACTAACCTTTTCCCTGCGCTTTTACACATGCTTTTCCTCACTTCGTCCAACATGATCTCCTCATCGTCTTTGAACATCGTGCCGCTCGAGAGTAGCGAATGTCGGGAAAGTCTGCGCGATAATTTCCGTCTCCACGCCTCGCTCGAAGAACCTCCTGCCCACTGTTGCACAATAAACAGTATCGCTGTTACTCAAATGTAATCAATATTATACCAGGGGTGTTGAACTTTTGAAATTTACAGGACAATCTTAATTGAGTTGCTTGTTTCATTACTCGATGAAGTGATCAATATCTACCGTTTTACCCGACAAACTCCAATCAATTACACTCGTTGTAAAAACCAATCATTAAACGGAAGAGAAGCAATACAGAGATAAGTAAGTAAGATCACACAGAAAATAATCTGCTGCCAACACTTAAAGAGTCGTTGTGATAATCTACGTCTGAATGTTTAAAAATACAGTATCATTAACGATAGGTTCAAGATTAATTTCGCTCCTTCTTCCCCAAAAACACATTGTAATGGTATGTAACATTAATGGTGGGTAATATTAAATTCAACTTTTCAAGATGACAAGCCTTAACTCTGTCACTTGGTATGGGAAAACTATTGAAGTCAAAAAACTAATGAACCCATGAGTTACACCACATGTCTGTCATGATAGTCCATCCACAAAATATAGCAGCTTAGTACAGTTGCTGTTTCAAGGAATATCACCTCTCGTCAGCTAGGCTGGCTAAGTAGGCTTATCAACTCTTGAATGCTTGCTATGCCACATTTTAGCAACTTGCAACAATCATCGGAGTCAACCCATCTAACCAAAAATAAAAGATGGATCCCATGAAGGCCCCCCTGGAGATAATCAACTGGTAGACCACAAAATCGACAAGCCAGCATATCCACTAGATTACTACGCCATCATCACCATTGAATTATAACGCATAGAATATTGATATTCCATTCTTTGGGCCCATTTAATCTCCCCAATCAGGCCATTTGGTAGATAGCTGGAACAGTTTTTCAAGATGACAGGCCCTTAACTCTGTCAATTGGTAAGGGAAAATTCTTGAAAAGAAGTCAAAAAATAAATCAACCACCCCATAAGTTTAGCCCATTTTGACAATGAAACAAATCAAACAATCATAGTCGTGGAGTTCTTAAGTTATACGGTTAGAAGTTACAACCCTTCCAGTAAAAATTTGCACAAAGCTTTTTCAACAATATCCCTAACAATCCACTCACACTAGCGCCGGAAGTAGATTTCCTTCGCGACACGATCGAAACTTTCTTCTTTCTTCCACCTTCTTCTGACTCCTCTTCCGCCTCCGAGTCGGAGGATTGATTAGGGCTGTCTGCGTGGATCACCTGGAAAATTCACACTGTAGCAACAATAAGGCAGTGTATTTTGATACAACAACGTTCCCCGATGCAGAGTTTATTTGAATTGACGTTCCGCTCCCCAGTTCTAAACAGAAACGTCATTTTGAATAAAACATTCTACATTGGAGACGAGAACCTTGTTTCATTAAATAAGAATTCCTATGAACACAGTTCAAGCTTCATTTTTAAATCAGTGTATTTTTAGTTGTCATAAACTATTGGACGGACTGCACAATACAAGCAAACATATTTCGAAATACTATAAAAAAAGCGGTTTTTGAGTAACCGCAAAAAGAAAAAAAAATTAGCTGTTAAGATGCATGCTTTACACCATATGACTCTATGCTCAATTGGCCTACCACAATCCCCATAATAAGCCGGACATTTCCAGGCTCAAAGCTTGTGCAGAAATATTGCATCGAGCAGTTGGTTCACCTTTTGACGTAGAAACATCTTACAGTACATTCAGTTTCTGTTGCAAACATTACCGCAGTAAGTTATTCAGATATAATAGATTACCTATGGTTCAGCAAAAATAATAGCGGTACAAGAACAATACCTACACAGTCCTATACTCACTACATTCAGATGCGTTAAAAAAATAAATAAATAAAATTTTCAAGCCAGTTGAAACATCTTATTTTCATCTAATCTTACGTTATTAAAAAAACCACGCAAAAAAATTAACGAATGAAAAAATGCCAATCCCTACGTCCATCGTAGTCAATTTTTCGTTCATAATCGGGTGTTCTGGTAAACTATGCGGGTCCACCAGCACTTCTGGTGGCACCATAGGATGCTGCCAAGTCGTAGAATCGTAGATGTCCCACGCTTTGCGTTGCCCAAATGTTCCTAAAAGCAACAACAAACTTTAATGAAACTTTAAGAGTTACGCATGATGTCCAATCAGTTTCAATTTCGCGAAAATCCCATTTTTCTTAGTCGTTTTCTTAGTAAAGGATAAACCATAGACACTCAAATTAACATAGAAAAATGTAGAAAAACTTGCCGAATTGCGATGATAGAGAGAATCAAATCAAAAACCTTAGGAGTCCTAAGCAAAAGGACATAATGTATTCAGTGAAGGTATCTTCCATTTTCCAACATTTAAAGCCATTTGCAAACAAATTTTATCACATTGCTTCAAAACAAACCTCTCATGCTTGGGTTTTCTGCTTTGCCCACCCCCATGATGTGGTCCTTAAAATTAGTGTTTGGGGCTTTAGATTTCCTCGTTCAACTACATATACAGTAGAATGACAGTACCCACCTATAAAAGCTCCGCGTGTAGTCCACAACCGCACGGTGTGATCCACCGATGACGTCAGTATGAAGTCATGCTCTTCGATCAATTCCAAACACGTGATGGGCTGAATGTGAGTCCGCCAACAAGCCAATTGCTTTGGGGGTTGGGAGCGATGGGGGCAAGCCACACCCTCTGGGAGGTCGATGAGGGGGTCCATAGCGTAGTCTTCGACGTCCCAAACAGCGACGTAACCTGAAACAGAATTAAAACTATATATGTCGAAAGCATAACCTAACAACGCCCTAAAATTTATCAAAAGGATGCAGACTGCAGAAGACTTTCAAAACAAGTTTGAAGGCTGTTTTGTAATTCCCTTCAGGTTAATTGCAATAATTGGATAAGATTCTACACCTGCGCTAATAGAAACATGTCACTCAAATAAATAATGACGTAGTGGCGGTGGACAGTGTTGAACTTCCAAACGAGCTGGCATGCTCGTGTCAATATTGAGCTACGGTGGTAGAGAGGTCAAACGCCTGTCTTGAGTTGGAGGACTGCCACGACTTTGAAACCAGTATATGTCTCTGGTTGTTGCGGACATGGGTTCGAATCTCATTCGTAGGCATTTTTTCTGACGATATGAAGCAGATCAAGCGTGTGGCGTAATAATTATCTTCTAATTTGTCATAGAAACATCTGAAAAGTGACGCTTCATAATTGTTTTCTAAAACTTCCAAAAATTAAATGTTAGAGAAAAATGAGGTCACACCTAAATCATTAGCGACAAACAGCTCGTCCCCAACCTCCGACGCGACAATCGCTGTGAGGGAGCGTGATCGCTCCATGTTGACGAACCGCGCATGCGCAATACGCGAGTTGATGTTCCAGAATATGATGGAGCCGTCCGAACAACCGGCCACCAGTGAGGCAACCTCCTTCCCCGCCATTCGGTTAAACAAAAACAAAAGTTTGTTCACAGCTCGGTGCTCTTTGGATAGTTCTATTAATAAAAACAATTTTGCCATCATAACCGGCTAATTAGGTGGTGGTATGGGCAAGAAATTGATTGAACTCCATGATTTCAGAAAAGGTTTGCCTGACTACAATAAAATCATTTCCTAAACCTACACTACCCTTAAAAATTATTGTAATTGGAAAAATCAAAAAGAGAGCGTCGTAGAATTATTTATTCCTTTAGTTGTCTTGGAAACATACTGCATTAAAACAATAAAATAATGTTTATTAAACGCATTTCTGCTACGGCTAATTATAATAAAAAGATACGAAAATACCCTTGACACAATACAACAATTTCAAACACAAACGCACGACAGCCTTTCACTATCAGTTCACCTTTCTGCGGTAGTACGATATCGTCCTCGTCTTCAGACTCTGATTCAATGCTGAAAATTGAGAAGCTTTATAACAGATTTATAGTTTTGGATTGCGAACAACAACACTTAACAGCTAAACGTGCCTTTATCATGAGGAAGTGCCGATCAACAGTTGTCTGCAACCGAAACGTTCTCTATAAGTAAACTTCTTAATGATAACCAATTCAAAAACAATCGGAGAGTAAACCGATAAAATTAGTTAGATTAGTGCAAGGTCTAATCATAGGATGACCTTACTCATCATAGTTTCAATTTTTATCCGGCGATGTTACCAATACCGGAGTTGACCGGATTCACCTAATACTTTTCCCTGGTAAGTCAAGCACAATGCCAAGTCATTCGATCAAACCGTTGCCCTATTGAAAGTAAACTACAAGATGTTAATTGTTATGGTTACAACCAACTAAGAGCAGATCGACTCTTGCGGCAGTTTCCTGTGTCTCCTCGTGTTAGAAAAATCAGAGTGTTTCAGAAAATGTGCGGTATTTTTTTGTACCGTAATCTTGGGAGTTTTTGTTCTTTTGTTGAGACGACCATGTAAATTTAAACCAACAAAACTATTCCAACTTACCAGTCTCTAGGGAAAGGTAACCTGGATATACTGTGGCCAGATATGATATTCCACACAATGATAAGGCCTTCGTATGAAACGGTGGCTAAAAGATTAGGAGCCCCATAAGCGATTCCCACGATATCTTCTCGGTGTCCAGATTTCTACAATGTAATCAAAATTACTTGTCTCATTTTAACCTGTTTGCAATGGCCAAGTTTCAGTGTTTCAACAACTAGCCGAACACAATGTTTTGTTCAACCACAGATTATCGTTTATCAAGCAATAGCTATGTAAACATGCTATGACAACCTCGGCTCCCAAATGACTTATGACCATATATGCAGTATGCAATTATGCACGTATATTTTTGTACATCTACGACCAAGTTGGCTTCAGTAGACCCCAAGCAAAGTAACTCTAATCTCAACTCTAAATTGTCCTTGTAGCGCATATCTATCCTCCTGCAACCGGACAACATCAGCCGCTAACTATCGGACGATTCGCACACTTTTCATTGCGGTAACTACTTCGTGATTGCAAAAATCCGAACCTGCTTAAGAGTTTCCAGTGATCAATTGTTCTTCTGGATTTCTTTCAATTTTTGTCCACTGAATTCGAAGCCACCAAGCAGAGATAATCATCGTAAAGCACCTTACCCAAGGACGCAACAACATGACCAGGGTGCGGGTTGAACCAGGATCATTCGATCAGGGTCGTCGTAAAAACGACGCTTTTACCTTTTGGGCCACGCTGCCGACTGTTTCCTACTTCAAAACTAACCTTAAGTTTAACGAAGCTCAAATCGTAAAACGTGTAATGGGAAAACGAACGGGCGACATTTTCATTCTCCTTTAAATTATCCGGTAAAGTATTAAGCAACCACTCCGTTTGAGAAAGCCAACTTACCACATCGTCGGGCCAGTGGGGGAAGGGGCGTTGTACAAGGTGTAGGTAGTCAGTTTGGTCGGGGAAGATATTCACTCTATGGTCCCAGCCGACTGCTGCAATGAACTTGTTGTTGTTCATCTTCACGTAAAGAACGCTACTCACCTCGCGGTTGTCGTTTTCTAGAAAATAACAAAATGCTCTTTTCTGTCAAAGAAGTTTTAGTTAAGCATTAGCATCGAACACGATCAATAAATTCTCCGATATTGCTGAGTCAACATTTTTGAATCGTTAATCTTTTCCACCGAGTCAGCACTAAATCCACCGTATTTCTCAATCCTGCTGTCTTGACCATAAATTCTCCATTTTTGTTAAATCAGCAACTTTATGATCAAAAATCTAGTTTTTGTTGAGATAGCAGTTTTTTTAATGGTCAGCTAGAGGCCGTTTCACTATGTATATCATGCACAGTTAATTACGAGGTCCTACTTACCTCGTTCTAACGATCTCAAGCAGTGCCCGTTATTATAATTCCAAATCCTGACTGCTCCGTCCCTCCCCGCGGTGATTAGTCTCCTCCCTGAGGTGTCAAAGGTTATGGAGGTGATCGCACTATCGCCGTGCGCTTTGTTGAATTCGAACATGAAGTTGCCAGTCTCGAAGTCCCATAGCTTTACCACCTGCGAAAGAAACGAACTTTTACTGGTAATGAACATGATTATTACCCAAACAATTTTTTTCAACATAAAAACATTTGAAAATCTGGGTATAGTTAGGCAACAGGCAGGCAAAACTCGAATTTTTTGTTTATTTTAATAAAGTACTGATCACGACGGGTGGACAGCTGTGCTACTTCAGCAACGCACAAGCAGCAATTAGTTTAAACCAAAATAAAATCAGCCGGTACACTCGATTTCACTTCAAGCATAATTGTAACTATTGTAATTACGTTTTAACCGCCAAGCCGCCGTGCCCAGCAGGCAGTGAAGGGACCTTTCGGTCTTCGAGTCACGCTGCCACCTGCCCGCTCGCCAGCCACACACAGCGGAGTCTTTACACTGCTACTTTAATCACTGAACGTCAAGCAGGAAAGCTGTGAATACCAATTTTTATAGTCTTTGGTTTGACCCGACCGGGAATCGAACCCAAGTCTGCCTACATAGACGTAAAGGTATATAATTTAACGTCAAGCCCAAAGCATGTTACTGAAATGGCAGTGCAACGGATTTTTGCAAAATTCCGCCTATGACGTAAGAAGACAACTTACAGAATGATCAGTGCAGGTTATGACGTGGTTGAAGCTCTTGTTGAAGGCGCAACACGTGACTGGTTCAGAGTGGGAGACGGGCATGTCGCCCGCAAGCTGGGCCCTGAAACAAAAACAGCCGGTCGAAACAAGACTTGAAACGCGTAAGACAAGTTCATTTGTCGTTGGGATTCATAATAAAAGATACCCTGCCAATATTACGTCATCAGCCGCTATGCGTCAGGTCAACCCAGTTCGCATCCATTTCTACATCTGCTCATCGATTCAAAACACGGCACTACATAACTGATGGCATGTTGCAAGTGCTGCTGAGGATACAGTTAGACGTAGGAAAAAAGATACTGTTTTGGTTGGTAAACACAATAAATAACAACTTTTCAAACTCTGCAAACCAATCAACAAAAACATAAAAAATCCTCACAATGGCACACAATACTAAGAAACTGCAATGTAATCAACAAAAACTTTCACAATGTTTTTGTGTTGCTTTTGCGGTGCAATAAACTAACCGCATACTTCGAGTTTAGCTCGAAGTACCCCACCAAGCCGACATCGTCATGTGAATACGTAATCCCGAACCAAACAGAAAACCACATTACGGAGAAAGCCTGATTCATCGGCTCCCAAATGGACGTGGCAGTCTCGGTGCCGTGGATATAGTTGCAATAGGGTGGCTGACAGGAAAATTTCCGATAAGCAGTCGGTAATACCGTAGTTCCATTCAGCAGTAACACTACACAACACTAACTGCAAAGAAAGAAAGTACACCGCAACCGTGAAAATGCTCTAAACTTTTCACTTACTGTTTTATTCGTAGTGCGATTCCACGAGGCATGCTGCCTCCGTCTCTGTTACGTAACAACAGTCAATAATTACAATATTTTGTTTGTTGCTGTGCAATGAACAATTTCGATTTAGGTTGCTGCAACTGACTAGATGAAAACGATGCCGGGCTAACTGTACTGTAGGACGGCAGGTGGCAAATATCTTGGTTCAAAACCATGCTCAATCTTAACCACAAAAGTTATAGATTTCAACTACTTATTGCATTCACCGAAAGTCAATTTTTTCACTTAGTCATACCATTTTGAACATGTGGCACTGTAGCACAGAAATTCGAACTCACTTTTGTGATATCCTCAGTAAGGACAGGTGGTCCGTTGCCATGGCAATGGTCTTACAATGGTCGGCGTACACACAAGTGAGCAACTCCCCTGATATTTTGTGAAGTTTTGGGTTCAGTGTTACAAGGCAATCTTGCTCAACCAGATCCCATACCTGCAAACAACTTAGTCTTTATTGCAAAAAAAAGCAACTTCACTTAAATTTGATTCCATTTACATAGCAGTATTGAAAACAGTAATAAAACCAATTAACCCTATATCAAAAAAAAAAAAAAAAAAACTAGAACCGTCATAGTTTTTAGTTTATCAGCGCATGACCATTAGACAATTTTTGACAAAAGTAAAGTTTGAGACTCATTCAGCCCGACATACAGTAGTATGAACATAATATAGTCACTAAATGGTACAATTTAATATAGTCACTAACTAGACTGGTGAAAGAGGATGCATGTGATCGAGCGAAATGGTGAGGCGTGGTAAGGACAATGACCATACGAAATCCGGCCAACTCCGTCGACGGGAACAATACCGGATCCAAAATGAGGTGATGATGATAAATAGTACAATTTAGTGATTATGCTGGGAGAAAACGATTACAATAAGTGGTTGGAAAAATTGGTCTTTTTAAAGAGATTTTGGGGGAAAACAGGCCAACCTCTTCAGAGCAATGCAGAATGGTACTTCGTTTGCGTGATGTCATAAAATAACGAATTATGTAACTGCAATCGCAGCAATCTGTGAAATGGTAGTATCATTATGAGATGGTTTTCAGTGTATATTATTACAGTAATATTTAGCGACTATGGTATCAGTAGGAGAGTAATATTAATGAAGTTATTGAATCCAAACAACCATGAAAACATAAACGATTTCGCTAGGTTTCAAACTGATCGTAAATATGACAAAGTTTGTTATTTTTCTCAAGACCTTCTTATACGAATATTGTCTATTCAGCTGCGCTAGCGAGGACTTCTATATCACAACACTGCTAATAATCGTTTATTGTTGCATCATAAAGTTATTGCTGAAACTCAAAGAACTTTGTTTGGTTTGGGATTAAATCTCTTCACCAATCAAAACCTTTTACCATGGATCACATAAACAAGATTAAAAGAGACAAAAGGAGGGATAAATTGGCTTAAATGTTGCAACAACCTATGATGCTAACTACGAGAAGATGAAATACTGAACCATTTGCAGTTCACTATTTAAAATTTCATAATTCAACCCAAACATGTAGAGCTATCTCATGATGATACAACCCTTTCGCAGAATGCTGCAATTGTTGTTACATATTTCAAAATTTGTGACAACACACAAGCTAAGCACCATTTTACATTGCCTGTTTTTTCCTCAAGCCACTTCAAAATTACCGATTCTTCAACCAATATTGTAATCGTTTTCGTGGTCTCCTGTGCTCCAAAATCCACGCGTTAAAATATCGATGAGGCTTACTCTTTGCTAAGTTATCCAATAATAATAGTTAGCATCATTTGAAAAAGTTGGGTAGATAAATTTTCAGTACAGTTACAGTACTATACTAGAGTTGTTGACAACCCAATTACTAAGTAAATTGACAAACAATTTACATTGTGAAGTAACTATTTCTATTAACACCAAACTATGAATGAATTGTTCACACACAATAACTATGGATGAGTCAACAATCGTACAATACCTTTACACATTTATCAATGGAAATACTGAACAATCGGTTGTCTTCGCCAGCTATAGCAATAAAAGCGATGGGGGAGTTGTGGCCGCGAAGAAAAGCGGTGGGTTTCTGGGGCACATAGGGGTTCCATAAGCGGACAATTCGATCCATACCTAAATATTTAAAAAAGTATAATACGGGTAATTTCTGCGCAAGATTCACGACCACGTGGCGTGCAGGAATTAATGATGACGGCTGAATGCAAGTGATACCAGTACCGAGCCATATTACAGCAAAAGAAGTCTGATTATCGAACTCCAATTAGCTTCTAACCTCATATCCTCACAGCAGCAAGATTTTGCTTCAAAGAAATCATTGTCATGAAAGGAAACAAGTTGCATATTCAAAGCATTTTCCTCAGCTAAGTGTTTCATAAGCGTTTTGTGCGTGAAAAAAGCGCTAGCGGAAAATCTTCAGCAAAGCAGATTTATTTGTACAAAACATAATTTCGAAAACTATCATATTTCCTAAAACACTGCACCTTTACAAAACCACAATTGCAAACGTTAAAGCTGTAAATAAAAATATAAGCCAACCTCCGGTTGCTAAGATATTGGTTTTCTTGCAAAAATCAAAAGTTTTTACGCCCTTGTAAACATTGAACACTGATTGGTCAGATGCTTGTCGCGGTTGAGCGCCCATGGTCACGTGCTTTTTAACTTTGGTGATCGTTGGGGCGTGACTGCTTCCGGGCTGGGGTGACGGGGCCATTTGCAGCTTCTCGAGTACTGTACTAGCAGTGGTGCAGCCTGAAATTCAAAACAACTCAATACCAATTCTGGGTCATTTTGATCTGGCAACCAAAGCAAGAAATACAAACTTTGCTAGCACGAATACACGATATTCAATCATTTAAATTTACTGAGGTGCTTGCAAAATACATAACGCGATGATCTCGCATTTGGGCCGTAGGTTGCTGAAAGAATGTCGTCTGCAGATTCGCGAAGAAAAAAACTTTAAGTTACCGATCTCGATACAAAACTGTTGCTTGCTGAACACCTTTATATACTGAACTCAGCAAAACAGACAGCTTCATGTGATTATTGTCATATACAACACTTTCCTCGATATCCAGCAAGTTTTCAGACTTTTATTCGCTACAAGAATCGTGTGCTTTGGGTAGCCTTGCCTCGATTTCCGGTACGTAATACCCACAGGTCCATGTCCATAAAAATAGAAGTTGCTAGTCCCTTGAGTAACGAATAAAAAACAATTCTTTCCAATACCTTTCAGTCAGTCATTCTGTTTGGCTTACCTCTAACCAGTGCTGTCGCAGGATCATTTGAGGACGAAATTACCGATCGCAATTCATGAAAATAACGCAGCTGAAAACATGAATTTAAAATTAAATTGGTTATTTTTATGTAGGAAAAAAAAATTGCAGATGAAAATAAAATATCAGAATCAACAGCAACTATATCGTGAAAAGTAACAAACTGGTGCAACTAAAGCGTATTACACAACAGGTCAGGAGGTAAAGCCCCAAACCGCTGAGCAATTTTTGTAATTTTTTGGCAAAAAAATAGCAATTTTAGCGTCATATAGATCACTTTTCCCACGCTTTTAAAGCCATTTAAAAAAATTCAATTTTTTTAATTCTGAAGTCATTTGAAAAAATTAAATTGTCAAGCTCCTTCAGCTCCCACTTACTTACACGACAAGTCCAAAACGCGTTTAAACGCTTGTATTTGGGGATTAAATGTTCTAAGTTACGCGGAAGAGAGAGAAAGAAAGGCTTTGCTAAAAGAGAAAGAAAAGAGTTGCTAAGGGAGGGGCTGAAGCCCTTAAGTCAGTATCGCTGTATTATAGTCTGCAGTCTACCATTCGGCAATTATATGATCACATCATCACAATACCTACCCCAGTCACCCAGTCGGCATGGACTTTCCATTTCACAAACGAAGTGTCTTTCCCCATCGCAATATCGTGGAGAGTCACAGTTGGCACTCCTTTCACTTTCGGTATCTTTTTCCACGCCTTCAGCGTGTTGCCAATCGAATTGAACGTCATAATGCTTATGCAGCCCTGTCGTGATAAACAAATATTTGTTAGGTATTAAACGCCGACGCAGATAATTCTAGCAACTATCATAACTTTTAAGCCATTTAAAAGAAAATAACAATGTCTCGTAAATACAAAACGTTATCACAGTCATGTTTTACTGAAACTAAATTCTACGATCTGGGCCCTGGGGCCAAGGGCGTCGGCAGAAAATTTTTCAGGGAAGGGGCCAGTAAGAATAGGGCCAGTATTAACAACTAAAAATGGAAGAATTTTTGAAATTTGGTAGGTTAAAGAGAGAGTGTGTGAAAATCCAGGGGGGGCCATGGCCCTCCCCTGCCCCTCTTGCCGACGCCTATGCCTGGCGCCGATGTATGAAACTCTTTAAAACAAATTACGATGTATGTGTTTTGTTGATTTCAAAAAGCCAGCGCAGCGCTTGCAATGCGTAGCATAATGTCATCTATGGGTACGGCTAAAAAGTCCATCCAACATTAAACCCCATTAAAACTCCACTAGTTCAGCTCAGAATTACATTTTATAACCACTAATACGAGCAGCATGTAAATTGAAACCATTACTTTCAATAACTTTTCGCCTCTTTTCCCCTACCGTAAAACAGAGTTTACAGTACGATATATACATTTCTGATGCAAAATCAAAACCTAGACTATTTCCCACCTGGTCATCTCCGTAGACAATTAAACATTTGTCATCCTCCATGATGCAAACATCCAAGATTAGTGGCACAGCCTCCAAGCCATTGACCAAGCAGTAGAATTCGAAAGTTATGAGCTCGTAGAACTGGAATTCCCTTTCACCTGTTCCGATCAGCAACTTGCCATGCGCTGGAAGCACAGCCACATCAGTGATCCACTGAAAATGTAAAATTCAAAAATCAAACCCCCTTGTACTCTCTGTATTACGCCAAACTGAGTTAACGGACCCATTTCCACGTCATTGCTCTATATTATACAGCTTCTTAGACACATACACCGGCGGCAAGTTGTGGGCAACCGTCCAATTTAACAAGCCCCGAACTGGAACTTCACGATCTCAGGGTTAGGATCTCAGGAACTGGAACATTGGTTGAAACAAGAATACTTCTTTCTTCACAAATGCAATTGATGCTTATCGTGCAAGTCTGTTACCTATCTACTTTTTTAGACAAAAAGAATCGCGTTTAATCCATATAAAGCAAAGTTTTAGCTCAATTAAAACAGAATCGGCGTTTATTATTGAAAAGATGTCCATTTTCTTGTGAGAAGAAAACACATGTGTTTTGAGAAATATGATCAGGAAATAAACAAAAATATACAAAGTAGACTCCGCCTCGCACGTACCACAGTTGGCTTCGCAGTATACACGGGTTTTTCTAATCCTTCGAGTATTGACTTGGTTCGTCGTAGTTTTAAGTTTGAAGACCAGAATGTTAATAAGCCATCCTGGAAAGAAAAGTGTTGAGGTAAACAGAAACATAATAGATTGTAATTTGATACGCGAAACATCTACTAGCTTCAGATTTTAAGACCAGGCAAAAAAAAGTACACAATCATGTATTTTACACAGACCGAACGAGTCAATAAAGCTTAGGACGCCAGGCACTCTGCGTCTGTCTAATCATATCAACACAAAGCACGCTTTTTGGGTTATGTTTGCCAGCCTTTCCTCACCTGAAATTCTACTGTACTCCACTACTCCTGTTATACTGCTTGGTCGCAACTGAGTAACTAGCATTCAGTGTCTTCCAAGACACAACGACTCATTGAGTGAGCACCAAAAATATCAACTTACGTAAAATCAGGTCCGGCCCTATGCGTAAAATCGTGAGCACACAAGCGTATTCTTATTCTTTTAACCAACTGGCAGCTTGTGTGCTGATAAGGCGGTACGCCACGCAAACCAAATTTGTCCTTAAAATAGACTAAAAATATGCTCGTACGTTCACGCTTTTACGCCTAGTGTAGATCGGGTTTTGGTACCAGAATCAAAAATTCAAGTTACGGTAAACCGAAAAAATACCCGGAAAAATATCAACTGAATCTTTAGCTGTATCAAAATTTTACATAAAAGGCCACTGTACGAGACAATGAAATTTTACACCCAACAGTAAACATAGGTTTTTCAAAACTCGAAACATACCTGTCCAGCGCACATGTATTGGCTGTCGTTAATGTATAAAACCCTCAACATAGGCGCTTTATGATGGGGGGTGGGTACGGAGAGGGCGGGAAGAAGGAACTGAAGTTGTTTGGAGCGAATCAAAGATTCCTCTTTCTCAGCATATTCAAGTTGCATATAAGTACAGAATTCATCCTAAAAAGTTTTATCATGATCTATTTTTTATTTAACCATAAATTATGCTTAAATAACGCGAACAATATTGAAGATGTTGTAAACTTTAGCCTAGAAAACCTGTAAACCAACCTACCGGTCTTTAAGTCAAGCACTTACCGCTGAAGATGTAAAGATTGTGAAAAATGTAACTGAAAAAATTTAATTATATGCGCCAGCTTGTTACATGATGCAGCTGAGGCATTGGATGATATTTCAGAGGCAATTACCTTTACGAAACTAAAGCAATCTTTGATAATAACTAAATAAATCGATGAAAAATTCTTACCCAGTCAATTTCTCCATCTGATGAAGAATCGATTTTCATGAAGAGAGCTATAATGGGATCTTCATTCTGTATGCATGGCAATAAACAGTACGTGATGAAATAAATGGAGTTGCCTGGTCTTGTAGCTCGTTAGGATAAATCGAATCCTATGTACTTCGGTATTTCCACAACATATTATAAAGATAAGCTAAAATGCTAAAATTTTTGTTCTAAATTAATTTACTTCAATGCTGTTTTTAATACTGTATTTTAAACTACCATAATCATCAATTATGGTAGTTTCTTTCACATATGACAAAAAATTTTATATCACTGTAAGCAAAAATATTTTGAAAGACTTAAAGAACTAAAGTGAGTCACACATTGTTGAGAAAATATTGTAGTAAAAAGAACAAAACTTAATAATGCATTGCGATAATTACCGGTAGCAATACTAACTTTTGAATAACAAAACGCATATTTCTTACATTTCCTTTGACATTTAAACATGTTTTGACGACTGTTTTAAACTCATCAATATCAAGAGTCCCACTTCCATCTGTATCAGCTTCCTGCAAAATTAAACAGATTTTCAAATTGAATATAGATTAAGACAATAAGCTAAAACATTGTCTTGGCAGCATTGGTTCTGATCAACTGAATCTTTACGCAGCATTTCGTTAACTACTTAAAAAAATTAGGATGTACATAAAATGTTTCCAAATACCTTTAAAATGAGGTTCGCATAATTTTAATGGAGTGCTGTTTACCTGTCCTTCACCAGAATAAGGACCAGAAGATAATGCCACACCAGCATGGATATCGAATAAGTCATAAAGAATGACAAAAACATGATTAAAATAACATCAGCTAAAAAGTTTCGTAAGTCTTTTTTGATAACCTTTATCCATAAATTCACACTGAACTTGATATCACAATCAGTAACAGACAAAGACCAATTACTTAATTAAAAAAACAAAACACAAAAGCAGTGCTTAACATCTTTTGCTTTTGCAACTCCAATCCAACATGCCATGTAAGAATCATCTTAAAAGTCAGTTATGGAGTTATTTTAAAAATCTTACTTCAAAAGCAACTTTAATTTTGTAGAGTTGTTCTAACGTAATTCGTTCTTCAATCTGTCAGTGAAAAATACAATAATTAAAAAAGTTAATTCAAGCAGGCAGTGATAACAATAATTTAAGAACTCTGATTTATTAATAAACAACAAATTACTAACGAAAGATAAAAGTAAAAATTTCAAAATTTCCTGACATTTAAAACTTTGATTCATTCACTAAGCAGTTCTCGCATTAATTAATTTTATAAAAATCTAACGACTTGGCTGTTATGCATAACTGTATTCAGTGCAGTTTATGCTAAGTATAAAATGGCCGAACAAACATATCAAAAACTGTTCGCAAACTGTGAGACAAGAGCAATTATGTTTCAGTGAGTTGTAGGTGAATCAATATTTTATACATCAATCTAAATTTTAACTTTTTTGCGACTAAACAAATACCGCTAGAAAAAATTTGCCTAAAAGCTATGAGTGCTTAACTATCAACATTTTTTCTGGATTGCTTAATATTACCATTTCAACTGCACACAATAGAAAAAGTTGGGGGGCACTATTTAACTACTGCAACTTACCTTAATTTTAGCTTTTGATGATGCAGGAGTATTCAACCTCGTCAATGTTTTTGCTTGGTCTCCAATTCCATCAACCTTTGACAATGTTAAACGCCGATCTAAAAAATTCCAGAAAATTAATAAATTGTAACTACTTCAGTAACAATACAAACATCATTTTCAATGCCACTGATGGTTATTCTTTTCAAACGCAAAGCAATGTCAATTTTGATTTAGGAAAAGGCTTTGTGAGCAGCGATTTTATAATAAAGCCTACAAAACCTAACCTTAATCCAAACCTTAATCCTAAGCCTAACTCTAGCCCTAACCGAAACTCTAACCCAGACCTAGAACTGTACTGTAATAATCAAAACAAAAATTTCCAAAATCGAGTGACGTCACTGGAATATTTGTTTATTTAACTGCGTACATTCCATGCACCAAGTCACTTTAAACAATTCAAAAATATAATTAAAAAAATATAGATGGCTTACAGCTGAATAAATAGTCATTTAGATTTATGTAACTACAGTTGGAATAAGCAGTAGGTATACATACCAAATCGTGGCTTTTGTTTTTGTTTGTAGGTTGTAGAAGGTGGGGCTTCTGATGTTGTAGCTAAGTCTTTTTTAATTGATGTTGAAGGTCTAGATTCCTCTATCAGGTTTATGTAGGCATATGATTGCAGTTTTCCACTAGCGGATGAGGGCCGAACCACTTGCTTTTCATCTTTGTCAAGGCGTGATGAAGGTTTACCAGTTGCAGCTCGAATCATTGCTTTTTTTCTAATTACAGTCTATAAGCTTTTAAGTATGTGAGTGAAAAATCAAGATAAGCTTATTCCACTTTTCACAGACTTTAGAAGATAGGTTACTTTACACAGATCAGCCTTGGCTATTTACTGGCACAGAATGTAAAGGGGGCTGTGAATATTCTGTTAAAGTTGATCTGGATAGAAAATTGGATCGATCAGATCATGGCTAGATCTTTGCAAGTAGCAATACTGACCAATTGTCGTACCAGCAATCAGGTAACCTATTGGTTATGGTTAATGGTAGGCCTAAGACCTGAAACACTCAATCAGTCATACTCAAGACCTGAAAACAATGCTAGAGAATCTGAAATGTACGTAGCTTGCTAGCTATAAAAAAAATATAGATAATGAATGAGGTGTCGTTAAGTATGAGCCGTCACTTTTTTTTTGGAAGCTCTGCAACTCGTGTATGAGCGTGCGTGCGCTCACTCCTTCTCTACGATCTAAGCTATTCCCCAAATCTAGCCCTTGCCCTAATGAGTGCACGCTTGATAGCAGTAAGAACGCATGCACGCTCATACACGACTCTCAGAGACTCCAAAAAAAAGTGGACGGCTTATATTGTTTTACGACTTCCTCATACCGTTTTACTTAACGACTTCCAATGAATGACTGGTCAATTTTTAGGCCTATCTGGCAATGGCATGTCTGATATCGTTTTAATTTACACTTAAACCCTTACTAACTTACACTACTGAGTAGTACTACTAGTAAGCCTAGTACCGTAGCCTAGTGTACCCTATGCCTATGGTACCCAGTAGGCTTGGCCTACCTTAGTAGGCCAACTGTTCGTATTGGCCTACATTACGTAAATTTTTTTCCACTGAAAAAGGAGTGGTAATTCAGGCTGTCAGGCGTCAATTTGAATATTCGATTATTATTTATTTTATTTATTTATTTATTTATTTGTGTCAAGCGCAAAAGCGCTCATACAGAACGAAAAAAAAACAAAAACAAACGCTCACACACACACACACACACAAAAAAAAAAAAGGTTTACAGTCATGCATTAATAATTCTAAAGCGCCAGAGAAGAACAGTAAGCTTCTCCCAAACCATTTACACTAAGCAAATCTATAAAGCGAGCAACATATTTCGAAGAACGAAATCTGCAAGAGTGAAGTAATGAGTGAACAAACACATTGGTAGACCTGTGGCAACGATTCATAAAACGGAATAAAAGTTTGCGAACAAGGGCATCAAAAGTATCAACATTAGCCTCGACTTGATATTGACGGACACTGCAATAACGAGGAATACCATGAATACTGCGGTAAGAATCATTGTAAGACACTCGAAGACGTCTATAGCTCTCATGGGTATAACAACACCACAGCTGACTAGCATACAATGCACAACAATGAGTCCGAAATAACATATTTTTGATATGAATAGAACACTTATGAAATTTACTGCGAAGTGAGTTACCTACAGCATACAAATACTTGATTTGGCGAGTGATATCACAATCATCAGATAATGTATCAGTTAGAAATACACCCAAATATTTTACAGAATCAACAAATTTAATGATTTTGCCATCCAGAGATAGTTTAGGCTTAAAATCCTTGCAGTATTTTACGCGAAACATCATGCCATATGATTTACAAGCATTGAAGACAATATTATGCGCAACAGCATATTTCGAGCAAACAGCTAGCAGTTCATTGAGCCCTGTTATAAAATACAGTTTGTTCTTTTTGATCATGATTCACGACTTAAATACTGAAGTACGCTGCCATGATTACAGTAGTTGCAGATCTTTACAGTAGCCGCAGGTCCTTGAAATGAAAGAAGGTTGTACGGTATGTACATAGTAAACATACATTAAATTCAATATTGAAAAGCTTCGTTTGTTTCCACCGTGACAATTGGTAGGTGGCGCTATTTATAATTTTTTTTGCGATTTAATAAATTATTGTTAAAGACAGTGATTGGAACAACCAATGCTCGCGTCGCGTGTTCCTATGTTTTTACTCGGCCATTTTCCAACCAGCGAGCGCAAAGTTTCAGACTTTTGCTAATAGCTCGAGAACGGTTAAGTTTAGCTGCATGAAATTTTGACAGCAGTTGAAGATTAACGGCCTGTATGTTTGTACCAAATTTCAAAGCAATTAGTCACGTGAATTTGGTTTTAGGAACCGAAAACCGCTCCAAAAGTTTGGCGTAAAAAGCGGTCTAATTTAAAAACGGCTCAAGTACAAAAAAAATTTCACACGGTCATATGTCTTAAGATACCCTTTTTGTCCCTACCAACCCACTTTTGGCCGCGACGAGGTTTTTTCTCTGTTTTTTTATTCCTTTTTTCCATTTTTTCCTTTTTTTTTCTTCCTAAATCGTGTACGCTCTTCCTCTCCTAAACCACGAAACATCGAAATCTAATTTTTGTGTAAAGTTGTTGACCTGCAAACGCAATTTCGTCTCCAGAAATTTTTTTGGGGCGGCTTCCCCGAGAATCTCCCTGAATGGGGCCCTAAAAAATCGATTTTTTTAATGGTTCAAGCTAGGGCACCATTTTTTTAAATATTAGCAGAAATTTAAGAGACAAATATTTTGACATAGCTTGGTAGTGCCACCTCACCAGGAACTCCCCAAATGGACCCCTCAAACACAGGGATGTGGAAGCTGTCAAATTTTTAACTCTTCCGCTTCCAGCTCCTCTTGAAGTTTTATGCTTCCGAGTTCGCTTTCGCTTCCTCACCTTTAGAATTTTTTGCTTCCGCTTTCGGCTCTGGATAAAATTAGTCGCTTAGGCAGAAACGGGCAGAATGGGCAGAAAGTGGACGATTTTAAATCGATATATCTGGGTAAATACCGATTTTGATGGAAAATGATTTATGCTTTTTGAGCACGTTATTAACCGCCTTTCTTTTTGGTATGTTTGTTTACAACAAGCTGAATACTATTTTTCTTCTTTTTTCTTACTTTTTTTCTTTTTCTTCTCCAGCTATCTACTTTTAAACCGCTAAACGCACTATGTTTAAAGTTTGAGCGATTAGAAATATCAAGGAGGACTAGTGCGGGAATGAAATTGGGGATTTCAGGTTGGGGGATCCCCGTCCATTGGGCCCTCCAAAACTTTGAACTTTTAAATCGTTTAAGCTACATACGTCAAAATTTCGGTTTAGGTAGACGTTGAAAATAAAATAAACCTAACAAAAATTAGAAGTGCCACAATGGGGGTTTCCCCCCAAACAGGCCCTCCAAAATTCAAACTTTTTTACCTTTTAACCCTATTTGTACCAGGGAGGGCAAATTTGCCGCCCCTCGTAGTTATTTTATTACAGCTCCTAAACTAAAAAACGTTTTGCTTTGATGCACTCTGACATTGAATCAAATTTAATAACACACATTTTCAGAAAGTTTGGGGTCAACCGCACAACCGGAAATGACGTCATTTTTGCATTTGTCAGAGGCACCTAAGAAGTTTCATACAGTTTTGAGCACATTTATTGCTTATCAGTGCGCTTATTTTAATCATTGTACTGCGTATTCATTATTGACGCTAATTTTTAGCTGGAATAAAATATTTTATTTACTGATTAATGTCTTATTATTTTCTTGATTCTTATTAATTGATTAATTGTCTTATTAATGTTTTATTAGTCTGATTAATATAATGTTAATTTATTTACTGAATACGTCATTGATGACGTCATAATTCAAAAAAATTGCTTCTTCTGCTGCTTTTCAAAATAAACTGCGTTTGCATAAAGAATTATTCGTTTTCATCCGCTGTTGAATAATGTTATAAAAATAACACTGCAGTAGTCTGAAATTTTGTGAATTGTAGTATATCTCAGTTACAAAAAATTACAAATAATAATGAACGCAATATATTAAAGATGACGTCATCGTTCATGTAACGTCATCATGCATGTGACGTCATCATCTGCGGTGATTTTATCAGAGATTACTTTGAAGTAACAAAAGTCCAAGCTGAAAATAATATTTTGCAACATTTAGACAAATCTGCATGCTGTTATAATGATTTACTGGTTTTGATGACGTCATCTTCGTTTTCTTGACGTCACAACCTCAAAATATTTATTTTAAAAAACTTAACAAAAAATAACTCCAATACGCAAAAAATCTTGCTTCTATCACTTACCAGACAGTTTTTAGGTAGGAGGCAAATTTGCCCCCCAGTACACATAGGGTGTAAAAATAGCCCGGTAAAAACAGGGTTAAGCTAGGCCAACGAAATTTTTAAGGTAATTAAACATAAAGGAAAGATAAAATGTGAACAAATTTGGGGGTACCAAAATGGGGGTCCCCTACCAAACGAGGCCGCCAAAATTCAAAACTTTTTAACCATACACGTTAGAGAAATGAAATTTTCAAAAATAGATAAATATAAGTTAAAGATAAAATATAACGAAATTTGGGGAAACCACATGAGGGTGTTTCTCTCAAAAGGGGCCACCAAAATTCAAACTTATTAACCACTCACGCTATATGCATGAAATTTTCAGGATAGGCAAGTACGAAGAAAAGTTAAAATTTGACAAAATTTGGGGGTACCAAAATGAAGAGATCCTTCTCAAACAAGAACATTAAAATTCAACTTTAACCACTCACACTAAACTGATGAAATTTTCAGAATAGGTCAATATGAAGAAAAGATAAAATTGACAAAATTTGGGGGTACCACGATGGGGGTTTCCCTCAAACGAAGATGCCAAAATTCAAACTTTTTAATTGTTTAAGCTAGACACATCAAATTTTCAGAATAAGCAAATATCAAAGAAAGATAAAATTTGAGGCACCAAAATTGGGGGTCTCTTAGTTGGGTCCTTCAAAATTCAAGCTTTTCAACCATTCAAGCTAGACACATGAAACTTTCAGAATAGGTAAACATAAAAGAACAATAAAATCAGAATTAGGTAAATAAAATATGACTAGATGCCACAATTGGAGAGTCCTCTTCCAACGGATTCTTCAAAATTTTTATGCACTCAAGCTAGACAAATAAAATTTTCAAGATAGGAAAAAACTTAATATGAAAAAATTTTGAGAATTTCATACTATAGGGGTCCTTCAATTATGTTGACACCTCTCCCCATTAGCAACAAAATTTAAACGAATTAAATCTATCGGATAGATTAGTATAAATCAAATATAGATAACAAAATTTGGTGAGCCACATTGAGAAGACCATGCCAAATGGCCCCCTTAAAATTTAAAATCTTAAATACGAAGTACTCCAGCTTTACGTATCAAATTTTAAGAGTATATGGGTAGGCTAATATTTGAAGAAGATAAAACATGCCAAACTTGGTGATGCCATGTTGAACAGTAATTGGCCCAAAGATCGTGTTAATTAAAGGGCATATAGAAAACTGGGATAGTTTACCAAATTATTCTTATCGATCTGTGACAAGCAGTGGCGGATTTAGGGGGGATGGGGGGATGCTTCCCCCCACCAGCCTAAACATAACGTGCATATGCATAATATTAAACATTTGAAAAAAAGCAATCAGTGAGTACTCGATAGGCCGGGTGACTGCGATATAATTTCTGAAGCCGTTGGAGGGTGGGGTAGGGCGGGGGAGGAAAAAGTTATTTTTACAGCGTACTTTTTACAAAGCAGAAATTAATTTTTTACAGGTCCGATTGATTTGAAAGCGCCAAACTAGCAAAATCCACAACTCGCACTTTTCAACGATAAAGGCATAACACAACAGGAGTTCAATTATGGCGCATTTTCGCTCAAGCCTCACGCAATACAGTAGTGCAGTTTCGCACAAAAAAAGTGTCGATTTGATCATAGATCCTAGGATCTATGATTTGATAGAACATCAAGTAAAATGTCTTCTGGAATGTAGTTTCATTACATTGTTAGCTACGGTATGCTGAATGAAAACTTGAACAAAATAGACCTTTGGCAAAAGATATATCAAAGTCCGATGCAGATAGTTTTTACTCATTCTGTGTGAGTAGCGCAGCCAAGGTAGGTTTTACTCATTCTGTGTGAGTAGCCCCGTTGGCCTGTCGACCAAAATGCAGAATAAGAAAAATACCTCGTTTTTGGCACTTCTGAGACTGGTTTTTGGACTGAAATGGACTAAAACGTGATTTAAAGTATCTTTTGAACCATATATTTAGGGGGGCTAATTTGTCGAAAATAAAACTCACAAATCAATAAAAACTTCAAAAAATGGCCAAAAATAAGCAATCGAATTTAACAGCTCATTGAAAATGCTTAACATAGTTTTTATCTACAAAAATATTACAGTATAAACTCACGAACAGGGGGGATCTATTCAGATTTAGTTCATTACTAATCACCTCTCTCAAATATCTTTCCATGAGCTCCCCTCCAATTATTTTTCTCTACAAAATATAGTAGAAATAGATTAATCCGTGTGAGTTTTATTAAACTATAGGATTTTATGATCTACCAGCATGTAAACAAGAGAAAATTTTAGCACTAGCCACTTCTCACAAATTATTTATGCAACCGGTTTAATCATGTTTGCACTGCCAATTGCTATGCCACGTTTTATAATATTTTTTTAAATTTAACCAATGACATAAAACCAGTTTCATGTCATTGATTTAACCGATTCAATTCAAATTAATAACATAAAACGCTCTTTTCGTCTTTCCTGCTTCAAAAATCGTATTTATTAAACTTTCGCCAACATAATCGTCTGCATCTACGCAGAACAGGCGCGTTGCCAGAAATTCGCAATGAGGGAGCTGCTTTAGGGGTCTGGGGGCAGAGCCCCCAGTGATCAAAAATTTTGCATCTTTTTGAAAAAATAACTAAATTTTAGGGCTATTTTGATAAAAAATAATGCTTTTAAAACGTGGCATAGCAATTGGCAGTGCAAACATGATTAAACCGGTTGCATAAATAATTTGTGAGAAGTGGCTAGTGCTAAAATTTTCTCTTGTTTACATGCTGGTAGATCATAAAATCCTATAGTTTAATAAAACTCACACGGATTAATCTATTTCTACTATATTTTGTAGAGAAAAATAATTGGAGGGGAGCTCATGGAAAGATATTTGAGAGAGGTGATTAGTAATGAACTAAATCTGAATAGATCCCCCCTGTTCGTGAGTTTATACTGTAATATTTTTGTAGATAAAAACTATGTTAAGCATTTTCAATGAGCTGTTAAATTCGATTGCTTATTTTTGGCCATTTTTTGAAGTTTTTATTGATTTGTGAGTTTTATTTTCGACAAATTAGCCCCCCTAAATATATGGTTCAAAAGATACTTTAAATCACGTTTTAGTCCATTTCAGTCCAAAAACCAGTCTCAGAAGTGCCAAAAACGAGGTATTTTTCTTATTCTGCATTTTGGTCGACAGGCCAACGGGGCTACTCACACAGAATGAGTAAAACCTACCTTGGCTGCGCTACTCACACGGAATGAGTAAAAACTATCTGCATCGGACTTTGATATATCTTTTGCCAAAGGTCTATTTTGTTCAAGTTTTCATTCAGCATACCGTAGCTAACAATGTAATGAAACTACATTCCAGAAGACATTTTACTTGATGTTCTATCAAATCGACACTTTTTTTGTGCGAAACTGCACTACTGTATTGCGTGAGGCTTGAGCGAAAATGCGCCAAAATTGAACTCCTGTTGTGTTATGCCTTTATCGTTGAAAAGTGCGAGTTGTGGATTTTGCTAGTTTGGCGCTTTCAAATCAATCGGACCTGTAAAAAATTAATTTCTGCTTTGTAAAAAGTACGCTGTAAAAATAACTTTTTCCTCCCCCGCCCTACCCCACCCTCCAACGGCTTCAGAAATTATATCGCAGTCACCCGGCCTATCGAGTACTCACTGATTGCTTTTTTTCAAATGTTTAATATTATGCATATGCACGTTATGTTTAGGCTGGTGGGGGGAAGCATCCCCCCATCCCCCCTAAATCCGCCACTGTTCATATGCACGTTATGTGTAGGCTGGTGGGGGGGATGCATCCCCCCCCCCTAAACCCGCCACTGTTGGCAACGTTGGTTGATAACAGAGAATGTAGTTTTGCGTTATAATAATACAATTCTATTTGAATAAAATCTCACTGATGATGCCCCGCTGGAGTGAAATCGATTTTAGTAAATAAAATATAGTAGTATATAATTTACGACCGATTTTGCATATGCCCGATAAGCTTGAGGCTTGAGGCTATATTGTTTTGCTGATTCCAAATGCGAAGTCGTCGGAATTTCTTTTTTCTTCTCCTGTGTGTGATTTTCATCCAAAACATGGCCCCAAACTATAGTTTTGCATCAAATAGCGTCAAATGTATTTATGTGGCATTCCATGAAAATTTGAGGGATGCTAAGATAAGGGTCGTAGCAGTTAAGCGATTCTTAAACCGATAGCGTTCAAACCACTTGGTAAACGTAAATCAAATTCAGTTGAGGGGGTTCACTTCAGGACAAGAGCACTAAGGACATTGTTTCACCAACCGAAAAATGGTTTAATGACAATAAATTAATTAATGAAAAGATGTTATGAAAGAGCATTGCAAAGATTTTTGAAAGCTTCTCCTAGTCAGTCAGAGCTACTGTTCATCAAAATAGGCGCAAAAAGCCTGTGTTATTTTAAAGATCATCTATCACCACTGACCAGATCAAAAATATGGTTAGGTTATTTACAGCTTGGGTGGTGTGGGATGTATCTACTGTCATCACACCAGCGACCAGTAAGTAAATATACCCACTGATACACTACAGCTGGAGCAGTGGACTCAGGGTCCGTTTTTAGCTTTTAAATGTTAGGGTAAGTCGAGTAATTTTTATCTACAGTATTTGAAATTGATGTCTTGTTGTATTTTCTTAGAATAGTTGCTGGTACCATTGATGGTTTTTGGTAGGCCTGCAGTATAGGCTTCAGCAGTGTACTAATAACCTACCGGTACTGCAGTTTTATAGACTAGTGAAATCACAAACATAAAGCGATAAAAGTGATTGTAAACATTTAAATAGGCTAGGCCCAATAAAATAAATCTGGAAAGCTTTTGTTGAAAGTTGGAAATAACTATGGCTGATGATAGTGGAAATTCAGAAACTTCCTCCATAAAGCGTCGTGGTTGGCCTAAAGGGAAAAAGCGAGCAAAAATTTTTAAAGATGACAGGCCTAATGCTCCCAAAAAACCGGTAAATGGATATGTACTTTTTATGAACCAACGCAGAAGTGCATTAATGAAAGAGAATGTAGGATTGCCCTTTGCAGAAATTACCAAGTTAGTGGGTGAAGAATGGAGTTCAATGTCACATGATCAAAAAGCATCCTATTTGGATGCTGCTAAAAAGCAAAAAGAAGCTTACCTTAAGGAGCTCAAAGAATACCAGGAAAGTGATTCTTTCAAAAAATTAACTACCAAAACTGCCCAATCTAGCAATGCAGGTACTTCTGACAAACTTGAAAATAAGAAAAATGCTTCCAAGAGTCTCAATGATCCAATTTTTACTGAAGCATTTCTAGATTACAACAAATCAAAAGAAAATGAATTGCACCAGCTTAATCGTACTAACTCTGAATATGAACAACATAATTCAATACTAGAAGGTCATATTGACAATTTGAAAAATGCAATAATTAAATTAGAGTCTGAAACTCACATACAATCCATGAAAAACAAAAGTTTAGAGTCAAAGCTTTTATATTTTCGAGAACTTTTGTGTCGTGCTTTTTCTCAAATTATGTTACCATCTTCAAATGAACAACCCACTGTTGAAACAGTCGATTCTTATATGATGAAAATGTGCAACATTTTGGAGCAAAACAATGATGAAAATGTTGGTTTTGCTTCCACAGTTTATGATGCAATGGCCAGTGTAACTTTTCAAGCTTTGGACGAATATTGGAATGAAAATAGATTTAATCAAGAATTTTCCTAAAAAATCACTGCAGTGCTTGACTTTTTCTGAAATTATGCAAAGTGTTAAGTCAAAATGGAAATAAACTTGCTGTGTTACAAGTATGCTGCTTAGTACCAAAATAACATTACTCTTGATCGTTTTCATGGACTTTTAATTTTTGCATAGGCAGTGGCTATTTTGCCTCTAAAGGCAAAATAGCCCCATGTTATTTTGCCATTTAGAGGCAAAATAGTCCTAACGGCTATTTTGCCGCAAGTGCCAAAATAGCCCTAAGCCTAATGCTAACCCAAACTCTAACCCTAATCCCAACCCTAACCTAAACAGAAAAAAAACACTATTTTGCCTCAAGAGGCAAAATAGCCACTTCCTTGTGCATAAATATTGCATCTCACTCAATTTGCTTTGTGTGTATTGTTTAAGTTTTTTGTGTGATAGTGACTATTTCACCGAAAATTTTTAAGTTGAGGAGAATAAAACAAAAATGAGTAATATTTATCTGTGCTTTTTTTATTTGCTTTTTTAGGAGTTAAGATTAGGGTTTGGGTTCGATTTGGGGATAGTTTTAGAGTAAGCATTTGAGTTTCGGTTAGATGTGAATCAGAATTAATAAAAAAGTAGATAAAGATTTCCGGTGAAATAAAGCCTTCCTTTTTATATAGCTGCCGGAATTTAATTTTGTGCTTACCATTCTCTTTTCTACTGTTTTGAACTATTGAAACAAGGGATTTTTCATTTCTTGGATAGAGAACATATACTGCAATAATTGCTATTCTGCATTGATCTAATTACTTTGTTACATCTTGCTCTATCAGTTAACTTTTAATGTAATTATAATTACATTTTATTCACCATGTTGCCTTGGCCAGGAGACAGTGAAAGGAACCTTTTGGTCATCGAATCAAGCTGCCCACCTTTTTTACCACACACAGTGGAGGCTTCATACTACCCGTTTAATTGCTGAACATCAAGCAGGGAAGCTGTGAATACTTATTTTTATAGTCTTTGGTTTGGCTCAATGGGGAATTGAAGCCTAGTCTACCATTTCAGTAGCAGATGCTCTATCCACTGGACCACTGATTGGTAATGTAGCTTTCTAATGCTGAACAACAGTTATAAAACAAGATTAAAACTGTTAACTAAAAGTAGTGTAAAAGATATTTCAAAAATGTACATTTTTGAGTTTTTCTGCTCCATATTGTTGCTGCTTTTTCAAATTATTCTTTCTTTTAGCCACAAACATGTCAATCAGCTCTGTTAAACATTTGGTTAGGTCTGTAATTGATGCTAATAGGGTTGTTGTATTTTCAAAATCATATTGTCCCTTTTGTGATTTAGCAAAAACTGTTTTAAAAGATGCAGGAGCTTCCAAACATTTTGTAGTTGAACTTGATGAAAGAAATGACAGCAATGATTTACAGGTACATATTATTGTTGATCCTGGAATTTACTTTTTGCTCTCTCTTTGATAATGTTTTTGTAAGGTTTGCATTGCAGTAGCTCAAGGTTGAGCCACTACACATTGCAATTTTCCATCATCTAAGCCTAGACTTCATCCTAAGTGATTCGATCCTAAACCTGCAGTGCAATTGACATCATCTTGTTTGGGGTTGTCCAGCTACCATGTTGCTTTTGTAATCTGACCAAAGCTTGTTTAGAAACTTTTTCCTGAAATGTCTACCTACCATTTAAATAGCGATCTTTCAGTTTGAAGAAGCAGAAGCTTGTTATATTTAGAGATTTCAAATCTTAAAGCTATGCATCTTGTCAAATATACTTTTTATATTTTATTTCAAATACTTCAAGCATATGATAATGTAATTTGAAGTTGAAATTTCACTGGTGTTGGTGTTTTCTTGTTTCGCAGCTGTTTACTTGTTTGCATTACAATTTATTTTTGAATTTTATGTTGGAAGAGATTATTTAACCGAAAATTTTTATCTAATTTGTTAGTAATTCTGACCCCAGTCCACCAAAAATCTAATCCTTGCTCTTACTATCTAAACCTAACTCCAAACCTAACTCAAACTCAGTCTTAATCCTGGAAAAAATAATGAATGAAAATTGTGCAGATGAATAGTTTTTGTTTTATTCTCTTTAGCTTAAAAATTTTTGATGAAATAGTTGCTCCCTATAATGTTAATCTTAATTGTAAGTTTCTTTTTATGTTATTGAAAGCTTAAATGTATGTTGCAGACATTATTGAAAAGTTTTGTGTTTATCCCATTAATTTTTTAACCTTTGACTCAGATTCAGACGAATCGACGCACCTAAGCACTTTTTTCCTACCGTACCTTATTTCTCTTCCAGCAGATTTGTAAATGGGCTGACAAGTACAGGTGTAATGACCCCGAACGCGAACCATAAGCTCGAATCTTACCTAAACCTGAAAAGTGATTTGAAGCCAAAACCAGGGCCAAAAAACCTTTAAAAAATTTTGTTAGATCTAAAAAATGTACAGCTATCGCTCATATACGGTTGAAATAGAACTATCGTACTCATTGCCGATAAATTATAACAAAATAATAAAGATCACATTGATACTTAAACGAAGTCGTCATTCAGTGTTGCAAATTTACCCTAATTATGCTTTTGCTAAAACATACCGCAAGTATCAAGACAGAACCCAGCCCGAAAATCCCAGCTCGACGTGCAATCTGCTTTTCTAGACACCTTTTTGGATTCTGAACTATCCACTACCCCTAAACTTATTTTTGAAAATTCCAAGCCATTTTAAAATCTTATATCGTATGAGTCGTTAAATTAAACTTCCATTCCGTTATTCCGCACCAGCACTATTTTATCATGACTTTTACTTAACCTTTGTTGTAAACCACTAAAATTTTAATTTGCATTTTGTTAACGTTAATTTTTTCTTGTTAACTTCCATAAGGCATTTGATATATAATTTAAGGCTTGTTTGTAGAACGAATTAACGGATTTGACAAAGGTCGGTACTGTTCCATATGTCTTTATCAACAAAGAATATATTGGAGGAGGTTCCACTGTGGATCAACTGCATAAAGATGGTTTGCTGAAAGAGATTCTTTTGCAGGAAAATTTGCATCCAAAGTCCATGTCTTTGTAATCTGTGCTAACTGCTGATTAATTTTTAACTGTTTAAGCTTTGAATGGAGTGTACTTTACATAAAATTTTAACAAGATAATAGTTCGTTGGTATAGTTGTACATTTGACCGAGTGACTTGCATGTTACATCTTCTACAGTGTAGAACTGTTTTGTCTTTCTACTACTGAATTACAAACCTTAATATTTTTGTAGTTATATTTTTGTTTCATTAAAAACTTTAATGTCTTCTTGTTTGTATATTGTAGTAAAGTGACTACCAGAGTCATTAATGTGCCTGTGTTGAAAAAAACAACTACTTGTGTTTTGTACAACCAGCAAAATCAAGAACATGGTTTGTTAAAAATCTGCTTTTGCTAGTTGTTTTCATCAGATTAGTAAGTATTTTACCAACTTTTATTTAGGTATGAATGGTATGACATATTCGTTGTTCCATTAAGTTCATTATCGTTTTGGGCTTGATTTTTCTCTTAATTACAGTTTTTATAAGTATTGATGTTTGAGTCCAACGACAACTGACTATGTTGCTTATCTAGAATTGTTTGGTTGATTGACAGCAAATGCTACGAGTTACCTCCTTCTCGTTCACCTGATTATACGGAGTGGAAGTAGTGCTCAAATTAAATAACTCTATTTATCTCTACTCTGTGTCATTCCTACTCTTTCTGCCTATGATATGAAGTACCGGTCAACTAAGTGCATTTCTAGACGCATTTAAATTTGTTACGTGGCTGTTTTCCTCCATTATGTCCAGCAGCACTATTTTTGCATTTCTCTAAATGTCCGTCGAATTGCAGTCGCCTCTTCTAATTGATACTGTAACTTTGTAAAACTTTTGCCAGTGTTGAGTTCAAGTCTTATTTTTCTTCAAAAGTTGCTCAAAAAGCAGCTTGCTGCCGTACTTCCTGTTCTTTCATCTCCTCATTTCTAATCGTATTTTTTTGTTTGGGTGGAAATCCTCCGGTACGTGCTTCCAACTAGATACTCCTCAATGTAGTTGATCCTTTCTTCTACATGTGTTTTGTCCATTCACGTTTAGGCCTTCTTTTTTATGAAGTTTTTAAGCGTCTTTTCGTGCGTCGACACTATTGGAACAATATTTGGGAAGCTCACTGTTGCTGCTTTTGCAAGTTAGAGTTTTATAGGTTCTCGCTAAAAACTTACTTGCAAGCGAATTCAAATAAAATTACTGTTACTTTTTAGGTCGATAAATTAAAATATCGTGCACGTGCTGTCCATGTTTTACAGTATCGTTTCGTTGCCACTATGATGAAGTTGCGATAAAAACTTTCCAAGAAGCTGAAAAATAATAATGGAAGGGTGTTCAAATATTCCTATACAATGCGCCACCATGGACCCATTATATAACACACCTGCTCGTCTAATGGTAGGAGATATTATCAAAATGAAGCCCTTTCTCGGAAGCCACAGTCTTTTTCTTTACAAGAACCATCCTATCAATTCAGTGGACATTTTTGGTCTTGTGACTTCCTTAAAAAGAAAAGAGGACTCCTGGGTTTGCAACATCGACGACGGTAGCGGTTGCATTCAATGCTTTTGCCCAGTTAAGCGTTCCCAGAAATCATTTTCTAATCATTCAGGGTTCAAAAGCCTTTCGAATTCATTGCAGAAACGACTGACTGAAACAAATAAAGTTTCGGCTATTGCTCTAGGTGATTTTATTCGTGCTATTGGCTACATCAAACTGGGTCTATGGAACAAAATTGTTTACATCACTAATTGCCGGTGGGAAGTTTTACGCTATCACAACATGGATGAAGTTTGGCTGCAGATGTTTCAAGAACAAGTGAAACTGTACGAAGAGGTTTACGATAAGCCTTTTGTTTTGACTGAAGAAATGCTGATGTCCGCAAAGTCTTTCGTATCGAAAGATATCCGCGAAAATCTTCACAAGTATCTCGACCCCATAATTACAAATTTCATATCTGATCCTGAGAACACGTCACCGTTTTTTGGATACGAGCTACTCGAGTTGAATGACGTAAAACGTGTTGTTTCCGAGTGTATGCCTCAGCATCAATCCATCGGACAACCCGAACTTTTGAGTAAAAATGAACAAAATACTATTTTATCGAACACAGTGGTAACACTGCTTCACAAGCATGTGGCTAGCGGCGTTGTGATGAAGAAAAAGCGTTTATTTCATGAAGTTGTTACAAATCTTGACCAACTTGATGCCCGTTATTACGTCACAGCAAATTGCAAATCGTTTTTAACGCTAGTCCAAAGTGCAGTGGTAGTTTTAAATAAGCAAGAAAGTCCTGTTACAGGATCAGCAGTTCTCGATTTAATCGAAAGTTACGATTTCAATTTTTTGCGCCATTACAAACACGGGGTGGTTGTCGTTGAAAATGCTTTGACAGCTCTAAACGTTCGTTTCTTTGAATAGTTCTTTGCACCAATTTTTCGGTACTTTTTCTATGAACCAACTTTGGAAATCGTCGACAGTATTGCCGGGTATATTCTATCCCTGTTCTTACCTAGACGAAGTTTTTTTAAACTAGTCATTGGTTTAGGAAATGGTAATGTTTTGATGTTGCTTTCGTTTTTCAATATATAATTAAACAATTCCACTTATTGACTTTAATAAGATCAGGGGCTTTTGTCTTATCCTGCAATTGATTCTAGTGTACTGTTTGACAAAAATGACTAACTGTGCATTATTTTTTTCTTAAATTTTTCAAGATTTTTGTTTAAATGTTGTTAGTTTGACCGGTTGCTTGGGATCAGGGATGGAAAAATTACTTGTTTTTGCTTTAATTACAATTACAAATACAGTTACAGCCTAAAATTTTCAATTACAATTACAATGAAAAGATTCTCAAAACATTGCTGCCAATTTACTTACATTCGAGGCCTCGAGTTTTGCTTATCTCAACACCAGTGCCGTCGCCAGGGCAAACGACGTGAGGGGGCACTAAGCCTAGAGTGGGGGCAGTGGTGCCGATCTTTGGTGAGCATTGGGGGGATAATTTGCAATTTTACCCCATTGTAATTACATTTTATTCACCAAGTTGCCTTGGCCAAGAGACAGCGAAGGGACCTTTCGGTCTTCGAGTCAAGCTGCCACCTGTCTACCACACATGGCGGAGGCTTCACACTGTCCCTTTTAATGCTGAACGTCAAGCAGGAAAGCTGTGAATACCAATTTTTGTAGTCTTTGGTTTGACCCGACCAGGAATCGAACCCGAGTCTACCGCTTCAGTAGCAGACGTTCTATCCACTCGACCACTGATCGGTTCAATTTTGCCCTATTTTCAACATTGGGGGGATGGACCTCGACCACGATTTTGTTCAGGTGTGGAAATTTATTGAAGACCAAAAAAAATGCAAATGGAACACTTTTAAAAAAAAGGTCTTGATCAAAAATAGAACGCTTTTTCTCCCCGATTTTAGGTGAAGACCAAAAAAAAAAAAAAGATCTTCAAAAATAGAACACTTTTTCTCCCCGATTTTAGGTGATGACCAAAAAAAAAAAGGTCTTCAGCAAGAATAGAACACTTTCTTCCCCAAATTTATGCTCCGATGTACACCCATTCAAATTATTGGGGGGATGCAGATGTGGACCGTTCTCAAACTATTGGGGGGGATACAGCCCTGAGTGGGGGGCACTAAAATAGACTGAACTTTTCCACATGAAAACTGATATTTCACAGCTTAAAAATATGCGCTATTTTAAAAATTTTGTATTCATGTCTGAAAAAAGAGACGCATAAGGCCGGCAGCGTTTCTTAGCTAGTTTTGTATGCCGCTCGAAAAATCGCTTGAAAAATCTGTCAGCAGCAGTGAATGCGACCAGAAGCGCAGCCAGGATGTTACTAAGAGAGAGGGAACTTGAACTAAAAGCAAAATTTTTCGCACAAAATTGTCTAATTTAGGTCCCGTGCTGAACAAACCGATGCAACTCAAGCGTATCCATGAGGGGGCCTGGGGAAAGAGACTCGAGCCGCAGAGTGATTTTGCGGCAAGAAAAATAGCAATTTTAATGCCATATCAATCACTTTTCGCACGTTTTTGAAACCATGTGAATAACTACAGTAAAATGTTAAAATTCAAGTCATTGAACGAATTAAATTGCCTAGCCCCTTCAGCCCCCCCTTCTACTTAAGGTCAAGTTCAAAACAGGTTTAAACGCTTGTATTTTGGGGTTAAATTTTCTAAATGATTTGGCTAAACGGGGCTAAAGCCCCCTTAGCCCCTTCCTCTTGGTTGGGCAACTGACTGCGACCTTTAAAAAAATTTGAATGTTCTCTAAAAAAACAAAACCAGCTGGCCTTTTGAAAAAAATGTTTTCACGTTTTATTTCAGGTCATAATCACTAACGAAGTATCTGTATCGATTCTATAGGCTTACATCCCTATTCCATGTTTATAAAGGCGTGTTTATAAGACGGATTATTTGCATCACATTTATGTACAGCAGTTGGTGGCCAGCAATTTCGCAGAGTGGAGAAAACTTCAAACGAGAATTATGTTTGAACTTTGTTATCCCTTAAATGAAGTTTATTAGTTCAACTGGTGGGGCAGAAAACTTTTTATGCCAACGTTTCGATAGGCTATGCTCAAAGCATCTACTACCTATCTTCGTCAGGGCTAGAATGCAAAGTTGAAAAACAAGCAACGATAGATGCGAAAAAATTACGTCACAAGTGAATCAAACCGTATTAAAACCGTGCAACACCATTGGCAAGAAACTCGCTCATCACAAAGACTCAGTGGACCCTAATATGCGACAAGGAGCAGTATATCAAATTCCATGCCATGACTGCGACTTCTCGTACATTGGCGAAACAAAACGCAGTTTTTCCATCCGCAAAAAAGAACGTTTAGCAGACATTCGGCATCTACGATTCCATGGATTGGACCAACGCTAAAATTCTAGATTTCGAACTTGACTTCACAAAACGCCGTTTTATCGAGTCGTATTTCATTAACCAAATTCCCAACACTATGAATGATAAGCAAAATGACAAGTTCCCTAGCATTTATTCGGCAACTCTACTCCAAACCACATGACGTAATATTATTGTTTTTCACGCTCCGCCAATCTGTCAGTCGATTTGTAATAATTTTTGCGTTAACGTATGATTCACTTGTGACGTAATTTTTTCGCATCTATCGTTGCTTGTTTTTCAACTTTGCATTCTAGCCCTGACGAAGATAGGTAGTAGATGCTTTGAGCATAGCCTATCGAAACGTTGGCATAAAAAGTTTTCTGCCCCACCAGTTGAACTAATAAACTTCATTTAATTTATATTTCTGGTGACAACAATCGAGATGTTTGTTATCCCTTTTTCCATTATTGCCTGTTGTATTGTTACGTGATGTTCCAAAATCGTTTTCTGAGTAAACCAAAATGGGGGGGGGGGGGCACAAGCAGTCGTTAGGGGAGGGGGGCACAAGCAGTTGTTAGTGGGACACGGCCTCCCCTGGCACCTGTAGCGACGGCACTGGTCACCACTGTGGATTTGTTTTGTATTTCTATACCAGAACTATCCAAGCCCCATTTCTCTCTATCCTTATCTTCCACCATTGCTTAAGTTTATTTTTTGCAATACATAATTTCGTTAGGAAGCAATTGTCAAATAGGCTATGTTGTTGATTTTCTATCCCATCCAGCAGCATTACGGTTTCAGCTGAACCATGGTATCATGCCGCAATTCTTTGTGCAAAAGAAAAGAAGTTTTAATACAATTAAAAATTGTAAAAAACTTGAAATTGCGTACGTTACAACTTTAAATTACAACTACTATTTAACACTATTTTAACTTTTATTAATAATATTACATATGTAGCATGATCATACAAAATAGAACGATTAGTGTCGCTTTGAAATGCACACAAGGGCAAACAAAGCTACAAGGCACACAAAATCTTATTATCACAAATAGCATTGAAGTTACAATAGTTAATTACCACCGGTTGAAGTCACATCTGACGTCATGGGCCAATTCTGTGTTTGCTATTTTTTGGCTTAGAGGTAGTGCTAGTTATGATTAGAGTAGGTGCTAAGTTATGAATATGATTAACCCTATCTCTAAATCTAACGATCTTTAACCTACTTTGATGTTTGATTTGTGACGTCAGATGTGATTGCAACTGGTAGAAAATTTTGATTTGCAACAGGAGGAAAATTGATAATGCTCAAACACATTTTGTTATCATCTATCTTGGGGAATAATCAAGCTTGTCCATGGGACATATTTTTCTGTCCCGTCCCATTCCATAGTAGTTCATGCCTGTCCCATCCCATCCATGGGATTCCCATCAAAATACAATTCAACAAAAGCTAATAAATTTATGAAAATTTTAGTACAATATGTACTTGATAGGACTACACGTACAAAGAGTGATCCAAAACGACAAAATTTATTGACTTGGTAAACTTTGAAGTTCTGAAGAGGTCTCAATTCATTATCTTTCTCGCACTCATATTCCGGGTCAGTGTGCTTATTCAAAGAGGTGGAGTCGAGGACACAAGGCTCGAGGCCAAGGACACAAAAAAATCCGAGGCCAAGGACACCAACGCAAGTGCTCTCCAAAAAAAAGTCTTCAAAATTTTTTTTCAGGCGATCTCAAAAAGAAAAAAGGTCTTTACAAAAATTTTTCAGGCGATCTCCAGAAAAAAACATCTTCAAAAAATTTTTTCAGACGCTAGTAGTATAAAGTGAAAGATTTCATGTACGTTTGCGGGGGCGGGTGCGGGGTTACCAGTGCGGGGTTGCGGGGTTTACCTAAATGCGGGGTTTACCTAAATGCGGGGTTGTCCAAATTTCTCAAAATATGTTAATGCGGGGGTAGTCTTAGCTCTAACCCTAGCTAGTTGTTTGAAAGTTGGTCCTGCCTGAGTATCGAACCACCGCAGGTGCCTGGCTTCAAGTCTAAAGACTTTTAGTGTCTTGCTTGAGCACCGAACCACCGCAGGTGATTTGTCAAGCCACCGCAGGTGCCTGGCTTCAAAGTAGCCAGTTAAAAGTAACCCAAGATCTAGTCTTAACTCTAAGTTTGTTGTAAGAATGGAAACTTAGCGTTGATCTGAGTACCAAACCACCGCAGGTGCCTGGCTTCAAGTCTAAAGACTCTTAGTGTCTTGCTTGAGTACCGAACCACCGCAGGTGGTTTGTCAAGCCACCGCAGGTGGCTTGCTTCAAAGTAGCTGGTTAAAAGTGAATAGTCCGGTGGTTTCTAAAAAGATTATCTAAATGCTATGAAGTCTATTTTGTACGAACTTCGTGTAACTTGAAACGTTTCCTGTCGCGCTGCAGTTGAATTTCCGCTGTCGTGTCGAAATCGTGACAGCTACTATCTAAGGTTTAGCTGTGAATCGCTATCTTTTTTGTTAATTTTTTTCGAATATGGAGCGAGCATGGCGCAATACAACTTGTTTAACCCCAATAAGTTTAACTCTTTGGCCTACGATAGCACAATATCATTGCATATAAAAGGCGGTCATGAAACTATGGTTTCATTCAAAAACAAAAGCAACATGGCAGACGCTTGTGATTCCGTCCCAGTACGTGGGTTAGATGTCCCTCCACCTACTTTTTCTCAGTTCCCGTGTAAACAACCGATGAACCCGCACATGCGTAGCATTGGCGACCGCTATGAGACATTTGTAGAGTATTGGCCCAGAGAAAGGGTAGCAGCCGATCCCAAGTTAATAGCAGATGCCGGATTTTACTATCTCGGTGACGGCGATCGGGTAAAATGTTGGTACTGTAACGGAGGTTTGAAGAACTGGGAACGTTTCGATGACCCGTGGATAGAACATGCAAAATGGTTCCCGTTCTGTGAATATCTGCTAAAAAATAGAGGGGTAGATTTTGTGAAAGATATTGTGAGGGGTTTTGTTACTTTGAATCGACCGCCTGTTCCCAATCCACCACCCAAAAGCAAGCTTCAAGGTTTGGAAAAATTAGTCAACTACCCTTCCCTTAGAAAACACCAACCACCGTTCCCTCCCCTCATCGACCCTAGAGGTGGTGTGGATGTAAAAGAAAAAGTCGAAAGAGAGATATTGTTGGGAAGGAATGTAGAAATGGCGAAATTGCTAGGGTTTGAAGACCGAAAAATATCTCGGGTGTTAACCAAAAGATTTCAAGAACACAACGAAAACTTTGTTACCTTTTACGATTTTATGTTAAAATTAATGGAAGAACCCGATGTTATTTTTAAACCCAAACTAACAATGAAACGTGCAAAAGAAATTTTGGATGAAGTGAAGTGTTTGAAATGTGAAAAGGAAGAAAGGTGCATGGTATATCTCCCATGTGCCCACATTGCTCATTGTTTTTCATGCTCCAGGAAGTCGCAACTGTGTACCATTTGCGGTGAAGTTGTTGAAGAAAAAATCCGTTCGTATCGAGTGTAAGGTCAGGATTGCGCCATATTCACAAAACTTGCGTACCCTCCCATTATGTGCAACCGTGGCGCAATAACACCAAAAATAGCTGTGGACTTATTTCCATTTTGTGGCGCAATTTCCTTTTTCTCGTCTATAAAAAGAGCTGCACTCGAAAAACTTGAAATCATGCAATCTTACACCAACAGAGCAGACGAACTTTATTTAGAAGCTCAAAACGTACAAATACCAGACTACATTCCCCCGTTTACGAGCTGCTACGAGACTCTTTACCAGCAAGAAGAATTAATCGAACGTGCTAGAGCAATGGAGGATTCAGCAAGACAAATCCGTCAGCAGTTTCAAACCATCGCAGACTCTGGGTTCCCGCTACCTACCTCGACTCTGCTAAGAAAGGCAGTGGTCTCGGTCAAAAAAGGAAAGTTTATGTTCTCCACAGAACAACTTTCGCGCGTGGTACAAATGATTATGGAAAACAAACCCTACTTGTTGTTTCGACCAAAAAGCGACACAAAGGACTACGTTATTCTCGTTTTCTGGTCTACTAATTTTGATGACACGCTTTGCAGTATTCAAGAAAACGCAGAGGTAATTAAACAGGAAGTTCTAGCTGACGGCTACCAACTTCGCTTTAAAGTAGAAAACATTCCATCACCGCGAAGATTTACCCTTTACATGCTCAACAACTACATCACGTTAGCGGTTCAAAACGACGACGATTGTCATCTACCCCCAGTGGACCATAAACAATTGGAGTCTTTTTTGACTCTTTTGGAGGCGAACAACATTGCAACATCGAAGAAGCGTAAACTTTCTGACACCGCTCTTCCTACCGTCTCTGAATTACCTCTCACTCAAAGTTTAGAGACATATTTGTAATGAAAAGTGTACATTTTTCTGACTATGTGACTATTCGCTTGCTGTTTGAATCTGACGCCTGTCGCGAAGCGCGGCGCAGTGATTGGATGCGTGCTGCCCGAAATCGCCAACGTTTTCGCCGGCGAATCGAAGCTTGTGCTAAAGTAATTGAATTTTGTCTCGAACCTGTACATAGAATGAAAATCAGACGTTTGTTTTCTTTGTGACTTTTTATTGCTATAAAACACATGTGAAAAAAAAATTTGCGTGTTCGATTTACATGAAAGCACGAATAAACAGGTTAATGTTACGATCATTTTCAGTAAGATTCGATGAGAAACGAGAAACAATATCACGCATGCTATAACCACGACAACGATACAAAATAAAATACACACAATAATGACCACACGTTGTAGAAAACAGACTTTGTACAGTTTTGTTGTTGTAAATCCAACTGTTTGAGTTACGTTCCATAAAAGCAGTAAAACCGTTCATGCTAGGGTGCAGACCGTAACTGTCAAAATATTCACCCTTTCCATGCTTATCAAAATACACCGCGATCCAATGCTCTCCAGGTTTGGAGCTTGGGTGAGAATTAATGACGTAAGCAGACGGGTAATCAACGCGAAGTAGTTGGTTTTTGGCACAAGCCTTTTTAAAAATAGTTTTAGTAAAAGGGTCTTTTTTCAATAAATGTTCGATCTGAATCGTGTTCATGCTGTATAGTCGAAAGCTACATGTCTTTGGTCGTCTACTTGCAAAAGATTATCGTGCTCAGCAAGAACAACAGCAGTTAAGGTACGCGGAGTTGCTGCAGCGAAATGAACTTCCAATCTAATATTCCCGCTTTTTATTAACTCGAAAGCAGGGTCACTCGAATTTAACTGGGGGGTTAAATCGAAAGCAAACAGCGTGTAACCACCACCAAAATCAGACCTAGACAAAGCTAGACCTGTGTCAGCAAAATATTGGGAAGTCTGCGAAAACAATCTCAAGTAACTGCGAATAAATTTGTTGTTGTTAAAATCCGGTTGAAGGGGTGACGAAGGGATTTGCACCCCATCACGATAAACACACACAAAATTAATATCGTAATTCTTAAAATTGAAGGGTGATTTTGCGATGTTTCCGTTGTAAGCGTCGTTGTCAACAAAACCGACCACGATTCGGGTGGGTAATTGCCCCAAAAACAGACTTTCTTTTGAAAAAGAGCGATTTCCTTGAGGGATAGTGAAAGTTTTTACTTCTACACGTCTCAGGGGGTATTTTGCAGTCCCGTGTTGTAGAGCCTTGGCGTGTGCTAGTTGAATGGATGGGTTTGGTTTCACTTTTCGGCAGAATAAAGAGACCTCTTTCAACGAGACCTTGTTTTCAGCTTGGTCGGCGTTTCCATGCAAGCAAAAACTATCCTTTGCTCTAATCAACCTGTATTTGATTTCGATTCCATTAAGAACGTATCTAGACTGGAAACTCATGTCTAGATGCAAACGTCCCATCATATCAAATTCATGACTTTGTGCTGCAATTGCTTTTCGTTTCGTATAACCGGCGTTACCTGCGCCACGCGTATCAAATGAACCAGAAGAGTTTTGATACCACAAAACCGACGATAATTGCGAATCTTTAGCGTCTTTTCCAAACGACAGCAACGTTTCTATGTAACTGCGATAGCCGTAATTGTTGCTCGACTGGGTCACCAATGTGTCGTTTAAGTATAGATCACACTGAGACCACAACGTATGTAAAAAATTGCATTCTGGGGTGATTTCGGTATCTGCTGCAAGAGCGGTGCCATCTGCTTTTGTCACCGACGCTCTTACGTACAGAAAAGTGTTGGCTAAATCAATATAGTTTGAACTTTCAGCAGCAATACAAAACTCCACCGGACCGCCTGAGGTTAAAACAGAAATGGGTCTGTACTCCGTAAAAAATCCATCTTCTAAACTAGTCTGAGTTGGCGGCACTGAGAATAGGTCCAATTGGCTGGTCACAGACTCCGAAGAACTGGGGTGTATCAAGGAAGCCATCCTAACTGAATATGTCGTTCGTTCGCTTGCGTCGTTTCTTTTGTACCCGCCCTGGAGCTTTGCGTTTACGACCTGCAGCTTGTCGCAAAAGGGAAGAACCGGCCATCTTTGCACGCTCGACAGCCGCCTCCTTTGCGTTTTTTCCCGCTAAAACGTCTGAGGCAAAACCAAGACCACCCTTTAAGGCTTGTTTACCTATCGCCTTTGCTCCTGACTTAATCAAGGGCATAATCGACTTTGCCAGACTAGAAAAAATTCCACCAAGACCGTACCCATTTTGAAAGGGTGCACCGCTAAAATACGGGCCACCGTGTCCAATTTGGTTCAGGTAATAAGACTGATAAGCCTTTGAATCACAACAGTACTTTACATGCATATTGCTAGGTCTAAATGAATGCAGTGTAGAATTGATGCTGAATTTAAAGAGGTAGTTTCGCTCTTCTCAAATGTAAAGTCACGATTACTTTTCCCTTTTCAAAACGAATCGGTTCGCCTTGATCATCACGTAAAGAAATGTGGATATCGGAAAACTGTTTTCTCAAAACAGGTTTGTAATGTGGTTTGTCGAATCTACTACAGACCAGATCTCCAGGTCCACCTTGGACAGCAACCACATCTAGAAGAGGTGTCAGGGTATCGCCAACAATTTGTGGTTGAATTAAATCGTTGTAAACGAATATAGCATGAGTGTTGTTTAAATCTACAACTCTTGAAGCTACAAAAGTCCCCGGTCGTCTGTAATTCATAGTGTCAAAACCTAACATGCGTGCTAACGGCGGAGAAATTCTAACTCTCATATTTTTGAGCTGAGGCTCTTGGATTTCCAACGACGCTACTTGAGCATAAGGGTCGAAGCGTAAATGTGTCTTCAATTGCGGGCGTGTCGTCATTCCTGACGTAGGGTCTGCCATTTTCTTATCTACCACATATGTGAAAGATCTTTCTAAATCACGATTGAGCTGATCGATCACATTGCGAGGGTCTTGGTAGTATCCTTGCGATAAGAAACCCATTGCCTCCACATTACCCTGCCGGCATTGCACCCAAAGATCCAAAGCTGACGGCATTGTGTACCAAGATCGTGGGTACTGTATCTCAGCTAATCCGCATTCCCAAGAACCTTCCAGACTCACAGACTTTGGTAATTGTACTTTAAAGTCTGAAGTTTTATTGTCAGGAAAAACTTGAATCGAAGAATTACTGGGTAGCACTAGAAACATGTTTTTTTTGTGAGTATGGGGGTCGGTAGCAAATACCCCACACTACTCGACAGAAGGCTCACCCAGAGCTCTTTATTATCCGAACCTCGTGTCAGGTTTAATAGACTTATAACGATTACAATGTAGACAGCGACCACTTGAAACAAAAAAGCGATGATGTCAGCCGTGTTTGAGGAAAGATTAAGCATAACGTACAAGATCTCGTTCGCGTATCCAACTGTTAAACGAGTCTGGGTACCCCAACCACTTCACAAAATACTCTTGATGCTTCTTACGTTTCCGTTTTTTAAGAATGGACTCGATTTTGTAAATGTTATCGTTTTTAACTACTTTTTGAACTTCTTGCTCGTAAAAAGTCCCTTCCAAAACAGTACCCTTTAAATCTTTGAGCTTATAATAGGGAGGATCGTCTGTGAATGCCTCGGCAATCTCAAACTCCTCCTCGGTCCACCCTTGATAATAACTTTTTTCAAATCGTCTGCGCATCATGGAGATCCTTACTCGATCTCCTACTTTTAATTTCGGTGTTTTAGGGTGCAGACTTCCATATAAGGTCAACCAAACCAACTCCTGATTAGAAGGGTTAACCTCCGCTGGTGAACGTTGAATCGAACGGTGAAAGGTATGATTGTAAGCATGCACTAATTTTTGAATCACATGGGTATATTTTCGTTTGTTTTCATGCGTAAAATAACGCCAAAGTTTTTCTTTAATAGTACGAATAAAACGTTCCGCTATGCTAGCCTTAATTTCGTGGTTGTGTGTGGTAAAAAAATGAATATTGTGTTGTTTGAGCCAGCTTTGAAACGCTTCATTTGTAAATTCGGTACCCAAATCGGTTTGCAAAGTGGAAAAATGTCCACTTCGTTTCAATATTTTAGAAAACGCAACTATCACACTTTTGGAAGTTTTATTCTTTAAACATTCTACATAAGCATATTTCGAAAACACATCAATCACGACAAGAATAAATTTAAATCCGTCATTGTATTTCTGTAAACGACTAAAGTCAATCAAGTCTGCTTGAAATTGTTGTTTCGGACCAGCCACAATGATTTTTCGTCTTGGAAACCGCCTTCGAACCGGTTTGTGAAGAGTGTAAGCGTCTTGGGTTAAAAGCCACTTCTTTGCCTTAGGGTTTTGTGCGGTTCTTTGAAACACCGCCGCGCCACTAAACGATCCAGGTTTATTTTCATTATAATAATCTAAAAACTCTCCCATGGTAAAACGCTATCGAACGATTGCCACCCTGGAATATTCGGTTCTTTTTTCACTACAGCTGAGCGTAACAGTTCTGTTATGTTGCTGGAAGGGATCGGGCGGCCGTCAAGAACCAAGTTTCCGGCGTCGTTCCAGCTAATATTTTTCTGTTCCTCAATACCTTTCAGAATCCGTTTCACCTTTTTGTTTTTAGCTTTTTGAAATGTTTCAAAATTTCTTTCTTTGGTAGCTTTTCTTTTTTCTGCACACGTCTAGTGCGCCGCTTTTGTTGGTATACTTTGGATTTACCAAAAATATTGTTATATAATAACATTTTTTCGCTTGGTGGTTTTTGAGAATGCAAAATGTTTTGCATTTGCTGCTCAAAGTCCGCTAATATTCGATCTTCTGTCGCTTGCGGTTTCCCATCTGCAGTCTTTTTTTCGTACCGCGCCGCTTTTTCCAAAATCGAGTTATAAAGATTAATTTTTTCATGTTCGGGTTGCTGGGAATGTAAAACCGTTTGCATTTGTCTATCCAAGTCACCAAGAACACGAGACTCGATTCGTCCAGCTCCCTCCTTTAATTTTTCGTACACAGCTGGCTCCAGTGCCACTAATTTCCTCATTTTGCTAGACCGAACAAGCTACCCAAAACAGGTATCGCTGCGGTCAATAACGCTGAGAGAAAACCGCCACTTTGAATCACTTTTCTCTTTTTTTTGAGGGACAGTTTCCGGTCAATAAGTTTACGTAATGAACTTTTGTGACGACTGAGCCGCTTTTTATGCTGTTTTGAAATCGGTGCAGTACCTTTCAGAACGTTGAAACTTATGTCGCAAACGCATTTTACAAAATCGTCTTTTGATTTTTTCAAAACAGCTTTTTGGAAAGAAGGTTTTGCGCCATGCAAAAGCTTGAGAGTAGAAGCGTTTCTTTTTAACCGATCCATGTGTGAAGGTTACTGATAGATGTAATTCACTTCGTTTGGAAAAATTCCTGTCCGAATCCGGTGGGAGTCGTACGTATCCGGTCTGAAGTCTAGCAATAAATAACCCCTTGCTTCCGATGTCGCGTTTTTATATGCCTGAAACGCATTTTTTGCGTTTTCTTGGAAAGCTTGGCGCATGAAAGTTTGGATTTGAGTGGCGTCACGACAGTTTTTAAATAAAACCACAAAATGTGAATTCAATGATATTTCACGAATGCTTTTATTAAAAAGATTTTGTGTGGTAAATATAACTGAGAAATTATAATGATGGGAATAGACAGTAAAAATTTTGCTTATTACGTCTTTGGGGTAGTGGATCAAGTCATCAAGAACTACTAAAGATTGACTTGCGTCTTTCAATATTTCCAGACTGGGTAAACCCTGAATAAATTCTATAGAGTCGACGAACTGGTCAAATTTTTTCTGATATGTGTCATAGAAATAAAAAATTTTTTCGATTTTTTCTGTAAAAATTTCATTGCGATGTTCAATAAGGCGAAAAATCCAATGAGTTTTGCCCGACTGACTCGGCCCTGAAATCAAGAAAGAAGTGGGGTTGTCTACCTTCAACGCCATATTTACAACTGAAGAAATTGCCCCCTTGCACGCATTTAAAAAAAAAAAAAAAAAAAAAAAAATTTCGCGACGATTGGCGTGGCGCGTGGTTCTTTGCGTTGGTTTTGCAACGTGGTTGTGTGATAAAGATTGCTTAGGTAAAGAAAGAGAGTAAACACAAATTGAAAATAGTAGCAGAGAATTAACTTTTAAAACCTATTTTTTGAGAGTGTTAGCAAAGAACTTTACTGTTTGAAAATGGTAGCCAAGAATTCACTGAGAACTGTTAAGGTTTAAAAACCTAGTTTTTTGTGATAGCTTGTAGTAACGTGTTAAAACTTAGGTAGTGACTATTTCACCGAAAATTTTCAACTTAAAGAGAATAAAACGAGAATGAGAAATATTCATCCGCGCTTTTTTCATTTGCTTTTTTGGGGGTTAAGATTAGGGTTTAGGTTAGGGTTTGGGTTAGGGTTCGATTTGGGAATAGTTTTAGAGTGAGCTTTTGAGTTTGTGTCAGATTTGAGTCAGAATTAATAAAAAACTAGATAAAAATTTCCGGTGAAATAAAGCCTGCCTAAAACTTAAGAGCTAAGAAAGGATTTAAACTCTATTTCAAAATGGTAGCCGAGAATTCACTAAGAAAAGGTTTAAACTCTATTTCAAAATGGCAGCCAAGAATTCACTAAGAAAAGGTTTAAACTCTATTTCAAAACGGTAGCCAAGAATTCACTAAGAAAAGGTTTAAACTCTATTTCAAAACGGTAGCCAAGAATTCACTAAGAACTGTTAAGGTTTAAAACCTAGTTTTTGTGATAGCTTGTAGTAACGTGTTAAAACTTAACTAGAGCTAAGAAATTTTTTAACCCTATTGTTTAAAAAATATTAGTTTGTAGTAAATTTGTTTGAAAATGGTGGTTTGTAGTAAAGAGCGCTTATTCGCAAAATATTACTGTGGAACAACTTTTAGTGGATAATAGTGTGACCGTTGCAACCTTAATAATTTGCAGGTAAGTGAATCTGTTATGTTTTTCATGATTGGTATTCTTTCCAAAGCAAAAGACACGTAAGCAATCGCTAGCGCGCAATTTTTCACGCTTGACTGGCTGCACGCTTTAGAGACAAAGAGATTCTAGCCGCACAATCAACGCGTCACAACTCGCAGTGACGTCATTTGCTTAGACAAAGTTCTTTATGATCGAGTATGCGACATTTTGCGGTGACGTCATCGTGACTACTTAAATTCTCTATGGTTAAGCTCGATTCCTAGCTAGATCTGAAATAACTTTCACAACTGAATTTTTTGAATTGATTTTATTATTATTATTATCATTTTATAAAACACACAAAAAAACATTAATAAAATTTCAATAAAAAATCCGGAAAAAATAAATTACTCTTTCCCGACAAACCGGGCAGTTTCGATTCCCTCCCTCTTCATAAAGTTGGGCGCAATTTATGCACAGGCAACAATGCCCGCAAAATAACGAGACCATAACGGCCTCCTGCTCCATGCATATTACGCATGGAATGCGAGGGGATTCCATTCCATCCTCCAATGGGGGTTGCACCCCCACATTTGCGTCAAACCATTGAATTATTTCTTCTTCTACTTCTTCTATATTGTCGAATGGGAGAATGATGTTGCTGTAGAAATAATGATAGTTCTTAGAAGAAATGGAGGTACGTTCCTTATTTATTTTACTAATTTATACAATTGCTCGAAATTTACATTTTTTTATGGTTCAACTAATCTTACTTTTCTTTAAAATAGTAAGTGTATTTTTTATTTATTGTTCAACTAACTTTACTTTTCTTTAAAATAGTAAGTGTATTTTTTATTTATTGTTCAACTAACCTTACTTTTCTTTGAAATAGTAAGTATATTTTTTATTATTCAACTAACATTACTCTACGAAAAAGAAGCTGTTTTCCCTCTAACTTCATGATTAATCGGTGTTCGAATTTTCTTTACACCAAAGCTCTAAAATAGTATTTATGTACTCTAAATTTTGCACCAATCTAGTATGTCATATTTTTACAAATTTTCTAAAGCTGTGTTTACTGTATCGAAATCATTTACCATTGCTCCAACACAGTTCGTCTTAGTGGAAATACTAAGATAAATTGCTAGACTTGATAAATAGTTAAACAAACTCACTTTTCTTGTTCCATGTTGGCGAGTTTCGTTTCTTCAACGTATTCAAATAAATGTGTGAAAATATAAGTTTGAGCCTTTTTAATACTTCTCATCCCCCACTTTTTTTTCTTTCAACTCTAGGTTGATTTTGTTAGTTTGTTTAACTTGCAAAAAAGTACTGCAAAGCGTGCGAAGTTTCCCCAGGAACCGCGTGTTCGAACGACCTTGATGTAATACGAGTTTACCATAAAGTAATTGATCGCGATTTCCCCCCATACGATTTGGTGCAGTATTGATTATTTTTTACTTTATTTTTTATACGAATCGAGAGCGGGACTTGTGTGTTTGATAATCAGAGTTAGAGTGAAACAACAGAAAACGGCGCGAAATAGTCTGCGATTGATCACAACTTCCTCCATATGGTTTGGTATAGTGTTGATTATTTTTTAGTTTATTTTTTATACGAATTGAAAGCGGGACTTGTGTGTTTGATATTCAGAGCGTGAACGGAAACAACAGAAAACGGCGCGAGATAGTCTGCGATTGATCATAACTTCCCCCATATGGTTTGGTATAGTATTGATTATTTTTTTAGTTTATTTTTTATACGAATTGAGAGCGGGACTTGTGTGTTTGATATTCAGAGCGTGAATGGAAAAAAACAGCAAATGGTACAAAATAGTCTGCAATGAAACTGTTGAGTTTTTTACCGTATAGCATTGAGTGTATTTACCTACTTGTTACTATGCAAACAAGTTAGTTGCCTACTTTGTTACACAAACTCTTAGATCTGAAAAGTTGTTTTGCAATAAAACAAAGGTAAAATCTGATTTCATTTTTTATTCCAAATCGATATAAGACATGCACATTTCCAACAATTTCACATTTGCAAAAAACACATTTTCACCAATGAAATAACAGTTACAATGCACTGGTTACAAATCAAGGGGAACTGTTTCGATTCCACAATCGAGCACGCGCCGTTTGCAGTAAAAAGAAGAAAGACCCCGTTTATTTTGCTTGCAGGAATATACACTGTGGTTCTTGGTTCGAAACCCCCTGTTTGCTATTGACAGTGTGTCATCTGAAGTTAATATTTGGAAGTAATCGTCGAATGTAAGTTTGTTTTGTTTTGTGTTTACTCCCTTGCATGCCAATTTATCCCCTTCTGGCCCACTACAAATGTAACACTTTGGGGACAAAAGGGCCATTGAGGTGGAACAAAATTCTAACTTAAATTTTCCGGGCATTCGCTTCATAAATGTTTGTCTGGCAACACAGCAAGGTTCTGGGTTCCATTCTCGCCCGGCTACTTTGGTTTCAACGTAATTTTGTTTGTGGTTTTCACAAACAGCCACAATTAAATAATTTGGTTTTTGGGTAAAATATTCACGCTTTTTTTCAGCTTTCACACATTCATCAAGGTCAGGTTCAGCTAGAGCACAGTACATTGAGTTGGTATCGCATTCTAAGAGAGATAATTTCTCTTTTTGGCAGAATTTTAAAAGAAAATCGTACAAAAATTGTAGCATGGTCAATTTTGCGTTCAAATACACAAACAGACCGATTTGAATGGGCAAGTCGTTAATGACTTTCTTCTTCAAAGATTTAACCTCGTAAACGCCGGGTGAAACAACTTCCAAATTAACAAATCTTGGATTATTGATCTCCTCATTCACTGTGCTGTCATCACAGTAAGTAACTACCCTGTGTTTGTCTTTATTGATTAGGGTAGCCGAATAGAGGGAGTTCCCCGCAAGTTTTGCTGTTAAAGCAGCTATTTGCGAATGTGGGTTCAAATCCCCGAGTCGTCTGGCGTCACATATCCGATTGCCTAAGTCCTCAGAACATTTTTGGGGGTGAAATTCGATAAATTCATAAATTTTGGTAATTTTTAGCCCCTTTTCCAAATAAAATTTTCCCATTTCTGAGGTGATTAACACCTCCTTGCCAAAATGACTGCAAATTAAAGCTCTTTTTGGTTTTTTAAGAAAACCATGTTTTTCAGCTACACCCCTCATATAGTCCCCAATATCCTCGCGTGAGACCATTGTGTTTTTGATAATGAGGGGGTGGTCTGCAAACAGCGGTTTTAACTCTGTTGGTGTATGAATATCGACAATTAGGAGCCCGAAAAGAGTATCGTTTTGAATCCCTTTTAGAATTTGGTCAAAACTTAGCTTTCTTCTAGGTTGGACTGTTTTTAGAGTTTTTACAAATTCAGCAACCTCTGGTCTCTTTTTCATCCTTTTCCATTCACATTCCCACAATGATATTACCTCGTACCCGTCTTCTTCAATTTTTTGTGTGATTTTCATGGTTTGTTTCTTCAGCTCTTCCACTTTGTCACCACGCCAGTTGAACTCCTTGAGGGTGCCGTCTCGATTTCTATTGGCCCAGCAGCGATCACAGCCATGTACGGAACAACCGTGCATTTGGTATATTTGGCTCCCTGACTTCCCATCAACGGGTAGACTCATGGGGGTCACGCGACATTCACCACCGTTGAACTGGTGTTGGATGTGGATGTTTCGACGATGTTCTTCCCAGGAAAGCCATTGGTAGCAGGAGAGTCCATATCGGCAGGCAGGTAAGGGTCTAAAATCATCTTCCTCCCGGTACCGGCAAAAATAACCTGTGGGGTTCTTTTGCATGATGGCATGGAGGTACAACGCGTTACAATCGTAGCCCTTTATAATAGCACATGTATACGGGTTCTCCACCTGATGAGGGCGAATTTTGGTTTGGCCAGCGATTGCTAACCGGCAAAAGACCGCGCTCAAACCGCCGGTTAACTGAGATCTTAACTTTTGGTAGAGGTCGCTATGCCTTTTTGGAAACAAGCAAAAAAAAGTCCCATTGTTAATTTCCCTCTGCATTTTGAGTTTTGCAGCACCGCTCACTGAAAAACTATCTTTAAAGAGATCAATACCATCCTGAAAATAGGGTTGTAAAAGATTTGAAATTGCTTGGACGAAAGGAGCCACATCTAACAAATTATAATAAATAAGGAGATCTTTGAGAGTTGACCAACCCTCCTTTCGCCAAGTCTCTACAACGAGAGCATATTCCTCATTGCTAATGTTACTTTGGTGCAGCGAGCTATAAAAAACTTCATGGGGTGGGGGTCTGGGAAAGTTCAGTTTTTCAAAAGAATCCATGAATTCGTAAGGAAAAAAAAATTTCCTGTCTTCAGCCCCGTATGCAATGAGAAATTTTCTATAAGAGAACCCTGGGGCTAAAAAGTTTCTAATATCCAGAAACCTAAGTTTTGTGGTTTTCAAACAAAGGAAAGAATTTGCTTTTTTGAGCACAAACTTGATTTTACCCATCAAACAACGAACCAGAGCAGGTTTAATAAGAGCCAAATCATAATTAGACGAATTGAAACCCAAAACCGGTAGTTCTTGCAGGTATAAGTGAAATTCAGAAGTCAATTTTTCCCTTCTGCAATTTGGGTGATTTTCGAGAGCTGCCAAAACATAATCAAATTTCTGTTTCAGTATCTCGTACGAAGCATCAGCCACCCCTTCAAGGTAATCGATCAATTTTGCAACGAGTTCGTTTTCGTCACCGGAACTGACGTGGCAAACACCCTCTGTAAACCCTGGAACGTTGGAGGCAACACCAAAACTCAACGGCACATGTCTGGCTTCATAGGAAAGTTGTTGGGCGTTTTGTGGTAAGTTTTGTTTGTTAAATAGACTTTCAAAATCAAAGCAGGCATAATAGGGGAAGTGACGGTCATTTGGGGGAACATTAATACCAATCATTGCTAATTTATCAAAAATTGTTTCTTTTGCTTTAAATATACCCCCGGGATAAGTTTGTCGGGTGATGACTTTACATGTTTTACAATGGCGTAAGAAATTAGCTCGCCCATAATGCAACTTATCACATGACATGCAGCGGTACACAGCACAATATTTTTCAAAGTCAGTAATCAAACTAAGATGATTCTGGTATTTATTCAAAGCCATTGTTTCCTGATAAAGACCTCGGCTCCTGTACACGAGTCGAGCTGATTCTTCATTAAGTTGATATATGGAAACATTGACCTTGAACAAATCCTCGATTGGAATCAAATCCTCAATAGCAATACCATTAAAATTATGTACATCAAAATTCATAACATACTGCGAAAACAACTCTCTGGTCTTTGTTTCACAACGTCTAACGTTAACTCCTTTAAAAACTGCTAAACAACGGAAAAAGCAGAGATTTTCATTGCCTGAAACATTGATGAGACCGCGATTATATTTTACAAAATTCGGGAGTGGTAATGGTGCCCCTAGCGGTGCTTGTTTGAGGTGATTTACAAAAAACAGTAAATTCGTAATTTGATACAACCGCCATTTTGTATCGGGTCGGGAAACAGAATCCAAAAAATCTTCATCTGCGATTTGTGCTAAAAATTCATTTAACTCAGCTTCATTAGAAATCAGTACTGCAGCATCAAGCATTAACGAATTATTTGAAGCATGGTAATAACGAAATTCACCTGTTTCAATATTTTTTAACACAAACCCAAAACCATAGTTAATTTTAAAACGATTTTCTTGTTTTTTCATGATAGTTTTTGCTATACGACCAATTAAATTACAAACATCATCACTATAGTAAAAATTAAAAAGATTTTGAACGGGTCCTCTACGTGAGAATGTACGAATGGAGTCCCAGTTTGAACGGATAAATCTTTCTAAATCTGGATCTAGTTCCTGAATAATTTCGTTTTCTTCTACTTCCCGCCATTTCCTTTTGGTTTCAGCTTTCCGCGGTGGTTCAGGAAACAATCCAGGTTTTGGTGTCAGCGGTGGCGGTGAGGGAAGGTTCGAGAGTTTGGTGGGCCGCTTGATTTTCAAACTTTTGCGACGTCGAGGGGCTGGTAATAATGGCGGACAAGTTAACACTGACGTTGGAGCACCGCTCGGAATTGGCAGGGGTTGAACTGCTGGAGGAAGTTGCTCCGCAACATTCGTTTGAAGATTAGAAGACCCTACTTCATTTGGTTGAGATTTCGGTGGTAACTTTGTTGGGGACTGAGCTTTTGGACACTGCACCGGTACAGCTTGTTCTTCATTTACAATTCGAGCTTTTTTCATAACCGGTTCACAGACATGACTTTTTTTCTCCTGGGGGGTCTTGAATTGGATGTGACACCGATGGCAAACACAGCAGGCGCGTTTATGTCTCTCAAGATCTGGCTTTCTTTTAAATTTTTTTTCGCATTTTTCACATTCAAATCGCAATATCCATTCATGCACTTCTCGCTTGTGACGCAATAAATGATCTTTTCGAATAAACGGTTTTGCACAGTATTCGCATGAATACATTTTGGTAGAAGGAAAATATAGTTTCATGACCGCCTTTTATAAGCAACGGTATTGCACCATGCTCGCTCCATATTCGAAAAAAGTAACAAAACCTGACATCATTGGTATTAAACAAGTTGTATTGCGCCATGCTCGCTCCATATTCGAAAAAAATTAACAAAAAAGATAGCGATTCACAGCTAAACCTTAGATAGTAGCTGTCACGATTTCGACACGACAGCGGAAATTCAACTGCAGCGCGACAGGAAACGTTTCAAGTTACACGAAGTTCGTACAAAATAGACTTCATAGCATTTAGATAATCTTTTTAGAAACCACCGGACTATTCACTTTTAACCAGCTACTTTGAAGCAAGCCACCTGCGGTGGCTTGACAAACCACCTGCGGTGGTTCGGTACTCAAGCAAGACACTAAGAGTCTTTAGACTTGAAGCCAGGCACCTGCGGTGGTTTGGTACTCAGATCAACGCTAAGTTTCCATTCTTACAACAAACTTAGAGTTAAGACTAGATCTTGGGTTACTTTTAACTGGCTACTTTGAAGCCAGGCACCTGCGGTGGCTTGACAAATCACCTGCGGTGGTTCGGTGCTCAAGCAAGACACTAAAAGTCTTTAGACTTGAAGCCAGGCACCTGCGGTGGTTCGATACTCAGGCAGGACCAACTTTCAAACAACTAGCTAGGGTTAGAGCTAAGACTACCCCCGCATTAACATATTTTGAGAAATTTGGACAACCCCGCATTTAGGTAAACCCCGCATTTAGGTAAACCCCGCAACCCCGCACTGGTAACCCCGCCCCCGCAAACGTACATGAAATCTTTCACTTTATACTACTGACGCTCTACAAAATTTTATTTCGAAAAAATAGTGCTGTCCTCGAGCCGAGGACAGGCCAATTTTCGAGGACTTGAGGCTTCAAGGACTTCAAAATGTCTCCTGGAGGACTCCACCTCTGCTTATTCAGCAAATTTTCAATATCCTGCTCATCAATTTCTGTCCCTTAGGTCCTATGGGAAATGCAGTGCGTGCTATCCCATTCCCATGGACAAGCCTGTGAATAATAAAGTAATTATAATTGAAAATAGGCCAAAAATTTTTCAATTACAGTTATCAACTTTTAAAAATTTTCAATTACAATTACAGCAAAATCGTGTAATTAATTACAATTTTGCCAATTACAATTATAATTTTTCCAAGCCTGGTTCACACTCATTAAGTCGAGGTTGACTGGAATGCGGGAATGGTCGGCTCAAAAGTTTACGTAAGTCAGATAAAATCTATACACCACTCAAGTGAAAAACCGAAATCATACAATACCTTCTCAATTGACAAGGCAGTCCAAGAAAACGAAACAAATTATTTTACCATGATTGTTGAGAACGATGCTCGATTAACGACAGTAAAGACGATCTTTCAACGTTGCTGAAAGCTTGAATAGTGTCTTCCGCAGCAGCAATGATGTAACTTCAAGAACCAAAGGTGCACTGGCACCAAATTAAAAAGATGAAGCTTCCAACGATGCCAAGGAAAGAAGTACCATAACTTGGAATGGATCCTTCAGAGGATGAAAGTCGCTCAAAAAGAAGTCAAGAGCGATCGAACCCAAAGACAAAACAACTTGAAACCACCGGCGAAGGTAGCGATCAAAAGCCAAGGTGAGCTACAGATTAACTTTGCCAAACAGTTACAGCAGATATTCTGGGATGTAGACAGTTATTTTTCTATGTTACTGCAGCCCTCTGTAACACTGCTGAATGTTAGGTGCTCCAGCGCAACTCGATAGCCTTCATCGTGTCCGTCTGTGCAAACCACAATCAAAATTCTCCAAAGTTAAACAGTATTGTTTGTTCAGAAACAGAAATAATAGGGACACTACGGCCAGTGGCGGATCCAGAAAATTTTGGTGGGGGGGGATAATAAAAATTTTAAGCACAAAACCTCAAAAATTTGGATGACTTCATCGAAATTGAGACTGATTTTTCGGCCGAAGTCGGAAATTCAAACGTTTTTTCCGCCCAAAATCAGGTGGTCTCCAAAAAAAAAAGGAAAAGGTCTTCACCGAAGTTGAGACTGATTTTTCGCCCGAAATCGTTAGGTTCAGGCTGGTGGTGGGGATGCATCCCCCCCATCCGCCACTGACTACGGCACGGTAAAAAATAACTGAAATTTAACCAAAAAGCAAAAACCTAAAAAAGTGCCATACGAGCGGCCTTGAAAAACAAAATACGTCCATTTGCCATTTACTCAACTGAAAAAGAATGCAACAGATGTAGAACTCGGCCAAAACAAAGACATGCAAGGATTAACAAAAAGCGCGTAATTTTGAAAACGTTTGGAGCCAAATTGAGCAAACTAAAAGAAAGAAGCGGCCGCGTTCCAAACTAGAGCGGGGCACACATAAAAAAAAGTCAATCAGTGCTGTAACAGCTACATGGCCGATACAATTTGGCCGTAACGCTTCAAAAAGAGATAACACTTCAAAAATACAGATTGGCTGTAACGCTTTAAACAATGCAGATTGGCCATAACAATACCAATTGGAAAAGAAAAAAATTCAAGACATCGCGACTTTGCGGTTCTTAAAAAATCAAAATTTCATTGCTATTTATATTTAAGGCCATTTTATGCCCGAGAAACTTTTTTGTTAAACTGAAAAATGAAATTCTATGATGAGGCTTAGCCTTTAGTCATCATTTTGCTGAAAAATTTGTAAAAAGCAGTAGTAGAACTCTATTCATTTCTGATTACATTTATGCACTTTGCGGAGTTTTTTCAGAACAAAAAAATGCACATGACATTTTTGGCATCATAAAATTCGGTATAATCAGTGGTGGGCAAGTTACTTTGTAAAAGTAACTGAGTTATAGTTACTTAGCAAACAAGTAACAAAGTTACAGTTACCATTTTGAAAAAAGTTACTAGTTACAGTTACTTTTAATAAATTTAATTGGGACTTCGCGCGCGCGCGCGTAGGATCTTTGTTTTTACTTGGCCATTTTGATAGATGAGCAGCGAAATTTAATGATTTGCTTATAACTAAAAAACGGTTCAACATAGAAAGTTGAATTTTGGATACAATATGACAAAAATTAAAAGCATCATGTATGCCAATTTTAAAGAACCTAGGTCACGTAATCGTGATTTAGGAACTCTAAATTTGAGAAAAAACTGCCACTTTTGTCTCGAAAATTTCTTAATTCGCTTATAGCTATAAATTTGCTGAACGTGGAACGTTGAAATTTGGGCGCAGATAGAGACCGTATGCTCACCAAGTTTGGAGGCGCCCAGTCACGTGATCGCGATTTCAGAGGGCAAAAATCAGCAAAAAGTGGATAATTTTAAACCGGTATATCTCAGTAACTACCAACATTAACGAAAAATAGTTTATGTTTTTAAAACATGCTACTTACGACCTTTATCATGGTCATATTCATTTATTTCGCCCTGGATAAAATTTTTCTTTATTTTTTCTTTATTTTTTTTTCTTCTATCACTGTCTTTTTTTAAACCACAAGCCGCACATGGATCATACTATGAGCTATTATAGATATCCAAAAGTACTGGTACCCGCCTGAAATTGGAGGAGCCACGATGGGGGGTCTTCCTCAAACGACCCCTCCAAAATTTAAACTTTTTCATCTTTAAAGTTAGACTAATGAAATTTTTAAGGTAAGTAAATATAAGGGAAATATGAAATTCGACAAAATTTGGGGGTACCAAAATGAGGGGGTCTCTTTCAAACAAGGCCGCCAAAATTTAAATTTTTTAACCTTTTAAGCTAAACACATGAAATTTTCAAAGTAGGCAAACATAAAGAAAAAATAAAATCTGGCAAAACTTGGGAATAAAAAAATAAGGGGGTCCTCTTCAATCGGGGCCGCCAAAATTCAAACTTTTAAACCACTCAAATTAGATTGATAAAATTGTCAAAATAGGGAAATATATGTAAAAGATATATCAAATGCCAAAATTTGGATGTACCATAATGGGGGTCCTCCTTAAACGTGGATGCCAAAATTTAAACTTTTTAATTGCTTAAGCTAGAGACATGAAATTTTCAGGGTAGACAAATGTGTAGAAAATATAAAATTTGACAAAACTTTTGGGTACCTCATTGGATAGGTCCTTCTCAAACAGCACTGCTAAAATTAATAGCTTTTATCCACTTCAGCTCGACGCATGTTATTTTCAGAATAGGAACACATGACAAAAAGTTATAATATGACAAAATTTGGGGTAATTAAAATGGGGGTCCTCAAAATTTTAAACTTTTCAACCATTTAAGCTAGGCAAGGAAAGATAAAGTTGAGACTAATTTCAATTGCCACAAATTGGGTAGTCCTCCTCAAATATGCCTTTCAAATTTTTTAACCACTCAAGCTTAAAAAAAAATGAAATTTTCAACATAGGTAATACGAAAACATGAAAAATTTTTAGGATGCCATACTCTAGAGCAGAGATGGAACCGGTCAGGATTTTCTCGACCCGACCCGATCGGTAAATTTCAAAATCATCGCCGGTCGACCGGTTTCTGACCGGCCCGGTCAACCGGTTTTTTTCAGACGGTTTTTCTTCACTATTAAATGTATTTAATGAAAAATTTTCAAAAGGGGAGGGGGGTATTGGTGAGGTGTTAAAGTTTGTGATTTTAGACCGGGGTCTCAGAAAAAAAAACGCAAAAAAATTTTTGCGTTTTTTGCGAAAATGACTCAATTTTAAGACCTTTTTTGGTTAAGTTTCGGTTTGAAAGACCTGTTTTGAGCAGCGCAAAACGTGCCCAAAATAAGCATAAAAAGCACTGGAGCGCACAAGCTAAATTATTAGACGTTTTTTCTAATGATATTTTGCGAAAGGCCAAAACATGAAGTTACATTATTTTAGCTATTGGTGACAGATTATTTGCAATTTGCCAAGCAGCAAACACTAAACTTTTTTTCGGCAGTGCTGCCTTTGCAGTAGCAAAAAGATAAATGAGAAAAAAATAACAGCAGAAGATAGCTAAAAGCAAAAACATACGAACATTACAATACTTGTACTATTACACCCAAAAACATTAAAATGATGAAGCAATGACATTATTTAACATTGAAAAATTATGTCACTAACAGCGTGAAAAAACGGAATATTGAAAACTTATGTCACTAACAGCGTGAAAAAAAATTAATAATATTCATAACAACTAGGCTGCTTCACTAACAGTTTGAGAAAGTATGAAAAGGATCTATTGCAACATATTATGTAGTTGAAAAGGTTTTTAGCTCCACAGAGATTTATATTAATTGTTCCATCCGTATATAAATCTCTGTGGAGCTAAAAACCTTTTCAACTACATAATATGTTGCAATAGATCCTTTTCATACTTTCTCAAACTGTTAGTGAAGCAGCCTAGTTGTTATGAATATTATTAATTTTTTTTCACGCTGTTAGTGACATAATTTTTCAATATTCCGTTTTTTCACGCTGTTAGTGACATAATTTTTCAATATTATATAATGTCATTGCTTCATCATTTTAATGTTTTTGGGTATAATTGTACAAGTATTGTAATGTTTGTATGTTTTTGCTTTTAGCTATCTTCTGCTGTTATTTTTTTCTCATTTATCTTTTTGCAACTGCAAAGGCAGCACTGCCGAAAATTGTTCTGAAGAAGCTTCCCGGTTTGGGAAGCGACACGTCAAACCAATAAATAAACTCATCGGTAGTACGAAGTGGTTATGAACAACTATCCCGATGAACGCAACGCGTCCGTTATTTTCATTGAAAGCACTAAATTGTTATGACATTAGCTAGAAAACATTCGAAATATAATGTGCCCGAGCAGTTTGTAGAAATGCTGTTACTTCAGAACAAGCCAGGGCTAGTTAGATATAAAAAAAATAAGAGCTATGTCTTTCTTGCCCAGTGTAGAGTGTGGTAAATTTAAGTTGAAAAAAGCTTTTCAAAGCGGCAAGATTTTAGCATGTACCAAAAATTCTGAAATCTGCGCCACTTCTACTCTTAAGCTGATTAAAATGATGCTAAAATGCTAGGTAGCGCAAGCCTCTTCCACATGCATGCTTTATTACAATCTGATTAAGCGATTTTAACGAGTATTTTGCACTTTTTGCTTTGTGCCGTTGCCCAAAGTGGTGGGGCATGGCACAATACTCCCCAGGCGCGTAGCCAGAAATTCGCAATGGGGGGCTGTGTTGGCGTCTGGGGCGATCCCCCCAGCCGCTGGAGGCACGGGGTCTGGGGGCGGAGCCCCCAGCGCTCGAAAATTTTGCATTTTTTTGCAAAAATAACTTCATTTTAGGGCTATTTTGATTAAAAAAATAATGCTTTTGAAGCGTGGCTTAGAAATTGGCTGTGCAAACATAATTAAACTGGTGGGATAAGTGGCCTATTTGGGAGGTGACTAATGGTAAAATGTTAGTTCTCTTGTTTAGATGCTGTTAAATTATAAAATCAAACGATTCAATAAAACTCGCACAGAGTAATCTATTTTGTATACAGTTTATAGAGAAAAATGATTGGGAGGGGGGGGGAGCTAATGAAAAGAGATTTGAGAGAAATGATTGGTAATTAACTAATACTGAATAGCCCCCCCCCCCCCCCCATTCCTTAGTTTGTAGTATAATTGTTGATGACACCTATGTTTAGTATTTTTACACATGCCCTCAAATTTGATTGCTTATTTCTTACCATTTTTCAAAGTTTTCATTTATTTGTTAGTTTTATTTTTGACAAATTAGCCCCCCCTCCCTGAATAAATGTATCAAAAGATCTTTTAAATCACTATTTAGTCCACTTCAGTGCATAAAACAGTCTCAAAAGTGCTAAAAACGTAGTGTTTTTCCCATTCTGCATTTTGGTCGACATGCCAATGGGGGGGGGGGGGGGGGCTGGCTACGCTACTGATACTCCCACCCAAAATACGTCCCTGGATGTGCATGTCTTAATGGTCACAGCATATTAGTCACTGCTTGAAACTATTCAACAAGTGTTTTCGAAAGATGTGGTTTGTTAATACTGTTTTTTTACAAAAAGTTTTATTTATGATAAAATATATAAGTATATTTCGGTTGGTGCTTAAATGTCTTTTAGTAGCAAGAAAGGAGAATTTGACCGGTTTTTCAACCGGCTTGACCGGCCGGTCGAAGAATCTCGACCCGACCGGCAACCCGACCGGCCAGTTGACCCGACCGGTTTCCATCTCTGCTCTAGAGGTCCTCCAATTATGTTGACACCTGCTCGCATTAAGTACAAAAGCTAAACAAATTAAATCTATTGAATAGGTTGATATGGATCCAAGATTAAAGGTAACAAAATTTGGTGGACCACATTGAAAAGACCATGCAAAATGGGCCCTGTAATCTAATCGCATTCCAATTTTTCAGTGTATAACTTATGTAAGCATTATGGTTTCCCACTTGTCATTCTTGCCTGGAAATTTACTAAATCGATAATTTTATGCCGGAAGCTTTTCTCTATGCCGGCATTTTGATGCCCTCATCTGCCAACACGATTGTAAAGACAATAATATGTAGCTTTTATCTGAACAAAGACACATAACCAATCGAAGGTCGAGCAGAAAAGACGCATTAGTTGACGGCAAGAATAGCTTGTTAGTGGTCGACAATATTTTTGCGTTAATTCACTGGTATCCTATAGTTTTTAGTACTTAACTAATTAATCGTGTTTTTAATTATAGAAAGTAATTATGGCAATTTTAACGCAAAATTTTGAAAGCCGGTAACCACAAACCTGATCAAGTTAATGGAACATTATGAAATTCGAAAGCAGAGTATTTCAGATCTGACTATCAACAACCATGAACACGCTTAACGCAATTGTAAAGTTCTTTAATTCAGTAAAGTAACATACTTTCGCAAAGTCCCCGGATACCGCTTGCAATGTCACATTCTAGTAACCGGTATGAATTAAGTATCGAAAATGTTGATTTTGTACTTTGGAACTGGTATTAACAGATTTCTTTCTCCATTCATTTTCTAATTTTCATGTGGTGCCTCTGCACACGCTGCTTATGGCTATTGTTGCTGTTGTTATAACAAAAATACACAACGTAACACATTGATGCACTTTATTTAACAGTAGCGTACGCAGGGTTTTGAAAAGGGGGGGGCCAAAAATTTCAGAAAATTTGGTAAGAACAAAGATCTGAATCAGAAATTGTTCCTCCCAAATTTAGTCCGATTTTTCGCCCAAAATCAGATGAAGAGCAAAAAAAAAAAGGTCTCCACTCAAATCTAGTCCGATTTTTTGTCCAAAGCCTAGAAGAAACGCACAGAACATGTCCTTTGTGTGATCAAACCTTATGCCCAACTTGCGAAGGGGTGAGGCCATGCCTCAATTTCGCTTACTTTTCTAGGCAATTTTACAATCCTGACGACCCAAAGGGGGGGCAATGGCACATTGGCCCCCCCCTAAATACGCCCCTGTTGTTTAATACCTTTCAAGAAAGCAAGCATCTCAAAATGTTTATTGTTGAGACCAGAACGTTTGGGTTTCAAAATGTCTTTGCTCATGCTGTCTTTGTGTTTTAAAATGTCATTTCAAAATGAAAAGCAACAAAAGGGGTAAAGCGGCTCTATTAACAACAATGTTATCTGCTAAACGAACGCTACACGCTATTGCTAAAAATTACGCAATCAAAACAATCCCTGCAGGGAAGATATTAGAACGTAACTTGTTAGATCACTAAAAGGAGGTCTTTAATTTAAAAACGTTGTAATGTCTTATCACAGCATGATTAGGGTCGCCACGTGAGCGCGCAACAAAAAGTCTGTAATCGGCAGCGCCAACAGGATTACATAAAAGCGTTTGATTTAACCAAAATCTAACGATAAAAGAACCTTTTTTTACAGTACCAAAACTAAAAGTAACTGTTACTAGTAACTTTTTAATGTCTCAAAATAGTAACTAATTCCCACTTTTGTTATTTTTTTTGAAAATGTAACTAAGTTACAGTTATTAAAAAGTAACTAGTTACTGCCCGCCTCTGGGTATAATTGACCAAATTTCAAGCTTCAAGTCGCTTTTTCTCTCGAAATTTACTTTTTAGTGATATAACATTGAAGGTGATAGCGCAAGATTTGTGGTTGCAGCGATACGACAAACATTCCTGTGGTGATGAACGTAGTTGCACGCCATTGCCCATTTAAAATACACGGTAACAATTGTTACGTGACAAATTTGTGCAAACCGCCATATGGAACGGTAAATCGCCTTTGTATTCCGCCGTCGCGAAAGAGTTAAGTAACGTGATGACACATATAGCAATCGACCATATTGTATTATTCATAATAGTTTAAGTGTTATTGACTAAATGTTTCGATTTCCGAATAGGTTGCCTAAGGCGTTCAGTTAAGCATTTCGTAACTCGCAAGAAGGCGGCGTAAATTGAAGATGGTAAGATGCGTCAACAGCGCCATCAAAAAAGGTTTATTGCGAAATGAACTAATGAAATACTATAGCTTGAGAGACAGCTGAGTAGATGCACTCGATTCATTCGATCTGTATTTATGGTTTATGCAATCACAAACAGCGATGTTATCCCCGAAATTAAGTGACCACCAAAAAAGTCTCGATCTACCTGTTTCAGCGGTACACATTTAATGCCCTAGGGCAGCGAACTCGACCGATTTTAGAGTTCGAGTTCAACCTAGTTTTGCAAGTTCGAGTTCTTTTAATTTTTTCGAGTTCAAATTCGACAAAAAAAACAAGTTTTTCGAGTTCAGGCTGCCAAAATTACTAAGTTAATACTTCTCGACTTAATCGCTCTCTTTGTAAACATGCTACTTTTCTAGATTGCCAGGGCATAAACATATGAACACAATCTCAATTTAGACGTGTAAATCACCAAAAAATGTTTCTTCACGACAATTTTTTAACCTTTAAATATCTTTTTTTTATGAACTCGAACAGTTTTATTTGAGTTCTGAAAAATTACTATTTAAAAGTCTAGTTCGGCAAAAAGATCAAGTTTAAATTCGAGTTTGCAGCCCCAGATGCTCTCCGATATTTAAGCAGCCCAATGTAATGGACCGGCCCAAAGTGCCTACGTATAGGATAGATTAGTAAGAGAAACGATTACTCGAATATAGATCAAAGGCTTATGCCTCATTCAACGCATTCTAAAGAAAAAGCTACAAACCGCCAAAGGCGAAGGTATTATAAGTGTTGACCCATAAGATGCACAGAGCTGGACAGCGCTGTATCGAGCTTTTAGCTCTCATCGGCAGCCCTCAGCTTCTCTAACAAAGTTATTCCCCAGCTGGACAAGACTCTTGGCCGAACTGGACAAACCAGGACGTCAAACTTGTCGGATAAGTGTTGACCTTTTGCGATTTCATTGTAAATGTTAACCAATTGTACACCTAGCCATTTGAATTTAAATAGTTTTTCACACTTTTTACTGGCACTAAAACAATTTCAAAGTAAAAATACAGTAAATCAATAATGTGACTTTCAGTAAGCATGTTTAGCTCAGTTCTACTTTTTATTTATTAGCGAATTTCGAAGTGAGTTTAGTACATGTTTTTTTGTAAGAATAAGAGGCTCATTTTGCTCAAAGTTTAAAGAACAATGCCAGCCAGACGCGTAGCCAGAAACCCTCAATGAGGGGGGGGTGATTTGGGGTTCTGGGGGTGGAGCTCCCAGCGCTGGAAAATTTTGCATTTTCTTGCTAAATAACGTAATTTTAGGCCTACTTTGAAAACAATGCTTTTAAAACCTGGCATAGAAGTTAGTAATGGAACGAGGTTTGAGAGAAGTGATTGGTAATTATCGTAACTAATACTGAATAGCCCCTCTCCCTTATTCCTAAGCTTAGGCAATATATTTTCATAAAGCCTATGTTTGGCATTTTAAAATTTGATTGCTTATTTTAGGCCATTTTTCAAAGTTTACAGTGATTTGTGAGTTGTATTTTTGAAAAATTAGCACCCCCTCCCGTAAATAAATGTTTCAAACGATGCATTCCACTGCAAAAGACGGTCTCAGAAGTGCCAAAAACGTGATATTTTCCTCATTCCGCATAATTGATTAACAGGTTAATGGGGGGGGGGCTCCAGTCTACGCTACTGATGCCAGCCTCGGTATTATAAAAATGATTATGAACACGGGCTAGAACAACGCATTTTTCCGTAATCAATAGAGACATTTTTATATTGATCTAAAAATCTATTTTTGACTTTATTTTAACTTAACTATTACGGCTTCGGAGCACAATGACTGGAACGTGTAAGTAGTCTCCATATAAAGCAAAGAGCCAAAACGTGAGCATGTTGTTAATGTACAAAATTAATGTTATGGCTGATTGTTGGTGTACAGATTTTGATTAAAAGTGTTTTATATTTTGCAATGTACAAAGTAGAGTTAAATTCAACCGATTAAAAACATTGCTAAACAGCAGAAGGTAAAAAATTAACATTTAAAACCCTATACATTGCTTCATCTGTATTCGGGATCATCGGGGGGGAGGAGGTACTTGCCAAAATAAAAAACAGATTATAAAATCAGTAACGATAAATTAAAATTAAAGTGTAAAATATCAAACGTCGTTCCAGTACCAGGACCACGATGGACTCAAAGGTGACCCAAGAAAACAGGTGAAATGGCCCAAGGCGATCGACTCATAGTCCCGCCCCTTTTCTTTGGCCACCTATGAGTCAATTATGGTCGCGGCACCCAAACGGTTTTTCATATTTACTCTTTATTTCAATTTTTAATTCCTGATTTTAAATTTCGTTTTACATTCGGCAAACTCCTTGATGATCCTGAATACCGATGAAATAACCTGTAGGACTTTAAATTGTAATTTTTAAATTGTGACGACCACTGTTTTATAATTGGAAAATATACGAGTTTATTTCACTTTTTATCAACAGAAATTGGAAAGACATTTCAATTAGCCTATTTAGTGAGTAATGCTACTACAGAATGTGAGGTAACGGCAAAGAACTAGAAACCGTGCGCATTTCCAAGTCAATTAACGAGCTTATTTATACGCTATTATGACGATAGTGCTGGTATTTACAAAAGTTTCAAAGCTTGAATCGCAAGACTTCATTGCAACACAAACAAAACTGCTAATAAAATTATGATAGTTGCCTAAAAATTCAGAAAAAAAAAACGTAATTCGCACGATTTTGTGAGAGAATTTTGGATAAAAGACAATTTTGACAAATTTTGACCTTAACAAAAATTTTGACTTTATTTTAACCTATAAAATGTGTCAAAACAGACTTCTGAGCACCTAGAACCAATGCTAGAATACGTTACATGATGTAACGAAGCCCTGGAAAAATTTTGACTCGATTGACTTTTCCGGGTCTTAGCAATCAATAATCAGCATTAGCCCTGTAGAAATACGACAAAATACATTGAAACCCGGAAAAAATTTATAATAAGCTGAAATTTGGCACAATGGCTCAAGACCATGTCCTGAGCCACCAAAAAAAAAATCCCCATGTTTTGGACGTGGGACTTCCCCCTTTTTCGGCCTTTAAAATTTGCCATCTAGTGTCAAAGAGCTTTTACTATCCAACAGCCAATCCAATAGTTGTAAAAGTGCCAAGTTTTGAATAACAGTTGGTTTTCAATTGCAGGTATAAAAAAATTTACTTTGAAATTGATGACGTCATTGTTGGTGACGTCATTGCCAAAGTTTTTGAAAAAATCACGTATTGATGGCTCGAATAGTAAATGAGAGTTAGGTTCTTGGTTTCAAATAAAAAATTGCTGAAATCAAAGTGATGACGTCAAAAGCGTTTTTGATGACGTCATTTGTCAAGAGTTTTGATCGTAAATCTGAAAAAGAGTGTTTGACCAAACGAAACATTGCAACACTTTGGGAATATCAGCATCATCATCATTCGAGTTTCTAAGGCATCTTCAAATCCTTGGCCGAGGTCTTGCCTCATCCTCCTATATGCAATAATTCTAAAAAATAATAACTAGAGTAATTTTATGCAAATTGATACGAACATGTGCCGAGCACAATGATATATCTGATACGAACAAAATTTCTACCGCTTTGCAATGTCTGACAATGCTATTATCTTACGCAAAATAATCTCCGACTATATTATTATCAGGTATTATTTTGCGTATTTGCGAAATTATTGCAATGTCTGACAATATTATTATCTGAATTTATAATAACCACGCTAATATTTGACAATTCGTTGTCTTAATGATTTTTTTTATCGTTCCTCAAGTTTGCATCTTACTAAAATTGCAGATTAACTTTAACTGCGCCTGTGAGCTTTCGATAAACATTCAAGAGCTTTCTTGATTAAATTGCAAAATGCCTTATTTTATTTTAATCCCTTATTGGCAGTGGTGGGCAAATTATTGTATAAAAGTAATGACACCACGTCACCAAAAATTACTGTAAAAAAGTAATAAAATTATCGTATTCGTTACTTCTCGGAAAAAATAGTCAGCAATGTAGTTACAAATTACTTTGAATGAAAAATTTTGCCAAAATGACTATAAACTACTTTACATCACTATTTCTAATGGCGCTAAATAAAAAAAAACTAGATTTCGTCCGGGATCCAGGTATGATTATCATCAAGTTATAGCTTTCATTATGCTACCTCTTCGATACGGCTCAGTGCTCGCCAATATTATTTTGATCACTGTATTACGCCTGAGCGTCGATTCCATGGTGTGAGTGAGGACAGAATTGTTTTAAACTAAGCGGTTTCCGAATTTCGGGACTTTGTTTTTGCGGTCAAGGTCATATTATAACCTGCCGGCTAATGTGACTCCTGGTGCGCTCAAGCCAGATCACGCTTACGTTATGATTCAAGAAGCAAAATCGAGCAATAAAAATTTAACGCTGTAATTAACTCCTAATTTATTGCACTTCTTCAGGTTTTAATAAATAATTTCAGATAAGTCGCTAAATATACGCTAATAATCCAAATAACACACTTAAGGTAATTCTCACGTAAAAGTGCTATCAAGATAAAAAATTTAAAAAATACTATGTGATTGATCTATTTGTTGGACGAGCAGTAACGCGTTTGTCTCTGGAGCGGGAGGTCTAACGTCTAAGGTTCTAATCTCGAGCCGGTCAAATCAGGCACAGTGTTGCCAACGGCACGCCACCGCTGCAACATTTCTTCAAAGGAAGCTGTGCTGTCCGGGCGCAATGGTGTGGAGATGAGCCCCGCAAACTCGTTACACGCTTTGTCATAATATAGCGAGTATAATGAAAGATTTTTGATCTATCATATTCAGGTAGTATTTTTTCAATCTATTATCTTCATAGTACTTACCGGCGGAGCCGAGTTTACCGTGTGACAAATTGGTACCATATTAGTACACTGGAAACTAACAGCTTGTCTTTTTTCTTCATGGTTCATTTGTTGTAGAATATGCCGGTTCGTCCAATCATCGTGACTTTTTTCTTCACGCTTCACTCGTTCTACGAATATGTCCAATTAATTCAGTTGAATACGCGTGACGGCAAAAAAATTCGCAACAAGAGCAAACTTTTTTCTTCAATGCTCTTCTGTTTTTCTCCGCGCGTTTGTATCTGGTCTAATAATAGAGACGATGATGGCACTGTGCCTGAAGCAATATTGCGACCCATGGGCGGCGAAGACTTTTTTTAGGTTGTTTTAGCTCTAGTTTCGACGGAAAATGCGAATCCTAAGCGGTGGAAAACTTTTTTTTTGGGTCAACATATTTTGTTGGCTGAAAATGTGGTAAAGGGTCCGGCGCAGTATAAATTTGGTCTCGCCTACTATATCACCTCTTTTTAGTTACTAAAAATATTATACAAGTTTATAAAGAAGACGTTTGTGATTTTATTTGCTTTTTGCAAATTTATCTTTGTTTATTATGCGTTTATTTTTTTCTTTGACAATCTTTCGAAAGACTCCGTAGTTTTCAGCTTTTGCCCTAAAATTTATTTCCCACAAAATGTTTAAAAATATTAACTGTTTTGGACAAAATACTGTCCTTTTTTTGTGTTGATGTAGTAGCTATAACAAAATTTTACCCATTGGCGTATGAAAGAATAGGGTATTGCAATACCTATCTTCGGTTTTTGCACAGCATCAAAATTTGATACTACGCGAAGGTAGATAATAATGTTAACCATAGATTATTCAGATCGATGTTGGTTAATCAAAGATACAAAACAAAACTTTCCTAAATAAAGCCCTGGGCCTGTTTATAATTAAGCAAACAAATAACAAAATACCGCCACCGAAGTCTCCTCCTTAAACCAGCGGAATTAAAAAACTTGACAGTATATTTTCTATTATTGCGCTTTTGTTGCATCCCTATGCAGAGTTGTAAACGGGCAGACTAGTTCAGGCGCGAACCCAAAAATATAAGCCCGAACCCGAAAACTAATTTAAAGCCAAAATTATACCCGAAAAAACCATAAGTTAAGTTAGGTCTGAAAAATTTAGCAATGTTGCCAAGTTATTTTAATCATATTTTTGTGCACCTAAGACAAAAAGCACGTCTCAGGTCGGAATAAATCCCGAAATTTTTACAAGTTTAGGCCCAAACCCGGCCCGAAAAGCTCGGCCCGACTAACAACTCTGTCCCTATAAGCTCTATCAACGATCGATTGTCTTAGACGAAACTAGCACTGCATGTATAAACGATTCCAGCACGCAAAGACATTTGGCCCATGGTACGACCCTGTGTCATTCTCAACAGAAACAACTTTTTGATTGGCCGGTTTTATAAACTAAGAAACCAGGCAAGCGTTTCTACTGGATGGTAATATTTACAAAGTAGCCTAATTTGTAATTAGTAATTTTAACACCTCTAAAAAATTGCAAAATTACCACAAAAGTTACTTTTGTAAAAAGTAGTGTCATTACTGTTACTGCAAAAACTACTAAAAAACTAATTCGTTATTGCCACCACTGCCTATTGGGAGGTCTAAATTTCATCTGCTTGATTGCTACCCCAGAGTTTTACTGACAACACAGTTTTTGATTTTCAATCGACTGAATGAATTCACAATATAATTCTCCCAAGTTTAGAGCTAATTAAAAAAAAAGTTAGCAATGTCTTGTTTGGTCAAACACTCTTTTTCAGATTTACGATCAAAACTCTTGACATCAAAAACGCTTGTGACGTCATCACTTTGATTTCAGCAATTTTTTATTTGAAACCAAGAACCTAACTCTCATTTACTATTCGAGCCATCAATACGTGATTTTTTCAAAAACTTTGGCAATGACGTCACCAACAATGACGTCATCAATTTCAAAGTAAATTTTTTTATACCTGCAATTGAAAACCAACTATTATTCAAAACTTGGCACTTTTACAACTATTGGATTGGCTGTTGGATAGTAAAAGCTCTTTGACACTAAATGGCAGATTTTAAAGGCCGAAAAAGGGGGAAGTCCCACGTCCAAAACATGGGGATTTTTTTTTTGGTGGCTCAGGACATGGTCTTGAGCCATTGTGCCAAATTTCAGCTTATTATAAATTTTTTCAGGGTAAAAGCTATTTCGACCGGACTACATGGTTTTCTGGGGTTTATCTACATTGCCATTGTTCAAATCTTTCATTACTCTCGCTGGATTACGCCGAAGCGTGTAACGAGTTGGCGGGGCCCATCTCCGCGTCAATGCGCCCGGGCAACACAGCTTCGAACTTTCGAAGAAATGTCACAGCGGTGGCGAGCCGTTGGCAGCACTGTGTCCGATTTGACCGGCCCGAGATTTGAACCTCAGACCTCCCGCTCCAGAGACGAATGCGTTACCGCTCGACCAACTGGCCGGTACATTGCCAATGTTGATTTGTCTAACATTGCCATTGTTGAATTGTCTAATTTAACCGAGCAAGTAAATTTTGTGCCCATGAATAAAGGTAAAAACAAACGGGGCTGAAAATTCGTAAAAATTTTAAAACAGCCAGCCTTAACCCAAATTTTACCGGTTTTTCAACAACAAAAAAAAGGTAATGGGTTTTCGTTGCTTTTCAGTATAGTATGGAATGTAAGGTTTTAGATTTGTGCGGAAATGAAATGGGAAAAAATTAATTCAATTTAACGTGAAAAAACCTCCCTCCTTTTCATACCCTAACTCGAAACGTGTAAATTGATGTTCCCTTAGAGCAACGCAAGAAACTCTTACAAACTTACAAGTTTTTTCAACGTTTTACACATCAAAATTCTTTGTACAGTAATAAGAACTGTTTATCGCCATCAAGCACATTTCAAATGCAATTACTGTTAAGTACTGTATTACCAAAAAAAAAATTAGCTTTGTTTTTAACATCTTCAAATCTGTTGTACAGTCAGTTTACTGCGCTGTCGTAGCCATGATTTTTGATTCGGGGGGGGGGGGGGGGGGGGGGCAAACTACAAACCACATGCAATGACGTCATCAGAAATTTTCGAAAGAGGAACTTTTTGTAGGGCAAAGGTGTCGTAGAATGGAAGGTCAAAAGCCGTGGCCAGTGTGTTGGCTCTAAACCAGGATTTTGATAAAGGGAGAGGGCTTTAACCCAAAGTTAAAACGCCTAAATTGGGAGACGTATTGAGGTGAGTAAACTAGTGTAACTCAAACGGGGGTCTGAAGGCTGAGCCCCCAACTGCTCAAGGCTATGGGGGTCTGGGGGCAAAGCCCCCAGCCGCTGCGCGATTTTTAGTAATTTTTTGGAAGAAAATAGCTATTTTAATGCCATTGGATCACATTTTGTACTGGTTGAAAACCATCTAAAAGAATCAGATTTTTAACATTTGAAAGTCAATTGAAAAAATTAAAACGTTCAATCCTCCTTTTACTTTTAATTTAAGTCCAAAACACGTTTAAAATCTTGCATTTTGGGGTTAAATTTTGTAAGTGCTGATTTGGCGCAGATAGGAGAAAATAAAGCACGTTGCCTCCTGCAATATTTTAGCAGTAAATAATCATGCAGTTGAAGATTTTCCTTAGAAATTTTTGTTTTCTTAGTAAAATTACCAGTTGTAGGAGTACATGTACGGCCAGAGGGCCCAGGGCCCCTTAATTCAAATTCAATAATTTGTTGGATGAACATTTCCCCTAGCTAATTTATTTTTAAAAGTATTTCGTCGCGTAGAAACTAACGAGGTGGAGGTGAATTATTCCTACTGAAAGTCGTACGATAAATGGTTACGCCTACTAACCATGTTATTGCCCGGGGCCCCTGGCACTTTGGGGATTTTCGCAACATCTTCCTGCCAAATATAGGTGAAGACCAAAAAAAGTCTTACTATCTGAGCGCAGGGCCCCTGGCACTGTGCCATATGGTAAATCCGGCCCTTGTTATTGCATGCATTACGTTCACAAAAACGTTAGATGAGGTCTGAGATACCGACTTTTAGGGCAAAAACCCTTAATTTCACCCTGGCTATACATTTAAATTGGTTGGCAAAAATTGAATTCAGGGAGCCGGGGCCCATTGATCATCAGTATTTTTGGTAATTACTGCTGACCGCGAAAAATGCTTGAAAAAACTGAAACTGAAGAAACAATAGGGTTTTTTGTCACATTTTTATCATTGGCGGCATTTCAATTGGTAGGGCCCAGGCCCACCCCCTAGGCTACGTCTATGGCTGTTGACACTATCAAAAGTTTAATCGCAAAGCTCGAACCGCACCTGCTGTCATAAAAAAAATGACTGACAAGCAGAAGTAGAGTCGAAGACACAAGGCTCGAGGCCAAAGCCAAGGACACAAAAAAATCCGAGGCTAAGGAGAGCCCTTCCGAGGACAGACCCTCTCGAGGCCAAGGACAAAAATTCTCGAGGCCACGGACCAAGGACACAACGTAGAAGCGATCAAAAAAAAGGTCTTCGCTCCAAACTTTCGTAAATTTTTCAAAAATTTCAAGCGTTCTCCAGAAAATAAAATGTCTTTAAAAGACGAAACAAAATTGGTCATGACCTTGGCCCATTTTCAACAAGTCAAAAGCAGTGCTGTCCTCGAGCCGAGGACTTGCAGGCTTGCGAGGCCAAGGACTTGACCATCGAGGACTTGCAGGCTTCGAGGCCAAGGACTTGACCATCGAGGCCAAGGCCCAAATTGTGTCCTCGAGGACTCCATCTCTGCTGACAGGCTATTCAATATTCAGTTCAGTTATTGTATTTGACTGCGAGAAAGCGAAGTGAAGTCATATCAAAACCAAGGGCGTATTTAGGGGGGGCATGGTGCCATGGCCCCCCGCCTTTGGGTCGCCAGGAGAGTATAATTAGCATAGAATAGGATGCAAAATTGCGGCATGGCCACCCCTTTGTATCTTGGGCAGAAAGTTTGAGCACACTAACCGACAGAATCTGGGTGAAGATCTTTTTTTTTCTTTTTTTTTTTTGGTCTTCACCTTATTTTGGGCAGAAAAACGGATTGATTCTTCTTTTGGTCTTATTATTCTTAAATCCCCCCTCCCCCTTTCGAAAATCCTGCGTACGCTAGTGATCAAAGCCAATCACTTTCAGCAGTAGAAGATGTTTATTTTTCAATGATTGCGCCGAAGCAAGAGTGACGAGAAAAAAAAGCAAAAAAAAAACGGTTCAAATCCTTGTGCTAACATTGTTTAGTTTTCAAATCGTTAGAACCTGATGTGAAAAGAAGGAATGAACTAATCTAAAATGCAATCATTTGATATGAGAGCTATCTGTGTGCTTGTTAGTTGGTCTCGTCACTGGGATAAAGCATTCACTACGGAGTCGCAGCTGACACTGCTGCCGTCTTAAACAAAAAGTGGGTACTGGGCATAGGCGTAGCCAGGATTTTTGATTGGGGGGGGGGGGGCAAACCACAAATCACATGTAAAGACGTCATCAGAAATTTTCGAAAGAGGAACAAACTTTTTGTGGGACAAAAATATTGTAGATTGGAAGATCAGAAGCCGTGGCCTTTGCTTTGCACCTAACCAGAGTTTTGCTATAGCGAGTGGAGTAAAAACCAAAGCCAAAAAGTGCAAATTAAGAGATGAGTCGAGTAAACTAGTGTAATTCAAACGTATCACAGACGGGTTTGGGGCGGTGCCCCCAGCCGCCGGAGACAATGGGGATCTGGGGGCGAAGCATGGGGATCTGGGGGCGAAGCCTCGAGCCGCTGGGTGATTTTTTGTAATTCTTTGGAATAGCCATTTTAATGCCACTGGTTCACAATTGTACATGTTTAAAGCCATTAGAACTAGATTTTTAGCATTGGAAATTTTTAGCATTTTTAGCATTAGAAAATAGATTTTTAGCATTGGAAAGCCAATAGAAAAAATTAAATTGTTCAATTTTCCTTTTACTTACAATTTAAGTCCAAAACACATTTAAAATCTTACATTTTGGTGTTAAATTTTGCAAAGGTGGGCAGTACCGAGTACAAAAATATAGCGGTACTTTTTTAGTACCGTTACTGGTACTGACCGTTGTTTATCAAAAATAGTACCGGTACCGCGGTACTTTTTTATAAAAGCATTCGGTATTTTCAGTTTTTTGTTATCACTTATCGATAGAAAATCAAACTATCTCTCTCTTTTTTTGGATTAGAGCTAATAAATTTTTTACCTGAAATATAGTGTTATGGCTCACTCCAAAGAAAGGTTCAAGGTGTGCTTGCCAAGAATTAATATGTAATTGCTGCAACATCTCTGCATTCGCAGCTTCGTATCATCTTTGATGACGATCACAGTCGAAAATGATGAGACACCTTTGTGCATAAAGGAATGCTGCAAACGTTCACAGCCAAAGTAACTAACTTGTTTAAAGCAGTAGCGTACGCAGGATTTTGAAAGGGGGGAGGGGCCAGGAACTTCAGAAAATTTGAAGAGAAAGAACAGAGTAAGAAATTGTTCAACCCAAAATCAGTCCGAACTTCTGCCCAAAATTAGGTGAAGAACAAAAAAAAGGTCTTCACTCAAATTTAGTCCGAATTTCCGCCCAAAATTAGGTGAAGAGCAAAAAGAAAAAGGTCTTCACTCAAATTTTGTCCGATTATTTGCCCAAAGTTGGGTGCAGGCCTAAATCACATGTCTAAAACATAGCCTTTGTGTGCTCAAACCTTATGCCCAACTTGCAAAGGGGGGGCCATGCCTCAATTTTGCTTACTTTTCTATGCAATTTTGCAATCCTGTCGACTTAAAGGGGGGCCATGGCACAATGGCCCCCCCCTAAATACGCCCCTGGGCATTTGACAATATGATTGACAGAGGTGGAGTCCTCGAGGACAGATTTTGAAGTCCTTGGCCTTGGTCTCGAGGCCTCAAGTCCTCGAAAATTGGCCTGTCCTCGGCTCGATGACAGCACTATTTTTTGAATTGTTAAAATTCTGCGGAGCGCTTGAAAAATTTTTTGAAAAACGTTTTTTTGTGGAGATCGCTTGAAAAATGTTTGTGAAGACCTTTTTTTTTGTTTTTGGAGATCGCCTGAAAAATTTTTGCGAAGACCTTTTTTTTTTGGAGAGCACTTGCGCTTGTGTCCTTGGTCCTTGGCCTCGAGCATTCCTGTCCTTGGCCTCGAAAGTGTCTGTCCTCGGAAAGGCTGTCCTTGGCCTCGAGCATTCCTGTCCTTGGCCTCGAAAGTGTCTGTCCTCGGAAAGGCTGTCCTTGGCCTTGGCCTCGGATTTTTTTGTGTCCTTGGCCTTGGCCTCGAGCCTTGTGTCCTCGACTCCACCTCTGATGATTGAAATGAAACAAAATTTAGACCAAAGAATAAAGTTGCGTGATTAACCGAGAGTTTGAAAGCGCAGGGCAATAATCCGCAACAAGTTTTAAAAACATTGGTCCGCAACGCAACTTCCACAGTGTCTCAAAATAAAAAATTAAAGCGCAACGCAACTTTCGCAATTGTGGAAGTTGCGCTTTGCCCACCTCTGCTCTTCTGGGCTGAGAGTTGACTTAAAATTACAAAATACAAGTGTTTGTGAATAGTATCATCCTGGCACACTTTGCCTAAAATAGCAGCAAATATTAAAAAAATATAAAAAAAAGCAGAGGCCGGCAAAGCGCAAAGCACCTCCTCCGCAATTGCGGAAATTGCGTTGCGTTTTGAATTTTGTTTTGAAGCATTGCGGAAGTTGTGTTGTGGATAGTGCCGTCGCTACGGAAGGGCAGTGTACCGTAACGACTGCTTGTGCCTCCCAATTCGGTTTACTCAGAATACGTTTTTGGATTATCACGTAAAGACAAGACAACAGGCAATAATTGAAAACGAAATAATAACGTTCAAACATAATTCTCGTTTGAAGTTTTCACGATTCTTTGCAAAATTGCTGGCCGACAACTGCTGTACAAAATTTTGTTTTTTAAGAGCACACTCAAGATTTTTTTAAGTCGCAGTCATTAGCGTAACCAGGGGTAAGGGGCTAATGGGGCTTCTTTAGCCAAGTCTTTTAGAAGATTATCTCAAAAATATCAGGGTTTAAATATGTTTTGGACTTGACCTGAAGTTTAAGGGGGGAAGAAGTAGCTAGGCAATTTAATTCTTTCAATGACTTCGGAATTTTAGCAATTTACTGTAGTTATTCATTTGGATTTATAAACGTACGAAATGTGATTGAAATGGCGTAAATAGAGCAATTTTTTCTGCTAAATCACAAAAATCACCAAGCGCTGGAGGCTCTGCCCCCCAGAACCCCTCAGCGATACGCTTGAGTTGCATTTAGCACGAGGCCTAAATTAGACAATTTTTGTGCAAAAAAAAAAAAAAAATTTTGGTTCAAATCCCCTATCTCTTTAGCAAAATCCTACGTGCCCTTCAGGTCGCATTCACTGCTGCAGACAGATTTTTCAAGCAATTTTATGGGCGGGATGCGAAACGAGCTAAGAAAAGCTGCCGGCCTTATGCGTCTCGTTTTTCTGACATATGAATGCAAAATTGTTCAAATAGCGCATAATTCGTAGTCGTAAAATACCAGTTTTTATGTGAAAAAGTTCAGTATATTTTAGCGCTCCCCACTTTCGGCTAGTGCCTTCTCACTTTAGTTGCTCTGGCGACGACACTGGTTGCGGTCTAATATTGTTAAAATTTGTAGCGGATTAATTGCGCTGCGCTTTAAATTTTTTTATTCGGTTACTAGCGCAATTTTATACTTTTTATGAGTTCCTTCTGTCTTGTTTCAATCATAATATTGTCAGATGTTGACCTTCTTATCGCAAACTACTGACTTCTTTCCGCCTAAAATCACGAAAATGCGGAATTAGCATTGTCTTTAGTAAGCTTAATTGCGGAAGTTACATTGCGCTTTGACTTGGTTCGAAAATTCCGTTAAGCAATTTGCGGAATTGTGTTGCACTTCAAGTAAATCAAAAAGTTCGTTGCGAAAGTTGCGCTGCGCTTCATAAACTCAAAAATCATATCTAGCATCTTGCTCTGGGCTTTTTAAGGTTTAAAAAACCGTTGCGCCGTTCCTAAGTGCTATTCGCTCCCACCTGTGAAAAACAGTGCGAGAGCCAAGAGGGTCAGAAATATCTGATGGGAATCAACTAAAATTTAAACACTGTTCTATCAGAATTCACTGAGAAGAAAATAGTCTGGTTATAGAAAAAGCCCTCAAACTTGATTTCATACGCTACTTTTGGAAAGATTCAAAACTTTTTGAAAGCACTTGTGTTTTTAATATATAGTTTATATGAAAACCAATGTGTTTTGTTGAAATTATAGTTTACCCTTGCTAAATTTTGACTAAACTAAATGCTTAGAGTCGAATAAACGCTATGTCCCCAGACGCACTAAATGCTGTTTCAAGATCAACTCAATTTTGCAAGAAGAATCATCTTCAAAAATATGCAGAACAGTCAAGAGCTACAGGCAGATTCACCGATATACGCATCAAGTCTGGAAACATCAGCCTTCAGGTCCACCGCATTGTTCTGGCTTGCTACTCGCAGTTTTTTGAAAGACTTTTCCAAACACCAATGCTTGAACGGAAGCACGGAACGGTCGAGTTGAATAATTTGGATGGGACATCAGTTAAAGCCTTGGTCGATTTTATGTACAGCAAAACCATTGAAATTGATCAGGAAAATGTTTTTCATCTTTTAGCATCCGCGCATTTTCTTCAAATTGATGACGTTTGTGAAAGCTGTTTCTCTTATTTAAAAACAGTCATTAACACCAACAATTGGACTAAGATTCTCTCAATTCTAAGTTTATATGAAAACGATTCTTTATTGGAACACTTACACCAATTTATAAGTGAAAATTTTGACAGGATTTCTCCAACTGAAAACTTTAAAAATCTTGCAAGAAAGGACTTAACTGCTGTCATGCAACATCTCAACAGATCCATCGTAAAAGAGCACGTAGTTTATGACTCAATAATCATCTGGATTCTTCATGATGAAGAAAATCGAAGGAGCGCGCTTCAAGATCTATTGGTTTTGATTGACCTGCATAAACTTCGCTATGATTTTCTCAGGGATTCTGTAGCAATTAATTTTCTTATCAAGGAAAATTTAAGATGTTTGGATGCTGTCATGACAGTTTTGAAATTTCGACACAAAAATATGAGACTACGTGAAAATGGAAGGAACCTTCTTTCAATCGGAGGCTATTACACTCAGTCAAAAGTTAACGAAGTTTACAATTGCCAGGAAAAGCCGGGCTTCCAATATCCTGATTTACCAACTCATTTTTGCCATTCCAAAGCTCTGGAATTGGACACATGCATCTACAACATTGGAGGAAGTATAGATTCCGGGTTTAAAAAGGTGGCAAACGAGGTTTATCGATTGAACTTGAAAGAACAGGAACAAAAATGGATAAAAATTCGCCCCATGAACGAAGGAAGATGCTCAATGGGAGCTGCCGTGTTTCGCAACTGCTTGGTCGTTGCGGGTGGGGTCAGCTGCGGGGGAAGACTTCTTTCACGTGTAGAAGCGTTCGACCCTACGTTGAACAAATGGAAGCAAGTTTCTGACATGAATTATCGAAGATCAGCGGCAGAATTAGTTGCATGCGACGATTCATTATACGCTTTAGGGGGCCATGATGGCGAAGAATATCTCTCCTCGACTGAAAAGATTAGGGATTTCGAAGGAATATGGGAAATCGCAGAACCAATGTCATTTTCCAGAGCACTATTTGCTGCTGCTAGTTGCAACGGGGAAATCTATGCGTTTGGTGGTAGTTGTCGAGATCAATATGGTACTCTGATCAAATTATCATCAGCAGAAAAATACAGTCCAATCGATAAAAAGTGGGTCAAAATAACTTCGTTAAACACACCACGTCACATGCAGAGTGCTGGCTGTATGCTGGGAGGCAAAATACTTGTGGTGGGAGGTGAAGATGACAACGGAGAAATCATCAAATCGCTTGATTGTTACGATACAGAAACTGACAGTTGGAGTATTACTGGCGTCACAACACACTCTTTGGTACGTCATTCGTTAGTTGCTTTTAGTTTGTTGTGAAATTGTTGACCGGGAAACGTGTTTTTTGATCGTCGAGCATTATTTTAAAAAATAGCCAATTGGTTACTCGTTCGATATTTTGCAAGTCGAAAAAACATTATGCTTCGCAACTTGCCTGACTTATATACCAAATCGCTTGCTAAAATGTATGAAAAATGTTTAGGTTGAAGTTTATTTTGTAAATTGAGTTTCATGGCTACGATCATTTCGCTCTCACACTACCATTAGATTTATTGTACGTTTTACGAGGTGTGACAAAAAAGAAACCGGACCGTTGATATAAAAATTTTAAATACAGCATATTTTGCTGCTTTGTGAATTGTCCCCTTCAAAATACTTCCCCTCCCAAGTCAATGCACTTTTGCATGGGATCCTGCCACCCACGAGAGCACTTGATGAAATTCTCTTCTCTGAGTTTCTTGAGCTCCATCGTCACTGAAGCGTTTATTTCCTCTTGAGACTAAAAACGAGTCCCTTTCATCACAACTTTCAGCCTCGGAAAAAGTCACAAGGCGCCAATTCCCCTTCTCTAGCATGTCTTCACAAACTTTGACTTGGTTCTGCTTCTGGACTTCCTAACAAATCTTGGGCACCATTTTGGCGCACACTTTTTGCATCCCCAGATCATTCAACAAGATCGTCTGCACTGATTCTTTGTTTAGGCTCAGATCCTCAGATATCATTCGTACAGTCAACCTGCGATCACTTCGTACCAGCTGATTCACTCTAGTGATGTTTTTTTTCATCTGTCCTCGTTGTGGAAGGTCGTATCGTCTTGAGATCATTCTCCACTTCCTCGCAGCCTTTCACGAAATGTTTGTGCCATTCGAAAATCTACGTCCGCGACATCACATCTTCACCATAAACCTCTTTAAGTTTAAAACACTTAGTTGGGGTCTTCCTTAGTTTCACTAAAAATTTCAAGTTGACCCGTTGTTTCATTCTTGAGCCTGTAACAGTTTCGCAACAACCAACACCATGGAGTACAAACAAATGCGTCAAAAAGTTTTAAAATTGTGACAAAGGCTACAAATACTATGTTGCATAAAGCCTGAAACTCGAAAACGAAATAACTTACAGCAAACAAATTGCAACACAACAAAGCTAAGAAGCTGTTTATTACGCTTGCCAATTGGCATTGTGCCATAAGCGTGGTTAAAACAGTCCGGTTTCTATTTTGTCACACCTCGTATATTATTCAGCTGCACAGCCCAGTCAACAAAACTTAGACCCTGAAGTGAAACACAACCTACGGCTTCTTGGTGTGTTTAACAACTGCTTTGCTGATTTCAGATAACGATTTCCAGATTGTAATTTTTCGCGTGATTTTTTTTTTGTTTTATTTTTACGAGCAAACATTTATTTTATCCGGAATGTTTTAATAAATAATTTATATGGCTTTATTAATTCTGTTGCTAGATATAGTAACAAAAACAAGATCACGTAGCTAAAAAAAATACTTGGTCGTGGTTACATGTCGGACTAGCTTTACTAGGTGCAGTAGACGAGATATTTGTAGGTGTTTTATTGTTTCCTTCCGCGCATTTTTGAGAGATAGATGATAACTGACCCTAATGTCGTCGATCCGTTGATTTGTTGTTGTTAAAGCGCATATTTATCCTGTCACTGGACAGCATCAGACGCTAACTTGTTGGACGATCCGCACACTTTTCATTACCAGGATTACTTCGTGATTGGAGGAATCCGCACCTGCTTAGGAGTTTCCGATGATCCAATGTTCCTGTGGATTTCTTCGAAGTCTTGTCCACTGAATTTGCTGCTTGTTCGAAGCCACCAAGCAGAGATAATCATCGTAAAGCGTCTTATCCAAAGACGCAACAACGTGACTAGGGTGCGGGTTGAACCCAGATAATTCGGTCAGCGTCGTCGTAAAAACGACGCCTTTACCCATTCGGCCACGCTGCCGACAACCATTCGGCCACCCTGTCACCATACGAAGATCATCTGTCTTTAATTTAGCAGCACTAACGTAGTATAACTTTGCTGGCGCTAACGATATTCTGTGATAATTAACTCGCAGCTTAACAATGATCAAAAACCGATGAAAACTTCAAAAGCATGTTCACTAGAATATTTCACGATGAAACATAAAAAAGACCAATATGACTGCCTACATGCAAACCACACTCACGACAGCTACTCAACGAACTAAAAACTGCGCTTGAAGCCGCAAATCGATACCAGTACTGCATTTACTGTTGCCCTTCTCCAGGCGATCTCACGTCGTCGATCTTCAAAATCATCCTCACAAGTTGCGTAGCGAGTGAAATTTGCTGCTTTTTGCCAACTAAGGTTTCAATTACATGCTGTTGCTTCATATCTGAAACAAAGTCGAATAATTAGCGGCCAAGCGGATAGAGCGTCTGCTACTGAAACGGTAGATTAAGGTTCGATTCGTGGTCGGGTTCGAGAAAAGACAATAAAAATAGGTATTCACAGCTTTCCTGCTTGGCGTTCAGCATTAAAGGGGCCGTGTTAACTCCTGCTAAGCCTCCACCGTGCGTGCAAGACTGGTGGAAGCTTGACAGGTGGCAGCTTAGCTCGAAGACATCAAAGTTCTATTTGCTGTCTCCGGCTGGAGCAACTGGAAAAATAAAGGTATGAGGAACAATACAATTAATTATGACATTCTGTGGGTAAAAATTGCAATTTCTGAAACGGTGTGAAAAACGCGATGTTGACGGCAAATTATACCATAATGCAATGTAACGCAGTACGTCTAGGTTCTAAAAAAACAAGACACCCATCAGCCAATTGGGGGTCAGAATGGTATGGTGTCAATGCCCATGCCAGACTGTTAATGTATATTCTGCGATTTTCACGAAAAGAACAAATGTTAAAGCCGTCTGCCCACTGCAAAGTGGATTATGAAAATACGAGTAGAGTACTTAAACATGTGGTCAGCACTGGTCACCTCTGAAACAATAAAGCGACCAAAGGCCGCTTCTCTCTTGGGTTTCCCAGCCAGGGTCTTGTGGTTTAGCATTTCGCTATAGCTGCAGAGTCGTTAGTACAGAGTTCGAAATTAACGCTTGCCCGAGGCAAGCTGAAATCGCTTCGGGCAAGTTATTTTTCGGCTTAACTTGCGCGACGGGCAAGCTAACAAAATAGAGCAGAATAAACAACATCAAAGAAGATTATTTCGAAACGCAATTTAGCTCCGCTTTTGTTGCAATAAAATATGTACCGTAAGTAGGGAAAACTATTGCTTGCTTTATTTTAGTTAAACTCTAGGTAATCATCACAATTAACACTTTGTTTATTTGTACGCATTTTATTAATTGCAATTAACACTTCTTAATCGCACGCAGATTTTTTGATACTCAGACGCGTTTAGCCAAATGCTACTTTTTTTTTCTATGAAAAATTTTCCCACGCTTGTCGCGTTAACCGCCGTTTCAGATTTCACAAGCACTACCCTACGCTGCAGGAAAATATCAAGAATTTCGCAAGTTTTTTGTTATGATTATTTAGAAGATCTTTTAGCTCCTATAGCTTTTGCAAAAGTTTCGGCTTTCTAGCAGGTGTAGTTTAAAAATGATTAAAAATGTTCGCGATTAAAAATGTGTTTGCAACAAACCGTGATGTTATAATTGAAATAAATCACAATTAAATAATCATTATTTGCGTAATGCATGATTGGAAGAAGTTCATTATTACCCTACGTCACATTAACATCTGACATAACATCGCGCAAAAACTTGATTCTCGAAATAAGATACGCGACTACCCTTATTTTGAAAATTCAGTGCTTTTTGCTTAGAAGTAACTTACATTTTACAATTGTTTTTCCAAAGTTAACCTCAAAACTTATTGTACCTATTTTTTTCGGGCAAGTTAAAATCTTCTCGGGCAAGTAGACATTTGATATTACTTGCCCAATGGGCAAGTTGTTAAAAAAGTTATTTTCGACCCCTGCGTTAGTACCAATTCAACCACTTATCGACGAAACAAACAACTTCTATATGTCATACTACGCATTGACACTTACCACACGTTCCTTTTTGAAGACAATCAATGCCAAGATGCGGATTACTTTCATTAACTTGTTGCGAACGTACATCGGATAAAGTTTGAATTGGATTTAATCCGCTATTCTCCGCCAACGCTAACGGGACAGTCTCAAGCGCTTGTCCGTAAGCTCGCATTGCGTATTGTTCTAATGACGGATTCTGCGAGAAGAGTATCGTATATAACACAGCAGCAGAAGATACAATATTTCAAATCAAATCACACCGCATGATGCAATTTTTAGCACAAGACGTCACAGCCAATATATCAGATCTGTAAATCCGTGATTGAGATCACGGATATGGTGAAAATGAATCTAAAATATACTGTGGAAGAATTTTGTAGTAGTAAATATACCAACGAGGTGTGTAAGGCGGAATTAATTTCGAATGTCTTTGGCTTGCCTATCACAGCGTTGTTTGAGGCCATGTTTTGGATGCAAATCCCAAGCAATAGAGCGACTCCGACGACTTCGTATTCAGGGATCAGCAAAATACTTCGTGAGAGCCCGATAACCTTGTGGCTCTAATATTCTATCACAGTGTAAACTGGGTTACTGTTTTAATCTTTTTTTTCATCATAAATCTTATTTTCATTCTCAATACAGCCCAACCCACCATATCAGCAGCTTTATTGACAGCAACAGCACAAGCGATCTCGCACGCTCCTCCGCCGTACACAACTCGGCTGTCGCGTACCAGGTTGCGCACAACACATAGCGCGTCGTGCACAGAACGTTTCGCCTCTTCAACAATCTGCAAAACACATTTGATGACGTAACACATATGTTAATCACTGGGCCTGGTGGAATACGAACTAAAACAAAAGACCAGAGTTCGAATCTGAATCGGATCAAACCAAACACTTAAAAATTCGTATTCACAGATTCATTGGCTGATAATAAATCAGAGTGTGAACTTGTTGAGCCTCCAAATTTAAGGCGTAAGTAATGCTCAGGTACCAAGAAACCCACGATGTGGCTTCGCAGTCAATACAACTTCGTAATTACAGTTATATCAAAGAAATAAAAAGGCTAAATAGTAAATACATTAGAAGTATCTAAGCCTTTTTAAGCTTCGTAAAGGTTTTCTAAGTATAAATTCGACGAGATATGTATACGATGGCTGTTGTTGCCGAAATACTGCTACTATACTTTTCAAAAGCAATAGTTAACTAATTACTCTTACCATTTTATTTCCACCGCGCAAGAAAATAGTAACAGCTTTTGTGTTTTTGCAGCCTTCAATCACCAGCATTTTGTCCTTGGTTGTACCAAAGCTAAGCTCCCTCACTATTCCGGCGTGGCCGAGTTTCTCGGTGGATAGTTCCGAGAATCGAGGCACAATGCGGCCGCCAGTTGCAATAGCAATCAACTGAAATTTAAAAGTTTACGTTAAACGAAAGGAGTCAGCATCCACGAAAAAGTTCAAGCTCTGTAAAGGAAGGCGCATTGAATAGGATCACAACACCCTTCTGAAATTGGCTAATACTTTAGTTTGCACCTTTTCTTTTATTACATTATTTGCTATCTATTACATGAGCTGGCAATGCTAACCTTAACTCAAAAGCAAGTTACTGCAGAAAAAGAATGAAAGCGCGAATTAAACACAAGCGCGCACGCTTTTCCTACGAATTACGCTACAAAACCCTATCTTTTCACCTCGATCTCGGGGCCTCCGACCCATCTTACGGCCGGAAGTTCATTCTGTAGCAGCAGATGGTTGGCTTCATCGTCGAACCCCCACTGGCAAATTGCAAGGTTGGCTCCACAGTCTTTCACCTAAAAACATTTACGACCTATGAAAAACAGCCGCCGTAGTGTTGCGATTTGAACCATAAATCCTACTTATTTCAAGCCCGGGTTCGGTAACAGCTAATGCACTGTCGGAATTCAACAGTAAGGTATTCCGAATTTAGAGTGCTGCAATGCTCTTACAAGTTAGTGGTAATGTATGGTGAAATAGTTAGACATACCCTGCTGCTAGCAATATCCATCCAACTTCTGACCAAAAACTAAGAAGGCGGGAAACTGTGGCCAAGTTGGATGAAATTGAAACACACGAGAAAACACTTTGTGGAAATGACAACTATCAAGTTTCCCATAACCAACAAGCCATGAAAATACTTATTTTAAACTTTCAGAATTGACTCCTACCTGTTGAACCATTTCTTGAAACTTTTCGCGTTCATACGCCTGCAATTTCTTGTAATCTTCAACTGACGTTACGTCGAGCTTATGTTTAGTTTTTGGCTTTGGAGGTTCGAACGGACAAGTTAAAATCGCTAGTTTTGCATCTTTGATCGTCTAAAAAAAGAAATTCAATAAGATTACTCTGTTGCACACTTAAACGGAAGGTTGATTGAAACACTATTGAAATTTGAGTAATTGGGTATAGTACTTCAGAAGTAAATCTATTTTCACTTCGAAGGGTTATCCCTTATACAAAACTATTTTTTTAAAACTGTAAAACCAAAACGATCAATACCAGTACTTAAACTAAATGAAAGTCATTCAAAATAGAAAGCAACAAACACTATCATCAACTCCTCACCTTAGGCATCTGAGGGTGGCTCATATCCTTATCGATGAGAACTCCTTTAATAAGCTGGCTGTCCTCCAACTTTCCTCCCTGTTTTCCTTCAACTTTTATCAATTCGAAATCCACATCACGTCGGTCAAAGTCAGCCACTGCCATTATTGCATCAACCGCTATTTTTGCAAACTGGTGGTGGCATTTGGTAACGCTGGAACAATGGATTTTGATATACCAGTAACATTTAAAACAATATTAATAACGTTAGAAAATCTTTTATGAATGCACAAATGTGTTGATTGATTACTGCAGAATTATACAGCACATATCACTAGAACATTCAGACAACCATTTGCACTGCGAGGGGTCCCTGGCACTTTAACTCGAGAAAGATAAAACCCTTAAAGCCAAAAGGTCTTCGCCAGATTTTTGCTGATTTTCCTGCCAAATAAAAGTAATGACCAAACCAAAGGTCTTTGCTAGGTTTCCATTGCAGTTACCATACAAGCGTGAGGCCCTAGAGCAGGACTGGCCAAACCCCATTTCGCGCAGCCTGCGTAAGAAGATTTTGCGAACCGCGAGTTGTTTTGAGATGAACTAGCAGAGAAATTTTGCAAGAAACCAAATCAATTTTCGTTTGCTCCGTTCGGCCTCCATACAAAATTCCGGAAAAAATCACATTAAATTATGGTGAAGACCTTTCTTTTGGTATTCACCTAAATTTTTGCTAGTTTTTGTAACAAATCTCACTAGAAACTGTTTACACTGCGGCCCATTCATCAAAATGTTTGAGTACCCCTGCCCTAGAGCATGGGGGCCTCCAAAGTGTGGGGCCCCTGGGCCATATGGTATATCTGGCCCTGCGGGTAACTGTCAGCTAGAAATTTGACAGTCAAAACTTCAAATAAAAATCTCTATGGAAAATTAACAATTGCACTAAATACGATTATGAGCTGGTTGGTAACGAATAGAAACGAAATCACAGATGCAAAAATGTGTCCTACTCATTTTCGGCAGAAAGAAGTAGAAGAGATTCAAGTAACTATATTAAAAAATGTGCTTTTTTACAAAAGCAGAGTCATTTTATACTTCTGAGGTACTGTAAGTAAATTTTTTTCTTGAGTGACGTCATCAATTCTTAACTATTGTTACCAAACTTAAAGTTATATGAAAACGAACTAGGTAATTTTACATTTTTGATCCTAGAGTTGTCATGGCAACTTGAATAAGGTTTTCTGTATTGTTGACATTAATGGGAAAGTTGTCAGCGATGGCATCTAATTTTTGCAGTGCTACTCGCATTGCTACCTCGTAACCATCCGCAATTCGAATTGGATGAATTCCACGATCTAGCAATTCTTCTGCTTGCTCCAGCAGTGCACCAGCCAAGACTGAAAAAGTAAAGTTTGTTAATCAGTTTATTATCAAGTGCGAGTACCTGCTTTTGCACACCGGTTAGCAAACATACATTTTTATGATTTTATCTCAGTAAAATAAACAAGTAATATAACTGTTTATTTCTGCTTTATTAAAAAGCTTTAACTGGCAATTCAATTACAATGTCAACAGTTTTACAGCAAACCTACCTACAACACCGGTGGTTCCATCACCAATCTCATCATCTTGTGATTTTGACAACTCCACCATTAACTTTGCTATCTGATGGCTTACATCCATTTTGTCCAATATCGTCGCTCCATCATTGGTGACTGTAACATCACCATCTGGTGATACCATCATTTTATCCAAACCTAAAACAAAACTCTTCAGTTCATATTGCACAAATATTTTAATTAATTTTTATTCAAATATTACTGATATGTATTTGAAAACATAACAAAGCTGTACTCTTCAAAAAAAGAAATAAAGAAGCTTGTCTGCATAATGTGTTTGCTGTTTTTATAAAATGCATATTGCAATGCAAATGCAAGTTGCACTGCAATGCAAATGCAAACGTAAGTTGCAATGCAAATTGTACTAAACTTCAGTCCCTCAACCTTTCCAAATCTTACAATCATCATAGATACCAGTACATGATAATATGCGACAAAGTTACAAGCAAAATTTGTTTAATTCCACGTTAGATCTACTCCTGATGGATGTTAGATCTTTACATTTAAATTCAATAGTCTAAAAATATCGCATTAAATCAAATTATTGACCGAAAAAAAATTACAGTTCAGTCACTAGGGTTGGATTAAATTTAAATCCACTCACAAGTTGGTGATGAATTTGAATGCGAATTTTCAAAAGTCAGCGAATTTAAATTTTTGAAAGTTATTGAATTCAAATGTCTTTAAAATTAAACATTCAGTGACAGTGGATTTTTTTTTAATTAAAATTTACACAGCAAAAGTAGGATAGTAATTTATAACTGGTTTACATTAGACAAATGCGACACTGCTATGTGAGCTGTCTTTGCGACATTTAGCTTCTTAACGAATCTGCAAAAGATTGAACTTTACGCCCAGTTGCCCAGGCCTCATTTTTTTGAAGTTGCTTTTATGTCAGTTTAAACTAAAGTGATATAATGAAAAAAGTATAAAATTTGTCAGAAATTTTCAAACTGAGATCATTAAAACCCACTTATTTCACCAACAGGCCAACAATAGCAGGTGTAAACTAAATATAAGAATAATTTAGATTACTGATACAAATGTAATGGCCAAATGCCAAGACATTTCTTTCTCCTCTCACAAAGAGTAGAATGCACAACAATTTATAAGCAGTGGCCTTGAATGTTAAATTGCTGCATTTAATCGACGGTTTTACAAGCAACCTTGGATTAAATTTGAATTTCGAATTTAAAAATTGAATCTGCTCACAAGTTAGTGATGAATTTGAATTAGGAGGTTTAAACTTCAAGTGTGAATTAGGATTTTCAATTTGAATCAGGATTTTCAAAAGTCAATAAATTTGAATGTGGATTTTTAAAAGTCAATGCATTTGAAGTTAGATTTTGCATTGTCAAAGAGTTTGCACTTAGCTTTTTAAAAGCTAATGAATTTAAAAATTAAAAAAAAAAATGAGTAGATCCATTTCTGTCAGTAACACTTCTGACTTGAAACAATGATATTTACTGTAACACATAAAAAGCATCTTTTTGAACATTTTGTTAGTTTTGTTAAACAATTACTCTCAAAAAAAAATTTTATGCATTATGCGACTCTGCCTTTATCAGGTTTTATCCTGAAATTGTTTACCTCTAGCTTTTGTTATGAAATAAACACATGCAATTAGAAGTGAAATAACTGACTATTCTGTCTCATACACTGGTACTCATAAATGCAGATAGCCAGGTACCGATATGCACTTGCAAACAAACAACTTAGCATTCTTACCATTTGGTCCCAATGAAGTTCTAACAGTATGAGCAACTGTTTTAGCTGCCAAAATGTGAGACTGTAAAAACATAATAAAATTAATGAAGAGACTTGGCGCTTGGAGCGTTTGCGATTAAATAATCAAAGATTCTGGTGCCGTCACTCGTTTTCAGAGCTTTTTATTTTGATTATTACAGTTCTAGGTCTGGGTTAGGGTTAAGGTTTAGGTTGTTTACAATTTATTACAAAATGTCTGCACACACGGAACGTGTGTTAAACCTTTTCCTAAAATTAAGCATTTGTTTCTACCGTATTTTTTGGTTTAATCATCACAGATAAACAGTGTATGAAATGCAAATCTTATAAACCCTAATAATTTTAAAGTTAATCTAGGGAAAAAAAGCCCACTGCCATAATCAGTAATACCACGGGAAGCTGCTAATGTTATGTTAGGTAATGTTTATAAGGTAAAAAATATACAAGCTGAAATAGATGGCACTCATTTGCTCATTAGGGTTTGGTGGGGTAATTCGGGACAAAATTTCAGTTTTCAATCTCTATTTACTGACCTAGCTCTTCTAAACCTGGTTTATCAACTTCTTTTATACATTTGGATATCCAACTTATATTTGGCTACACCTTGGTTTTCAATGCTTAGCAGAGTATGGAATAATGGATTTTTAAAATAAGCCACTCCGCTGTCCCGATTTTCCCACCCGCGGGGTAATTCGGGACATTGATAAAAGCATAGCGAAAGTGCATAAAAAAAGATGAAAATATGTTTAAAAAGATCTGGATAATGTTTGAGAATATTCCGTAAGAAAATGATTTATGCTAAACGAGGTTTTTATTAGTTGTTTTTTTGATGTCAAAATTTTGTTGTGCGGTTTAAAGCACTAAGCTTTGATTGCGGTAAAATGGACTTACAAGGATAATTTATGGAATGGATGTAACGATGCTACTCCGCTAATTTTTGAAAAAAGTTTAGCACATTGGATCCTTCAAGACTTGAATTGAAAGATGAATGTAAAGAGATGTATTACTACTTCTGTCCCGAATTACCCCAGGGTGTCCCGACTTACCCCACTAAACCCTACCTTTTTTATTTTGATCTTTAACTGTAGGGTTTGGGTTAAGTTTGTGTTTGGATTAGGATTCAGATTTAAAGCTAGGTTATTAATTTTCTAAATTTGTAATGCAACAGCAGCCCAGAGTCTATGCCAACATCACCCTCAAAACTACAGTGTGACAAAAAAATTACAACTGTGTGTCAAAAAAATTACAACTTGTGACTAAACCAAATTTTATTCATCTATTTTATTATTACTGATTACAGTATATTTAATTCTTAAAAATACTTGTGCCTTTTTAATTAAGAAATTTTGGCTTTACTGATAAAGCAAATAGGCTAATTAGGGGTTTAGCACTGGTAACAAGACTTAAAAAAAATACATTTAAAGCAATTACTTACGGTAGGCTTTAAAAAATAAAAAATTGAAGAGATAAATTTCCAATGATATAGCCTAATAAATATGCATAACCTGATAACAGATACCGGTAGGCCTACCTAATTTATGAACTCTCTGAGAATATATATAGGCCTACAGTATATCAGTAACGTCACAAAAAAAGTGTGTGCCAAAGAACGTGCACACTCTTACATTGGAAACATTTTTGATATCTGATACCACTAACAGTCTGACACTATCCAAATTAAAAAATAAACGATCTGATCTACGCACCAAGAAAATTAAACACAAAATTTACAAAGTATTATAACTAGTACCTTAATTGCGTCTAATCCTGAAAGCCTTGTTTTTGTTTCTTGGTCTCTTAGAATTATAAAAGGCCTTCCATATTCGTCAAAAGCAACAGTTCCAACAGCTGACATTTTTGCAAATAGATCACTTTAAAACACAATTGAAAGACTTTTTTTTAATAGAAATATTAAGCTATCAGAATCAGTCGCATGGAGCTTGATCTTACTACGAAATAGAAACTTATAATCTAAAACGATTTTTTTTACAAAATGCCCTTGCCAGTGTTGCCATTTAACTTTCACAAAAAAAAATTTAATTAGCAATGGAGTTCTTTGAGAACTTTGCTGGCTGTTTTCATGTAGCCATTGTTGCCTCCATGTAGCCCATCCTTTTTGTTAATGTTGTCAAAAATTAATCGTAAGGATGGAATTGGTTACATATACTTAGTTTTCTGTGTTTCTAATTTGTGAGCATTAATTTAGGAAATTGTTTTGGCTTTTTGCTATTACCCTGCGAAAAAAGCTGATCTTTCTAACAAAAGAATTGCAAAATCGCATAGGACCGAGGCAGTAGGAAATATGCTAGCCTGCAGGAAAAGGCTAAAATTACGGTAGAACGTTCTTTTCAAGAATTAAACTGCAGAAGGCATAGACGCTCATTGATGGTGGCTGCAGGCCATATAGTACCGACTACAGATTAAACTAGATGGGAGTTTGCCAGCAAACCCAGTGAACGACCGACACGTAGCTACTTCTGTAACGAACAAAAGTACCTTTTGTCTACTGTAAAATCAGCAATTGTTCAAAAATATCGGATTATGGAACCTCCAGAAAAGTAGAGTCAAAATATTTGTTAGTCAAATATCTCCTGATATCATAAAACAATGACATTACAGCTTGGGCCATTCCAAAAATTGATTTTTGGGGGTCCATTTGGGGGTCCCCAGTGGGAGCGGCACCCGGAAACTATGTCAAAATATTTGTCTGTTTAATATCTGCTGATATCAAAACAGATTGGCCCCTTAAATTAAGCCATTCAAAAAATTGATTTTTGGGGGGTCCATTTGGGGGGTCCCTGGGAGGGTGGCACTCCCAAACTATTTCAAAATAATTGTCTGTTAAATATATGCTGATATCAAAACAGACTGGCCCCCTAAGTTAAGCCATTTAAAAAAATGATTTTTGGGGGGTCTATTTGGGGGTCCCAGGGGGTTGACACCCCCAAACTATGTCAAAATATTTGTCTGTTAAATATCTGTGGATATCATAAAACACTGGCACCCTAGCTTGGGTCATTCCAAAAATTGATTTTTTGGGGGTCTATTTTGGGGAATCCCCAGGGGGATGGCACGCCCAAACTACGCCAAAATATTTTTCTGTTAAATATTCACTGATATCAGAAAAAAGTAGCACTCTAGCTTGAGCCGTTCAAAAAATGGATTTTTTGGGGCCCCACTTTGGGGGGGTTCCCGGTGGAGTTGCCCCAAACAATAACAATTTCGGGAGAAAAAATTGCGTTTGCAGCTCAACAACTTTACACAAAAATTCAGTGACGTGCGGTGAGGCTTTTGGTTGGTGAGGCACAATCTTTTTTTCACACTCATGTTCGCAAAAAAATTATTTAAGACAATAAATGACAAGCAAATAATTGTTTTTATAGCCATTCAGGGCCGCCGAGAGGGGGGGCAGGGGGGAGAATGACCCCGGGGCCCATGGACTTTAGGGGGCTCATGGGCTTTAGGGGGCCCATGGGCTTCAGGAAGGCCGTCGGCTTCAGCGGGCCCATGAGCTCGAGAGGGGGCCCATTGAAATGATACTGAGAAATCAGCATGTTATTATTGGAACGACCGACGCTCGCGTCGCGTGTTCCTTTGTTTTTACTCGGCCATTTTCTAACTAATGAGTGCGAGATTTCAGACTTTTGCTTATAACTCGAGAACCGTTTGGTCTAACTACATGAAATTTTGACAGCAGTTTGAGATTAATGAGTTTTATGTTTGTACCAAATTTCGAGGCAATCGGTCACGTGACTTCGGGTTTATGACCCGAAAACCGCCCCGAAAGTTTGGCGTAAAAAGCGGTCTAAGTCAAAAACGGCTTAAGTACGGCAAAAAATATTTCTCATGGTTATATGTCTTAAGATATCCTTTCATCCCTACCAACCCACTTTCGGCCGCGATGAGGTTTTTTTCTTATTTTTTTCCTTTTTTTTTCCTTTTTTTTCCTTTTTTTTCCTTTTTTTCCTTTTTTTTTCTTCCTAAATCTTGTACGCTCGAGTTCTCCTAAACCACAAAACATAGAAATCTAATTTTTGTGTGAAGTTGTTGAGGTACATACGCAATTGTGTCTCCTGAAATTCTTTTGGGGCAACTCCCCCGGGAACCCCCCCAAAATGGGGCCCCAAAAAATCAATTTTTTGAACGGCTCAAGCTAGGGTGCCAGTTTTTTTGGATATCAGTAGATATTTGAGAGACAAATATTTTGACATAATTTGGGGGTACCACCCCCCCGGGGACCCCCCAAATGGACCCCTCCAAAAACAATTTTTTTTAACCATTTAACCTAGGGTGCCAGGTTTTTTTGATATCAGTAGATATTTAAGAGAAAAATATTTTGACATGATTTGGGGGTACCACCCCCCCGGGGACCCCCCAAAATGGGGTCCCAAAAAATCAAATTTTTGAACGGCTCAAGCTAGGGTGCCAGTTTTTTCTGTTATCAGTAGATATTTAAGAAACAAATATTTTAACATAATTTGGGGGTACCACCCCTTCAGAGACCCCCAAAAAAAAATTTTTTTTAACGATTTAACCTAGGGCGCCAGCTTTTTTTTTGATATCAGTAGATATTTAAGAGATAAATATTTTGACATGTTTGGGGTACCACCCCCCCGCGGACCCCCCAAATGGACCCCCAAAAATGAATTCTTTAATGGGTTAACCTAGGGTGCCAGTTTTTTTTTGATATCAGTAGACACTTAAGAGATAAAAATTTTGACATGGTTTGGAGGTACCACTCCCCTGGGGACCCCCCCCAAAATGGGGCCCCAAAAATAATTTTTTTTATTGGTTTAACTTAGGGTGCCAGTTTTTTTTGATATCAATAGATATTTAGGAGACAAATATTTTGACATAGTTTTGGGGTGCCACCCCCCCAAATGGACCCCCAAAAATCAGTTTTTTGAATAGCTCAATTTGGGTGCCAGTCTGTTTTGATATCAGCAGATATTTAACAAACAAATATTTTGTCATATTTTGGGGGTCCCACCCCCCCAGGAACTCCCCAAATGGACCCCCCAAAAATCAATTTTTGAATGGCTCAAGCTAGGGTGCCAGTGTATTATGATATCAGGGGATATTCAACTGACAAATATTTTGACTCTACTTTTCTGGAGGTTCCATAATCAGATATTTTTGAATAATTGCTGATTTTACAGTAGACAAAAAGTACTTTTGAGCGTCACAGCATTGGCTATGCGTCGGTCGTTCACTGGGTTTGCTGGCAAACTCCCATCTAGTTATTATTGGAGTTTATTGCAGGCAAACCGCCCATATCATAGCACAAAAATAGACACACAAGAAAAAACAAAGAAACAAACACACAAATAGCATACGCTAAATAAGATCATACCACATTAGACAACAGGTGGTTCTTTACTAAATCGTAGGATGTACCACCCTCATACACTGTGTTACAGTACATATGAAAGTACTTCGATTCATAGAAGACATCAGAATTCATCAGCGCATTAATCCAAAGATTAGGTGATGCACAACAGCGTTTAACGAAGCTAAAAAGCGACTTACGTATAAGAGCATCAAAGGTATATACATTAAACAAAATTTGCTGGACACTGGCACTGGTATGACGGGGAAGACCATGGATCATTCTAAATGCATCATTGTAAGCTACTCGAAGACGCCTAATTGCGTAGCTGTTGTAGTTATGCCACAACGAACTACCATACAAAGACATGCAATAAGACTTAAACAAAATATTTTTTACATAAGTAGAGCATAGCGAAAATTTTGACCTCAACTTGTTACCAATACAGTAGAGAGCTCTGGTTTGTCTTGATATATCACAATTCTCATTAGAGCTCGAGTCCATAATAATACCTAGGTATTTTACCCTATCGACAAATTCAATCTTATCAAGGCCAAGCAGTAAAAAAGGAGGTTTTGACAGCTTAAAATTCTTCGGAGAGAATAAAACCCCGGCAGATTTACGATAATTAAATACAATGTCATGAGAAGAAGCGTAAGCATTACATTCATCGACTAAGTTCTGTAGTCCAGTGAGAGAAGGAGAAAAACAACACAAATCATCTGCAAATAAAATATGGTTCAGGCAAGAATCATTAATCATACAACCAACTCTAAGCTTGTTTAATTTTTGAGAAAGATCATCCATGTAAATAGCAAATAGGTACGGGCTTAAAACCCCACCTTGTCGGACCCCATTAGTGACCTTAAATGAACGAGATAAAGATCCTCCCCACCTCACCTGCATGGATTGATGAGAATACCAAAATTGAAGCAAGCGCACAAAACACATTGGCACATCACGCGCAATTAGCTTTTTGAACAACACAGCATGTGAAGCCTGTAGACCTATTTTTTTTTGGAGAACACCTAATTTCGACCGGAAAAACCGTTAGAATTTCAGTAAAAACGTTTTTTGTTTAAGATCACATCATTTTTCGGACCAAACTGACCGGAAATCCGTCATATTTGAGCTGGTCCCGGGCCCACTTTTGGTCCCCGGCGGCACTGCAGCCATTAAACAAAAACCAAATTTTTCGATAATTAATAATTCGTTTAATTTTTACTGTTCACTTAAAGCCAAATCAATTCTTGAAGTTTCGAAAATCCATAAAGGTAGCCTAGCCTATTATTTGGCTTTGAATGTGGACATAATTGAAGTTTTCGTGCTTGCTAAGTCTTCTTGGCAAATTCTCTAAGTCACAAAAACCCGATTTCAGTCCCAACATTATTATTTGTTAAAAACATGAAAGCACAAATGAAGATTTTTATAGCGCAACCACTCTTTTCTTGAATACGGTTCAACTCTTTTTGAATTAAGAGGTTCTATCGTAATGATGTCTCGAGCAAATCTTTTAAATCGGTTTTCTTTTAGCTATATTCAATTCAATTCAGATTATTTGTTCACTTGAGTTCAATTTCCAGAAACTTAACACCAATAAAAAAATATATTCATGCGCACAAATCGAATGATTATTAATGCCAATAAAGGAAATAAATGTGGGCTAATTTACTGTAACACTTAACAGAAGTATTTGTTGATGAAGGCGTAGAAATTAATAGGCAATTGCAAAGTTTACCAGTACTGTAGTTTGAGTCACTTACTATCAAGCAAACAGGACAGCGAAAGACCTGTTTCTGGTCATCGAGTCAAGCTGCCCTTCTAAGTAATTTATTATTGTAATTATTATAAGTTTTTTTGAGGGGGTAGCTTTTTTTAACCATTTTTAAAACAAACAAGAAACAAAAGTAAGGATTCGACCAAAAATAGCAGTTAGCATAAGACAAGAGCACACTTAGGCTTACTTCGAGTTTATCAAGACTGTAAGTACTTCAGTAATTACTTAGCATGGACAATTTTATTTGTTTGCTAAATGAGTATTTTGGTAATTCTTCAAAAGTTGGAGAAATATTATTCCATATTTTTACTCCAATGCACGAGCAAGATTGTTGCCCGTTTCGAATTTTAGCTCGTTCCAAATAGAAATTGTCTGCAGTAATCGATCTCGTTTTATAATCATGAAGTTTGCTAGCATATTTAAAATAATTGTAGAAAATTTCAGGTTACTTGGAGTGATAATAAGAGTACATAAATTTAGCACTTTCTATAACTTCAACTTCAGATAAAAAACGTAGTTTAGAAAGTCTCTCAGCTTTGAGACTAAATTTTCTTCCATTTTAGTTCATTTTCTCGTATTAATAAATTGTTTTTATTCGGCCAGAAAAATAACTTGTTCAATTTCGCTATGAAATTGAAATTGCCAAAACTTTTTTGAAATTGAAATTGCCAAAACTACAAAAAAATTGCCAAAACTTTTTCTCATTCTATGACGTCACAGGTGAGGCGCGCCGCAAAATCAGATTTAAAAGCATGATGCGTTGTCCGCAATTTGTTTGAGAAAAAAAGGCATAGGCTACTTTTAGTTTGTTCATTAAAATTTGCTTAGCTGAAGTGAGGCACAATTGACAATGCCTCACATCGCATATTTGAAGCGATGCTCAATGCACGCCGTAGTGATAGCAATATTACACCGAGTAGTTTGGGCGTTTTAATGCGAAAGACATAACATAAAAGCAATGAATAGGCTAAACAAAAAAAGTAAATATGACAAAAATTAATAAAGCTTTTGATAAATATTTTGATTTGTGAGAAACCATTTTATTTCAATTATATACTTTATTTTCGTTTTTCTTTGCACAGTTCTACAGGTGAGGCACGGCCTCACCTGCCTCCCCTGACCGCACGTCCCTGCAAAAATTAGATTTCGATGTTTTGTGGTTTAGGAGAAGAAGAGCGTACAAAAATTAGGAAGAAAAAAAAGGAAAAAAAAAGAAATAAACCTCATCGCGGCCAAAAGTGGGTTGATTGGGATGAAAGAGTATCTTAAGACATACAACCCTATTAAATATTTTGAGCCGTACTTAAGCCGTTTTTGAGTGAGACCACTTTTTACGCCAAACTTGCGGGGCGGTTTTTGGGTCCTAAAACCAAAGTCACGTGACCTATTGCCCCGAAATTTGGTACATACATACAACTCATTAATCTCAAAATGCTGTCCAAATTTCATGTAGCTCGACCCAACCGTTCTCGAGTTATAAGCAAAAGTTTGAAATTTCGTACTCGTTAGTTGGAAAATGACCGAGTAAAAACAAAGGAACACGCGACGCGAGCGTCAGTTGTTCCAATTAAGCTTACCTATACAGCTACAGCTTATCGGTACTTATATAATACACTTACAGTTATAGATCAGGATAATTAATACCAAGTACGAACAGCAGAGAGTGATTTACTGATTAACAACAAGGCATATCTGCTAATCAGGCAGTCAGAGTTAGGTAATGAAGTACTCTTGAACCAAAAGCCGTTGGCCTATTTCCACAATTTTGTTGAATTTTTCATCGGCCTATGGTATTGTTGGCCTAAGTAGGCCTATTATCAGTGTTGGGCAAGTTGATGAGAAACGTTAACTTCGTTAAGAGTTAATTCGCTGAGAGTTTTCAAGCAATTTTTTTGACTCAGTTTAAGTTAAGTAGCCTAGCTACCGGTAGTTAACTGAAAATAATAATAATAATAGGCAGTGTCTGCTGCACCGGCCCGGTTTCCAACATCTAATCGCTGCTGCACCGGCGGCGGCGGTTGTTTTATTTACCGGTAGCTGTTCAATTTACTCTCTCTCAGCTGGCATCGCTGCCCTAACCCTAACTCTAAGAATAAGATTTTAGAGAAAAAAAAAGGAATTCGTAGATTCATAGCTCTCTAGCGCTATTTTCGGTGAGCGTGTCCAGCGAGTGTCGATACCCCAACCCTCAGCATTATAGCCTGACGTTCTAACCACTATGCCATCAGGACTTCTATTTCATTATGTCAAAGTGCTGTATTTAAAGCGAATCAAGGAGAAAAGCGCAATTTGATTGGCTGCCGGTGATCCAGCGATTTGATGTCGGAAATCGGGACGGTGCACTAGACACTACCATAATAATAAGGTACCGTAGTGTCTAGTGCACCGTCCCGGTTTCCGACATCAAATCGCTGGATCACCGGCAGCCAATCAAATTACGCTTTTCTCCTTGATTCGCTTTAAATACAGCACTTTGACACATTGAATTTGATGTCCTGATGGCGTAGTGGTTAGTAAGTCTGGCTACAATGCTGAGGATTGGGGTATCGAATCTCGCTGGACACGCTCACCAAACTTAGCGCTAGAGAGCTATAACTCTACGAATTCCTTGTTTTTTCTCTAAAATCTTATACTTAGAGTTAAGCCGCATTTACACTGGCGAGTTTTTTGCGTGCGATTTTATGATAAAAATGGATGTGGCAAAGTTGCATATATTCAATAATGGTTCTCATAGTGATAAAAGTTACCTTACTGCTAAAAATGACTGTCTCAAGTTGTTTCCATTCCGATAGTGATATTCTAAACCTCTTTAAAGCAAAATCGGAGCTGATCTCACTGCGATTTTTTATCGCAGCACCGATTCTCTTCTAAAGTTTTCAATTATAACAACATTGGTATGAAAACAACTTAAGACAATTATTTCCATCAGTAAGGTCCCAATAATCATGATTAAAACCGCTGTTGAGTAAATGCAACTTTACCAGATCCATTTTTCTCAAAAAATCCCACGCAAAAATGTCGCCCGTGTAAATGCAGCTTTAGGGTTAGGGCAGCGATGCCAGCTGAGAGATAGTAAATTGAACAGCTACCGGTAAATAAAACAACCGCCGCCGCCGGTGCAGCAGCGATTAGATGTCGAAAACCGGGCAGGTGCAACAGACACTGCCTAATAATAATTGAGTGCTTTATACTGCTTAACATGTACTGCATGCATTAGTTAAAAACTGTTACAGACAGTTGCTCAAAGCAGTTGAATAAACAATTAAAAAGATAACACTGGTCTGCATTTGAAAATTTTTTTTCCGCTGATTAAACAATTAATACGTATTCTGCCTAATTTGGGGGCGCTGAGTTCAAAAATGACATTAGTTTTTGCCTAGCACGTCAATATTTTTTACAAAATGCATTTCAATTTTTTGTAGATCTAGGGAAAAATCATGCTTTTTCTGTCAGTTTGCATGAAAGAAGTTGATCTTGACAGAGAGTTAAATTGCACAATGAAGCAAAGTCTGTTTTGTTAGTGCAAGGTGGACATTTGTAAAGTACTTACAATTCGTTTTTAAGTTGATAACCTATAATACGCAGTATAAACTATACATATTGTCAGCAATACATCATTAATACAGTCGAATCCGGTTAATTGCATACCGGATTATCGCATAAAGATCGTAAATCCCAAACCATAGCCAACCATTTGTTAAGAAAATAGTTTGGTTAATCGCATAGCGGTTTATTGCATAATCCGCTTAAACGAATAGAAATAAAGGGTTTATTCAATAGCTGTGTAAAACGTTTCAAAATATATGCGACAGAAACGGACAGTTTCAAAGTCTTAACGGAAATAAACCATAGCAAAGCGCAAAACAAGCTCGCCGATTGCCAACATCGCAATATGAAAGCCGCCGCCGATTAGAGATCAAAACTAGGCAATGTGCGATGTGATTGATGTTCTTTGAAGACAATTACCGATAAGGAACAATAACACGTGGCTGCCATTTCGCAATCACTAATTTTCGCGCTTCGCACTGTTTTTGTTTCATTTAACTTTTATCAGCTAGTTAGCTACACAGAACAAATTTTACTTATCAAAAATGCTATAATTCGGCAACGGCTACAATTTGAAGGGGCCGATATGGACACATTTTTTCGTTTAGAAAGACAAATGCAAGATAGCATGCAGAATAAAATTAAACAAACAACTATCGCGGAATATTTTGCTTGAAATTAATAAACAAATTTGTAATCCTTCATTGGCTTGTTTTTGTTTATTATTTGAGTAAGAATTAGACGATTGCGTTCGTTTTTGAGTAAGAATAAGATGATCGCATCCGTATGCGCTTGTAGGTATGACATGTGACGTTTTTGTGCGTAACGAGCGTCGCGCATCATGTGAACTTCGCATTTTCGCTTAAATGCATAATTCGGTTAATCGCATAAAAAGGCTTGACAAATTGACTATGCAATTAACCAGATTCGACTGTATAACAAACTTTTAACACGGCTTGCAAAGATAGCATCACGTTTAAGGAACAAGCTTTCGCTTTTAAGATTTTCGAGAGGGTTCAAAACTTTCCCCATCCCTCATGAGACACCAACAGTAATCTGCTATCATACTTATGTTCCATCAACCTTGGTATCTCTTCTCCATGATTTTAATGTCTTGGTGAAACCTTTCACCTTGCTCCTCACTTAGAGCTCCCAAATTTTCTGGATAATACTCTAAATGACTGCGTAAAAAATGTACTTTGACACCCATGTTACAATAAAGTTTGTGAAAGTTATCTAGCAAAGTTTTAACAATTTTTTTGTATTCTGGAGATTTGGTATTGCCCAGAAAGTTATTTACGACCTGGTTGAAAGCGACCCAACCATTTTTTTTTTCTGGGTTCATTGTTTCAATGAACTCTTTGTCTTTTAGGAGCTGTCGTATCTTTGGTCCATCAAACACGCCGGCTTTTAATTTTTCATCGCTTAAAAACGAAAACTTCTGGCAAATGTACTTGAAGCACTTCCCACTTTTATCTAAGCTTTTTACATACTGTTTCATTAAGCCTAGCTTAATTTGAAGTGGTGGTAAAAGTACTTTGTCAGGAGATACCAAACTTTCATTGAGAATATTCCTTTCTCCAACTGTAAACTCATTTCTCTTTGGCCATTGCTCACGAATCCAGTGCTCATTTTTACAACAGGGGTCAGACATACAAGTGGCGGTGGCGCCACCTCCAAGCTCAGGTGGCGCCACTTGCAACTTCAGGTGGCGCCTCTTCTAAGTTCAAGTGGCGCCACCTCTTAGTTTAGGTGGCGCCACTTGCAGCTTCAGGTGGCGCCACTTCTAAGTTCAAGTGGCGCCACCTCTAAGTTTAGGTGGCGCCACTTCTAAGTTCAGGTGGCGCCACCTGAAGCTTCAGGTGGCGGAACTAAGTTTACAGGTGGCGGTACCAAAATCACAGGTGGCGGTACCAAAATTTATTCGTACCGCCATCTGAGAATTGAAGTGGCAGTTGAGATTTGAGTTTGTTGATTTATTTATCCACTCACAAGGCTAAACTGAGAAGCAATGGAAAGTGAATGTTAGAAATTCTAGAAGATAGGCTAATGTTTAATGAAGCAGTGAAGTGTTTAAGCAGTTTTATTGGCATAATGTGTAGGCTAATGCTGAATGAGGATGAATTGGGAATTGACTAGGCCTATGCAAGTAGATTTCTTTAGCTGGTACTGGTCATAGGCATAGCTTATTACCGTATTTTTAGGGGGTGAGGTATCAGTAGTGTGGGACACAGAGTTATTTGGAAAACCTGTGGCAAATGCCTTTCTACTTTTACCGTACTTGTGGGCCTGTACTATTGCATTAGTAGGCTACCAGGCTATCGTACTGTATTATTGGTACCCTTTCAAAGTTTCTGGCCATTGTCCAGGCTTTGGTTTGATGAATGATCAAGATAAGAGATACTATTGCCTAGCTTCAGACTTGTACCGGTATTAGTATGGCAGGCTACTTTGTAATGTGTAGCAACTTCAGAAGGTTGAAAGTTAGGCTAGGCTACTGTTCGGAGGCTGAAGAAGTAGAAGCACTCTTAATCATTAGGCGTAATGGTTGATGTGTTAGGCTATCTGTATGGTTGGACTAGGCTTATCCACTACAGTATAGCACTAGGCTTAGCCTATCCACTACAGTATAGGTATGTTTAAATTCAGAAGTAAATAAAATTGGACAGACAGTGTATATACAAGTATTTTTAAATCTCTTGTTTCTTTATTTCAGCTTTACTTCAGAAGCTTTGGCTAGAATTGTTTTCTGAATCTTTTCTGTAACATTTGTTTTTCCCACCATGAATCAGTGACATCTTATAAAAACTTTTCCTGCTTCTCAGCTGATTCCTTGAATTGTTTTTAATTACTGAGCAGTGTTTTATTTTATGGTGTAAAATGTAGCCTAATGCTTATAAGTAAATTACCGGTACTGGAAATGAATTATATTGTCCCTAAAACAAAAACGAAAAGACTTTTATTGGTCTAGGCCCCTATCAAAGTAAGGATAAAACTTTGATACTCCCAAAGTATCACCAAAAAAATAAATTTATTGAAAGCTTCTCTCAATTCAGTAGGCTATGTTTCACTGTCAAATAACAAACAGTCATGTAGGAAATAATAATAGCAACTTAATGTGTTATGTTGGATTGTACCTCCCAATACTAGTGGAACAGTGATGTATCTCTGTTTCTCAGCTGATTCATAAAGTTGTTTACGTTGTTGCTTACAACGTATGGTATGATTTTACCTTTTTTTAGTGTGGAAATTTTATTTTGTATAAATTTAAGCTCACTTGAGGTTCAGTTTGTGACATCAGATGTGACTGTAAATGTACTGTAAGTGTAGCCGATGATGCCCAACAGTCTTACCATTACCTACATTGATGCCTGTTAGTGTTAAGATCATAGCTCAGGTGGCGCCATCTGAAGGGTTGGTGGTTTTGAAACAAAGTTGGGGTGGCTGTTGATGTTACAGGTTTATGTAATGTAGTCATGAAGTTAATGTGGATGTTATTGGATGTCAAAATTGCAGTGGATGTAAACTAGTTGAGGTGACGATTTATTAATGTTTAAGTAAATTCTAAAACGAAATCAAACTCACCATTATGGTTGATGTCTGTTCTGTGTTAAGTGTGAAAGCTCAAAGCTCAGATGGCATGACCCGAAAGATTATGTGGTGGTTAAGAATTTTAGATTTAAGCTGCAGCTTTTATTTACATAGGTTTTTGGTTTGTGTGTAACTTTCAAGATCGTATTTTATTAACTTTTTTCCAAATTTTTGATTTCCCTTGCCCTTTTGGCAGTTCATAGAAAACAATAGAGCTATAAGTGGATGTGACAGTTACAACTTAATAAGTAAACTTAAATATTATTTGTTAAATGTTGGCAGACACTGCGGTAAGGTGTTGCTAAAAAACGAAAATTAATATCGTAGCTGTAACTCCCAACCCTAAATTTCTACAAGTGTCAGACAAAAAAGTTGCAGTGGCGCCACCTGCAACTTCAGGTGGCGCCACCTAAAGTTACAGGTGGCGCCACCATAAGCTTCAGGTGGCGCCACCTGAAGTTGCAGGTGGCGCCACTTGAAGCTTCAGGTGGCGCCACCTGAAGTTGTAGGTGGCGCCACTTGAAGCTTCAGGTGGCGCCACCTGAAGTTGCAGGTGGCGCCACTTGAAGCTTCAGGTGGCGCCACCTGAAGTTGTAGGTGGCGCCACCTGAAGTTATAGGTGGCGCCACTTGAAGCTTCAGGTGGCGCCACCTGAAGTTGAAGGTGGCGCCACGTGAAGTTGCAGGTGGCGCCACCTGAAGTTGCAGGTGGCGCCACCTGAAGTTGCAGGTGGCGCCACCTGAAGTTACAGGTGGCGCCACTTGAAGCTTTAGGTGGCGCCACCTGAGCTTGGAGGGGGTGCCATTTGTATGTCTGACCCGGACCGTGATTTTTTAGACATATATGTTTAGATGCCGCCGATGAGGTGGCCGAGGTAAAAAAAATGCCCGAGGTGTAAAAATTTTTTTTTCAAAATTTTTTTTGCAAAAAAAAATTTTTTTTTTAAAATGTTCGGAAAAAACTTTTAAAAAAAGGTTTTTAAATGACAGTTTTTTTTTTCAAAAATATCAGTTTTTTTATTTTTTTTTTCAAAAACATAGTTTTCAAATATATATTAAGCTTTTTCCCCCCCCAAAATTTTTTTTCGAACAAAAAAGTTTTACTTTCATTAAAATGTTTGTATTTTCGACGCTTTTCATGTGACACTTGTCCAGAAAAATTGTCAGAATAGAGAGGGCATAAAAAGGAGTGCCTTTAGGAAAAGATGAGTAGCGATTGGCTGGAAAAGGGTCAATTAGGGTGTAAACTGTACACGAATTTTTTTTTGTCTGCATAGCTGATAGGGTAGGGTTAAAAGTTTTGATAAAAGTGACTTTAAAAGCAGGTAGATAGATGGAAGGAGAGCGGAAAAAGTTTCCCAGAAATTGATTTCATATTGTACTTTTTCCAATCATGAAGAATGTTTTCCACTATATGTTTGTGTACACAAATGATGCTCCTCATCGATCCTTTTCCAGTTAATCACTGTTTGGCTTTTTCCTATGGCGGCTCCTTTTTCTGCGCTGTTTGTTCTGTCGATTCTTCTTGACAAGTGTCAGATGAAAAGCTTCGAAAATATTATATAACATTTTAATCCAAGTACTGTAAAACTTTTTTGTTTAACAAACATATTTTGGGGGAAAAGGTTTTATTTGAAAAAAAATGTGTTTAAAAAAAAACAAATTAAAAAAACACTTACCGTATTTATTCGAGTATAAGTCGCATTTTTTTGTACCAAAATATCACCCAAAAAGTCAGGTGCGACTTATACACGAATACATGAAGTGCATTGTATGCCATACGAAATTTTTTGAGGTGTTTCCTTGCTATCGAATTCTACACTGTCTCCTTTCATTAGATCATATCACTTATTGCCTTCCATGCGAGTAGCGTTGCACTTTCAACACTGTCACCTTTTTTTCATGTTCTAACATGTTTAGTTATCATTATTTTATCTACTTACGTTGCGTTGCATCACTTGCCACCTTGATCGGATGCTGATCAGGATGTTCCAGAGGTAAACAGGGCTATTTGAAGACAGTGACAGCAGTGATGACTTCAATGGTTTTAAATTTTTGGTTATGAGATTGCAATGAATGAATAATGTTTTTAAAAATTTTGTCCTGTTTTTCATGTCAAAAATGTGGGTGCGACTTATACACGCATGCGACTTATACTCGAATAAATACGGTATTTTTGAAAAAAATAACTGTTACCGTATTTGAAACAAAAATTTTTTTCCATGTCTCATTATGGTACCGGTAGATTTATTTTGTTAGAGTGTAAACCAATTGTCTACAGGTACATTGAAAGCATTAGACTAATTTTGTTTTATGATGTGATTTTTGTTTTTCAGAAAAGTATGTTATGGTATCGATAGTAAGCTTAAACAGTTGTTTCTGTTGGCTATTTCGTGCTGTTTATGAAGACTCCCAATGCTAACGCTACAAGTAAATCTAAAAGCTGGATTCGTCATTAGTTATGCAGTGGAGTTTTTGCTTATTGTGCAATGGATTGCTGTGTTGCTTTGCTAGAGAAAGCAAAAAAAACAAAGCACTTTTTGCATGATTTGGCACTATCATCGAAGGATCAGAATTTAGCACAGTACTGTAATACTAGCAGTTGGTTTGAGAAAAAGTCAGCCTCTGAAACTAGATTCATTTTTTTATTCACTAGTGGAGCGCTTATCGATGTTTAGTGCAACATTTAATGCTTTCGTGAGCATTTTATTAGTTAACACTTTCTTGCGGTATGGCACCAGTACGTTGCGACGATCATGTTTACCTAGGGATGTTCATTCTAGTATTTCGATTCCGATTCCCAAATGATCCAAAATCTTTTTTTGATACTACTGAATCGAAATACTCGTGCTAAGTTTTTAGGCAGCACTGCTTTGTACGGAAAATAAACACGCATCACGAGCATTGTTACGTAACAGCGTCATTTAATTGCCTCGCATGATGATTAGAGAGATGGTTAGTACAGACGGCGCCGCTTTCACGCACACTTGCATGCTCGGCCGTGTGTATTGTCACAAGTGCAGGAGCGCATGTGTTTGCAAATGCGCTAAAAAAAAAGCCACCTGCTCGCCTCACTACTTTTTCGCAAGTCCCACGTGCAAATAAACAATAACGTCACAATTACTTTTGTGATTGCGGAGATGTAATTACTTTTTAGCAGTTTGCCGGGCGCCGATCATGTAAATGTCAGATATTGAATTAGCAAAAGTCTTTCTGCGGAGATCGTTACCATAACTTTACTGTTATTAAATCTTCAGTTACAAAAGGACAGGTATAACATAATACTAGTCATAACAAAAGTTCTTACAGATAGAGAATTAAGACTTCAATTTAAATTTACATGCGATTGCGATAGTCTGGGTAATTATGAAGCGTTCAGCGGCAGGAAGAAAAAGAACATCTGATGTATGGGACCATTTTGAACTTCCCGTCTTGGACAAAGACGGAAATAAACGTGTTCGTTGCACGCACTGCAGAGAGAGTTTAACTTATATACTGTGCAGAGAGAGTTTAACTTACTGTGTTTTCTGCGAGCTTTTGATTTCGATAAAATTTTTCGTTACCAGCACCAACATCTTGTCATATGTAAATAGTGAATCGAAATTAGGAATCGAAATACTGGAATCAAAACATTTGATTCGGAATCGATTCGAAATTAGCAAAGAATCGGTAATGAACATCCCTATGTTTACCTTAAAGGGCTTTGCTCCAAAGTACAGTTTGTAAGATGCAGACAAATTTATAGCTGTAAGGTCAAGCCCCCCTTCTTGGCAATTTTTTGGTTACAGTATGCCCCTGATAAAAAACATGTAGATTTTTTCATGTGAAAATTGTTACTCGACATCTGAATAAAATTGTTGTTAGTTTTCACATTTTCACGTAACTGATGCTTCCTTCCCCAGTCCAATTATTTATTGTAAAAATGCTATATCAAGTTTTTTTGTTTAGTGGTGACTGATGAGAATGGAACTATATTAATGGACATGCTTGGCAGCTGCAGTACTTTATCAATTTTCTGCAAAATTTTACAGTTTTCAGTAAGTATAATAACTGATTACATTGATAAACAATAAAACATGAATAAATACTTACATTATACTGTAATCTTTAAAAAAATGTCGTACAACAAAAAAAAAAAATTACGCTGCAAAAAATTAAACTGTCACTTTCTACTCATAAAATATTTATTGGCTTTCTAATTTGATCTGGTTACACTGACTGTAATTGTAATGATTGAACTTCAGACTTGAAATTGTATACTTGATCACTTTATTCATCATAATAAAGCAGTTTAAATTTTAAGAGACAGGAAGAAATGTTTTGAAATTTACAAACAACTAAATTCAGATATTACACAAAGATACAGTAAATGAACATAATACGCTGGACACTTCTATTTTCATTACATAGGACTGTAGTGAAAAATCACTATAAATATTCATGATTATAAAACTTGGGAGAGTTCAAAACTATTTCTTCCAGTTCAACTTGATCACTGTCACAAACCTTGAGAAATATGAAGACTTTTAAGTGGACATTCTGGAGAAAAAATTCCATGTTTGTTGCTATTCACAGAAGTAATTAGGTCAATCCAAAACTTCATAGAATTTTTTTTGATTTTTGTTTTATCTTCTTAGCTCTTGTATACAGTATAGCTTGAGACCAATTCTAAATACAGTTATATTCACCAAGTTGTCTCGACCAAGCAGACAGCGAAAGAACTTTTGTGAATTTTCCAGTATTCGAGCAATTGTTACTTTTTAAACAACAAGCTAACAAACATTGTGCAAAAACACTATTAACACGTTCAAAACTAGCCCGCTAGTACCGTAGGTTATTCTGTATTCTGTGAAAAACAACAACACCATGTTAGTTTAAAACAAAAGAGCAAAAGTTGCTTAGCCAAAAGAATCACTATGCTGATACAGCAGCTTCTACTCTGCTGCATAGAATAAATTTTTGTCTTGAAACCTAGATGTCGTGGGGATGGGTCCACGACTTTTCGGCACCAATATTCTGTGCTTTTTACTAACACTAACCCAAACCCTAAATAAGTCAAAGAGCACCGAATTGGCGTCGAAACGATCTGTGCAGAAAACGTACGGCTACGAAATAGGTGGTGCCGAAATGGTCGCACCTAAAAGACGTGATCCCCGTGGGGATAGGCCCACTGCTTTGGTGAATTCATTAAAATGCAGCTCTGAGATCAAGCATAGCTATGAAAAATCACTGTAAATTTTACAGCCTTAGATGTCCAGATGTGACTGATGATATTGAAATTTAGAGAGGCATATTTTTAGTGTCCCTAAAGCCTAACGATAGTACAATATCGTAGTAACTCTGCCAAATTAAGCTAGCTAGCCTAGGGCTGTTCCGCATCTAACCTTGCTAACAGCCTACTCTTTGGACTGATAGTAGGTGCTAAACCATACAAATATACTATTTACAATATTTCCTAACAAACTGCAATTGTAAAAATATGGTCAGTGATTTAGTAGGTCATGTTACTACAACCTACAAGTAAGCGATGTTGAGCAACTGCTTGCGAAGGTTGCAACCTTTTGCCAACTTGCTCAAGTTGTCGATAATGTCAACACCTTTGCATTTTTGCAACAAAATGTCAATCACATACAAAATCTGGTTATAATTTTAGAAAAAATTTTTTTTCAAGTTTCTAGAAATGTTCTTCCAAAACCTATTTCGAATAAAAATTTGACAATGAACTGAATGGCTTATGAAACACAAATGTTTGTTTTTTTTTACTCAGACCATAGTATAAGGCCCTTGGAGTTAAAAATTTCAAAACAAGCCACTTGACTATACATGCTTATAGCCAAAAAGAAACATTTTATTTGCAGCTTTTGCATTTTTAACATATATGACGAATTTTTAGCAAAGGCTGATTGTCAAAACTAATGTGGGAAGACAGGTGTGATTAATTGTTAAGTATCTTTTAAATCAGTTGGGGGGCTGCTTTCTATTTTAATGTGGCCTGCATCTGAAGTTTGTCACAGCAAACAACTTAGCATCAAAACATTGAAATGTTTACGTAAGTTTTGTAAAAGTATTCTCTTGAGATAACTTCGCCATTATTACAGTTATTGCGAGTAGCAACATCTTTGACTTCAGCAGACATCGCATGTCTTGCCAAACAGAAGAACTTTCAGCCATTTACTGGGAGTTTTTCTGCTCCTTGAATTTTATGTGGAATTTGAGATTTTTTGCGGCCCACCTGCAATGTTGTGCAATTCATGCGGCTTGCAGTACTAAGAAGATTCCCCATCTATGTTTTAAATCTTTGCATTAATTTCATTAACAAAGTTATGTGTTTCAAAGAAAAAAATTGTTGTAGGTGATATGCAACCATGTACAAAAGAATGTGTTTCAAAGATTGTTGGCAGAAATCATTTGAATGTGTTTCATGGTAGGTTTTGAAAATCAAATTTGGATCTTTGTAAAGCTTTGAAAGCTCCTTACTACATCAAATTTAATTTAGATATCATATTTTTTAAAAATAAGATAGTGCTATCTCTCATTTATCAAATCAAATCTTTCATTATACTTGCTGTAGTACGCCGAAGCGCGTAACAAGTTTGTGGGGCCCATCTCCGCGTCACTGCGCCCAGGCAACACAGCTCCTTTTGAAGAAATGTCGCAGCGGTGGCGAGTCGTTGGCAACACTGTGTCCGATTTGACCGGCTCGAGATTTGAACCTCTGCCCTACCGCTCCAGAGACGAACGCGTTACCGCTCGACCAACTGGTAATTAAGGGCAATTTATAGCATGCTTAAACAAATGTGCGAATGCAATTTAGTCCAGATCTTGATAAAAACTAACTGCTTGAAAATGTCATTGATTTTTATCATAAACCAATAATTGATTGATTAACCATGACTCGTAGTTAAAAGTTGTCTCTAGCTTGCAAATTGCACAACCTTTAAATAAGACTGAAGGCAAAATCAATGTGGGTATCTCAAGTTAAAGGCAATTGAATTTGGCATTGACTTTATCCTTTTTGATTCAGCCATTTCAGAGGTATTTCACTTTAAACACCGTGTAGAGGCCTCTTTAATTATAATTTTTATTGGCTACCGTGACGTTTAAATGTAGTAGCCTAGTCCATAGCGAAGGCCAATACTGTAAGCTAGATGTATGTTTTAAGGTCCCTGCTATGACTTATCCTAATTGCGGCATTGCTTTACGATTGATGAAAGTCGACTAAGCTGGTGTCATCGATGTTATGACAGTCAGAGTTGCCTACAAAAATCATAATTAGATAGGCCCCTGGATTGTGTTTAAAGTAGAATATCTTGGGAAAGGCTGGGTTTAGAAGGACAAAGTCAATGCCTATCTAATCTTGTACGATTGCCCTAACTTTACATATCTGCATTTTTGCCTTCTGTTCTTTTTTTAGTTGTTTTTGATGGGTTGCAGGATTTTTCTTGCTGCATTTTAGCTTACATTTTAGTTGTAAGGTGTTATTGTAGTCAGCTTTGAATATGCAACTCATTGAGTTAAATTTTTGTTCTTTTTTGTTTCTTCAGGTGTTCAGAAAAATGTTGAAGTTCGTGCATTGTGCAGCTACACGAACAGTACCAGTAAGTAATATTGTGATATTTTCATGGAGATTCTGCCAAGCAGTAAAATTTCGGAGTAAAATATAATTGATTTTATTATTTACTACATTGGCGCTGTTGGGTGAGATTCAACTCCCAAAATTACACCACATTGTAGCAGTATGTTTGCGTTTTGTTGGAGGATATTTTCAGATTATAAACAATTTATGTCCTACAGTATAAAAGCATTTAATTTTCCAATTTTTTTCAGTGTTTTTCATTAATTTTCAATGTTTATGTTGAAAAAGTATTTTGGTTTACAGTAATACTGCTTAAGTCTTAGTTTTTTGTTACATCTTCACAGCTTTACTATGGTGGTACTGTTTTTTATTTTCATCTACTAAAACAATTCACCATTTATTAACCTCAATATTCAATGAATGATCAAAAATAATATCGCCAGTTTGGAAAAATAATAATAATTGCAATTTTTACCCCCTTGAGATAACACCAACAAGTGTTGATTCATCTGACTAAGTGGCCGTAGTAACATTCAAATAAAATGGCTTTACGGAAATAAGCTTCATTGATTCTACCGTAATAAGGTGTAAAATAGTGGCATCAAACAGTGGCAACATCCTTAAAAACTCAATTAAAATAATGTTAAGAAATGAATACGAAATTTAACTAGTAAAAAATGAAGGCTTTTCAGATATGAAGGCGAAGCAGAACCACAAAGTCCAAAAATATATCTCTCTGCAGCATACAAAACTTTTGTCAACTTGTGCTATAAACATTCCGGTATGTTATAAAACAAGGCATTGCAATAATAAATAATCAAGGTAGGACAATATCAAAGAATGAAGTAGCTGAATTTTAAATACAATTTTGAAATTACGTAAATTGGCATAACAAGTACTAATTTCTCTATTGATATGCTTTTCAAGGTTCAAGTCTGTCATCAAATATTACACCAACAATTTTGAGAAAATGATTTGGCTTAGGCAAAGAATCGCTGTCATTATTTTGTACGTTAGAATGAAGATCTGAGATCTGAGTGAAGACTAACTTCACCAAATTTTTGCGGCGGAGTTATTGTAAAACAAAGTAAAGGTTCAGAGCGGTAAAATTAGCTGCTTTTTAATACAGATAAGCCAGCTTTCTAAAATTTAAAGTTCTGTCACAATACTGACAAAATAGAAACCCTGAAGTAAGAGGTAACTTTGAACTGCAATATCTTGAAAACGACAAGACGTAAAAAATTAAAATTGGTGAGAATGCATTTTAGGTTTATCCCAACCTTTTGGTCATGAGTGAAAGATTTACCGGTAAGTTAAATAAATGCCCTTTTAAATCGTTAGCTTTGGCTGCCCTCGTATATTTCTACATCATTATCCATAACTTTTGTATTAATTTAAATCAATACAGCAAACTTTGTTCATGTTTTGCAGGTAGGTGAAAAAATAGTGGAAAATCTTCCGGCTCTCCCTTCATCGTTTAACTTTTCGTCTTCCGTAGAAAGTTTGTGACAATGCCGTCTCGACAATGCCAAAGCAATTCTGCGGAATTCAGGTGAAATTTCAGTTGCACAACATACAAGTAGATTATGGATTCGTATCCAACCATATTCCATTGCATCACCGTGTACATTACGTCTAATTTTTCGCCGCTTAGTTCCTAAACTTAAGTAATAAATTCTTCCAAGTATCATCATTTTGGAATGTCGTACAGCTGGCTTGATGATTTCCAATCAAGTTTGTTAGTTCGCGCTGCTTTGTACAAAATGGTTGTCAATTTAGTTATCCTTGGTGTGGCCGTTGCCATGGCTTTGCTTGCTTCCATCGGCAACGCGTATAGGCTGGAAATAAATTTGCTTTTACTACTGCTGCTACTCTTCGACTTCCATTCGCTGCTAAGTATAGTCGGCTCCGTGGCCGAGAGGGTATAGGCGTCGTTAATTTCCTGTCCTTTTCCACTGGTCCAACTGCCTCCAGCTTCACAGCTGAAACCTTTGCCCTCAAGCAAGGTCTCGCTTGGTGTACTAGCCATTTGATGACGTGCAAATTCCAGTAAGTTCTTTTCCTAACCGACTCCCAATCAGCCCTCTCCATCGTTTCATCAGCCCCCTCTTATCTCCTGCCTGAGTCCCTCTGTAATGTTTGGTCCCTCGCCTCCTCCCTCTCCAACAACACCATCTTGAGCTTCCAATGGGTCCCCGGTCACGCAGGTCTCCCCGGTAATGAAAAAGCGGATTTACTTGCCAAAGCTGGTGCCTCTCTGCCCACTGACGCGATCCCATGCCCTCTCCCCCCAGTTGTTGCCAAAGTTTGTTATTCCCAATACCACAATTGGAGACGTCACATCTCCCACTCCCATCTGAACTTCCAAGTCCCCGAAGTCTCTTCGGAGGAATTTCTCCTTTCTCGCCCCATTCGCTGTGAGCTTTCCCGTTTTCGCTGCCATGGCCACAGTCTTCTTTTATCCTCATATCTTCACAGGATCAGTCGGAAGGAGAATTCTGCTTGTAGTGCCTGTGGACACCCTCTACAGGACCTCAATCATTTCCTCCGCGACTGCCTGCCTCTGAACCCCTTCGTAAATCTATCTCTGGCTCCTCTCTCTTTATTCTTGACCTATGGTCCTTACCTTGGGGTGTGGCCCGACTGTTGGGTCGTCGCGGAGTTCATCTGCACCCCCATCCCTCGGAAGGGGTCGGATAGTACCACCACCACCCTGATTGCATGATCTTGGGCTCAACCCGCACCCTGGTCAAGGATTTGCGTCCTTGGATAAGACGCTTAATAATGATGATCTCTGCTTGGTGGCTTTGAACGAGCAGCAAATCTACACCGAAATAAGTCAAATATCAACTGCAAAGCTCTAAATACTGTATGATCAATTCCTAAGCATGTGCGGATTCGTCCATATGATAGAACCACCGTTGCTTTGTCGTGATCGGAGGATAAAGATGCATCAATCAATCAGAATAGCTTAGATGTTCTGAGATAAACTGTTTGCAGGATTAATGAAAGAAGTAAGTTTTGTTTGCGGCGAAAGAAGTTTTGCAACGAGTAAACGAAAACGGGTAAGTTTATACTAGGCCTTGCAGGTTTGCAATTTTTTGGACGATATTGAACTGCGACAAAACCAGCCAATATAAGGATAAAATGAAGGCAAGCAAAATTTCTCCAGGGTTTTATATGAACATTAGTCCGGTCTTGTAGGTTTCATCCATGAAAAACTAAGTTCTTTTTTGTCCAAAGTTTTATATGTCCATATCCGCACTAACCAGACTGTCACATAATGGACAAAATAAAGTTTTTTAAATTTTTTTTTATAAAGGGGGTACACCCGGTACAGCCCTATCTTGAAATGTTGCTCTTGTCGTTCATACACATAAGTTTTATCAATATATAACAGTCTTCTTAGGATAGTCCAAAATAAAATCAAGTTTATTTCAACAAAATGCTCGATAGGTTTGTCGTCGCAGGCGCGAAACCAAGACTTTGTTATTGGGGTTTTAATCCAGTGGTCAAATAATTTTGCTTGAAAATGTCTCAATTGGGCAGCGTGCTGAGAAAAAAAGATGTGTATGCGTATCACAGACGTAGGTCTGTGCTTCGCCTCCAGATCTGGGCAAGTTTTGTAATATTTTAGAAAACATAGCCATTTAAACGCCATTTGAATCAAATTTTGTACAAGTCATCTAAAAGAACTAATTTTGCTGAGATTTTAAAGCCAGTTGAAGAATTGAATTGCGTAGCCCCTTAAAGCACTCCCCTTACGCTCAAGTCAAGTCCAAACCATGTTTCAACGCTTACAGTTTTGGGTTAAACTTCCTAAGTGACTTAGCTGAAATGGAGGGGGAGAATAAAGTCTTTTAGCCCCCCCCCCGGCTTAAGCAGAGAAAGAAAATCATAAATGATTATAATGTCAAGGTGGTCACGAAATTATTTCATGCCGACCCACTTCTTGCTCTTGGAGAAAAGATGTGTCTGTGACATCAAAATACCAGGATTAACCTATTTCGAAAAAGTTGATCGAACTAGTTTGTTGCACGACAAATATTTTTATTTTGTGCAACTCGGCGCAAATGTAAGGCTACTAGTGGTAATTGATGTGGGCCCCGGCCTCTCAATTGGCCCTGTTTGCTGTGTAAATCAACTTTTTAAAATAAAAGTAAGCCGTCACTATACCGGCACTTCTAGCACAATTTTAAAACCTGTAAAGCGCAGAAGAAAAATACGTGGATAAATCTCAACATTTTTTAACGCACAATTTTCTGATTTTTCAAAAAAAGGGCATTTAAGAAACGCGACATCTTTGCATGAGTGATTTAACACGAGACAACTAACGCTGGAGCATGTACTTCCGCAGAATAACTCTTTGATTTTATTTACCGTTAGGGTATGGCAATTAATCCCTTAACTGGAACTTTAAAGCAAACTTTACAGGAATAAAAAAGAATTTAATGCAAATCGAACCCGGTGAATCTGAAACTGTGTTTAACGCCAATTTTATACGGTAATGTGCGTGGTGCACTTCCAACTTGGTCGTTTTAAGTAGGTTTTCAAATGATTACGATTGAACTAAGCTCTTTGAAAATACTGTGACCTTAATGAAAAAATTAAATTGACAGCACTGCTGTTATTGTCAAATCGTATTGATTAATTTTACTTTAATATCATAGATTGGATGTGATCTCTGCTTCCGCTGGTATCATGCGACTTGCTTACGTTTCAACTTCAGCAGAACCTTGGGGAAGTGTCCAATGTGCCGCTAGTGTTTGAAATGAGATCAAGAAAACCAACCGAATTTTTTTTATGATGTTCATAATAATTATGATGTGTTGAAGTTAGCAGCCTAGAGTTTTAATCTTGAATCGAATTTTTTAAAATAAAATTTCTGTTCAAGAATCGTTATATCTCTTGTGTCTTTTTGAAGAACTGCAAAACCAAATTTTAGTGCAATTGCAATAACTTAAGGTCGTTGTGAGAAGCTATCGTGTTGTTTCATACCATGTGCTGCATCGCAATACTGGAATGATGTAAGGGTTTTTACTTCTAAACTATCCTCCACATTCGATTTAATACGGCAGTTGGTGGGAACAGAATGAATCCATAATGCTCTTGATATGTACATAGCACTTTCTTGGAATATCTGTTTCAGATCAATATCTTTAGGGTGTAAACCAGTACTTAAATTGTAGGGGGGGACACGTACCCCAATTGAGGATTTGGCGTCCCCCAATCGAGATTTGAGCGCTGGTTGACCAGACCAAAAAGAGCCGGTCAGAACAAATCCACAAATTCTGGCCGAATAGGTTCCTAAAATGCGGCGAAGACCTTTTTTTGGTCTTCGCTTGATTTCAGGGACGGTATTGCAGAATTTCTGCTGAAGTTCTTTCGCATTCTGAATGCGTTTGGTCAAGCTTTCAAAAGCGTCCCCCCATGCAAAATTTCACAGTTTAAGTACTGGTGTAAACTATAGATATACCCTACGGTAGTTTTCATCTATTTAGTTCAATTGAAGCCAAACTCGAATCGAACCCCAACTCAAACCGTAGTCTTGACCCTCAAAACAGCGAAAGAAAATTGCGTGGATATTTATTATTTCCGTTTTACTGTCTAAAATCAGGGATACCCCTGCCTAAAGTTAAATCTACTTTCGCTAATAGTGAAACAAGGGTTGGGGCACATCTTTATTACCTTAAGTAGTTCTCATTTCAACAAAACCGATTTCGAAAAGTATCTTTTTATGATATGTAATTTTCGCTAGAATGTTTGAGTAATCGCCAATTTAACAAATAAATTTAAAGCAGGTAGAGGCATTAATTTTAGCGAAATGTCTAGTTTTTTCCTCAAGTTCCTAGTACCGGTAATTGAAATGTTTGACCCAAGCCCCACGCTTTTGAGACACCTGCCACCCTTCATTAAAATTGTCAATAACGCGCTCCAACATGTCTCCCGGAATTTCCTGATTTCACATTTGATGTTTTTCAACAGTTTCTCAATTGTTGAAGGATTATTTTCGTAAACCGATCTTGGAAGTAACTCCAGAGGACGTAGTCTGAGGAAATAAGATGTGGGGAAATGCGGAGGCCATGGATTGTCTGTCCTCGAAAATAACTTGTCCTCTGGAAAGTACTGTTTTAGAAGGTTGGAATAATGAGAAGGCGCCTCATTCTGTTGGAAAACAATTGCATTTATGTCATCAAACCTCTACCTCTGTATGGCTGGAATGAAGCGTCGCCTCAGCATGTCCATGTACCGCTCTGAGTTAACTGACAGTTTGGCCGTTATCTACCACATAGCAAGCACCAGTGTTTCTTCGCTGCAGTAGTTTTGTACACCGAGAAGTAAGCTAATTGTAGAAAGAAATAATGCTACTGGGATTTAAACTTAGTTTCGTAGGAACACCAAATTAGGGTTGCCGATTCGCTTTTTTAACAAACTTAAATTGTGAGTTGATGACATACGCTACTAAGTTTGTCACGTTTTTTCAATATAAATCATAAAATACTTGAAAATCAAAGCGAAAAACGTTCAAAAAAAGGTTACTAAAGTTAAGTATATAACTGAAGTAAAACTCCTTAAACTTTGGTAATTCGGCTCCGACTCTCTTAGTTGTTGTCCAGTGTTCATTCAATCTTTTTACTCTTTACTACCACAACAACAGCGAATGTATAGTAACACAATATAAGACGTAGAATCAGGAAAAACACACATCGTCAGACGTTAAAACATGTAGAGAATCTAAGACAAAAAAGCGATTTTTATTGGCAAGGTTGCTACACCTGTCACACCAGTTGAAGTATGTATAATGTAGGCCTAATTATTTCATCAATCACACCACTGCCGTCGTTAGAGCAAATGAAGTAAGGGGGCACTAAAGTTTGCTTATAAAAACTGACCTTCAGATTTTGTACGGCTACAATTATGCACAATTGTAAAACAAGGCCGGCAGGTTTTTTTAGCTAGTTTCGTCAGCGGCCCATAATTGCTCGAAAAATCTATCTACAGCAGTGAATGCTACCAGACATGAAACCAGGATTTTGGAAAGAGGAGTGAAGCAAAAGTTTTGTTTTTTTGCACAAACACTGCCTGATTAAGCCCCAGTGATGCTAAGCAAACTGATGCAACTCAAACGTATCACAAAAGGCATAGTCACTAAATATTTAGTGATTGTGTAAGGGGGCCTGGAGGCGGAGCATCCAGCCGCTGGGCGATTTTTACGATTATGCAGCAAAAATATAGAGATTTTAACGCCATTTTAATCACACTTCGCACTTTTTTAAGCCATATGATTAACTAAATTGCTAAACTTCAGAAGTCATTTAAAAGAATTAAATTGCTAAGCACTTTCAGCCTTCTCCTACGTCAGGTCAAGTCTAAAATACGTTTAAACGCTCGTATTTGGAGGTTTCAAAGTGACTTGGCAAAGAGGGCTTAAGCCCCTTCACCCTGGTCGCGCCACTGACTGTGACCTCAAAATCTTGAGTGTGCTCTAAAAATCAAAACAGAAAAAATTGTTTTCACGTACCGTATTGTTTCATGTCGTAATCACTAACGAAGGACCGGTAACCATTCTGCAGGCTTACTCCTCTCTGCGACATATCCGTAAAGGCGTGTAATTAAGACGGAATATTGCGTCAGATTAATGTACAGCAGTTGGTTGCGAGCGATTTCGCAAAGAATCGAGAAAACGTCCAAAGAGAATTATGTTTGAACGTTAATTATCTTTTTTCCATCATTGTTTGTTGTCTTGTCGTTGCGTGATGTTTCAAAAACAATATTTTGAGTAAACCAAAATAGGGATAGCGGCACAAGCGGCCGTTAGGGGGTCACGGCCTCCTGCCCCCCGATAGCGACGGCACTGAATCACACTCATCAACATACACATGAAGGCACACACGATGTACGTCAATCTAACGGCTGCAGTACTTGTTCAAATAATTGATAAAGAAAAAAGAAAGGGGGCAGTGACCAGTGCGAGGCCAAGCACGGTTACGTAGGTGGTCAATGGGAGGCGCAACCGGCCAAAACTATGTTTAGCTCAACGGAGCAAGATGAGGAAAGAAAAACCACCCTGAAAATAAAACCTCACCGTGTCCAGAAACCCTTTCAAGCGGCAGCTGGTCATAGTATCAAGATAATAACAATTTTGTAATCGATACATATGCATTAATATAATTATATACAACATACTGCAATAGTGAGTCACACTATCCACACTGCGTCTAAATAAATAGCCGGTAAAAAAGTACCATAACTTATGATCGTTCCGATATCTCGGTTAGAACAAAAGTATACTGATTTTTCAAGAGAGGAATTATAGATTTGTGTCTATGTATTGTTGATGATGTGTATCAGATCAATTAGGCAGAGTCCAGTGATACTCAATTTGAAGGGCAACGGCTTTAGTTTGCTGTGCGAACTACTGGAATTCACGACGAAGTTTCAAAATTTGATTGGAAGTTCAGTTGGTTTGGAGAAAAGGAGCACTTTTTTCTGCTTCTCTCTAGTAAAATAGGTTTAATGCGGCAAACATTTGATCAAGATTCCACAATGATGCTGTTCTCATAATTTGCTCTTCTGCAACCTGTCAATAAGGACATCGGTATCAAACTTTCCTTCCATCATATACTGATACATCAGAACAAGATTTTTTCCACTACCGTGTTGCAACATTTTGTTTCTGAAAAAAAAAAAGTTCAATTATTTATTAACTACCGTACCATACATGTTTTCAATCAAAGAGCAGTAACGGTGGGAAATTAAATGTCGTTGCAAGTCAAACGTGTTTAGCGAGTCAATAGGCCTAGCTCCTATGACGTAAGAGAACGTCACCTTCTAAAGCAGTATACCCTGATTCAATTGCAAGTAAGGTTAGAATCTAAATTGTTACAAACTGGCAACTTCACTTTTCAGTTTTTCAAGGATCAAATTAGTACCGTACAACTAACCATAATCGCAGTCATATTTCTTTATGGGATCCTTTTGAAAACAGTTGTTTCTAATGCGATATTATATGGAAATAATATTTTGGTTCATAATCGGTCTAGTGCGCAAATTGATGATGCCAGCAGTATCTGTTTTAACCGGCAGACTGTTAAGGAAAACACTGCAGTTACTGGAAGATATTACAGTTAATATTTTGTTAACTGAGTGATGGAATGATGTTTTAAATCAATATCAATCATATTACCTGAAAAAAATTTGGGTTTATTGTTTATACAAAATACGTCACTACAGTCAGTAGTAGCATTGTTTGCTAAAATGGTTTTGGCGCATTCAATTCTGTCTAGTGACTAAAGGTTAATTTTAGAAAAATATCGACTGTTGTGGAACGAAAAAGTTGTTTTGCAACCAAAAATTATTGAGATTTTACAATTTCAACACAAAATTTTTAATTAATTTTGAGCTATCTTTATTAAATGATTTAAATGAAACAAACCTGCCCTGAACAGGGATATTCTTGTCCCTACATCTCCAAATACAAAGATAGTGCCAAGCTTGCCAAAAAAACTCATTGGTATGAATTTAGTTTATGCAATAAAAATTTTGCAATAAAAATCAGCAGGAAGATTCTTTAGATAAATAACAAAAAGGTAAAACATCTTTCTTTTTGAAATGTGCGAGTGGACAAACACAAAACAAGATACCGAGTATGTGATAGCCAAAAAAATTACCTGATTAATAATTTCATTGCCGACATTCCATTGAGGTTGAAAGATCCATGCAAAATCAGGCCGGCAAGAGAATAGCAAACCTAAAAAATAATAGTCAGAGAATGGTAAAAGATTTCTTTATATATTATAATCTATAGATGCTGTCTAATAGTTTTGACGAGATCAAAACACATTGAAATACAACAAAAACTATATATGTTTCACAAAGCCAACAATTTTCACTAGTGCCAAATAATAGAATTTTCTGTAGTGTTGCATTCTCTGTAAGTAAATAAAAACTTTCGTGCTAGTAACATGATCTAGTAAGGGAAACACAGACTGCTTTGAATGTTTACATTTGACTTACTAATCTTATTAATTTAACTTGAGAAATATATCTAATTACTTATCAAACACCATTAGCCAGTTAGATGGAAATCTGACTGTTTGAGATAGCAGAAAAAACATTTACAATAAAAATTTATGCAAACCTGCAAGAAATCTGCAGTCAACTACAAAAGCTCTTCATGGAATTGGATAGCCTTTTGCCATCATGCATTTTGCAGTATTTAGATACTGCCTATCATAAAATCAAACATAAACAAATGTGTAATAGTCCAAGGTTCTTTATCAAGTCAAAAAAAGTCACAAATTAGTAAAAGCTTCAGAAATAAACTAAAGAAGTGACAGATTTATTTACTTCAGATTTCAGACATACACAGAACCACAGATAAATACAAAATGATGAGAGACATCTAAAAAACCATAAGATCAGGGTTGATATTTCAGATTTAAATAAAGGAAGTGGCTATTTTGCCTCTTAGAGGCAAAATAGTGTTTTCCCTCTGTTTCGGTTGGGGTTGAGGTAAAGCTTAGGGTTAAGGTTAGGGCTATTTTGACATTGGAGGCAAGATACCGGTAGCGTTTAGGACTATATTGCCTCCTAATTGCAAAATAACATGGGGCTATTTAGCCTCTGCAGGCAAAATAGCCACTGCCTTAAATAAAAATACTCTTCTACGTACTAGCACCACAGATCAGAATAAGTTTGTGCATTTATTATTTTTATTCTATTTGCACCAATATGCAATTTTAATCAAATGAGCAATTAATTAAGTCAGAAGAAACATTACAAATGTAACCAATTCAATAGAAATAAACTGGGGATGACTTAAACATATATTACAATCCAGCAAACACTACATAAGAGAAAAAGCAAAAAACAACACATAAAACATAGATTTCACAAGTATAACAACAGCAGAAATAGTACCTAAACATTGAAAAAAAATGCAATATGTTATGCAGAAGTGGAGTCCTTGGCCTCAAGGACGTCCTCGAGGACACAATTTGAAGTCCTTTGCCTTGAACACAAGTCCTCGAAAATGTCCTGTCCTCAGCTTGAGGACAGCACTATTTTATGACATGTTGAAAACGGGCCAAGGTCATGAGCAATGTTGTTTTGTCTTGGAACACGCCAGAGAACTTGAAAAAAAAAATTTTGACGATTGAATTTTGTGGAAAAGTTGCGAATTTGTGGGCGAAGACCTTTTTTTGAGATCGCCTGCGTTTTGCAAAAATTTTGAGCAAAGACCGTTTATTTTGTTAGTTGGAGAACACTTCCGCGTTGTGTCTTTGGTCCTAGACCTAGAGCATTCCCATCCTTGGCCTCAGATTTTTTTGGTGTCCTTGGCCTCGAGCCTTGTGTCCTTGACTCCACCTTTGATGTTAAGCTTGTGATCAACTTAGCTAACCTACAAACCTGCTAACTGAAGTGCTTCTACCCGCAAAGGGATTAATCTGGTATTATCCTGAGCAAAATCTATAATACAATAACAATTTGCATGTCAGTCTCTGTCAGTCCGTATTCAATTCATGGTCTAACTCTCTTTACTCGAAAAGGAAGCTCTTCAACACTCAAATCAAAAGTAGCATTTTGATGAAGAGGCACAAGAGCAGGGTTGGAAATATTGATTACCGGTAGTAATCGATAATCGATACTATTGGTATAATACATTCTTTGCTTTTGGGTTATCAATCATCACAGATGCTTAGCTTTCCTGTTTCAATTTTTTCCATGGATTATTGCCTTTTATTTTCTATGCTTTTTGTTTACAGGTTATTGATTGGTAGAATCTTTATACTTAACTTTTATTCTGGTTGAGTCTGACTAAGCTTACATTGTTTCATTTCTCTTATGCTACATCTTGCTCTTTATAATTATCCTAAGCGAAGTGACTTGGCGAATGGAACACGCATGGTTAAATAAACAAAGATTCTAGTGACGTTACTCTTTTTTGGAAATTTTTATTTTGATTATTACACTTATAGGCATAAGTGGGCACAAGTCCGTTAATCGTTAACAATGAAGCTGACTTTTTCATTAACTTGTTAATCCGTTAAGTTTTTTTCATGTTAACGGACTAAATCAACTTCCGTTAAGTTTTGTCAACTTCCGTTAAGTTTTGTCAACTTCCGTTATGGTTTTCATTGGTAATATCTTGCACCATTCATTCATCGTACTAGTAAAAAACAGTTTGCACTGGTAACACTTGTTGCATATTTGTATGAGTTTTATTAGACTGTAAAATGCAACTTCCAAAACAAAAAAGAGCACCTTAGCAATAAATATTTCCTTACAATCAGCTCAACAGCATCAATACGTGTTCTAGAAGCCAGCGAATAAAAAGAAATGTAAATTACACGCAAAGTATTAACGAATTAACAGACTTTATTAACTTCTGTTAATTAACGCAGAAAATAACTGATTAACGTCAACGAAGGTAAGAAGTTTGTTAACAAACTAGTGGTTAATAAAGCTAACGTTTTGCATTAATTTGCCCACCTATGCTTATAGGTTTGGATTAGGGTTTAGGTTAGGCTTTGGGTTACAGCTAGAACTGGGGTTAAGGTTAGGGTTAGGGCTAAGGGTTAGTTTTTTAGGCTTTATTTCAAAATGTCTGTGCGAATGGAACATTCGCCAAATCTCTTCCCATCCTTAAAGCATATTTTTCATATCCTTTATAGTAGGCTACAGTAATGATACCAGTTTTTCCTCTCACAAGTTACATTTAATGGTCAATACAGCAAATATTTCAGTGCATCCTAGTGAAAAACAGAATATAAATTTTTGTTCGCAATTTAGCATCGATTAGTGGATTACTAATTTTTGCTTTTTGTTTTTGATATCTTTGCTTTTTGTTGCTTTTACAGTCTTTGCTTTTTGATTCTGATAACAACTATGGTAGCCTACTGTATCACAATTCTTTGCTTTTTGTGTGAATTATCGATATCGATTTGTCTTTACTTTGCTTTTAAACAGCATCAACTTTTAACCCTGAACAAGAGCTACTAATATCTGAATCTGATATATTGCGTAAGCCTAGTCTAACCATAATGGAGGTTAGGTTGCCAGTGATCTCGTCACACAGTGATTGCGACATTCTGAAGACAAAAAAAGCTTACCTTGCAATTGTATCGCAATTGTGCCATTGCATTATTACAATTCAAGCATTGACTGAAAAAGGCAGACATTAAACTAGGCTACTCTAGCATCCTCGGAGCTAGTATCTTGCTTTAAAACCCCTAGGCTACTTTATGGCCAAATCACTGTGATGAAATCTATTTTTTGTGATGAGATCACTTGTAGCGATAGGCTAACAGATACGGTAACACATAGGCTAGAAAATTACCGTACTAATTAACAGCGCTTCTTTCTATTCAGTTTCCAAACAGTGACTTTCAATCTTCCAAAGTTGCTACACAGGAAGGTAGCATCCTAATACAAGTGCTTATCTTCATCATTCATCAAAGCCTGGATTTGGACTATGGCCAGAAACTCAGAACTGAGAAAGGCTGAAAGGGTAGGCTACAGTACTACTAACACAGTAGCCTACAAATAGTAAAAACCTACAAGTAAAAGTCAAGAGGCATTTGCCTCGGATTTCCCCAATAAATCTGCGTCCCACATTCTTGACACTTCACTCCTTAAAAACAGTAAGCTATGCTTATGACCAGTAATCTACACGCATAGGCCTAATCAATTCCCAATTCATCCTCATTCAGCATTAGCCTACACATTATGCCAATAAAACTGCTTAAACACTTCACTGCTTCATTAAACATTAGCCTATCTTCTAGAATTTCTAACATTCACTTTCCATTGCTTCTCAGTTTAGCCTTGTAAGTTGATAAATAAATCAACAAACTCAAATCTCAACTGCCGCTTCAATTCTCAGATGGCGGTACTAATAAATTTTGGTACCGCCACCTGTGATTTTAGTACCGCCACCTGTGATTTTGGTACCGCCACCTGAAGCTTTAGGTGGCGCCACCTGAACTTAGAAGGGGCGCCACCTGAAGCTGCAAGTGGCGCCACCTAAACTTAGAGGTGGCGCCACTTGAACTTAGAAGTGGCGCCACTTGAACTTAGAAGTGGCGCCACCTGAAGCTGCAAGTGGCGCCACCTGAGCTTGGAGGTGGCGCCACCGCCACTTGTATGTCTGACCCCGTCTCCATTTTTAGCTCTACTGTCCCATAAACACAAAAAGCAAGGGCATTTGGTATAACCCCACAGAATGCTTAAAACTTTCAATCTCCACATACCATCCATTTATGTTCATATTTTATTTTTGTTAATAACATTTTAATATTTTGGTAAGTTTCCTTAAGATAAACAGAGTGGCCAATTGGTATTGAAGTATATCTATTGCCATTGTGCAACAATACACACTTTAAACTGGCTTTACAACTGTCAATAAAAAGTCGCCATTCTGTTTGGTCATATGCACAGCCCATTGCTTGAAGAAGACCTGCAACATTGTGACAATATACAAATGTTTCCTCCATGGGAAAATATTGCACCAAACCTTTTTCTTTTCGCCTGTTCCAGGAATATGTTGTGTCGGGAGAAAGAAAGTTGTTGTGTTGTAACCTGGACCCAAGGAGTTTTGCAGATTCGTTTGGCAGGTTCAGGTCACGAACCAAGTCATTCAAAAAGGCTTGCGTAATCAATATTGGGGATCTGTAGTCAGCTAATGGTTCATAACAATTGTCTTCTAAAGAACTCTCCTCTAGTCTGTTGTACTACTTTCTGGTTCATCGACTACTTCAGGCAAGGAAGTAAACAAAGGTGGAGGAAGTTCAGCAGAGTGAGGTATAGGTCTGATTGCTGACGGAAGGTTTGGGTACTTGATGTTTCCTTTGCTTTTAGAGCTGAAACCAGCAATATTGGTCTCACAGAAATAACAATCGTCAACATGATTGGGTTTTTCCCTTTCAACCATAGGAACTGCAAACCCAATGGTTTGTCTTTTTTGTTTTGTCCACTGCCTTAAATTTTCAACGCATTTCCTGCAAACCTGGTGCGGAGCCCAATTCTTGTCTTGATCTCCTAATTTAACTCCAAAATATGCCAAATATGCTTTTTTCACGAAGTCTGTAATTCTTTGTCTTCGTTTAGAAACAGTAAAAGAACCGCAGATATAGCAAAAAACGTTTGGATCAAGCTTGCACTTTCTTCATAATGACAAAATTGTAGCCATTAATTACAGAAAAGCAGTTCAAAATTGTTTAGGCAACACAAAAATGCTTTTATATAAATCTATAGCAATTCAACAAAATTTTCTTCAAAATACTTCTAAAAATAAACTTTATATTATTCTCTCTAGGCTTAATGTAACTAAAACAGAAGGGTTGGCAGTGTAACCAGGACAGGGTTACACTGCCTACCATGTTCTTTTTGAAGAACATTTTGCATATACTGCCTGCACTGCTGTTTTATATTGACCAACCCTAACCGTGACAGTAACACTGCCTGCCCTGCCGTTTTAAAAGTCTAAAATGGCTAGGTAAGCAAAGTATGCAAAATAGTTCTCAAAAACGGTAGGGTGACATGGGCAGTGTAACACTTTCTGCACTGTCACCCTGCCTATCCAGTACCCAGCCGTTTTGAATGCTAACCCTAATTCTACTCATAAAACAGTCTATCATTCTGCACTGCCTTGTGCCTACCCTGTGATTTTAGTACAGGCTAACCACAGTTTGGAGGTCTAGGGCATATGAGCTTAAAACTTGTAGGCTGTAATTACAATAATTGACTATATTCCTGGCATTCATTACCCAAGTGGTGAATATGGTGATTGGTGAATACAGTGAAGACTGAAGAGCACGAAACAGTTCTAAAATCTTGAAGATTATATAGCAGTGTAGCTTGTTTTTGATTTTAGGCTAACAGTTGTATGTAGGTACGGTATTAATAAATGTAACAAGCAATGAAATTGTTTATGACCACAGAAATTAAAATGCCTTTAAAAAGCATTATATGCAATATTATATTTTATATTTTGCGATAAAACGTGACATGATAGGCAAAAACTGATTACATTTTCGGAATCAGCACCATCAAATTATGTGAAATCAACTTTTGTTTGGAATTCAGCAAAATTGATGCAGACCAGTGTAATGCATCTAAAAAATCAAATCAAAATTTCAGCAATACAAAATTCGAAAAATTGACATCGACGACTCTCACACAGTAGGTGTGGTTATGCAATCTCACAGGTGCAGGTAAAAATCATTTGTATAAAATCTAAAAAGTATAAAAATTAATGTTTCCTGGTAACACTGAAATGTACAACATACACTCATTTTACACAATATAGAGACACATCAATTACAAAGCACTACCATAACTACCGATTCCATAGATACTGATCTGCTTAATACTGCAATGGTAGCCTATGTCAATTATCATAAGCCAATTTAAAATAATGTGTTTTAAGGTTGGATTTAAAAGCATTTTGAGATTCAATACCACGTAGTGTCAATGGAAGATTGTTCCATGTTTCAGTCATTTTGGTAAAAATATTCTTTCATGAATCAGCATTGTGATTGGAATTGCGTACAAGCATATACTCATCCCGACCAACACCAACCCTAAGATTAATAGTTGTAGTTGGTTGGTAGGTTTCAAATAAATCAGTCAAATAAGATGGTGAAGTACGGTTCACAATGTCGAATAATATCAAACACAATTTGGACATAATGCGATACTTGACTGGCAAAAAATAAAACTGTTTTAAGTAGGGTGTAATGTGTTCTTGTCGCTTTAACCTAAATGCAAAACGTACAGCACGATTTTGAATTTTTTGAAGTGGTTTTAAATCTTTGGCAGTTGCACATGCTAGGACTATGCAGTAATCCAAGGTGTTAAGTATAAGATTGGATATTAGTATTACTTTCATTTTCAATGGTATACAATTTTCGATATGTCGCAGATTATGTAAGTGATAGTTACACACTTGTGCCTTTTTTAAGATGAATTTCTCAAATGAAAGACTACTTGTTAGAATAACACCCAATACTTTAACAGACTCATTTATCTCAATCGAACAATCACCAAAGGTAACATTTAAACTGGATTTGGGCAATGAAGATGTAGAAGATTTAAAAATTATTAGATTGGACTTATTGTGATTAACCTTCAAAAAATTTTTCTTCATCCAGTAATTTATTTCAGATAAACATGATTCAATTTGCAGTTCAGTAGTAGTAGCTGAGTCTGTTGTGAAAGAAGTGTACAATTGAGTGTCATCTGCATACATTTGGACAGACATTTTATGTTTAACTGCTATGGTTTCAATTTCTTTTGTATACAGAGTATATAGCATTGGTCCAAGTAAAGACCCTTGAGGAACACGAAACATAAGTTTATTATTCTCACTGCTTGCATCATTAACATATACAGAATATAATCGATTGTTCAAATAATGAAATATGACTGTATCCACTGTAAGCAGTCATCAGTTATAGCATAATTTTGAAAAAGACGCTCAAGTAATATGTTATGATCCAGAGTATCGAAAGCTGAAGACAAGTCAAGTAAAATTAAAGCTATGTTTCGCATTAGGCTAGTATTGGTTTGAATGTCACCAACCACTTTAAACATTGCTGTCTCACATGAGTGTTTTTTCGTATATCCAGATTGGAATTTAGCATATAAATTGTTAAATTGAAGGTGGGCAGCAATTTGATCATATGCAACTTTTTCACGAAGTTTTGACAGAAAAGAAAGGTTGCTTACTGGTCTATAATTTTTGTAGGCTTCAGAATCTCCATTTTTGTCTTTGGTAACAGGAGTAATTGCAGCATGTTTAAGTAAATTAGGAAAACAAGATTCATTGAATGTAGAATTAACCAAAAAAGTGAAAAAAGGACATGGTGAATCAACTAACTGTTTCAAGATATCTGTTGGTATAGGATCAAGAATGCTAGTTTTACTCTTCATGCCTTTGATGTAGTCTTGTATTTCTGAACAACATAACTTTACGAATTTTGTGAGCGGTATGATACTATTTGAAAAGTCTTCTGAAGCAGTTGTCTTAAATTAACTTTCAGGTCAGAATCCAATTGTAGGTTGTAGCAATTAGCATTTGGGGAAATTTGTATTGATTCTCTTAGAATTTTCACCTTCTCAAAATAAAATGCGGCCATTTCATTAGCAGTTTGTTCACTTGGAAGATTAGTAGAAAACAGCTTTTCTTTTACATTTCCTGTCAATCTATTCAAGATTTTATACAGAGCTTTAGAATCCTTGGCAGCATTTGACAAATTGTCTGTATAGTAAGATTACCTTGTTTCTTTTAATTAAAATAGTACTTATTTCTGATAAAACAAAATTTTTTTCTGTTTTCTTTTGAAAATTCTTTTTTAAGTCTTCTTTCAGCTCTTCTCTTATCCCTCTTTAAGTTCATTAATTCATCATTGAACCACTTCGGTTTTTTTAGATTTTGGTTCTTTTTCTTTTCAACTATTGGACAATGTGTATTTAGTAAGTGTTCCAAAGTATAATTATACAGTTCAACACATTCATTAACTGACAAATTGCCATAAATTGTCTTGTTACAAAGAGGATTGGACTTGAGATCTTTGCAAAATTTTTCAGAATTCAGTTTTTGGTAGTTTTGAAACCAAATACGTTCTAATTTACCATCATTTTGGGTAGACAAAGATTGAAGAGTAAATGTAACGGGATAGTGATCAGTACAGAAACTGAAATCAACCTCAACATTTTTAACATGTGTTTCATCACAGCCAATCCCAGTTATGACTAAATCTAAGCAATTTCCTTTTACATGAGTATGTTGTTTTGTTAACTGGGTCAAGTTATATGTCGACAATAGTTGCAAAAATTCACTGACATAATAATCTGCAGGATTGTTTACATGTAGATTAAAATCACCAACAAGTACAAATTTGCTTGAAGTTGATATAAGACTTTCTACTAGAATTTCAAATTCTTCAAGAAACATTTTAGGTGTAACTTTATGCTTTGATGAATATGGTAGTCTGTAGATGTAACATAACTCAAATTTAAAGTTAAAGAAAAAGAGAAACAAAAGTAACTCAAGTTAAAAGTTAATTTGTTAGCCTAATCAAAAAAAAAATTCAATATTAACCTCAGTGGTGTAAAGTAACAAAATACTTTTACTTGAGTAGATTACTTGAGTAGTTTTTTTCGGTAGTGAGTACTTTTTTTAGTAGTTTTGTTTTGGCGGTGGCTATTTTGCCTCTAGAGGCAAAATAGCCCCATGTTATTTTGCCATTTGGAGGCAAAATAGTCCCAACAGCTATTTTGCCGCAAGTGCCAAAGTAGCCCTAAGCCTAATGCTAACCCAAACCCTAACCCCAACCTAAACTCTAACCCTAATCCTAACTCTAATCCCAACCCTAGCCCTAACCCTAACCCAAACTTTAACTCAAACAGAGGAAAAACACTATATACCGGTATTTTGCCTTTTTAGGTAAAATAGCCACTTCCTTTTTTTAACTACTTTTTCTTAAGTATTTTTAGTCTGAAGTAACGCTACTTAAGTACTTATTATTTGATAAAAGTACAGAGTAGTTTTAAAATTTGAGCCGCAGTGTTGATTGCACTTTGACTGTGGGCATCTGCAGTCAATCATTCGTATACACGCAGTCAGGCTATTCTCCTTTGGTTTTTTCTTTCTTTAAATTCCTAGCTTGACTGCGTTCATGTGCTTTTGAAAATGATTGCATTTTTTCTAATCAGGTAGCGGTAAACATCGACTTCTTAATCAAGACTAGGAACCAAAGCTCTACCAAATAGTTAGCATGCAACATTATAGGTTAACCTAACCATTTTAATACCAATAAAATGCAAACGAATTGTCAGTTTTCCTGAAGTCATGAGTAGAGTTAGTAGGTTCGGGTGCATTTGCAATCGAGCTGTTCGTAATTAGGGTAAAAGGTCCATTCGCATTTTGCTGTTTTGTGGGACTAAAAGATTAGACATTGCAGAAATTTATTTATAAGTGGAGATATGAAATCCTGGCAGGCGCGTAGCCAGGAATTTGCAATTTGGAGGCTAATTCAGAGGCTGGAAACAACATCAAACGATCTTATCCCAGATTTTGATCGGTTTTCACGCAGATTGAGTCGGTTTTACAGTCCAAATTTAGGCGATCTCAAAAAAAAGGTCTTCAATTTTTTTTTCTGTCAAACTACATAATTTTAACGATTCAAAAAATACTGTTGTCCTCGAGCCAAGGACATGCATTTTTTGAGGACTTGAGGCTTCGAGGCTAAGAACTTGAGGCTTCGAGGCTAAGAACTTGACCTTCGAGGCTAAGAACTTGACCTTCGAGGCCAAGGACTTCAAAATGTGTCCTCAAGACCAAGGACTCCACCTCTACTGAGTAACACTGTAGCAGTAAAACTTCATCATTGAGTACTAAACTGATGAAATGTTTAGTTTCTCTGTTCTTGAGAACAGTGTCTTGCAGTTTGAGAGCCTGGGGTTGAACTGATAAATATGCCGACAAGATGGTATAGCCTAGTGGTTTGACATTCTGTATATCAAGCTGAAAATTTGGGTTCAAACCTGGTCCAGTCAAGCCAAAGACGTAAAAATAGGTAGCCTATTGCAAACTGTATTCACATCTTCCTGCTTGACTTTCTGCATTGAAGGTGATAATGTGCTGCTCAGTGCTTACAACTTTGTATGGTAGAGAGGTAGCAGCTTGCCTCAACGACCCTAATATCACTCTGCAGTTTCCTGGTCAAGGCAAGACGGTGAATAAATCAGTAAAACTGAAAATAAACATGGTGGAATTCAGGAATTGCATGATAAACTTTGTCTAGGCAGGCAGCAGGTTTTCTGAAGTGCAGCAAGTAAATTGAATTGGAATTTAAGTTAAGCTGCAGTCTAACCTACTAATGCTGTGACAGGACACTGGTATCAATCAATGAATGACTGTGCTTCACTCACAGTTTCAGTTATGTTTCTGCTGGTTTCTATCTGCTTTCACATGTCGTAAAATAAAATCAATTAAAAAAAATTCACGATAATTTTTTCTTCTTTAATCTAAAAAAAGTTTATCACAGACTACTGAATTGGCTTTGGTGCGTGACTTTTGGCACACCCTGTGGATACAGTAGACTTGATTGATTGATTGAAGCATCTTTATCCTCCTTTCACGAGAAAGATACGGTGGCGCTATCCTTTGGTCAAATCCGCACCCTCTTAGGAGTTGACATTTTCCAAGTTTTCCGATTGACCTTTGACTTCTACCCACATAAATTTGCTGCTTGTTCAAAGTCACCAAGCAGAGATAATCATTGTAAAGCGTCTTATCCAAGGACGCAACAACGTGACCAGGGTGTGGGTTGAACCCACGATCATGCAATCAGGGTCGTCGTAAACACAATGCCTTTACCCTCTTGGCCACGCACGCTGCTGACACTCTAATAAGGCACTTCCACGGTGTTTTTACTTTTTAGCGTATAAATTTAACAATGGCAGTGAATGAGTATTTGAGCAAATATTTTATGAATTGATTCCTTGAATATAGTAACAAAAAACCTGCACAATTAATATTTCATGACTTCTTAAGATAGTGAGGGGTTAGAAAATCAAGCGCTTGGGGCAGTGATATGAAGGTAGTCGACCAGTTGTCTTATGTCAATTGAATAGTTTGCTTATTTTGCATGAATACTTTCAGAAATACTTCTACTTGAGTAATTTTAAAATGACTACTTTTTTACTTTTACTCAAGTACTTTTTTTGGTCAGTACTTTGTACTTTACTTCAAGTAGTTTTTTTGTCAGTAACGAAACTTTTACTTGAGTGCAATTTTCGAGTACTTTTTACACCACTGATTAAACTGCAGTTGATGCCCAATAAAATGATTCCATTTCCACACGAGATAAAAATTACCTACTCTGATTTCTGTTGGTATGGAACCGGTATTTAATATTCTAATAAGTTCAGTTCAGTTGTTTTATTTGCAAATCATAAAAATATTACAGGTTAGACTTACATTTAACTGGAGACGATGCAAAAGACCATGCGGTCATCTAAGGCAATCGCCACCACCACATCGCATACAATTACACTATCGCCAGGCACGTCGCCAGCGGGGGGGAATGCCCCCCGATTTTTGTTTTTGACCCCCAATTTATTTCTTGCCCACCACGGTATTTTTTTGGGAGGAAAAAGTTGCTGTTTTTTGGCAAAAAAAACGTTTAAATTTGTGATTTCGGCCAGAAAAAGCCTTCGAATTTTGGCGAAGATCTTTTTTTTTTGGAGATCACCTGTTTTTAGCCAGAAAAAGCCTTCAAATTTCGGCGAAGACCTGTTTTTTTGTTTTTTTTTTTTTGGAGATCACCCGATTTTCACTAAAAATTCGCCTTAATCCAGTTCAGGTACAATGAAAATTTGGGACAAGTTCAACGCTGGTTTTCAGCTTTTCCCCCCCTGATTTAAATTTCCCCCCCCCCCCCGATCTCGCAAAGCTGGCGACGCCCCTGACTATCGCCCTATATATGTACAATTGTACATACAATATAATTAAACTGAATGTGTTGAAAAAAAAAAATTAAGCAAAATAATCACCCATACACAATAACAAAGCAATAAATAAACTTACTCAAGAGAAAAACAAATTTAGAGAGAGAGAGAGAGAAAACGTGATGTTATTACAATGCACCGTTTTACCATCAAGCATGCAGTCCCTGGATCTTTTCTAAGTTCAAACCAAGAAATTAAAAGCGAAATTTTAAGAATTATTTACAACTTGGTCGGAGCTTTACCCCACTCGAGAACATTCCAATTTAAATTTAGCTAATTATATTTTTGTAGTAAGCTATTTTTGTACTTGGTTTTGAAGCCACCTGGTGGAATTGATTTCACATCTCTCGAAATCTCACACCACACCCTTGGTCCAATGACGGCCAGAGTTCTTTTACCTTTTTCAGTTCCACATTTAATTTGGTTGTAATTAGAGCTTGTTGCAAATCTAGTGCTATACTGGTGGCTATTCTCCACTTTGGTAAAATTAAAATAAAATTTTAGCAAAATTTTGTAATGGATAGAGTGCATAAGCTTTGCAATTTGAAGTTGGACAATATCATCAAACCTTAGAAATTTTAGACGAAAGTATAGGGGTAAAAGAGATTGGCAATGGTAAGTTTTGGAGATGATTTTCACTGCTCTATTTTGAAGGATTTGAATTGGCTTTAGGGTAGATTTGGAAGCTTGACCCCATGTAGAGGCACAGTATTGACGATGGAGATACACCAAACTTTAAAGTTTAAAACTTTAAAGTTTAAGCACATTTTAAAGTTGATAAATTAACATACTTGCTTACACTAGCCAAGGCCCAATTTCCCCTCGCAATTTTTGTGCATTTGTTTTAAATATGAGGGGCCCAAGTTAAGTCCTCGTCTATTATTACTTCCAAATAGTATTCCCAAATAAAGATGGACACAGTGGAAGCCTTTTTTTAAATTTGATTTGTTTCTATAGAAATTTAACGGATTAACATTAAATTAAAGTAGTTTAATGAAAATTGTAGTTAATAAGTTAACTCACAAAAGCTTTTTAACTTTTTAACTCATTAATGAAAAACTTAACTGCGTTATTAACAAATTAGTGAGTTAATGCTCAACACTGCCTATTATAATAGTAATAAATGAAAGGATACTCGAAGTGGAATTGCTTTTACATCTCAGATCTACAGTATGTCAAGGACAATCGAAAGAATTGTTGAAAAACAATGCAATCTATACAATTTGGTACACCATAGGTAACAGAAACTTATGCAGAGCAAGATGAAGAATATGCAAATGCAATATATAATACAGTCTGTAGGCTAAGCACATATCACTCAATTTTCTTATGAAGGAAAGGTTGAAGAAATGCAATATATATGATATTGTACATTTTACAAAAGATATGAAGTTTCAGTACACTAAGGACACTCATCAAACAAAAAATAAAAATAATAATCATTTTGCTAGGGCCTACTTAAAACAAGTCTTCACAAATTGTGCTGTCTGCTTCCGGATCAAATTTATTGTCGGCCAGTTAATCGAGGGTGGGATATAATCGAGGATGCACTGCATATACTGTAATAGATCAGTGGTACAGTGGATACCAATGGAGTGCCTGCTACTGAAACAGTAGACTTGAGTTCGATAATTTGATTCTGGGTTGGATCAAACCAAAATAGTGAAAGACCGTAATTGTAAAATTTGGTATTCTTAGTTTCCCTGTTTGACATTAAGCAGCAAAAGGGCCAGTGTAAAGCCTCCACCATGTGTCACTGTGTGGTTGCTTGATGGGTGGGCGGATGGCAGCATGATTCGAAGACCGAAAGGTCCCTTTCGCTGCCTCCTGGCCAAGGCAACTTGATGAATAAAGTGTAATTCCAATTGCAAAAAAATTGCCTATGATTCAACAAATCACTGATTCGATGACAAAAATTGACTTAGTGGGAACGTTGCTATTGATTGTGCATTAATCTGTTCAGTGTTGGTAATTTCTCCTGTAGTAGCCTGACTTAAATTAACTCATAAAACATATTGTAGTTAGGCTACAGACTGACAAAGATCTGAGATTAGTATTGAATAAGATGCAAAAGTATATTGTTGATACTATTCGATTTACGTAGAGAGCTACAGAGCTAATATGTAGTACTGGTAGTCCATACTGTAGTAATTTTTTTTGTTTTTTTTTGGTTATTTCGTATTGTTGAAGAAGGTATTCTGGTATTGCAGTAATCCAGTATTATTACATTCTGGTAATATCTAGTAGATTACCGCAGTACTAAAGCATTAAAAAATTAATGCTTTAGTACTATTAAAGCTGATAGTCTATTTCACTCGGTAAATGAGATCATCAAAGGTAACTTATTCAAATAGAATGATAAGTAAGTCAAAAATTGCAACAGTAAACTCAATCTTATTCTAATGCATGCTTTAACCTAAACTCAGGTAAGATATATGGCTACTTAGGACTTTGTACCATATTTTAGAATTATCATTTTATTGTAGTATTTTATACAGTATTATTTTTCCCCTCATTGATCAATGATTACCCATAATTATTAATTGTATTTAGTGGGTTCAGGCATTAAGCAAGGTGTTGAATAAATTTATAACATATGGGTGAACATTTGATTTATTGTAGCATAGTATAAAAATGTTAAGTGATAAACCGGAGAAGAAAGTGTTAATTCACATTATTGTGGTTGGATTTCATCATAAAAAAGGATGCCAAGTTGAATTCTGTTATCCTCCATTTAATGATGGTGATGACTTAAACTGCCCTGTGCTCCCAGATGAATGGAAGTGCCTGCCTTCTTTAGCTCTACCTGATGGTGCTCATAACTTTGACGAAGACACAATCTACTTTCATCTTCCTCCTCGATCACATTTTTCCATACAGTCAACTGTATACGGAGTGTCTTGTTACCGTCAAATTGCAGCAAGTTTGTTAAAACGAAAAGATAGTGATGTTACTAGAGAAACTGTTCAAAAAAGTGTTGTAGCTTTAAGCCAGCTGCCAATTTATGGAATATTACATGCTAAACTGAAAATGATTACGCAGGCTTATTTTGAAGAAAAAGATTTCGCAAAAAGTGACATTTTAAAAGAGTTATTTATTCATATGAATATGCAGGCCAGTAGTTTTGATGATTCAAAACGATATTTTGGCCTTACCCCTCGTTCTCTAGTCATGAAATTTCAGCATAAAATCATGGTTCTTTTTAAACTGATTTTGCTTGAGCGTCGAGTGTTATTCTATACTTCACCTGTTGAAAAGTTAGTTGGTGGAATTATGTCATTGTTGTGCTTGTTTCCAAATATGATAGAAAAAGGCTTAGCTGAATGTACAGTTTCTGACAAGCAATACAGAGAAAAAATCAAACAAGAATCAGCAAGAATTGGTGTTGATGTTGAAGGTTCTGATGCGGCACATTCACTAGATTGTATAGCACAATTGAAAACTTCTGTACCTTCTCAGTATCAAGAAGAAGCTTCTGCTATTTTGCCTGAACACTCCCCAGATGAAAAAACTGTGCCTACTAATTCTAATTTAAATGATAGCAATAAAAGTGAAAACACTGCTGTTTTTAATAAGCAGATTTCAAAGGACACAGATGGAATTGTACTTAGTTCATTGCTGGAATCAAAATCGGCAGCTGCAACTACCGGTACTCATTCTTCAACTAATATTTGGGAAGCTACATCCGAGGCGGCAATAAGTATCGCTGCATCTGTCTCCTCACGGCTCGAAAGTTTGTCGTCAACATTTTCACACACCTTGTATAGAGAAGAAAATTTGGATGACTCACGATTTGAATCTCTCAGTGAAATTGAAGATGATGACGAACACGACAAGCTGCAAATGGGCTTTAAAAATGCAAGACTCGAAATCAAAGCTGATTCACCTGCGAAAAGCCGCAGCCAAGACCCTGAGTCAATGAGCAAAGACAGTACCTCACTTGCTACTACAACCTCAAAGTTTGAAGTTGTTGATAATTTCAAATCTCACTTTCAGATTGATGATTGTGGTTTTCCCTTATCAGTGTTCTCCAGAGGCTACCTATGTCTTCCATATATTGCTTTGCAGCAGTTTTCAGAATTAACAGAAAATTACGATCGTGGCTATGTAATAGGTGCTACTAACATTTTGTTTAAAACACAAACCCGTTTAGCAGATGTTGTAATTGACATGGAAAATGCACTTTTGGATATCAGGGACTTAGATTTGAAACGTCAACTTCATTTAAGTGCTGCTGACCTACGGTTTGCAGAAAATCTTGTTAATAACGTATCTAGTAGCCCAGAAGACGATGTGTTTTTCGATGCTACTGGCTGGGAAGGCGGTGATGAATGGATACAAGCTCAGTTTTCTGACTATCTTATTTCCTTGTTAGCTATTTCGCTTGATGAAAACCCTAACCCTAAAGACATGTTTGATTTTAACGAGCATTTTATTGCAGCTTGGAAAAACAGCAAAAATTTTCAAGTTTGGGCATCACAAAGGCACAAAGGGATGGATAATGCAAAGCCTTTGCACCCCTGCCAAGCCCAGTATACAGTTAACGATGTGAGATTGCGGTTTCACCACAATTTACAGAGCAGCGATCGTGGTCGGAAAATCGAAGGTGCAATGAACTCAGCTAACCAAGCTGTGGTTAATACTGGAAAGTATATGGGCACAGCTTTGATATCCGCCAAATCGTCAGTGTCTTCTTGGTGGTCGAAGAAAATGAAAAAAGAACCGTAAATTGGCAATTGTGTGGTAGAAGCATTGCACTTTATTTAAGGCTATACGGGCATCGCTGACGTGCAAAACTGCTTTAGAACTCTTTCAGGATTTCCAGAAAATGACTGCTGTGTAACTTCATCATCACTGGCAGTAATTTTTCGTTATTTCTTTTTTGAACTGTATATTTTTCTTCTAGGTCTAATCTACACTCTGCACTGTGCGTGAAGTGGTGAACGTACGAGCGTAATCTTAGTTTATTTTAACCAACTGGCAGCTTCTACCCTGGTAAGGCGTAACACTACGTGTACCGAATTTCTTAAAAAACTAGATGGGAGTTTGCCAGCAAACCCAGTGAACGACCGACGCACAGCTAATGCTGTGTCGCTCAAAAGTACTTTTTGTCTACCGTAAAATCAGCAATTATTCAAAAATATCTGATTATGGAACCTCCAGAAAAGTAGAGTCAAAATAATTGTCAGTTAAATATCTCCTGAAATCATAAAACACTGTCACCCTAGCTTGAGCCGTTCAAAAATTGATTTTGGGGGGTTCCTGGGGGGGCGGCACCCCAGAATTATGTCAAAATATTTGTCTGTTAAATATCTGCTGATATCAAAACAGACTGGCACCCAAGTTGAGCTATTCAAAAAATTGATTTGTTGGGGGGTCCATTAGGAAGGTCCCCGAGGGGGTGGCACCCCCAAACTATGTCAAAATATTTCTCTCTTAAATATCTACTGATATCAAAAAAACCTGGCACCCTAGGTTAAATGGTTAAAAAATTGATTTTTGGGGGGTCCCCGGGGGGGTGGTACCCCCAAATTATGTCAAAATATTTGTCTCTCAAATATCTACTGATATCAAAAAAACTGGCACCCTAGCTTGAGCCGTTCAAAAATTTGATTTTTTGGGGGGGTTCCCGGGGGGGTGGTACCCCCAAATCATGTCTAAATATTTTTCTCTTAAATATCTACTGATATCAAAGAAAAATGGCACCCTAGGTTATATGGTTAAAAAAATTTGTTTTTGGAGGGGTCCATTTGGGGGGGTCCCCGGGGGGGTGGTACCCCCAAATTATGTCAAAATATTTGTCTCTCAAATATCTACTGATATCCAAAAAAACTGGCACCCTAGCTTGAGCCGTTCAAAAAATTGATTTTTTGGGGCCCCATTTTGGGGGGGTTCCCGGGGGAGTTGCCCCAAAAGAATTTCAGGAGACACAATTGCGTATGTACCTCAACAACTTCACACAAAAATTAGATTTCTATGTTTTGTGGTTTAGGAGAACTCGAGCGTACAAGATTTAGGAAGAAAAAAAAGGAAAAAAATAAGAAAAAAACCTCATCGCGGCCGAAAGTGGGTTGGTAGGGATGAAAGGATATCTTAAGACATATAACCATGAGAAATATTTTTTGCCGTACTTAAGCCGTTTTTGACTTAGACCGCTTTTTACGCCAAACTTTCGGGGCGGTTTTCGGGTCATAAACCCGAAGTCACGTGACCGATTGCCTCGAAATTTGGTACAAACATAAAACTCATTAATCTCAAACTGCTGTCAAAATTTCATGTAGTTAGACCAAACGGTTCTCGAGTTATAAGCAAAAGTCTGAAATCTCGCACTCATTAGTTAGAAAATGGCCGAGTAAAAACAAAGGAACACGCGACGCGAGCGTCGGTCGTTCCAAAAAGGATATGATTTTAGCCACAGTGTACTCTGAATGCCTTTCACGTCCTTTGTTTCTGCCACTTCTGGTATGTTCACGGAAAATATTAGAAAGGAATTGAGATCGAAAATCAAAACGGTACCAGAAAAAAAGGAGATGCAACAAAGAAATAACTGTTTATTAAAGCGATGCAGCATAGACTTTAAAATAAACTTGAAATTAAATGTTTCGAGCTACATCGAGTCCATCATCAGTTGTAACAAAATTTAAGCAAACAATAAGAGCAAATTTATGGTGAGTCACAAGCTTACAAGCTGACGTTGTTTAGATTTTTATTATTACTCTACCTACTGATGATAGATTAGACATAGATCGAAACGTATAAGATGAAATTTACTTTTAAAGTTTTTATGTTAGCAAGTTTTACTACACCAAACAAGAGTATGAATATTTACCCACTGATGCATGAAGGTTTTTACCTTCCAGCGAAAAATATAATTATACTATGCAAAATGCATTGCTTTGGGAACTGTGTCAAAATTGCCTTTGGATTTTTTATCGTACCGGTATTTAATGATCTTTCTCGAACATAGTGTTAGGGGCGGATTATTGCATATTTCGTTGATGCTATCTAGTTTTTATTTTTAGTAGTGCTCACTTGTGGTGTGCGCTGTAGTCAAGGTTTTTCACTTTTATTTTGCAACCTTTGTAACGGTCGGGCATGAGTGTGACTGCTGTGCTAAATTTTGACCTTTCAGTTTATTGTTGGAAATGCGTCTAAATGGAGATAAAAAGTCCTGAAACTAAAATCACTACTCCTTGAGTTAAAAACATTTGTTATGTAGTATCTTTGCTTTTCTGTGTGAACGCAAAGTATTCTTTTTAGAATGGAAGAGAGCGCGCTTTCATCCTGCTTTTTAAAGCATTTTACATCTCTCGTACAACTTGGCAGAAAAGTGGATAAGGCTTGAAAGGTATCTTAGTTGTTTACTGATCTATCAATTACCTTTTATGTGTTCTATGGTTCCTTTACTTTTTTAGTTGTTCTTGATAAAAAAAAAATTTTTTGTCGTAGTTATTCATTTGAAGCTTCAATATGCCGTTTTCGTTGTTATTTATTCATGCTGTACACAAGTTTTTACTGTTATCTTTGTAAGTGGCTCAACTTCATCTGCTATATCCCTCTGTATAGAAACTGCGGACCTTCAACGACCGAAAGAGGGTTGGTAACCATTAGCGGTGGCCGTCCAGGTGGCAGCGTGAAAATATTTAGCTTCGATATCTTAATGCGTCATCTCATTTCGTCGCGCCATGCTCTCTTAAACGGGAAGAGAGCTGGGTCATTCAAACTGGTCTACATGCTTTTAAATTAGAGCTCAACCGATATATCGGCCGATATCAGGGCCAAGCCGATATATCATATCGGCTATCTACCATCGATAACGTATCGCCTTAGCACAACTACCTTAAACTGTTTATTTTTAAGAACAAGCACGACTGCTGATTACCAAATCGTTGTATTTTTGGTTTGGTTTTTCATTGAATAATACTGGAGTATGACTTGTCTTTGCAATAGTTTATCTTTGGAAGGGAATTAGTGAAGCTTTTAATGTGAAGTTAATTAAAAAATAGTGACAAAATTTCGTAGTTAATATATCGGTTTTCAATATCGGTATCGGCCTAAAAGTTTCCAAGATATCGGTATCGGCCTGAAAAAGTCATATTGGTCGAGCTCTATTTTTAATCGATAAGTTACTGTCGGATGAAGTAAGCTAATCATGTTGATTAATAAAAAAAAAATTCCCACGTGCAATAAGGTTGCAGACAGGGCAGATAACAGTATTGTTATATGTTTGTCAAGGATTGTATTGGCTGTGCATTGTACAGCGCAACCTAACTCATTAGTATTACCATATCTGCTGGAGCATATGATGGCGTTCATTGAACTTGTGGTTAAGAGCACGCCATTTGGCTTATGCTGCGTTCATTGTCTTTTTATGAGATTTGAGTTAAAACATATGGCGTTCCGTGATGATTGTTGCATCTTCTATTTGCTTGTTTTTTCGTTTTAATATTAGCGAAACAAACAAGCAAGCTCTACACTTTAATTCAAATTACTATACGCTCGTCTTCGTAACATTTCTTGACTTGGGTAATCATTTGTTTGTTTGGTTTTTTTGTGATGACATTGACTGGAAGATGAACTTTGGAAATGATTGGAACTCTTTTTAGCAGCATTTGGATTGTTAACAAATAAACTTTAAGAAAATAAAGAGACTATAGTGCATTTGAGTGCCTCAAATCGATTGATTGTGTTTTCAAACGATGGTGGGCGTTTTTTTTACGAATTCGCACAATGTTTTTGAGTTGGTATGCTTGTTGATCTTCCTACTTATCCGGCCGAAAGTAGTTTTGCTTGCATCAACCATCAACACTGCAGTTATCAAATTCTGTAGGTTGTAATTCAATGCTACGCGAAATAATAAGATTTGCGTTTGTGAATCTATGATATGTTTAGTTCTTGTTTAGTTATACATGTGCATTCCTGAAACTTACTGTTTTAATGCTGCTTCGGTATGGTAAACTTCGGCCACCAATTGTTCTTTCGCTGTTACCTGTCTGCGCCTATTCGTAGCATTCGGTGAAATAACCCTAATCTAGCTGCTTGTTTGAAGCTGTCAAGAAGATTTCTTGTAATAGCCTTGAAGTGCATTGTCTAAAGGTGCGGAATCTAGGAAAAAGCGGTAGTCAAACCCAAATTTTGCGATTTGGGCCGTTTTTATAGCAAGCCTGTAAGCTCCCTTGGTAGCGCTGCCAAGTATAATAAATCAGCTGCTTTGGATACAACCGTCATTGATTTTCTGAGTCAAGCTGTTTCATTCAAAGAATTGGATCTCGCCTGTTCGTTTGCATTGCTTTTTTTATATTATATGCTCTGCCACTGTTGTATTATGTTAATTAAACGTTTCAAAGATGTTGTATTCGTATGTTTACGTAGCGTTTAGTAATTTTCTGTGCAATGTAGCAATGGCCTTAATCTATGTTAAAGAATCTTTATACATACGTTTGTCAATTATTGTTGTGGCTGAAAGTTTGCATTTCGCAATCGGTGAAATATTAGGCGATCGCGCTAGCAACTGGCAAAGCCTTATATTCCGTATGTACGTTATAGGCGTGGGGTTAAATTTGGTGTTATCTCCCCTCAGGATTGAGAAAATTAATCCAAACATAAAATAACTACTGTAGCAGTATTAGTGTTTTGGTTTATGCAGCAGCAAAAGCGTGTTGATTTCATATTAAAAATAAGCTTTAATTCTTCACGTGTTTTGCTACGGCAGGCACAATGATCTTACTGGCTGCTAGTGGCGAACGCTGACCGCCTGGTGGGCCGGTCTATAATATCATAACTCAAAAAGTCCGTACTTGCAGATGTGGTGTACATCGTCGGCACCGGCGCAGCCAGAAATAAAAAAAGGGGGGGGACTAAATTTTTTTTTGCTATGTTTAAAGCACATGCAAATCGGAAACTTTTCATTTAGGCAAATTGTAACAAATTACAAAGGTTTGGCGATAACAGACAGAAGTCCTGCCGTCGTTCCTGCAACAGACGAATAAAAAAAAAGATAAACTAGATGGGAGTTTGCCAGCAAACCCAGTGAACGACCGACGCACAGCTAATGCTGTGACGCTCAAAAGTACTTTTTGTCTACCGTAAAATCAGCAATTATTCAAAAATATCTGATTATGGAACCTCCAGAAAAGTTGAGTCAAAAGATTTGTCAGTTAAATATCTCCTGAAATCATAAAACACTGTCACCCTAGCTTGAGCCGTTCAAAAATTGATTTTTGGGGGTCCCTGGGGGGGGGGTGGCACCCCCAAACTATGTCAAAATATTTGTCTGTTGAATATCTGCTGATATCAAAACAGACTGGCACCCAAGTTGAGCTTTTCAAACAATTCATTTTTGGGGGTCCATTAGGGGGGTCCCCAGGGGGGTGGCACCCCCAAACTATGTCAAAATATTTGTCTGTTGAATATCTGCTAATATCATAAAACACTGGCACTCTAAGTTGAGCCGTTCAAAAAATTGATTTTTGGGGGGTCCTCGGGGGGGTGGCACCCCCAAACTATGTCAAAATATTTGTCTCTCAAATATCTACTGATATCATAAAACACTAGCTGGCACTCTAAGTTGAGCCGTTCAAACAATTGATTTTTGGGGCCCCATTTTGGGGGGTTCCCGAGGGGGTGGTACCCCAAACATGTCAAAATATTTATCTCTTAAATATCTACTGATATCAAAAAAAACTGGCGCCCTAGGTTAAATCGTTAAAAAAATTTTTTTTTGGGGGGTCTCCGAAGGGGTGGTACCCCCAAATTATGTTAAAATATTTGTCTCTTAAATATCTACTGATAACAGAAAAAACTGGCACCCTAGCTTGAGCCGTTCAAAAATTTGATTTTTTGGGGCCCCATTTTGGGGGGGTTCTCGGGGGGGTGGTACCCCCAAATCATGTCAAAATATTTTTCTCTTAAATATCTACTGATATCAAAAAAAACTGGCACCCTAGGTTAAATGGTTAAAAAACTTGCTTTTGGGGGGTCCCCGGGGGGGTGGTACCCCCAAATTATGTCAAAATATTTGTCTCTTAAATATCTACTGATATCAAAGAAAAATGGCACCCTAGGTTAAATCGTTAAAAAATTTATTTTTGGGGGGGTCCCCGAAGGGGTGGTACCCCCAAATTATGTCAAAATATTTGTCTCTCAAATATTTACTGATAACAAAAAAAACTGGCACCCTAGGTTGAGCCGTTCAAAAATTTGATTTTTTGGGGGGTTCCCGGGGGGGTGGTACCCCCAAACCATGTCAAAATATTTTTCTCTTAAATATCTACTGATATCAAAGAAAAATGGCACCCTAGGTTAAATGGTTAAAAAATTTGTTTTTGGGGGGTCCATTTGGGGGGGTGGTACCCCCAAATTATGTCAAAATATTTGTCTCTCAAATATCTACTGATATCAAAAAAACTGGCACCCTAGCTTGAGCCGTTCAAAAATTTGATTTTTTGGGGCCCCATTTTGGGGGGGTGGTACCCCCAAATCATGTCGAAATATTTTTCTCTTAAATATCTACTGATATCAAAGAAAAATGGCACCCTAGGTTATATGGTTAAAAAAATTTGTTTTTGGGGGGGTCCCCGGGGGAGTGGTACCCCCAAATTATGTCAAAATATTTGTCTCTCAAATATCTACTGATATCCAAAAAAACTGGCACCCTAGCTTGAGCCGTTCAAAAAATTGATTTTTTGGGGCCCCATTTTGGGGGGGTTCCCGGGGGAGTTGCCCCAAAAGAATTTCAGGAGACACAATTGCGTATGTACCTCAACAACTTCACACAAAAATTAGATTTCTATGTTTTGTGGTTTAGGAGAACTCGAGCGTACAAGATTTAGGAAGAAAAAAAAGGAAAAAAATAAGAAAAAAACCTCATCGCGGCCGAAAGTGGGTTGGTAGGGATGAAAGGATATCTTAAGACATATAACCATGAGAAATATTTTTTGCCGTACTTAAGCCGTTTTTGACTTAGACCGCTTTTTACGCCAAACTTTCGGGGCGGTTTTCGGGTCATAAACCCGAAGTCACGTGACCGATTGCCTCGAAATTTGGTACAAACATAAAACTCATTAATCTCAAACTGCTGTCAAAATTTCATGTAGTTAGACCAAACGGTTCTCGAGTTATAAGCAAAAGTCTGAAATCTCGCACTTATTAGTTAGAAAATGGCCGAGTAAAAACAAAGGAACACGCGACGCGAGCGTCGGTCGTTCCAATGAAAGAGAATAAAAGTGGTTTCACCTGATAGTACAATTTTATTTTATTTGATGATGCAACAGTGCACGCAAAAAAACGCGTTTTGTTAACGTAGGCCATACGAGAAAGTCGCAGATTGCCGTTATTATTCAGGCAAGCTGGCATAATAATATTTCAACTTTCAAATAGAATATATTGTAACAAATTATGCAAAGTTTTGTTGATTGATTACTGTGCTGTTATTATTATCGTAGGTAGGAAAAAGAGATCAAAGCATTAAGCAAGGATAATGCGATAGTGATCAACCATTTGTTATGTGCGGTGAATTGTCTCAATCAAATAATGTTAATCTGAACGCGGCATTCGCGGAAAAATGGTCAAAACGAAATACAATGGGTTTATTTGTATACAGCACGCCCGCGAATGAAATTTGGTTCGCGCCGAAAACTGCGTACAATGCTTCCAAAGAGAATTTTTAGGCCCGGCCTACTCTGTGTGTAAAATCGCGAATGTACGGGCGTGTCGTTAGTTTGTTTAAAACAACTAACTGCTTGTATGCTGGTAAGGCGATACGCTGGGCGTACCAAATTTTGGTTTAAAGTAAACTAAAGACAAACTTTTGCGCTCGCGATTTCAAGCACAGTGTAGATCGGGAATAAGTGGACGGCGTCTGCGCGACTTTGCTCGCAACCAGCGTATTCGCTTAGACTTCGACACAATTTGAGCAACGTCGTCGGACTCGCTGCTCTGATAGACCACGAGAACACTGTGACAAATCAACACAGCTATACGGTGTAATATGCGGACTTAGAAATTGATCGAAAAAGATTTCCTAAAAATAATTGACGTACTATTTACTTTAATAAACAATTGACATTTTGCAGTTTGAAGTTGTAACATTAATTCAAACCAGTCGTTCCCCAACTCCAGTTGAAAATAAAATTAAAGGATCAAACTGACATCGTAGCTACGCTTTTAGTAAACTACAAAAACTTTTTGAGCAGTATTTTGATTCTGACGTTTATCAGGCAAACGGATTCTCTAAGCTTTGGTCTAAATGTAGACCTGCAAAAGCGGTTTAGTCCAATCACGTCTGATATCCTTTTCAGTGTAAACGTGAAAAAATAAAAAACGAGCAAAATGCATGGAATGAAGTCACATGCATATATAATTTATACGCGTGATCTGTATAACGGACCCAATAGAGTATAGTAAAAAGTCAATTAAGACGTTAAAGACATATCGAGAGTCATACACTTAGAAGAGATTTGCTTTCCTTCAGGATATAGTGTTTTTTTTCCGAATCTTTTCAATTAAATCATTCTCGAAATTTATTGGGGTCGAAATATGATTTCACTATGGTGACATTTTAATTCATGGACTGATACACATCAGATCTCGGCCGCCCAAAATTCCCACTAATATGAGGTTCTACTTTTTGGAAAATGATGAGTTTTGAAACAAAATGGATTGCGTTTTTTGGTGTAAAATCGCGCGCTGCTTTTTGCCTCGTTTGCGTTCTCCCGCAAAAGCAATGCGGTATGCTGACGAGACATCATCATTCCAAGACAGCGCGATACGGGCTACGCAATGATCGAATATTTTCAGTAAATATCAACCCTGACTACACAAGCATTCCGACTCTTCGGGTTTTGTTTCTACCAAAAAGACAACTTGGCTAAATTCTTGTTTCAATAAAATCAAGTTTGCATGCGCAATTGTGATATTAATGTGACGTAATAGATAACTTTTTCAATCATATTTACCAAAATTGATTTTTTGATTGTAACTCATTTCCACTGTTGCGTAAACAATGATTCACTTTGCCTTTTTGCTGCAAACGTTTTTTCAGCCCAAATATCTCGGAAACAACACAAGCTAGACGGTTTTTTTAAGAACTTTTTTAAGATACAATAGCTAATGACCTTGGAAAAATTTTTCAAAAAATGCGAAAGTTTTGACGTTGCGTATTTGCTACTCAGAGTAGAATTACACTCGAGCTGAGCGTTATTAACTTAGTTTTTTGACATTTTATCTTTTTAAAATTTTTTTTGTGAAATTGTGCACTTTCAAAAGGGGGGAGACTGGTCCCCCTAACCCCCCCCCCTGACTGCGTCGGTGATCGTCGAACTCTTTATAATGAGAGTTTGAATTGGATGATTTCATCCGCTGTTGCCAATTCTTTACTTTCGCATAAAACAGAAATGTATCGAAATTTTCTTCCGCCAAAACTGCCCCGATTTGGACAAGGAAAGGGTGTTTTCATTAAAATCGCATTGGTCTCTGTAAGGTCACTGAAATTGTAAATATTATTTGGTCTGAGAAAACTCTTACCGGTAGGCAGAGGTGGGCAAAGCGCAATTAGAACCGCAAGTTCAGCACTCGCAATTGCGGAAGTTGCGTTGCTCACCATAGTCTTTAAAATTTGTTGCGCTTTCAATTTTTTTTTTTTTTTGGTTAATCACGCAATTCTATAGATCGAACTTGATTTTGTTCCATTTCGATCGTAATATTGATAAATGTCGGCCTTCTTTAGCAAATTATTTACTCTCTGTCTTAAATCGCAAAAAATTCGGTAAGCTTATATGCACTGTGTAGCAAAATTTCAATTGCGGAAGATAGGTTGCGCTTTAACTCAGGAATGTGGAAGCGCAATTTTTGAATCGCTTCCGCTTCCACCACTTGATGACATATTTTTTGGCAAAACATTTTTTCAGATAAGTCAACGTAAAACAGCTTTGTTATCATCCTCTTGAAAACATCATGTAAAACCAAACAATATAATTGTAATCAGTGGTTTGTCATCGCAAGGATCTGCGCTTGAGTGTAGTAAGGTCAATTCTGATAACGAGTGATTATTTGGGGTCTGGGGACGGATTTTCCAACGCTCGGGGTAATAACTTCTTTCAAAGCGCAAATCTTTATATGGTTATAAAATTAGGTAACCTAGGGGCAAAGCTTGGACATTATTTTGCAGAATTTTGTTGTTTTTTTAATAACTTGTTTTTCGCAAGTGGCTGGCTCCAAAACTTTGCTAGCAACGTGTATTTTTAGGACAGCAAAAAAAAAAAACATTGCAAGAGTTATGCGCCAGGATGGTGGTATGGTACGCCTCAATTTTTGCTAAAAAGTACGGTACACATTTTTTGTGAAGGTGCGGTACGCTGTTTGAATCAGGGATGCGGAAGCGGTTAATTTTTTGAGGAAGCGGAAGCGCTTTGGTGAACGAGGTTGAAAGCGAAAGTGTTGAAAAGGAGCTGGAAGCGGAAATAATTTTTAAAATCAGGCGCTTCTGGATTTTCAAACTGGCTACAACCGCTAGGGTAAAATGTAACAATGAATGATAAAGAATCGACAAGACGACAACATGTCAACATAAGTCAAATAAAATAGCTTACAAAGTAAACTTGCCTGTTTTTTAAACTAAATACAATTAGGTGTTTCATACTGAGCAGGGATGCGGAAGCGGTTAATTTTTCGCGGAAGCACTTTGATGAAAGAGGCTGGTAGCGGAAGCATTAAAAATTTGACTGCTTCCACATCCCTGGTTTGAACGTACGTGCTAAATGTACCGTATATCATGCAAGTACGTTACGTCGCAAAGTTTGCAACTCGCTTACGACCCTACGTACCGTACTCGTGTTAGCATGATGCTTTGTCACGCGTCAGTAAATTATTTATGACCCGAGTTCTGAGTTGTAGTCAGGGGTGGCGAAACCTGGGGATATATCCCCCCATATAATTTGACTATGGTCTGTATTTGAGAGCTAGATGATCTTTGGTCTTCACTTGATTTCGAGAAGAAAAAGTCTTCAAATTTCGGTGAAGACCTTTTTTTATTTATTTATTTATTTATTTATTATTTACTGGCAATTCAGTAGTCCGACATGGTCGGGATGCATACGCAACAACGTTTGGAAAAAAAAATACACAACGATTACCGGTACATTTTATTTGGTCTTCACTCCATTTTCTCAAAAGCGTGTTGCACGTTTGTCATATTTTATTCACGTGAAGAAAATAGAGGTCGAGCTTCATCCCCCAATGTTTAAAATAGGGTAAAATTGCAAATTATTCCCCCAATGCTCAACATAAATCGGTACAACCGGCTGGGATTGTTTGTTCCCCTCCCCTTTCTTCCCCAAGAACTAAAGCCACAAGGCGTCACATGAGTTGAAAAGCTCCAAACATGGCAAAACTGATATTCATGAATTCTATTTTAGAATATACCGGGTGATTTTAGATTATTCTATTTTAGAATATACCAAGAAAACCTCCATAAAAATAACCTGTTCAACCAGCTTGTGATGCAAACGCCAACAGGGACGTGAAGTCGCGTAATTAGCATCACAAGCTAGTTAAACAATCAGAATTAGCATCACAACCTTGTTCTGTTCGACAAGCTTGTGATGCTAATCAAGCAACTTCACTTTGCTGTTGGCGTTTGCATCACAAGCTGCTTGAACAGAAAAAGGCTTCGATTCTCAGTGAGGTGACAGCCGTCACGTTCTTGTCTCCATAACTTTCTTGCACCATAAACGAATTGAAGGACGTGATGGTGAGTCTCTTCCATACTTAGTTCTAATGTCTCACTGAGTCTAAACATCTGATTTTGACTCAATAAACCAGGATACACATTGCGCTGTTTCTTGAGGAGTACGGTAGTCATTTCAGATTTTATGGTGGTTCATGTTACTCAATCCTTACACTTGTAGAAATTTTATCTACAACACATAAAAATTTTATCTGAAACAATAAATTTTAGTGTCAATAAAAACTATGAAATACTGATTACATAAAACAACCTTTACTGCGTTATCTCATCATTTGACGTTGTAGTAATTTTTTTAATTGTTGAGACTTTATGGACATCCTGTATATGCAGTTAAACCGTTTTTTTAAAGCGCGCAATACGAGAACTTTCAAAAAACCTTAGCAATTTTTATCTACGTACCGTACCTCTCAAGTGCGGTATGTTTAGAGCAATGCGCTCTTCAACCAGTGTGCACGGTGCACCAAAAGTGTTAGAGGTACACCACTACGAAAGGGTACACAAGGGTGCATCACAAGCTTACCGACAATATACGCAGAACCTTTAAAAAAATGTTAACAAAAATGAATCATGATTAGACAAACTGACAGGTGATAACCATAAGTTTGAAACTAGATAAACACATTTTTGTAGCAGCAGGGAAATTGTTAAGCATCAGACCTTTTCCTGCTATTTTGTTTTGAGCAGTTGTGTATTTGTGATTCATGCACTTGCATAGCCTACTAAAAGAAGACGGCCGCACACGTCACCTAACAGCGAGAAAATTAGAAGGGCAACTTTTGCGCGTCGCTTTGTTTACTAAACAGGCAAAAGTTGCTCTTCTAATTTTCTCGTTGTTAGGTGACATGTGCGGCCGTCTTCCTTTGGTAGGCCATGGTAGTTGCGATAGGATACAAAATTAGACCACAATCGCCAGTAGACGAGTTTGAAGCATCTGTAGGTTTACGGTTACGGCAGTCTACTAAATTAAACCACAAACACCAGGCCTGCACAACATACGGCCCGAGAAGTCTTTTATTGCGTCCCTCGAAATTGTTTCATGTGATTTCAAGCAATCCATAAGTGTCATATTGTGAGTTGGTGTCAGATACAATTGTGTGTATGTGTGTAAAACAGAAATCTACGTTTTAATCACATACCTTTGTGGCAGAAGTTTTCTAAAAAAATTACCTCTGTGCAGTAGCGTAGCCAGGGGGGGGGGGGCGGGGGGGGGGCTCGAGCCCCCCCCATTGGCTTGTGAAGTATGCAAAATCGCATGTTTTTTGTTCTTTTGAGGCCGATTTTCTGTGAAAAATGGAAAATAGCCCCCCCCTTACGAAAAGAGCCCCCCCTCATACGTTTGAACTTGCGAAATTGGAAGAAAAATCGCCCTGAATTTTGGCGAAGACCTTTTTTTTTTTTTTTTTTTTTTTTGGAGATCACCTGAATTTGGGCGGAAAAACGTTTGAATTTTGGATTTCGGCCGAAAAATCACTCTGAATTTTGGCGAAGACCTTTTTTTTTTTTTTTTTTTTTGGAGATCACCTAATTTTGGGCGGAAAAAACTTTGAATTTCCGATCTTTCCGAGACATTTCATCTCAAATTTCGGACAAATCGTGTGAAACTGATTCAAGGTCAATGAAAATTCGAGTCAAGGTCGTATGCACACTTCTCACTCTTTCAAAATAGCCCCCCCCTTTTCCAAATCCTGGCTACGCGCCTGCCTCTGTGGCAATACCGAGTTGCATCAAAATTTTTTTCAGACTTTTCTTTTTCGCATGGCTTCATGACAGAACATGGATGCAATTTTCAGATACAATTGCTTCCGCTTCTTGAAGCACATCTTAAATTGCTGCAAGAAAATTTTGAGAAGTATGTCACTGTTGAACAGAATACTACGCTACACTTGGTGCTAATTCTTGGATATTACACTCTTTCATTTATGATAGTATTACTACTGAAACCGAACATTTAAATGATCTTCAATCAAATTTCGACCTGAAACCCTTATTTAAAGAGACATCATGTACTGAATTTTGGGGGCACCTACTGAATGTGCCAGAATACAGAAGCAGAGCAAAAGCGGCAATTTCTGTTTTCCTTCAAATGCCCACAACGTATTATTTGTGCGAAAATGGTTTTCCGTTTTTGTGTGAGATCAAATCTCACCAAAGAAATTTAATCATGTAATATCAAACAAGATTTACCAAAAGATGAAGCAGGTACAGTTTTATAGTCTACTAATAAACGCTCCAGGTCGTGCTTAGTTTTCGTTACTTGAATATACAGTGGAAACCGGCTATTACAAAACCTCAGCGGAAGTGAAAAAAAGTGTCTTCGAAAGCGAATTGTCGCTGCAATGGTAGAAATTGTGCCGTTAGAAATACTGTCGGAATCACCAAAATTGTGTTGTTAAAAAGCGAATTGTCGTTTTAGCCGATGTCGCAATTAATATTCAGTTTCCACTGCATCTGCCTTCTTCTTCAAAACAATCTTAAAAGAAGACTAGAAGAGTTTTTTTAGGGTAATTAGGTAGTGGGTGGTATGTTTATTGTGTATTGGTTTCTGGTTGCGATCTGTAATACTAAATTTTTTTCTTTTTTTTTTCTTTACGCTGAGGTATGCAAATATTATTCTTTTCAGTTGTCTTTTGTTTTTTTGCCTTTGGCTATCATAATCGTTTATGCTACTATAGTTCAGGTTAATGCGCTTCAGGACGAGCTTTTAGGGAATAGGTGCAGCCGATCCTTGGCTTGACCTTAAAATGAACAGAGTTCGACGTTGCGCTGTCGGTCATTCCTTGATGGGACCGACTTATAGGCATGCCAGGGCCTTTTTTTTAAATGCAAATATTTTTTTTATGTAAACATTGTTCAGTTAACAACACCGCTAGATGTAATTGTGGGTGGATGCTTGGGTGTGATTTTTTTTCCCGCCTACAGCAACATCTGAAGTCGCAGGCCCGCCTCGGACTGGGCTGTTTTTGATTGAGGTTGGTGTAATTAGGGTTGGGTGGGTAACTTTAACCTAAATTTAGTATGTTTTGTTGTTCGGCCAGGGTGTGGCGTTGGATGTGCCCAGTGGCGCCGGGGACCAAAAGTGGGCCCGGGACTAGCTCAGATGTGACAGATTTTCGGTTTTGTGAAGTTCAAAATAGACGGAGAAAATGCTGTAATTTGGTCCGGAAAATGATGCGACCTCAAAAAAAAAAGGTCTTCACCGAAATTCCAACGTTTTTTTTGGCCGAAATTAAATGATCTCAAAAAAAAGGTCTTCATACTTCACATGCTACTTTCTCAGTGTCATTTGCATTTCGATGGGCCCCCTCTCGAGCTCATGGATCCTCTGCTGGGCCCGCTGAAGCCCATGGGCCCCCTAAAGTCCATGGGCCCCGGGGTCATTGTACCCCCTGCCTCCCCTCTCGGCGTCCCTAGATGTGCCTTTGGGTGGGGAGAGTGTGTTGTTGAAGTGCTTACCCTGCTTTGTGTCATTTTGTATTATTATTTATTGCCAAGCTAAAGTTTACACCTGTTTCTGTTAAGTATTGCTATAGATACAGTTGACTTAGATGATCATATGGTCTTTTCAGTGATTCCTTCCTGCGTGCTTTTAGCGTTTGGTAAAAAAACTTGACTTGACTTGACTATTACACCTATATCATTAAGGAGTAGCCCAGAGACCACCGTCATTTTGGCAGAATATCAAGCGTCATTCTGGCAGAAAGTGTTGCTGCAAAAAACGCAGAAACAACTTTACGTCATAAACCTTTTGCTGTGTTGCCAATCGCCAAAAGTCAAATGAGACATTACGTCTTAACAAAAATTTAATCATCAATCACAATCAAATGAAAAATAATCATGATGCCAAAATAAAAAAAGTAATCTAAAAAGAAAAAAAACAAACTTCACCAGATCAAACTGAAACCAAAAAACAAAAAACGAAAAAAAAATCAACTAACAATACCTCGCAACAAATTACCAGTAACTCAGGCACAACTCTAAATTCCAACCAAAACTGGGGAGCCAATAGAACGATTTCAAGAAGGCCGTCCGTTATTGGCAAAAAGCTTCATTTTGGGGTGGAATTTTTCAATTTTTTCCCATTTAACTGTCCGACGTGGCCCGAGATCTGGGTTGGGATGCATCTGGTAGCGCACGAGCCCCTCTACCACACACAAGTCTAAGACAACGATACCTTTTCAAACCGCGTCGCAGCAAATCGGTTTAAACAAAGCCGTCCGTTTTTGCCAAAAAACGCCATTTTGGGAGGGAGTTTTCAATTTTTTCCAATTTAACTTTTCGACGCGCCCAAGATCCGGGTTGGGATGCATTTGGTAGCACACGGGCCCCTCTACCCAAAGGTGTAGCCAGGGGGCCTAGGGGGCCCGGCCCCCCCCAATCAAAATACCACTACCGACAAAAAATTATAGGCAACATAGCCTAGCGTATGATATATAGTTGCAGTTTTTTTTTCAGTAATTACGCACATAACAGTAATTAACAATATCAGTAATATAAATGACAACAAGGGAGTCCCGGGGCCCCTATAACTAGCAACCAGGGGGCCCTTACTAACAACTAAGGGGCCCTTACTAACAACTAAGAGGCCCTGGGGCCCTTAACCGACAACCAGGGGGCCCCGGAACCCCTAACTGAAAACCAGGGCCCCCTGGGTCCCTAACTAGCAACCAAGGGGCCCCAAACCAACTACCAGGAGGCCCCCTAAATGACAACTAGGGGCCCCAAACCGACAACCAGGGGCCCCTAATTGACAAACAGAGGACCTTGGGACCATTAACTGATTACCAGAGCCCAGGCCTAATACCGTAGTTTTTATAACTATTAGGCTGTTAGGCCTAATAGTTTAGAGCTAATACTAATACTATTAGACCTAAAACTATTAGGCCTAATAGTTTAGACGTAGTTAGGCCTAATAGTTTAATAAGATTACAGTTGCCTAATAGTTTAGAGAACTGTGGTTTTGGTGGGAAGAACATATATATATATAGCCTATATATATAATGTCACAAAAGGAGTGTGTGCCTATGAACGTGCACAGATAAAAGCCGAAATACAATATAAAAATCAACCATAGAGAATATTGTATATACCATTACTTTGTTTCTATCTTAATGTTTTAAGATATAAGTACTTTTAGTACAAACAGCATCAACTCTTTGCCGTGTTCCTAATGTTTAAAGTCCGTTAACATTGAAGATCAAAAAGGACAAATTAAAGCAAACAAACAACAAAAGGCAGAACAGAAATTTTAGCAAGCAAATAGCGCATGACAAAAACAGGCAAGTCAGAACCACAGCATTGCTAGCATGTGGTATCACACAAGTAAGGTTTACTCAATCCAGCCACGAACTAACTTAACACAACCACAGTAATAAGATTACCCTACTCCTTACAAATGTAAGATTACCCAACCAAATATTAACCACAAACAATGCAAAACAAACAAACAAAAAAAAAAATTGCATTCTACAAAAAGAGACACTGCAGAGTGAGGGTTAGCTAACAACTGAAGATAATAAGCATGACATCCTAATATCATAAACGATGAAGAAAAAAAAAAACAAACAGCAGAAGAACAGCAGAAGGATATTAAACAGTGTCGATGAGTTACCACTCATGTACTGTAGTAAGCTAGGCTACTAGATTATTGCATTAATGTAAGCCTCAAGTTGGGAAGAACAAAACAAAGAGTTTCCAAAAACTTTTTTTGGGGGGACATCTTTTTGTATTTGTTGAATATCTTAGCAAACGCAGCCCTAAAATCAAAACAAAAAATATCAAAAATTATAGTTCAATTTTAGCTTTTGTAAACCACCGGAATTGGCTGGATGATTCACCGCCTTTAAGGTCTGAGCTTCAAATCTCGGGCCGGTCATTTCAAGTGCAGTTTTGCAAACCGCTCGCCACTGCTGCAACATTTTTTCCAAAGGAGATGCATTGGGAGACGGGGTCAGACATACAAGTGGCGGTGGCGCCACCTCCAAGCTCAGGTGGCGCCACTTGCAGCTTCAGGTGGCGCCACTTCTAAGTTCAAGTGGCGCCACCTCTAAGTTTAGGTGGCGCCACTTGCAGCTTCAGGTGGCGCCACTTGCAGCTTCAGGTGGCGCCACTTCTAAGTTCAGGTGGCGCCACCTGAAGCTTCAGGTGGCGGTACCAAAATCACAGGTGGCGGTACTAAAATCACAGGTGGCGGTACCAAAATTTATTAGTACCGCCATCTGAGAATTGAAGTGGCAGTTGAGATTTGAGGTTGTTGATTTATTTATCAACTCACAAGGCTAAACTGAGAAGCAATGGAAAGTGAATGTTAGAAATTCTAGAAGATAGGCTAATGTTTAATGAAGCAGTGAAGTGTTTAAGCAGTTTTATTGGCATAATGTGTAGGCTAATGCTGAATGAGGTTGAATTGGGAATTGATTAGGCCTATGCGTGTAGATTACTGGTCATAAGCATAGCTTACTGTTTTTAAGGAGTGAAGTGTCAAGAATGTGGGACGCAGATTTATTGGGGAAATCCGAGGCAAATGCCTCTTGACTTTTACTTGTAGGTTTTTACTATTTGTAGGCTACTGTGTTAGTAGTACTGTAGCCTACCCTTTCAGCCTTTCTCAGTTCTGAGTTTCTGGCCATAGTCCAAATCCAGGCTTTGATGAATGATGAAGATAAGCACTTGTATTAGGATGCTACCTTCCTGTGTAGCAACTTTGGAAGATTGAAAGTCACTGTTTGGAAACTGAATAGAAAGAAGTGCTGTTAATTAGTACGGTAATTTTCTAGCCTATGTGTTACCGTATCTGTTAGCCTATCGCTACAAGTGATCTCATCACAAAAAATAGATTTCATCACAGTGATTTGGCCATAAAGTAGCCTAGGGGTTTTAAAGCAAGATACTAGCTCCGAGGATGCTAGAGTAGTCTAGTTTAATGTCTGCCTTTTTCAGTCAATGCTTGAATTGTAATAATGCAATGGCACAATTGCGATACAATTGCAAGGTAAGCTTTTTTTGTCTTCAGAATGTCGCAATCACTGTGTGACGAGATCACTGGCAACCTAACCTCCATTATGGTTAGACTAGGCTTACACAATATATCAGATTCAGATATTAGTAGCTCTTGTACAGGGTTAAAAGTTGATGCTGTTTAAAAGCAAAGTAAAGACAAATCGATATCGATAATTCACACAAGAAGCAAAGAATTGTGATACAGTAGGCTACCATAGTTGTTATCAGAATCAAAAAGCAAAGACTGTAAAAGCAACAAAAAGCAAAGATATCAAAAACAAAAAGCAAAAATTAGTAATCCACTAATCGATGCTAAATTGCGAACAAAAATTTATATTCTGTTTTTCACTAGGATGCACTGAAATATTTGCTGTATTGACCATTAAATGTAACTTGTGAGAGGAAAAACTGGTATCATTACTGTAGCCTACTATAAAGGATATGAAAAATATGCTTTTAGGATGGGAAGAGATTTGGCGAATGTTCCATTCGCACAGACATTTTGAAATAAAGCCTAAAAAACTAACCCTTAGCCCTAACCCTAACCTTAACCCCAGTTCTAGCTGTAACCCAAAGCCTAACCTAAACCCTAATCCAAACCTATAAGCATAGGTGGGCAAATTAATGCAAAACGTTAGCTTTATTAACCACTAGTTTGTTAACAAACTTCATACCTTCGTTGACGTTAATCAGTTATTTTCTGCGTTAATTAACAGAAGTTAATAAAGTCTGTTAATTCGTTAATACTTTGCGTGTAATTTACATTTCTTTTTATTCGCTGGCTTCTAGAACACGTATTGATGCTGTTGAGCTGATTGTAAGGAAATATTTATTGCTAAGGTGCTCTTTTTTGTTTTGGAAGTTGCATTTTACAGTCTAATAAAACTCATACAAATATGCAACAAGTGTTACCAGTGCAAACTGTTTTTTACTAGTACGATGAATGAATGGTGCAAGATATTACCAATGAAAACCATAACTGAAGTTGACAAAACTTAACGGAAGTTGACAAAACTTAATGGAAGTTGATTTAGTCCGTTAACATGAAAAAAACTTTTTAACGGATTAACAAGTTAATGAAAAAGTCAGCTTCATTGTTAACAATTAACGGACTTGTGCCCACTTATGCCTATAAGTGTAATAATCAAAATAAAAATTTCCAAAAAAGAGTAACGTCACTAGAATCTTTGTTTATTTAACCATGCGTGTTCCATTCGCCAAGTCACTTCGCTTAGGATAATTATAAAGAGCAAGATGTAGCATAAGAGAAATGAAACAATGTAACCTTAGGCAGACTCAACCAGAATAAAAGTTAAGTATATATAAAGATTCTACCAATCAATAACCTGTAAACAAAAAGCATAGAAAATAAAAGGCAATAATCCATGGAAAAAATTGAAACAGGAAAGCTAAGCATCTGTGATGATTGATAACCCAAAAGCAAAGAATGTATTATACCAATAGTATCGATTATCGATTACTACCGGTAATCAATATTTCCAACCCTGCTCTTGTGCCTCTTCATCAAAATGCTACTTTTGATTTGAGTGTTGAAGAGCTTCCTTTTCGAGTAAAGAGAGTTAGACCATGAATTGAATACGGACTGACAGAGACTGACATGCAAATTGTTAATTGTATTATAGATTTTGCTCAGGATAATACCAGATTAATCCCTTTGCGGGTAGAAGCACTTCAGTTAGCAGGTTTGTAGGTTAGCTAAGTTGATCACAAGCTTAACATCAAAGGTGGAGTCAAGGACACAAGGCTCGAGGCCAAGGACACCAAAAAAATCTGAGGCCAAGGATGGGAATGCTCTAGGTCTAGGACCAAAGACACAATGCGGAAGTGTTCTCCAACTAACAAAATAAACGGTCTTTGCTCAAAATTTTTGCAAAACGCAGGCGATCTCAAAAAAAGGTCTTCGCCCACAAATTCGCAACTTTTCCACAAAATTCAATCGTCAAAATTTTTTTTTTTCAAGTTCTCTGGCGTGTTCCAAGAAAAAACAACATTGCTCATGACCTTGGCCCGTTTTCAACATGTCATAAAATAGTGCTGTCCTCAAGCTGAGAACAGGACATTTTCAAGGACTTGTGTTCAAGGCGAAGGACTTCAAATTGTGTCCTCAAGGACGTCCTTGAGGCCAAGGACTCCACTTCTGCATAACATATTGCATTTTTTTTCAATGTTTAGGTACTATTTCTGCTGTTGTTATACTTGTGAAATCTATGTTTTATGTATTGTTTTTTGCTTTTTCTCTTATGTAGTGTTTGCTGGATTGTAATATATGTTTAAGTCATCCCCAGTTTATTTCTATTGAATTGGTTACATTTGTAATGTTTCTTCTGACTTAATTAATTGCTCATTTGATTAAAATTGCATATTGGTGCAAATAGAATAAAAATAATAAATGCACAAACTTATTCTGATCTGTGGTGCTAGTACTTAGAAGAGTATTTTTATTTAAGGCAGTGGCTATTTTGCCTGCAGAGGCTAAATAGCCCCATTTTATTTTGCAATTAGGAGGCAATATAGTCCTAAACGCTACCGGTATCTTGCCTCCAATGTCAAAATAGCCCTAACCTTAACCCTAAGCTTTACCTCAACCCCAACCGAAACAGAGAGAAAACACTATTTTGCCTCTAAGAGGCAAAATAGCCACTTCCTTTATTTAAATCTGAAATATCAACCCTGATCTTATGGTTTTTTAGATGTCTCTCATCATTTTGTATTTATCTGTGGTTCTGTGTATGTCTGAAATCTGAAGTAAATAAATCTGTCACTTCTTTAGTTTATTTCTGAAGCTTTTACTAATTTGTGACTTTTTTTGACTTGATAAAGAACCTTGGACTATTACACATTTGTTTATGTTTGATTTTATGATAGGCAGTATCTAAATACTGCAAAATGCATGATGGCAAAAGGCTATCCAATTCCATGAAGAGCTTTTGTAGTTGACTGCAGATTTCTTGCAGGTTTGCATAAATTTTTATTGTAAATGTTTTTTCTGCTATCTCAAACAGTCAGATTTCCATCTAACTGGCTAATGGTGTTTGATAAGTAATTAGATATATTTCTCAAGTTAAATTAATAAGATTAGTAAGTCAAATGTAAACATTCAAAGCAGTCTGTGTTTCCCTTACTAGATCATGTTACTAGCACGAAAGTTTTTATTTACTTACAGAGAATGCAACACTACAGAAAATTCTATTATTTGGCACTAGTGAAAATTGTTGGCTTTGTGAAACATATATAGTTTTTGTTGTATTTCAATGTGTTTTGATCTCGTCAAAACTATTAGACAGCATCTATAGATTATAATATATAAAGAAATCTTTTACCATTCTCTGACTATTATTTTTTAGGTTTGCTATTCTCTTGCCGGCCTGATTTTGCATGGATCTTTCAACCTCAATGGAATGTCGGCAATGAAATTATTAATCAGGTAATTTTTTTGGCTATCACATACTCGGTATCTTGTTTTGTGTTTGTCCACTCGCACATTTCAAAAAGAAAGATGTTTTACCTTTTTGTTATTTATCTAAAGAATCTTCCTGCTGATTTTTATTGCAAAATTTTTATTACATAAACTAAATTCATACCAATGAGTTTTTTTGGCAAGCTTGGCACTATCTTTGTATTTGGAGATGTAGGGACAAGAATATCCCTGTTCAGGGCAGGTTTGTTTCATTTAAATCATTTAATAAAGATAGCTCAAAATTAATTAAAAATTTTGTGTTGAAATTGTAAAATCTCAATAATTTTTGGTTGCAAAACAACTTTTTCGTTCCACAACAGTCGATATTTTTCTAAAATTAACCTTTAGTCACTAGACAGAATTGAATGCGCCAAAACCATTTTAGCAAGCAATGCTACTACTGACTGTAGTGACGTATTTTGCAGAGGTGGAGTCCTCGAGGACGTCCTTGGCCTCGAGGACGTCCTCGAGGACAGATTTTGAAGTCCTTGGCCTTGGCCTTGGCCTCGAAGGTCAAGTCCTTGGCCTTGGCCTCGAGGCCTCAAGTCCTCGAAAATTGGCCTGTCCTCGGCTCGAGGACAGCACTATTTTTTGGAATGTTAAAATTTTGTGGAGCGGTTGAAAAATTTTTTGGAAAGCGTTTTTTCGTGGAGATCGCTTGAAAAATTTTTGTGAAGACCTTTTTTTTTTTTTTTTTTTTTTTTTTTTTGGAGATCGCCTGAAAAATTTTTGTGAAGACCTTTTTTTTTGGAGAGCACTTGCGCTTTGTGTCCTTGGTCCTTGGCCTTGGCCTCGAGCATTCCTGTCCTTGGCCTCGAGAGTGTCTGTCCTCGGAAAGGCTGTCCTTGGCCTTGGCCTTGGCCTCGGATTTTTTTTGTGTCCTTGGCCTTGGCCTCGAGCCTTGTGTCCTCGACTCCACCTCTGGTATTTTGTATAAACAATAAACCCAAATTTTTTTCAGGTAATATGATTGATATTGATTTAAAACATCATTCCATCACTCAGTTAACAAAATATTAACTGTAATATCTTCCAGTAACTGCAGTGTTTTCCTTAACAGTCTGCCGGTTAAAACAGATACTGCTGGCATCATCAATTTGCGCACTAGACCGATTATGAACCAAAATATTATTTCCATATAATATCGCATTAGAAACAACTGTTTTCAAAAGGATCCCATAAAGAAATATGACTGCGATTATGGTTAGTTGTACGGTACTAATTTGATCCTTGAAAAACTGAAAAGTGAAGTTGCCAGTTTGTAACAATTTAGATTCTAACCTTACTTGCAATTGAATCAGGGTATACTGCTTTAGAAGGTGACGTTCTCTTACGTCATAGGAGCTAGGCCTATTGACTCGCTAAACACGTTTGACTTGCAACGACATTTAATTTCCCACAGTTACTGCTCTTTGATTGAAAACATGTATGGTACGGTAGTTAATAAATAATTGAACTTTTTTTTTTTCAGAAACAAAATGTTGCAACACGGTAGTGGAAAAAATCTTGTTCTGATGTATCAGTATATGATGGAAGGAAAGTTTGATACCGATGTCCTTATTGACAGGTTGCAGAAGAGCAAATTATGAGAACAGCATCATTGTGGAATCTTGATCAAATGTTTGCCGCATTAAACCTATTTTACTAGAGAGAAGCAGAAAAAAGTGCTCCTTTTCTCCAAACCAACTGAACTTCCAATCAAATTTTGAAACTTCGTCGTGAATTCCAGTAGTTCGCACAGCAAACTAAAGCCGTTGCCCTTCAAATTGAGTATCACTGGACTCTGCCTAATTGATCTGATACACATCATCAACAATACATAGACACAAATCTATAATTCCTCTCTTGAAAAATCAGTATACTTTTGTTCTAACCGAGATATCGGAACGATCATAAGTTATGGTACTTTTTTACCGGCTATTTATTTAGACGCAATGTGGATAGTGTGACTCACTATTGCAGTATGTTGTATATAATTATATTAATGCATATGTATCGATTACAAAATTGTTATTATCTTGATACTATGACCAGCTGCCGCTTGAAAGGGTTTCTGGACACGGTGAGGTTTTATTTTCAGGGTGGTTTTTCTTTCCTCATCTTGCTCCGTTGAGCTAAACATAGTTTTGGCCGGTTGCGCCTTTCATTGACCACCTACGTAACCGTGCTTGGCCTCGCACTGGTCACTGCCCCCATTCTTTTTTCTTTATCAATTATTTGAACAAGTACTGCAGCCGTTAGATTGACGTACATCGTGTGTGCCTTCATGTGTATGTTGATGAGTGTGATTCAGTGCCGTCGCTATCGGGGGGCAGGAGGCCGTGACCCCCTAACGGCCGCTTGTGCCGCTATCCCTATTTTGGTTTACTCAAAATATTGTTTTTGAAACATCACGCAACGACAAGACAACAAACAATGATGGAAAAAAGATAATTAACGTTCAAACATAATTCTCTTTGGACGTTTTCTCGATTCTTTGCGAAATCGCTCGCAACCAACTGCTGTACATTAATCTGACGCAATATTCCGTCTTAATTACACGCCTTTACGGATATGTCGCAGAGAGGAGTAAGCCTGCAGAATGGTTACCGGTCCTTCGTTAGTGATTACGACATGAAACAATACGGTACGTGAAAACAATTTTTTCTGTTTTGATTTTTAGAGCACACTCAAGATTTTGAGGTCACAGTCAGTGGCGCGACCAGGGTGAAGGGGCTTAAGCCCTCTTTGCCAAGTCACTTTGAAACCTCCAAATACGAGCGTTTAAACGTATTTTAGACTTGACCTGACGTAGGAGAAGGCTGAAAGTGCTTAGCAATTTAATTCTTTTAAATGACTTCTGAAGTTTAGCAATTTAGTTAATCATATGGCTTAAAAAAGTGCGAAGTGTGATTAAAATGGCGTTAAAATCTCTATATTTTTGCTGCATAATCGTAAAAATCGCCCAGCGGCTGGATGCTCCGCCTCCAGGCCCCCTTACTCAATCACTAAATATTTAGTGACTATGCCTTTTGTGATACGTTTGAGTTGCATCAGTTTGCTTAGCATCACTGGGGCTTAATCAGGCAGTGTTTGTGCAAAAAAACAAAACTTTTGCTTCACTCCTCTTTCCAAAATCCTGGTTTCACGTCTGGTAGCATTCACTGCTGTAGATAGATTTTTCGAGCAATTATGGGCCGCTGACGAAACTAGCTAAAAAAACCTGCCGGCCTTGTTTTACAATTGTGCATAATTGTAGCCGTACAAAATCTGAAGGTCAGTTTTTATAAGCAAACTTTAGTGCCCCCTTACTTCATTTGCTCTAACGACGGCAGTGGTGTGATTGATGAAATAATTAGGCCTACATTATACATACTTCAACTGGTGTGACAGGTGTAGCAACCTTGCCAATAAAAATCGCTTTTTTGTCTTAGATTCTCTACATGTTTTAACGTCTGACGATGTGTGTTTTTCCTGATTCTACGTCTTATATTGTGTTACTATACATTCGCTGTTGTTGTGGTAGTAAAGAGTAAAAAGATTGAATGAACACTGGACAACAACTAAGAGAGTCGGAGCCGAATTACCAAAGTTTAAGGAGTTTTACTTCAGTTATATACTTAACTTTAGTAACCTTTTTTTGGACGTTTTTCGCTTTGATTTTCAAGTATTTTATGATTTATATTGAAAAAACGTGACAAACTTAGTAGCGTATGTCATCAACTCACAATTTAAGTTTGTTAAAAAAGCGAATCGGCAACCCTAATTTGGTGTTCCTACGAAACTAAGTTTAAATCCCAGTAGCATTATTTCTTTCTACAATTAGCTTACTTCTCGGTGTACAAAACTACTGCAGCGAAGAAACACTGGTGCTTGCTATGTGGTAGATAACGGCCAAACTGTCAGTTAACTCAGAGCGGTACATGGACATGCTGAGGCGACGCTTCATTCCAGCCATACAGAGGTAGAGGTTTGATGACATAAATGCAATTGTTTTCCAACAGAATGAGGCGCCTTCTCATTATTCCAACCTTCTAAAACAGTACTTTCCAGAGGACAAGTTATTTTCGAGGACAGACAATCCATGGCCTCCGCATTTCCCCACATCTTATTTCCTCAGACTACGTCCTCTGGAGTTACTTCCAAGATCGGTTTACGAAAATAATCCTTCAACAATTGAGAAACTGTTGAAAAACATCAAATGTGAAATCAGGAAATTCCGGGAGACATGTTGGAGCGCGTTATTGACAATTTTAATGAAGGGTGGCAGGTGTCTCAAAAGCGTGGGGCTTGGGTCAAACATTTCAATTACCGGTACTAGGAACTTGAGGAAAAAACTAGACATTTCGCTAAAATTAATGCCTCTACCTGCTTTAAATTTATTTGTTAAATTGGCGATTACTCAAACATTCTAGCGAAAATTACATATCATAAAAAGATACTTTTCGAAATCGGTTTTGTTGAAATGAGAACTACTTAAGGTAATAAAGATGTGCCCCAACCCTTGTTTCACTATTAGCGAAAGTAGATTTAACTTTAGGCAGGGGTATCCCTGATTTTAGACAGTAAAATGGAAATAATAAATATCCACGCAATTTTCTTTCGCTGTTTTGAGGGTCAAGACTACGGTTTGAGTTGGGGTTCGATTCGAGTTTGGCTTCAATTGAACTAAATAGATGGAAACTACCGTAGGGTATATCTATAGTTTACACCAGTACTTAAACTGTGAAATTTTGCATGGGGGGACGCTTTTGAAAGCTTGACCAAACGCATTCAGAATGCGAAAGAACTTCAGCAGAAATTCTGCAATACCGTCCCTGAAATCAAGCGAAGACCAAAAAAAGGTCTTCGCCGCATTTTAGGAACCTATTCGGCCAGAATTTGTGGATTTGTTCTGACCGGCTCTTTTTGGTCTGGTCAACCAGCGCTCAAATCTCGATTGGGGGACGCCAAATCCGCAATTGGGGTACGTGTCCCCCCCTACAATTTAAGTACTGGTTTACACCCTAAAGATATTGAGCTGAAACAGATATTCGAAGAAAGTGCTATGTACATATTGTAGGAATTTGGGTTTGGTGAACCCAATCCTAACGTAAGCTTCGGTAATATGTGAGTTCGTTCTCTTCTTCAAATTAAAACCACAACTTAAAAACTTCCTCATTGTTTAATGGCGGCAAAACAAAAAACTTAAAATCACTGCGGTCCTTACAGGACAACGGCAAAACCAGAAAGAGAATTCCTATTACAATTTACCTGACTCACTGCGTGAGAACCGGCTCACGTGACTGCACAACATTTCCTAAAATGACATGATAATCGCTAGATCGCAAATTTTTAATCAAATCAGCGTTCAGTGCGCGTTTTAAAAACTATTGTTGCGCACTGAAACGGGCTCTTGAGCAAAACACAAATGACTGTGGTTCAATACAGCGCAGAGGCACTACAATATCAAGAGCATTATGGATTCATTCTGTTCCCACCAACTGCCGTATTAAATCGAATGTGGAGGATAGTTTAGAAGTAAAAACCCTTACATCATTCCAGTATTGCGATGCAGCACATGGTATGAAACAACACGATAGCTTCTCACAACGACCTTAAGTTATTGCAATTGCACTAAAATTTGGTTTTGCAGTTCTTCAAAAAGACACAAGAGATATAACGATTCTTGAACAGAAATTTTATTTTAAAAAATTCGATTCAAGATTAAAACTCTAGGCTGCTAACTTCAACACATCATAATTATTATGAACATCATAAAAAAAATTCGGTTGGTTTTCTTGATCTCATTTCAAACACTAGCGGCACATTGGACACTTCCCCAAGGTTCTGCTGAAGTTGAAACGTAAGCAAGTCGCATGATACCAGCGGAAGCAGAGATCACATCCAATCTATGATATTAAAGTAAAATTAATCAATACGATTTGACAATAACAGCAGTGCTGTCAATTTAATTTTTTCATTAAGGTCACAGTATTTTCAAAGAGCTTAGTTCAATCGTAATCATTTGAAAACCTACTTAAAACGACCAAGTTGGAAGTGCACCACGCACATTACCGTATAAAATTGGCGTTAAACACAGTTACAGATTCACCGGGTTCGATTTGCATTAAATTCTTTTTTATTCCTGTAAAGTTTGCTTTAAAGTTCCAGTTAAGGGATTAATTGCCATACCCTAACGGTAAATAAAATCAAAGAGTTATTCTGCGGAAGTACATGCTCCAGCGTTAGTTGTCTCGTGTTAAATCACTCATGCAAAGATGTCGCGTTTCTTAAATGCCCTTTTTTTGAAAAATCAGAAAATTGTGCGTTAAAAAATGTTGAGATTTATCCACGTATTTTTCTTCTGCGTTTTACAGGTTTTAAAATTGTGCTAGAAGTGCCGGTATAGTGACGGCTTACTTTTATTTTAAAAAGTTGATTTACACAGCAAACAGGGCCAATTGAGAGGCCGGGGCCCACATCAATTACCACTAGTAGCCTTACATTTGCGCCGAGTTGCACAAAATAAAAATATTTGTCGTGCAACAAACTAGTTCGATCAACTTTTTCGAAATAGGTTAATCCTGGTATTTTGATGTCACAGACACATCTTTTCTCCAAGAGCAAGAAGTGGGTCGGCATGAAATAATTTCGTGACCACCTTGACATTATAATCATTTATGATTTTCTTTCTCTGCTTAAGCCTGGGGGGGGGGGGGCTAAAAGACTTTATTCTCCCCCTCCATCTCAGCTAAGTCACTTAGGAAGTTTAACCCAAAACTGTAAGCGTTGAAACATGGTTTGGACTTGACTTGAGCGTAAGGGGAGTGCTTTAAGGGGCTACGCAATTCAATTCTTCAACTGGCTTTAAAATCTCAGCAAAATTAGTTCTTTTAGATGACTTGTACAAAATTTGATTCAAATGGCGTTTAAATGGCTATGTTTTCTAAAATATTACAAAACTTGCCCAGATCTGGAGGCGAAGCACAGACCTACGTCTGTGATACGCATACACATCTTTTTTTCTCAGCACGCTGCCCAATTGAGACATTTTCAAGCAAAATTATTTGACCACTGGATTAAAACCCCAATAACAAAGTCTTGGTTTTGCGCCTGCGACGACAAACCTATCGAGCATTTTGTTGAAATAAACTTGATTTTATTTTGGACTATCCTAAGAAGACTGTTATATATTGATAAAACTTATGTGTATGAACGACAAGAGCAACATTTCAAGATAGGGCTGTACCGGGTGTACCCCCTTTATAAAAAAAAATTTAAAAAACTTTATTTTGTCCATTATGTGACAGTCTGGTTAGTGCGGATATGGACATATAAAACTTTGGACAAAAAAGAACTTAGTTTTTCATGGATGAAACCTACAAGACCGGACTAATGTTCATATAAAACCCTGGAGAAATTTTGCTTGCCTTCATTTTTTCCTCATATTGGCTGGTTTTGTCGCAGTTCAATATCGTCCAAAAAATTGCAAACCTGCAAGGCCTAGTATAAACCTACCCGTTTTCGTTTACTCGTTGCAGAACTACTTTCGCCGCAAACAAAACTTACTTCTTTCATTAATCCTGCAAACAGTTTATCTCAGAACATCTAAGCTATTCTGATTGATTGATGCATCTTTATCCTCCGATCACGACAAAGCAACGGTGGTTCTATCATATGGACGAATCCGCACATGCTTAGGAATTGATCATACAGTATTTAGAGCTTTGCAGTTGATATTTGACTTATTTCGGTGTAGATTTGCTGCTCGTTCAAAGCCACCAAGCAGAGATCATCATTATTAAGCGTCTTATCCAAGGACGCAAATCCTTGACCAGGGTGCGGGTTGAGCCCAAGATCATGCAATCAGGGTGGTGGTGGTACTACCCGACCCCTTCCGAGGGATGGGGGTGCAGATGAACTCCGCGACGACCCAACAGTCGGGCCACACCCCAAGGTAAGGACCATAGGTCAAGAATAAAGAGAGAGGAGCCAGAGATAGATTTACGAAGGGGTTCAGAGGCAGGCAGTCGAGGAGGAAATGATTGAGGTCCTGTAAAGGGTGTCCACAGGCACTACAAGCAGAATTCTCCTTCCGACTGATCCTGTGAAGATATGAGGATAAAAGAAGACTGTGGCCATGGCAGCGAAGACGGGAAAGCTCACAGCGAATGGGGCGAGAAAGGAGAAATTCCTCCGAAGAGACTTCGGGGACTTGGAAGTTCAGATGGGAGTGGGAGATGTGACGTCTCCAATTGTGGTATTGGGAATAACAAACTTTGGCAACAACTGGGGGGAGAGGGCATGGGATCGCGTCAGTGGGCAGAGAGGCACCAGCTTTGGCAAGTAAATCCGCTTTTTCATTACCGGGGAGACCTGCGTGACCGGGGACCCATTGGAAGCTCAAGATGGTGTTGTTGGAGAGGGAGGAGGCGAGGGACCAAACATTACAGAGGGACTCAGGCAGGAGATAAGAGGGGGCTGATGAAACGATGGAGAGGGCTGATTGGGAGTTGGTTAGGAAAAGAACTTACTGGAATTTGCACGTTATCAAATGGCTAGTACACCAATCGAGACCTTGCTTGAGGGCAAAGGTTTCAGCTGTGAAGCTGGAGGCAATTGGACCAGTGGAAAAGGACAGGAAATTAACGACGCCTATACCCTCTCGGCCACGCAGCCGACTATACTTAGCAGCGAATGGAAGTCGAAGAGTAGCAGCAGTAGTAAAAGCAAATTTATTTCCAGCCTATACGCGTTGCCGATGGAAGCAAGCAAAGCCATGGCAACGGCCACAGCAAGGATAACTAAATTGACAACCATTTTGTACAAAGCAGCGCGAACTAACAAACTTGATTGGAAATCATCAAGCCAGCTGTACGACATTCCAAAATGATGATACTTGGAAGAATTTATTACTTAAGTTTAGGAACTAAGCGGCGAAAAATTAGACGTAATGTACACGGTGATGCTATGGAATATGGTTGGATACGAATCCATAATCTACTTGTATGTTGTGCAACTGAAATTTCACCTGAATTCCGCAGAATTGCTTTGGCATTGTCGAGACGGCATTGTCACAAACTTTCTACGGAAGACGAAAAGTTAAACGATGAAGGGAGAGCCGGAAGATTTTCCACTATTTTTTCACCTACCTGCAAAACATGAACAAAGTTTGCTGTATTGATTTAAATTAATACAAAAGTTATGGATAATGATGTAGAAATATACGAGGGCAGCCAAAGCTAACGATTTAAAAGGGCATTTATTTAACTTACCGGTAAATCTTTCACTCATGACCAAAAGGTTGGGATAAACCTAAAATGCATTCTCACCAATTTTAATTTTTTACGTCTTGTCGTTTTCAAGATATTGCAGTTCAAAGTTACCTCTTACTTCAGGGTTTCTATTTTGTCAGTATTGTGACAGAACTTTAAATTTTAGAAAGCTGGCTTATCTGTATTAAAAAGCAGCTAATTTTACCGCTCTGAACCTTTACTTTGTTTTACAATAACTCCGCCGCAAAAATTTGGTGAAGTTAGTCTTCACTCAGATCTTCATTCTAACGTACAAAATAATGACAGTGATTCTTTGCCTAAGCCAAATCATTTTCTCAAAATTGTTGGTGTAATATTTGATGACAGACTTGAACCTTGAAAAGCATATCAATAGAGAAATTAGTACTTGTTATGCCAATTTACGTAATTTCAAAATTGTATTTAAAATTCAGCTACTTCATTCTTTGATATTGTCCTACCTTGATTATTTATTATTGCAATGCCTTGTTTTATTACATACCGGAATGTTTATAGCACAAGTTGACAAAAGTTTTGTATGCTGCAGAGAGATATATTTTTGGACTTTGTGGTTTTGCTTCGCCTTCATATCTGAAAAGCCTTTATTTTTTACTAGTTAAATTTCGTATTCATTTCTTAACATTATTTTAATTGAGTTTTTAAGGATGTTGCCACTGTTTGATGCCACTATTTTACACCTTATTACGGTAGAATCAATGAAGCTTATTTCCGTAAAGCCATTTTATTTGAATGTTACTACGGCCACTTAGTCAGATGAATCTACACTTGTTGGTGTTATCTCAAGGGGGTAAAAATTGCAATTATTATTATTTTTCCAAACTGGCGATATTATTTTTGATCATTCATTGAATATTGAGGTTAATAAATGGTGAATTGTTTTAGTAGATGAAAATAAAAAACAGTACCACCATAGTTAAGCTGTGAAGATGTAACAAAAAACTAAGACTTAAGCAGTATTACTGTAAACCAAAATACTTTTTCAACATAAACATTGAAAATTAATGAAAAACACTGAAAAAAATTGGAAAATTAAATGCTTTTATACTGTAGGACATAAATTGTTTATAATCTGAAAATATCCTCCAACAAAATGCGAACATACTGCTACAATGTGGTGTAATTTTGGGAGTTGAATCTCACCCAACAGCGCCAATGTAGTAAATAATAAAATCAATTATATTTTACTCCGAAATTTTACTGCTTGGCAGAATCTCCATGAAAATATCACAATATTACTTACTGGTACTGTTTGTGTAGCTGCACAATGTGCAAACTTCAACATTTTTCTGAACACCTGAAGAAACAAAAAAGAACAAAAATTTAACTCAATGAGTTGCATATTCAAAGCTGACTACAATAACACCTTACAACTAAAATGTAAGCTAAAATGCAGCAAGAAAAATCCTGCAACCCATCAAAAACAACTAAAAAAAGAACAGAAGGCAAAAATGCAGATATGTAAGGTTAGGGCAATCGTACAAGATTAGATAGGCATTGACTTTGTCCTTCTAAACCCAGCCTTTCCCAAGATATTCTACTTCAAACACAATCCAGGGGCCTATCTAATTATGATTTTTGTAGGCAACTCTGACTGTCATAACATCAATGACACCAGCTTAGTCGACTTTCATCAATCGTAAAGCAATGCCGCAATTAGGATAAGTCATAGCAGGGGCCTTAAAACATACATCTAGCTTACAGTATTGGCCTTCGCTATGGACTAGGCTACTACATTTAAACGTCATGGTAGCCAATAAAAATTATAATTAAAGAGGCCTCTACATGGTGTTTAAAGTGAAATACCTCTGAAATGGTTGGGTCAAAAAGGATAAAGTCAATGCCAAATTCAATTGCCTTTAACTTGAGATACCCACATTGATTTTGCCTTCAGTCTTATTTAAAGGTTGTGCAATTTGCAAGCTAGAGACAACTTTTAACTACGAGTCATGGTTAATCAATCAATTATTGGTTTATGATAAAAATCAATGACATTTTCAAGCAGTTAGTTTTTATCAAGATCTGGACTAAATTGCATTCGCACATTTGTTTAAGCATGCTATAAATTGCCCTTAATTACCAGTTGGTCGAGCGGTAACGCGTTCGTCTCTGGAGCGGTAGGGCAGAGGTTCAAATCTCGAGCCGGTCAAATCGGACACAGTGTTGCCAACGGCTCGCCACCGCTGCGACATTTCTTCAAAAGGAGCTGTGTTGCCTGGGCGCAGTGACGCGGAGATGGGCCCCACAAACTTGTTACACGCTTCGGCGTACTACAGCAAGTATAATGAAAGATTTGATTTGATAAATGAGAGATAGCACTATCTTATTTTAAAAAAATATGATATCTAAATTAAATTTGATGTAGTAAGGAGCTTTCAAAGCTTTACAAAGATCCAAATTTGATTTTCAAAACCTACCATGAAACACATTCAAATGATTTCTGCCAACAATCTTTGAAACACATTCTTTTGTACATGGTTGCATATCACCTACAACAATTTTTTTCTTTGAAACACATAACTTTGTTAATGAAATTAATGCAAAGATTTAAAACATAGATGGGGAATCTTCTTAGTACTGCAAGCCGCATGAATTGCACAACATTGCAGGTGGGCCGCAAAAAATCTCAAATTCCACATAAAATTCAAGGAGCAGAAAAACTCCCAGTAAATGGCTGAAAGTTCTTCTGTTTGGCAAGACATGCGGTGTCTGCTGAAGTCGAAGATGTTGCTACTCGCAATAACTGTAATAATGGTGAAGTTATCTCAAGAGAATACTTTTACAAAACTTACGTAAACATTTGAATGTTTTGATGCTAAGTTGTTTGCTGTGACAAACTTCAGATGCAGGCCACATTAAAATAGAAAGCAGCCCCCCAACTGATTTAAAAGATACTTAACAATTAATCACACCTGTCTTCCCACATTAGTTTTGACAATCAGCCTTTGCTAAAAATTCGTCATATATGTTAAAAATGCAAAAGCTGCAAATAAAATGTTTCTTTTTGGCTATAAGCATGTATAGTCAAGTGGCTTGTTTTGAAATTTTTAACTCCAAGGGCCTTATACTATGGTCTGAGTAAAAAAAACAAATATTTGTGTTTCATAAGCCATTCAGTTCATTGTCAAATTTTTATTCGAAATAGGTTTTGGAAGAACATTTCTAGAAACTTGAAAAAATTTTTTTTCTAAAATTATAACCAGATTTTGTATGTGATTGACATTTTGTTGCAAAAATGCAAAGGTGTTGACATTATCGACAACTTGAGCAAGTTGGCGAAAGGTTGCAACCTTCGCAAGCAGTTGCTCAACATCGCTTACTTGTAGGTTGTAGTAACATGACCTACTAAATCACTGACCATATTTTTACAATTGCAGTTTGTTAGGAAATATTGTAAATAGTATATTTGTATGGTTTAGCACCTACTATCAGTCCAAAGAGTAGGCTGTTAGCAAGGTTAGATGCGGAACAGCCCTAGGCTAGCTAGCTTAATTTGGCAGAGTTACTACGATATTGTACTATCGTTAGGCTTTAGGGACACTAAAAATATGCCTCTCTAAATTTCAATATCATCAGTCACATCTGGACATCTAAGGCTGTAAAATTTACAGTGATTTTTCATAGCTATGCTTGATCTCAGAGCTGCATTTTAATGAATTCACCAAAGCAGTGGGCCTATCCCAACGGGGATCACGTCTTTTCGGTGCGACCATTTCGACGCCACCTATTTCGTAGCCGTACGTTTTCTGCACAGATCGTTTCGACGCCAATTCGGTGCTCTTTGACTTATTTAGGGTTTGGGTTAGTGTTAGTAAAAAACACAGAATATTGGTGCCGAAAAGTCGTGGACCCATCCCCACGACATCTAGGTTTCAAAACAAAAATTTATTCTATGCAGCAGAGTAGAAGCTGCTGTATCAGCATAGTGATTCTTTTGGCTAAGCAACTTTTGCTCTTTTGTTTTAAACTAACATGGTGTTGTTGTTTTTCACAGAATACAGAATAACCTACGGTACTAGCGGGCTAGTTTTGAACGTGTTAATAGTGTTTTTGCGCAATGTTTGTTAGCTTGTTGTTTAAAAAGTAACAATTGCTCGAATACTGGAAAATTCGCAAAAGTTCTTTCGCTGTCTGCTTGGTCGAGACAACTTGGTGAATATAACTGTATTTAGAATTGGTCTCAAGCTATACTGTATACAAGAGCTAAGAAGATAAAACAAAAATCAAAAAAAATTCTAAGAAGTTTTGGATTGACCTAATTACTTCTGTGAATAGCAACAAACATGGAATTTTTTCTCCAGAATGTCCACTTAAAAGTCTTCATATTTCTCAAGGTTTGTGACAGTGATCAAGTTGAACTGGAAGAAATAGTTTTGAACTCTCCCAAGTTTTATAATCATGAATATTTATAGTGATTTTTCACTACAGTCCTATGTAATGAAAATAGAAGTGTCCAGCGTATTATGTTCATTTACTGTATCTTTGTGTAATATCTGAATTTAGTTGTTTGTAAATTTCAAAACATTTCTTCCTGTCTCTTAAAATTTAAACTGCTTTATTATGATGAATAAAGTGATCAAGTATACAATTTCAAGTCTGAAGTTCAATCATTACAATTACAGTCAGTGTAACCAGATCAAATTAGAAAGCCAATAAATATTATATGAGTAGAAAGTGACAGTTTAATTTTTTGCAGCGTAATTTTTTTTTTTGTAGTACGACATTTTTTTAAAGATTACAGTATAATGTAAGTATTTATTCATGTTTTATTGTTTATCAATGTAATCAGTTATTATACTTACTGAAAACTGTAAAATTTTGCAGAAAATTGATAAGGTACTGCAGCTGTCAAGCATGTCCATTAATATAGTTCCATTCTCATCAGTCACCACTAAACAAAAAAACTTGATATAGCATTTTTACAATAAATAATTGGACTGGGGAAGGAAGCATCAGTTACGTGAAAATGTGAAAACTAACAACAATTTTATTCAGATGCTGAGTAACAATTTTCACATGAAAAAATCTACATGTTTTTTATCAGGGGCATACTGTAACCAAAAAATTGCCAAGAAGGGGGGCTTGACCTTACAGCTATAAATTTGTCTGCATCTTACAAACTGTACTTTGGAGCAAAGCCCTTTGAGGTAAACATAGGGATGTTCATTACCGATTCTTTGCTAATTTCGAATCGATTCCGAATCAAATGTTTTGATTCCAGTATTTCGATTCCTAATTTCGATTCACTATTTACATATGACAAGATGTTGAGACGGGGTCAGACATACAAATAGCACCCCCTCCAAGCTCAGGTGGCGCCACCTAAAGCTTCAAGTGTCGCCACCTGAAGTTACAGGTGGCGCCACTTGAAGCTTCAGATGGCGCCACCTTAAGCTTCAAGTGGCGCCACCTGTAACTTCAGGTGGCGCCACCTGCAACTTCAGGTGGCGCCACCTGCAACTTCAGGTGGCGCCACCTGAAGCTTCAAGTGGCGCCACCTAAACTTAGAGGTGGCGCCACTTAAACTTAGAAGTGGCGCCACCTGAGCTTGGAGGTGGCGCCACCGCCACTTGTATGTCTGACCCCTGTTGTGCATTGGAGAGAAAATAAATCCTGCAAACTCATTACTTTTTTCGGCATAGTACAACCAGTACCAATAATGTACCATGAAGATTTGATGCGATTTTTCAAAACACATTGTGTCATTAAACTATAATCCATAATTAATTGTCTTAATTATTCACTGACTGCTGGTTTTACTTTTTATTTGTAACAATAGGACGTATTAGCACAGTTAGTTCATAAATGAAATAGGATGGGATGAACAGGGCTGATGTAAGTTGGGCTCTTCCAAAACTAGGCCCGGAAAGGGCTGAAGCTGTGTTAAAAAAGCTTCGAGAATTAGGTGTTATTGATCGAGATGATGTTCAATATCTAAAAGAAGCTGATTTAACAAAAGATGGATTTCTTAAACAAGTAGAAGCCAGAAGGTTGATATCTAAAATTTCAAAAAGCGCCAATGATCATTCAGGTTTGTATTTTGAGTCGATATATGCAATTTTAAAACTATAGAAGATTAACTTAACTTGCTTTCAATGAAATAACAAAAATCAGTAATTTAGTTATAAAAGTGTACCGTACATTCTCTACCACTGCCAATTTACCATCAATTGCCTGTAATACCAATATTGCTGCAGAAACCATTTCACAAGATAACACGCCTACTGGAGGAAACATGCAGCATGATGGGGAAAATAGTGGAACAGTTGTGCAATGCATTGGAGGAAATGCGCAAGTTGGAGGAGCAAATTGCCAGTTTGGGGGTGAGTCCAAACACACTTTCTGTCAACAGTTTTTTAGAAGTTTTTATCTGTGGCGAACACTCTACGTTAAACTTGTATGTATTTGTTTAATGGTTTTATAGAAACCCTTTTCTACATTTCTTGCAAAATAATAGATGAATTACTATTATCATAATAACAAATGGTGCTATAGATTTAAAATTTGGGAAGCACATACGTTATATCTCGGACGAAAGTCATTTTAAAAGATTCTCTTTTAAAATGACTTTCGTCCGAGATATAATATATAACATTGTTATATCTCGGACGAAAGTCATTTTGATGTTAAAAGAGAATCTTTTTATTCCACAAAACTGCAGAATTCTTATGGTGATGCAAGGAAAACCTATCACACAGTAAATCAGCTTCTTGATAAGCAGTATACCAAAACTTTGAAAATTGATGAACCAAGTGAAAAATTAACAACAAAGTTTGCTGAATATTTTGATGGTAAAGTAAGAAATGTTTATGCTGGCTTAGAAAATTCAATTGCTGAAAACCAAAACATTGATGTAGTTGCTTTACTTCCTAGGACTCAAGACTTGATATGCCCAATGACTGAATTCACTCCTTTGTCTGTGGGTGCACTAAAGCAGATAATTATGAACATGCCTACTAAAACTTGTGATTTAGACCCAATTCCAACCAGCTTATTGAAAGTCTGCATTGATACTGTGCTACCAGCTTTACTGCATATTGTTAATTTGTCACTTACTTCTGGCTTGCTTTCACTGGACCTTAAGATGGCATGCATTGTTCCACGACTCAAAAAAGAGTCACTTGATATTAATGACCTGAAAAACTATAGACCTATCAGCAACCTATCATTTTTGTCTAAGCTTTTAGAGAAATGTGTATATAGCCAAATAAATGAGCATTTGCTTGCTAATCACTTGCTAAGTCAATTTCAGTCTGCTTATCGTCAGCACCACAGCTCCGAGACAGCCCTGGTCAAAGTCCACAATGACATTGTCCAGCTACTTGATTCTAATCTGAATGTGAAGGTGATGTCATTTGATCTTTCTTGTGCTTTTGACACAGTAGACCACACTCACTTGATTAAAAAACTTCATCATCGTTTTGGTATTGATGGCACCGTTCTTTCCTGGTTTACGTCATATTTACAAAGCAGGCAGTTTTTTGTCAAGCTAGATGACACAGTTTCAGAAAATGTTAAACTTTTTTCAGGTGTTCCCCAGGGATCAATATTGGGCCCACTTCTATTTAACCTATACTGCCAAGACATTGAAAAAATTGCAGTCAGTCATAACATTGGGATTCATATATATGCTGATGACATTCAATGTTATTTTAGTTTTGATAAAACCATGCTATTAAATACTGTAAAAATAAAAATTGCTAACTTTATGTCGGATTTAAAAGCATGGATGAATAGCAATTACTTGCAACTAAATGAATTGAAAACCCAGTTTGTAGAGATGTTACCCCCAGGAAGAGAGCATGCAAAACTAATTCCAAACTTAAATTTGGGTGGTAGTGATGTTTTTCCTACGTCAGTATCTGTTAAAATGTTGGGTGTGATTCTAGACCAGGATATGTCATTAAGTTTGCACATCAATAAGGTAATCAATGTATGTTACTTGAATCTATGTAACTTGGGTAGAATTGGCTCTAAATTGTCACATGAACTGAAACTTCAATTAGTACATTCAATGATTCTTTCCCATCTAGATTATTGCAATGCACTGTACTATCATTTGCCGGTATATTTGTTAAAGAAGCTTACAGGTGTGTTACACGCCGCTGTGAGATTTATTTTTGGTCTCTATGGGTCCTTAAGGAGAGTTCCAATATCTCCATACTTGAAAAGTTTTCATATTTTGCCAATGAAATTTCGCATTATGCTCAAAATTGCTTTAATGACATACAAATGCTTTCATAATCTTGCTCCTGCTTATATTAAACATTTGTTGAGTTTTCATCAGCCAATTGTATCACATAATGTTAGGAGTAATACTGATCATTTGAAACTTGAACCTAAACAAGGATTGAATTTTGTGAAATCACAGGGTATGTTTTGTTTTGCAGCTCCGGAAGTATGGAACGTATTGCCTTTATCTGATAGACATAGTGACAGTGTTTCTCAGTTCAAATGTCGTCTTAAGAGTCACTATTTCAGCCTGGCGTTTTGCGATGTTGATGACCTTTGAACATGATTTAAACATTAACACTTGAATCAAGTTTGAGGGTCATTGGTGTAACGGGTTTTGGGTTGGAATGGTGAGTCTTGGTCTAATGTTTGAGGTGTGATTTTTTTTTTTTTTCTTTTCCTGGTTGGTTTCTTTCTATGTTTTTGAGTTACAGTGAATTTTACTGCCTGTCTGCCTTTAACAGAGTATCAGTATGGCTTTTTAGAGTATAGATGTCTCTTCCAGAGTGTTTTTTTTGTTTTTTTTTTTTTGAAAAAAGAAAGAAAAGAGCTTGGTTTTGCAGTTTTTTTTTTTTTTTTGCTTGTTTTATTTCATTTTAGTGTTTTTGCTTTTTCTACTTCATGTTACCACTGCAGACTACCTGGTCACAGTGTCTCCAGGCTACGCATTTCATTACTGTTGTATAGCATGTTTTGCTTGCCTAGGCTATTCTTGTTTGTCACTACTCTTCAATCAGCAGCTTAGTGCTTTTTTGCATTGATTTCTTGTACTTTTGCTTTTTTTACCGTGCTGTTTTGCTTTTTTTTTACAGTGCCCCTTTGGCAGATATGCTGGTGACTTTTGGGGTTTACAAATACCATGTTATTATTATTATTATTAATCTGTAATAGAAAAGTTTCTTGTCAACTATTTCAAAATTGTCTTCCAATTAAATGTATGATACTTTTTTATGGCTCAAATAAAACATCAATCACCCTTAGACATTGAAAAAATTGTTTAATTAATCCTAGCATAATGTGGAGAATAATTTGGCTCACATTGGATAGTTTGCATGCTGGGCAGTGGGCATGCCAGCTTCAAGTGTTTCATGTGCTGCAAGCTACTTCTTGTGAATCCGATACTTATCATGACTTCTGCTGTGCCACATGCTAAGGTAGCATAATTACTTTGCTATATAACCTCATTAAGTCTTTATAAACCTCAACCATTCAGAATTATAATCATTAAGAATTAATCAAAAATTTATGTTTCAAAAAATCATAAAATTTTGCTGACCAGTGATAATCAAACAGAGTTACTCTTTCAATAAAAAGACAGCGTTTTAAAAGCGTAATATAGCAAACTCAAAACAATGCAATATAATCCTGCTGTGTCGTTCATGGATGACGGACGTGTTTGTCATGCTCTGTAAAGAGTGGTAAAGTGTGGCGTCTAGTGGTTAATTTCAAGTCATTGTTAATCAGGGATGTGGATTGTGGAAGCAGTCAAATTTTTAATGCTTCTGGTTCCAGCTTCTCTCGGAAATTTTGTGCTTTCGAGTTAGCTTTTGCTTCCTCACCTTTGGATTTTTTTTGCTTCCACTTCCAGCTTCGGATAGAATTAGTCGCTTCCGAGTTCGCTTCCGCTTCCAGTCTCTTTCATTGAAGTGCTTCTGCTTCCACAAAAATTTAACCGCTTTCGCTTCCTCATCCCTGCTCAGTATGAAACAGCTAATTGTATTTAGTGTAAAAAAAAGCAGGCAAGTTTTTGTTATACAGTAGCTTAGCATGTCATAACAAAATAACCAAGATCTAGCAATCATGGCCATTGCTCTGCAGTATTTAAATCATGATCAATAAAAGACAACTTTTAATCAATAGTTACCAGTAAGTAACTCTCAATTTGTAACAGCTGCGACTGGTGTGTAATTGTAAAGATAAACTATAGGTGATACTTCTAGGCTTACTTGACAATGCCACTTGCCAGCACGTGCAGCAGCCACATCAAACTAAGAAGGAGCCTAACATAACTACATCGTGGCCCCTTTCTGGCCACAGTAAAACCTCAAACTCTGATGCCATGGTAGTATTGGTGGTATATCACGTATATCACACCCATGATTTCTCGCAAAGATGGTGTGCTCATGGCTCTTTATTGATTATGATAATAATTTAAGGCTGCACAAACGTTAAAAATTATGGCAGTTACTAAAGTGGAAATTTTGCACACATTGTTATGTACCGAGAAATAATATTAGTGTTACATTTTACCCCAACGATTGTAGCTAGTTTGAAAATCCGTAAATGGCTGATTTTGAAAAAATTGCTTTTGCTTCCAGCTCCTTTTTAACACTTTCGCTTCTGAGTTCGCTTTTGTTTCTAGCCTCTTTCATCAAAGTACTTTTGCTTCCACAAAAAATTAACCGCTTTCAGCTTCTGCTTCCACATCCCTGTTGGTAATTCTTTTTAAAGATATTTAGTCACCAAGCATTCCATAAATATGAAGGAAGATAGAGTGGAAGCCAAGTTAGACCAAATTTTGGAGGTTCTTAATGACCTGAAGTTGAGAGTTGGCAGTTTGGAAAAAGCATTGACTAGCACCCAAGCTCAGGTCGAAGAAATAAGATCATAAGCTGTCTAAAAGATGCAAAGTAATACAGCAAAACCTCACAAACAAAACTGAAAATGCTGCATTTAGTGATTTAAAACATCAGTTTGAAATTTTGCAACAACAGAAAGCTGCTGAAAGCCTTCTATACCCCCATTACAAATTTCTGGTTACGCACCTAGTGTTTTTATTGCTGTTATTTTATGTAAACTGATTTTGCGGCTTGCTGGTGTTTATGGTTTTCTGCAAGCGGCTCTTTCTTTGAACAAGTTTGCTCACCCCTGAAATAAACCTATTGTTTTCCAACTTGCTAGCAACTATGACAAACAATTGGTTATGAACAGTCCGAAACATCTTAAGGTTTACAATGAAGACAGGCTAAACGTTAATTCTGATACAGCTAAAATCTATGTTACCGAAGGTCTTTCCAAACCCCCTTATCTACAGAAAAAACAATTGCTACCGTTTTATGAGAAGACAAGATCTGAAAACAAAAGAGCCAGTTGGTGTATCCAAAATGGCAAATTCCGTCTGATTGTAGATGGCAAGAGAGTCATGATCAAACAACTGAACGTTATTAACACTCGATCTAGCCGCCTACTAGCCCTTAGAAACTGTGGCTTGGCCAAGAGCTGATTAAAAGCAACTGTTTTGAATTAACTAACTGTTACTATGTTATTTGTTTACCGAAAGGAGCAACTTAAAAACAGACGTCAAGTGCTTTGCGCCAAAATCTTTCCAATTCATTTATTAAATTATAAGGTACAACAAAAAGAGTATAATTAAGAAACTAATGAGTTCTAACATTCTTGGTTCATTCAAAACATTATTATTATGCTCTCAGCATTTTTTCTTTTTAGAAAAACATTTTTGAAGTTGTTCTTCACTATTAAGTCGCTGCGTATTTTGTTAAAGTTTACTATTTGTGTTAAGTGTTTAGTTTCGTTTTTACATTGACTGTTATTTCTTCGATATTGTTTTATGTAATATGATCTTACAAGTAGCTTTCCTTTTCAGAAATTTTATGAACAAATTCACAGTCAACTTAGTTACCTCTGATTTGCATTACTTGTGTTATTTTTTACCACCAACACCACCATGGTGTGGTTTGACCACTTCGTTTATTGCTATTGTGTAACGGCTCTTTTTGCTTTTGATGATGTTGACTTAATCAATTTCATTACTCCAAGTTTAGCAGGCACACCACTTTGTGTCCAAAAAAATGACAATGAATCATGTGATGAGGTTCTCCAAATTTTAACCTCAAAAATAAATCCTTGCGAATATTTTCATGTTATTACGCCTAAAACTAATTTTAATTTTTCTAGTTCCCTTATTCTAGTAGATTTAAACATTTGCTCTCTTCACAATCATTTTGATTCTTTGTGCTTATTTCTTGTCTCTTCCTTTTAAACCTGATGTGATATGCTTTAAAGGTGGCATTAAAGATCACCCTTTGGCCAACATAAATCTCCCCAATTACAGCTTTGTTCATGCTCCGTCTCAAAATACTGCTGATGGTGTTGCAGTGTATGTACTGCTCAATCTAAAATTTTCCATGGACAATAAGCAGCATCAGTTACATAACTCTGAATCTATTTGGATAAATTTGTATCATCATGAAAATAAGTCTCCAATAAGACTTGCAGTTACATATCGTCATCCCTTTACAACCTATATCGAGAGATTCTTGGGTAACTTTTCTTCTTGCTTGAATGAAGCCACCTCTAATAACAAAACGTTTTATTTGGCAGATGATATGAACATCAATATTGACAGATCAAAAAGAACAAAAATTGAATGATTGCATTAACGAAATGCTCAGTTATTATGTAATACCACTAATTACATTACCAACAAGAGTAACTTCCAGTTCTTCGAGTGTTTTTGACCATATCTTAAGTAATGATGTCAACCACAATATAGCGCCCTTTGTAATACCTGTATGAGATGATTTGTCAGATCATTATGTTGTAGGCTGTTGCATAAACGACTTCTCTAAACCTTCATTGAAAAATAACAAGAATTATTTGTTAATTAATTCTAAATTATACTGTGAAGATTTAGCAAATAATTTATCTATTTATTTTGAAAAGTTACCAGCTTTTCAATACTGCTAATTATAATAAAATTTTTGTCAGATTTTCACAGACAATTCTTTCAACTGTTAATATTCATGCTCCAAATAAGAGATTATCTCATAGACAACAAAGGTTACGAAATAAACCTTGGTTGACCAAAGGTATTTCGGTGTCAATTTGTAAACGACGTTTTATATTCAAATCCCATTTTCTACTAGGCAATGATGGCCAAAAATCTTTTTTTTGAAAATATTCAAACAAACTTACTGAGATAATAGCTCTTGCCAAAAAATTTTATTATTCTTCAGTGTTAAACCAAAACAAACATAACCAGAAAAAGATTTGGGAAATAATACAATCAGTGCTTCCCTCGAAATCTAGAAACACTTCATTGTTTTTTGATTGTTTTAATACAGAAAAAATTGTAAACACACCCACTGGCCATAAATCAATTCTAAACTCTTTTAATAAATTCTTTTGCACCATAACAAAAATCGTTCTGATGATATTCCTCAATCTGAGACCATTCAACACTTCTCAAATTATTTATCCAATCGTGTTTCTGATTCAAGTTTTTTGAAATCACCCATCACTACAGAAATATCAGACGTTATTCTTTCACTCAAAATGAACAAAGCTGTTGGCCATGATGTCATTTCTGCTTATTTTCTCAAACTTGCCTCAGCTATCATTGCACCATTCTTACAATGCTTTAAATTTTCCTTTCTTAGTAGCATTTTCCCTGAAAACTGTTCACTTGCTAAAATCATACCTCTTCCCAAAAAAAGAAATAAAACAAACCCAAGTAACTATCGACGCATATCAATACCAACTTGTTTCTCAAAAATTCTTGAATGTCTTATATATAATAGATTTCTGGAATTTTTCAAAAAACATATCGTTATTCATAAAATACGGATTTCAAAAACACATAGCTACTAACCATGCCTGCCTTGACATTGTAACAGCTACTCTTGAAAATATCAATCTAGGAGAAGATACAGGACTTTTCTTTTTAGATCTTCAAAAAGCTTTCGGTACAGTTTCACATAAGATTTTGTTAAAAAAACTAGATCATTATGGCATTCGATGACCTGCTCATAATAATTGTGTTCTTTCTTACATCAAACACAATATGTTTCAGTTGACAGTATACAATCTGAAATTGAATCTATAACTTATGGTGTGGATCGAGGGTCAATACTTGATCCACTTCTTTTCTACTGTACATCAATGATCTAAACAATTCCGTCAATTGTCTTCCATGATTGCTTGCTGGCAATACTTGCCTTTTAATGGATAGCCATAATCTAGCTTCATTAGAAACTGAAATGATTAAGGACTTTGCAAGTGTTTACAAATGGTGCATCGCTAACGAATTAAGTCTAAACCCATCAAAATCAAACTATCTTATTATTCTCCCAAACAAAATATATGAAGTCCCCATTTCATCTTATTAATAACTTACCAATATTATCATGCGATAAAGCAAAATATTTAGGGGTTTATATTGATTCACACTTAAACTTCAATTTCCACATAAAAAGTGTTGAAAATACGGTTGCTAGGTCGGTGGGCATTCTTTCAAAATTGAAACATTTTCTTCCTTCGGCTTCTCTTCCTAAATTATGCTATGCTTTTATTCATCCTCATTTGTTGTATGGTTTATCCATTTGTGGTAGTACTCACAAATCTTAATTATCAAAATTACAAACACTTCAAAACAAAGCTGTAAAAATCATTGGCGGCGGCAAATATATGGACCATGCTACACCATTTTACTTCAAACTAAAGGTCCTAAGAATTCCTGAATTGTATAAACTTGAAGTTGCCAAACTGGTATTTCACCATCATCATCAACGTCTCCCGCCTTTGCTGTCAAACCTTTTCACTAAAACCAACCAAGTTTCTCAAAAGTCTACACATTTATCAAGCACTGCCAATAATCCTACTTTATATATTCCTCTTCACACAACAATCAGACTTCAAAAGGCATCAGGTGTTAAAATATGGAACGAAATTCCAACAAGCATTAAAACCAAACAATCTTTCGAAAGCTTTTAAGTATCATACAAAAATTATTTATTGAATGTGTACCAATACGTATTACAGAAACTTAAGTTCACAGTATAAAACATCGGTATTGCAATTTGGGTGGAATTCGTCACATGCTTCATGACAATGACATGTTTTTTTTTATTAATTTACAACAGTTCAACTGGTAGTTGGGGCGGCTGCATGCTTTGAAGACCGAGAGGTCAACTCACAGTCTCCCTTGCCAAATTAATTCCTTACTTTAATTGTTTGTTTACTTTACGTGAATTTTGTGGCAAAAATAAATGAACTTGAACTTGATTGTAGAAAAATGATCAAATACTGCAACACAATTTAGTTTTATTACGCTTCAGCAGAAGCGTGATTTTTCAATAAAACTGGAAACTTCTTGTAAAATATTTTTTAAGGATTTTAGAAAATACTAATAATGATAAAAAAAAATTAGCGGAATGTGATTCTTTTCAAATTATTTGATAAGATCCATTCAATGTATTTGATAACATATGAAATATTTTATTATTATTAGTTTTTTGTGAACTCAAACAGCACGCAAAATAATTAGTTTCCTTTCTTTTAGATCATAATTGCCAAGTTTCACACGCGGATACAGTCAACAACTATTTTACGTCTCATAGCAATTCTCCAAGTAAGTGAAAATATTTTGTCGGACAAAGTCCAACTCAGAACTCCAGATGGTATCAGATATAAACACTGAAAACAGCAGCTAATTGCATCAATGGCTACTGGCTGATGAGATGGGTGAGGCTGAGGAGTGCAGGAACTAGCACTTATGGCAGTGGCCAAAGTGAAGCTCAGATTCTGTGATGTCCTGCCTCCATATTTACAGACCCTACCTCTCAGATATTTGTACGGGGCTCCAGGCTGGTAAATGCTGGTTGCAGCTGACCAATATACTGAGTCGGAATTTCACTACGAGTCTGGTCCATTACAACTGACCGCCGCAAATTGAACTAACTCATATTAACCTCTAGTTGGTTGACAGCGAACTGACTCATATTAACTGACTGACTAACTCATATTAACCTCTAGTTGGTCTCACAGTCAGTTTGCGTCGCTCAACGTGGTTCGTAAAAGATGTAATGGCAAAACGCGCTGACGTGTCTCTGCCACAAAGTTGGTAAGGGTGCTGGAAGCCGTAATGTTGGTAATTGGTCCTAGTTTAGTTGTACCTGCACTCAGCTGCTTGTGAAAAGCTTTATGCTGCTGTAGGAGGGCGCAAGCAGAGGGTTTGGGGGACGTTGCCTTCTCCAGGACAGGGGTCTGCAACGTTTTCTTTCCAGTGTGCCAATTTGTAAAATTCAACGTAAAAGTATACTTGTGTGCCGACAAACAATTGGGTTATACAGTATAATCAGACCTGAGGGGACCACAGAGTGAAGTAAATACTTGGATAGTTTGCACAACCTAAAGTTACTTGTTTAAATGTACATTCAAATTTCACGACCAATTACGAAATTTTTATATACACTTTTATTTTATATACACAAAAGTATTCACAATAATTTTCCGTACTTTGATTCGTACTGCAAACGACTTTTTTAAAGCTGCTACTTTGTTTTTCGTAACGATAAACTTTTTTTAAGAGCTTCATTCTTCTCAGAATCATCTTTGAATAATTTTTTGTGTTTGGTTTTAAAATAAAGTTTAATACTTAGGTATGGCAAATGACATTTTCACCGCAGAGTGTACATACTGCTCTGTTGTTACGACAGACAAACCCAAAATCTGTAGTCTGCAACTCTTGAAATAGTCTCACATCTGATTTTGGCCTCTTGACTGCGGACATTGCGGATAACATCTGGGTTGAAGACGGAATAAAGCGCAAATATATACAGCACTAGTACGAGCATGCGAGCGAACAATAGTGATGTAATAATAATGAAAAAATAATAATGACGAACAATAAAACAAAACACAGCAAATATAACCACGCGTTTCGCATCGAATGTAATTTTAATTTTATTTTAACATTTTGAAACGTGTTTTTGGACAAATTTCACGAAATCGCGTGTCGTATAAAATCTAATTGCGTATCATGATTGGCACGCGTGCCAGAAGTTACCGACCCATGCTCGAGGAGATATCAAGGAAGATGATATAGAACAGTTTTTATGTCAAGCTTAAACAGTTACAAATTTGCTTAATATCTTATCAAAAAAATGTTTACTTTGATTGTATCTAGCGAATTTATTTTCGAGGCGTCGGGGCTTCACCTTCAAATCAATCTGCACCAAATTTTGTATGCAGTATTGTGCGTAAAATCTCTGGTAGATTCATTATTATGCGTTCTTATGTTTAAACGTAAACGATAACAATAGGTCCATAGCAAAACATAAGTTGCTTGTTATGATAATTACTGAATGCATAAAATAAAATGCCAGCAGCCCTGCTAAGACCTAAACTGTTTCAACTTGTGTTTGATGCATAAAGTTAAACGTTTTGACGTCGTTTTTAGATACACGTAATTTACAGCAAGTGTTGAGGTTTTACGCAAGTTTGTTTACAGCTGGACCATTGCAAGTGGAAGCCGAGTCTGAATGTACGGATGATGAACGTGCGGCAAAACTTTGTGAGTAGTTGACTACCAAAAGACTCTTTTTTTTGGATGAAGTATCAAGTTATTTAACACAGTTTATATTTGTTTTCAAACACCCTTTTTTTGTTGGATTATTGAAAGCGAAATACTAATTGGTGTTCCTGGCTTACGCTCAAGGATCTTGCAGAAAAAAGATGGAAAGCTCATTGAACTGAATTCCTAATGAAATATAGAATCGTACTGCAATTAGCTGGATATTAAGATTATGGAATGTTGAGTCAATTCAAAATCAATGCAACTCAGAATCAGACCCCGTCCATTACACGGGTCAAAAGAAAAAAAAAATTTTTTTGAATTTTTGCTGCATGAGTTTGATGATTGATTCTAAATGGGTTAGTGTTTTGAACGCCGATTCTGAAGCTGTAATCAGGTTTTTTAAGCATGCTTTAGTTTGTTTTGTTTTTTTTGCAAAAGACGATTTTATGTTTTTGGACTTTGTTTCTTTTTTTAGCTTTAATGTTATTCAAATGTGTCAATGCTAAGCATTATGCCTTTGTGTATAGAATTTTCTTGCTGTGGTGAATCTCAATTCAGCATTGGGTGTTGGCTAAGTCGTAAACTTTAACGTATGCTATTGGATTGGCACACCTGGATTTAATACGCTCAATAAAACCAGGATCGTAATTATTATCGCTGCTGCCAGCACCAGGTCCCTATGCCACAATTGTAGTAATTTAACCAAGATCTAGGAGTAGACTAAGAGACAAACTATAGGGAATGACACTAAGTTAAAGGAGGTGGGGACATGATGCTTCCAATCTACCGTCATATTCAAAAATCCATGTTATAGAGATGTTATAGAATATTTTTGTTTTAGCTTTGTGTGATTCATAACACACCTGTTAAGTGGCTGGCGTTCAGAAACATTTCGAGGAAGAAAACTGAATAACAACTCTTTCACACCCTTTAAGAATGTAACTGGGCAACATCATTTCATCGTTTTTGAATACTTTATGGTCTAAACAGTGTACCAGATTGGGTCAAAAAAATTGCACCATTAAACATAGTACCTTTTTTTTTTGTAACTATGATAGTGTTGTGATTTTTGAACTGAATGTACAAACAGACACATTGCATAATTGCTTCAAATCTTACATTTCATGGGTCAAAATTAACTTTCTCAACTACTTGCCAGTTGGACAAGTTATAACAAATGTTTTGTTACCCAGGAAAATCTCAACTTGCCCGAAACAAAAGGCAGAGTACATTTTGATGTTGTTTAATTTTGTAAAAGTGCGTGATTACTACCGATTTTGCATGATATCATATTTCGAAAAAATCCAGTTCTTGTGAGCGATTTTTAAATCTTTTTTCTGGGATGGCAATCGCTTTGCACGCCTTTTCAAATTATGACACCAAAACGCATTTTGTTTTCCAATTTTGCGAATATCTTGCAAACTGCAGCAGCTAAAAAGCTGAACTTTTTTGTATGAAAGATAGAGGAACTAAAGATTGTAAAAAAAAAAACGAAAATAAAAAGTTGCCGAATTTTCGACCTTGCTTTCTTTACAGCACGGGGTAGTACTTGTGATACCCAAAAAAACGACAAGTGCGGCAAGCATGAGAAAAATTTTTGCCGAAAAAGAACAAAACAATTTGTCCCAAAAGAATTGCAAAGCGTGTCTTGAGTATCGAACGAATCTACATATGATTAAGAAGTCTTAATTGCAGGGTTCGTAATTATAACTTGCCTGAGGCAAGCTGAAATCGCTTCGGGCAAGTTATTTTTCGGCTTAACTTGCCCGACGGGCTAGCTAACAAAATACAGCGTATAAAACAACGTTAAACAAGAATATTCAAAGGCGCAATTTAGCTCCGCTTTTGTTGCAATAAAATAAAATAAAGTAGAGAAAGTGGTAAGTTGCTTGGTTTATTTTAATAGTTAGTAATCATCTCAACACTTTGTTTGATCGTACGTGCATCATTAATCACAATTAACACTTCTTCAATCGCATGTAGATTTTTCGATACTCACATGCATTTTGCAACTTTTTGGCAAAAAATGCTACGTCTTTTTTCGAAGAAAAATTTTCCATGCCTGCAGCGTTAAATGCTGTTTCAGATATCACACCCTGCGCTGCATGAAAATGTCAAGAAATTTGCAATTTTTTTTGTTCTGATTGTTCTAAAGATGTTTTAGCTCTTCGTAACTTTTGCAAAAAAAAATTGGCTTTCTAGCTGTGTAGTTTCCAAAATATTCGCAATTGAAAACGCGTTTGCAACAAAGCTGCAACGTTAATCAATATCATCTTTACATAATAATTGAAGCAATTACAATCTAAAAATCATTTTTTGCGCGTTACTGAATTGGGGAAAAAGTTGCTTATTACGTCACATAAACGTAAAATTGCGCACAAAAACTGGATTCTGAAATGCTAATTATGCAAACTTAGTGTTTTTTTGCCAAAAAGTACAATATACGATTTTTTGACAAAGTTAAACAACCTCAAAACTTTTTGTATCTATTTTTTTTCGGGCAGGTTGAAGTTTCCTCGGGCAAGCAAACAATTGATATCACTTGCTCGTCGGGCAAGTTGTTACAAAAGTTAGTTTCAACTCCTGGTTAATTGCAAAATTATGCGTGTGCGGTTAAACTAAGGGCCGTATTCCAAGGGAGGGCTTGAGCAGCTGCTTAAGTATCTACTTCAAGCATCTACCTGGGATTTACTCCAGTCCTCGCTAAAAATGGTATTCTAAGCGCAAACTTGGCGAGAACTTCAGATGACCAAATTTTGAGTACAATTTGAATTACACAATCACCATGCGATTTATTTCAACCACCTGATTGGCCATGCTTTTGAAAAATATTTTGCAGCAAAAGGAAAATAAAAAATGCATTTAGTTTGCAAGGTTGTGTGGCAACGCGCTCTTTAGCAACTGTTAGAGCGAAAATTTAATTAAATTTCCGAGAAGGATTTAAATGCAAAATTAATAGCCTCCTGCATTTTTTATAATTTGCTTGGGTTAACTAATTGTAGCCTTATTCCAAAAAAAGATAGCCTACGTATTTGCTTGAATTATTCAGGAACAAAAAAAACTACAAAAAAACAAGTTAAACAGACAAAAGTAGCCTATAGTAACCACCATAAGCTTATAGCTCTACTCAGTACTTAAACAGTAAAAGAATGCATGGGGGGATGCTTCTGCAGCCGTGTCCAGGTGCAATCGGACTGCGGCTTCAATCAAAAAAAATTTGCATCCAGGTGCAGTCCAAAAAAAAAGTTCTTTGCCACAATTTGGTACTGACTTTGGCCTGAATTTCGGATTTATTGGAATTACTGGCCACTATTTCGTCTACTTGTGCCTTCCAAGTGGTAAATGTGCCCCCAAAACGAGGATTATGCCTCCCAAAAAAGTAACAGACCCAGTGCCACTGGAGTGGTTTCTGGGCCTGTGCCTCCCTCAAGCGTGAGTAAGGTCTCGTTTCAGGACGAAAAACACAAGTGAATGCCTAGACAAAGCCGAAGATTTTGCGACGAAGACCTTTTTATGTTTTGCATTGGTCTTTATGAATGAATTTGTGGGCAAGAGCTGAGATCCGCTCGTTAAGATTCCGTTGCACCCCACCAGGCTAAGAACGTACCCCCCAAGCGAGAATTGTGCTTTGAAAGGCGACAAGCGGCCCGTATCCACGGGGTGTAATTTGGGACAAAAACCTTTCTTTTTGGTTTTCACTCCCGAATTGGAGGCAAAAATTTATATGTGCCTCTCCAAATATTTTTTCTGCTCCCTAACCCCAGTCACGTTACTCTGGCGCTGGGCCTGCTTTTGTCACAATTGTGTTACATATAGCAGTTGGTTATCAGCAGTTTTCAGGGTTGCCACATCCTGGAAAAGTCCTGGTTTTTTTTTCCTGTTCTGGAAAGTCCTTGAATTTTGTTCATAAGTCCTGGAAAGTCCTGGAAAATATTTGGAAGGTTTGCCCGTGATTGACCAGGACAGAATTTTAATTTTTTTTTTTATAACAACTGGTACCTTGTAATTGTACAACACCATCGTTGAAATAATTTGCTTTGTGAAGGTCTTTAAAAAGTTTTTTTGTATTGTTAGAAGACAGAGCTTATTTGTATGCTTGCGCACAAATAAAAAAATTGCTATCCTAGCCTTAACCCAACCCTAAATTTAACCCAAACTGTAACATCAGCTCTAACCCTAACGTTCATCCTAACTCAAACTTAAAATGTTCCCAAACGTTAACGATAATTTAAACAATAAAAGAGTAAATGAGCTCCCATTCTTCTACTCTTTGCTCTCTTATTCATTTTGAGCAGTTATTTGTATGCTAGAGTGCAAATAAGCATTTCCTTGTTAAAATGCCAAAATTTGCTCCTTGCAGTACCGCATGCGTAAATTTATTGAATATTAATAGGAAAAGTAAATTCATGGACAGTAATTTATTGCAATGCGATACTCTAGTAGCAGTAGCATAGCGGGCTACAGGCCCCCCATTGTCCCATTGACCGAAGTGCACCATAAGAAAAATGCGACGTTTTTTGCACTATACTTTTGAGGCAGTTTTTTTGCAGTGATTATAGACTTTGAAGTAATTTAAAGCCACTTTTGAGACATTATTTAGGGGAGGAGCTAATATTGGTCATGAATAAAGTCATTAATGACTAATTGAAAAGGGCTAAAAATAAACACTTCGATCGCTTGATGCTAAATCCGTAATGTAGGCTTGTAAAAAAATTATAAGGGGTCTATTAAGTATTTAATTCCGTTGATTACCAATCACCGCTTTCAAATCTTGTTTCATTAGCCCCTCCTCCCAAATTATCCTTATCCAGCATTATAAAATGCAGACGATTTGGATTAATATTTGTGAGGTTTTTCAAAGGTAGCGCCTATTTTCACTTTAGCATGCAGATGAGCTCTGCTTATAAAGAATAAGAGAGCAAGAGTGTGTGCTCATTTACTTATTTTTTATTTACTTATTATTGTTAGTGTTAGAGTTTAGATCGTGAGTTTGGGTTAGGATTAATGTTATGGTTAGAGCTAGGGTTGTACAAAGTAGAATTTCGAATCCTTGAGATTCGAATCTCCGGAGAAACGAATCTCAAAAAGCATTTTTTATCGGGTAATTGGATTCGAAAAAAAATTTTTTGGGCGGAAAAAACGTTTGAAGGCCGAAAATTCACTCTGAATTTTGGCGAAGACCTTTTTTTTTTTTTTTTTTTTTTTTGGAGATCACCTAATTTTGGGCGGAAAAATTGTTTGAATTTTGGATTTTGGCCGAAAATTCACTCTGAATTTTGGCGAAGACCTTTTTTTTGGAGATCACCTAATTTTGGCCGGAAAAAACTGTATTGTCACAGTTTGCCATGAGTTATTCTAGAATAGGATTCGAAATTCTAGATTCGAAATGTCTATTCTAGAATACTGCATTATTCTACTTTGTACAACCCTAGTTAGAGCTAGGGTTACAGTTTAGGTTTAGTATAAGGTTGGGGTTAGGGCTAGGATAACGTTTTTTTTAATAAGCTCTATCTTATTCAAATGATGGAATTTTATGGTTTACTGGATGGAAATAAAGCAAGGACTGAAGTTTTACCATAAGCCATCCCTAGAGCTTGACCGATATATCGGTCAGTCAATATATATCGGCTCAGCACTATTACCTTAAACTGTTTATTTGGTAGAGTACGTTGAAGCACTCTTGCCTTGTATTTGCTTAGCGTGACTTGTGTATGCAATAGTCTTTCTTTTGAGGAGGATTCTTTGTGAAGCTTTTAGTGTGAAGTTAATTGAAAAATAGTGACAAAATGTTCGTAGTTAATAAGTTAATATATTGGTTATCGGTATTGGCCAAAAAATTTCCAAAATATCGGTATCGGCCTGAAAAAGTCATATTAGTCAAGCTCCAGCCATTATCCATATATTGTAGCCCAGTTATGCAACCAGTTTAATCATGTTTTTGTAGAGCTAACTTCTATGCCACGTTTCAAAAGCAATAATCTTTACCAAACTAAGCCTAAAATTAAGTTAGAATTGCCAAAAAATTGTAAAATCTTCAAGTGCTCGGGGCTATGCCCCCAGACCCCCAATGGCTTCCGGCGCCCCCATGCCTCCTAGCACAGCCCTCCCATTGCAAATTTTTGGTTTTGAACCTGGCTAGTACTCAGTACTAGAAATGCAAATGCATTACATCAAAATTTTTCCTCAATCACAAGTGCAAAAAAGTACTCGTAGATGCAGGAAAGAGTAATAGTGAAAATTGAATTTTAAGTACAGCAAAAAAAAAAAACTTAAACAGTCCTGGAAAAGTCCTGGAAAATGACCTTAAAAAAGTCCTGGAAAGTCCTGGAATTTGATTTTGCAGTTTCTGTGGCAACCCTGAGTTTTGCGAATAATCGAAAAAACTTCACACAAAAATTATCGTTGAACGTTACGATGGAACGTTATTATTCCTTTTTGGATCATTGTCTGTTGTTTTGTCATTACTTGATGTTCCAAAAAAAATTTTTTTGTGAACTGAAATGGGGGCACAAGCATTCGTTAGGGGAGAAGGCCCCCTTACCCCTCTCATAGCGACAGCCCCCCATAGTACTGATGTGGTAAAACCAAGGCATAGAAATTCACTCAATAAAACTTACACTTTTTATAAACCAACTATGGATTAGGATTTCTTTTTAGCAGTTTTGGAGCAGTGTTAACTTAAGATTCTGTTATTCATAACGTTTAAGGCCTCTTTTTTACTATTCTAGGCATTGATTTCTCTTTGTGATCATAGACAGTTAAGCTTGTTTTTGTGTTGCTTCAAAAATTTTTTATTGAGAGTTTGCATGTTTGCTTAACCCTGCTTATTTTTGCAGTTTTTGTTGGTCATTTAACTGCTTCAATGAAAACAAATACTATATGGCGATCCTTTTGAATTATCGTCAACCTGGTTGCAGTAATGTGCCGAATCAAAAGTGATTAAGTTTTCACCTGGTCTATGAGACATAGGAAGGTTATATAACAAGTTCTTATGCTACCTTTGCATATAGTCTGCAGAAATCATGATAAGCATTGGATTCACAAAAAGTAGCTTGCACATGAAACACTTCAAGCTGGCATGCCCAGATATAAACTATCCAATGTGAGCCAAATTATTCTTCGCATCATGCTAGGGTTAATAAAACAATTTGTTCATTGTCTAAGGGTTGATTTTGACATAATGTTTCTTTTTATCCAATGCAAAATATAAGCATACTCTGCAAATGGTCCAAAGTTTGTGGCTGCTTAGTAGAATTTGGTAATTCTGTTTGACCAATATAAAAGTATCATAGGTTAAATAGTCCAAAAGGAAGACAATTTTAAAACTGTTTGCAATAAGTTGCTAGCAGTTTGATAGAAGCAGTTTTTTGTTTTTTTGCGATATCTTATGATGAGCAATGCATTTTTTGTATGAGAATTGATCCTCCGTTTTGATCAAATTTGCTGTTTATTTGTTTCTGCTTAGCTATTTCAGAAACAAACAACATTATAACCTACTTTTATCACTTGCAAAATGTGTTTTTTGCCATGAAAATTTGACAGACTTTGCTCAAACTTTTGCATAGAATCATCAATAATCAAAATCAATGATTTGACCAAAGTTTTACATTTGGTTTTTGGATATCCTAAATCTTGCTATTGATAAGCGTAAAAAATGTTTCAATTCCAGTCAAATAATAGGATTACACTATTTTATTTCTGCAAAAGAATAGGTGTGTTTTTGTTTGTTTTTGAGGAAATCACACTGAGAGCCTAAATCGAGCATACAATTTTGATTTTAATTCTGCATTTTTAACCCTAACACAATGTAAAACTCTTCAATCAATTTCTTCGATTCTTGACTTCAATTCCGCAACAGAGTTAGATGTTTTTGGCTCTAGTACTTTGTCGTTTCAAAGACAGTTTTGGTAGCATAGTTCAATTCCTGTTTCGTTCTACAGTAAACAGTAATTACTTTATAATCAGAATCTCCTTTTAAATGAGTTTTTCTTTCACTTTAACTGCAGAATTACAACAAAAGCTGTTTTACAGGGAAAGAACTGCAAATGCATCTGAAAGAAAAAGGCATGGAGTTTTGTGGAGAACCGGATGAGTTTCGAAAAGGAAAGATCGAGATTGCTGATTTGCAAATTTGTTCAGAACAACCCATCGACGATCAAGTCCAAAATCGAAAGGATATGGCTAAAGTTTTCAGAAAAGCATCCGAAGAAAATATTCCCTATAAGAAGTTGTTTGAGACCGTAAAACGTCGCGCTGAAGACATTCCAGATAAATGTTATACAGCTGAAGCCCAAAACAAATTTTTACAAAAGCATGGCAACCTGGTGGTTATTTCTGGGCGCCCAGGAGTTGGAAAAACGACGCTGACCAAACGAATTCTTTATGAAATGTGGACAGATTCATTATTCAACCCTAACATTATTTTTTTTATCCGATTTCGAGAATTAGATTACGAACAAAACACAGATTTACTCAAATTTCTTGTCCCTTTGCTGCCTGACAACCTTCAGAAAGAAGATCGAAAAACAATGCTTAAAAGAATTGAAGAGTGTGACAATGTTTACATCATCATGGACGGATTTGATGAGGCAGTTATCAATCAAAGAAAAAAAATCATCCCCTGCAGCATCCATTGCACCAATACCGCTGAAGGATTTATTTGTAACTTATTGGCAGGAAACATTTTTCCGCATTGCAAAAAACTGATTACATCACGTCCTTATCGAATTGCAGAATTGCATAAACTTTTTCAACCAGATATTTTGCTTAGCATTCAAGGACTTGACAGAAAAGGTTTCCAACAAATTTGTTCAAACGTATGTAGTGGCAATAAAACGCGTTGCAAAAAAATACTCCAGTACCTCAAAGCTCATCCTGACATTAAAAGTTATTGTCACACTCCTGTCATATGCATTATGGTCATGGAAAGCCTTAGCAAAATGTACGAAGTTGAGGAGAACAGTGTCAAAGATGCAAAAAAAGGGTATTCGTTAAAGACCTATTGTGCTGGCGATACATTGACTGGCATATTTGTTAATGCTTTAAAAGAATGGCTATTAGACAAGTTATCTTTGAGCACTTATTCAGTCAAAAACATTTGCGCATTTGCTCTATCAAAGCTTGATCAGAATCAATTTTATTTCACTGAGTTTGAACTTCGCGAAGCAGGAATTGAAGAACATTACATCACAACTTTTCTTAACACTATTCTCAAAGGCACCAGAAACAAGGAGATGTACTTTATACACCTGATGTGGCAAGAGTTTTTGGCAGCAATAAAACTGCGATTATACACCACAGATTTTGAAAACAAAGAGTCACAAAGCAAAATTCTTTCAAAATTGAGCAGTAAAAAGTATAAGATGGTTACAACAAAATTTCTGTTTGGACTTTGTAATCAAGACGCATTGAATTTATTGCTTAAGAACCTTGAAATCGAAAAAGGATTGAGTAATCCAAGTATTCGCTTGAATTGTCAGGAAACTCTTCAAAATTTCACGATCAAAACGCTAGAGACACTTGCTGGAAATTGGTCTGAAAATTGGAATGCTTGTGATGCTGTTGCTGCTCCAGGTCTTGCTTTAGATGATGATGATTTTGCTGATATTCCTCATGATTCTTATTTTGTTGCTGATGCTCATACTGTTGATGAGACAAATGCTCTTGCTGCTGCTGATACAGTTAATTCTGGTGTTGCTGCTGAGGATGATAGCAACAATTCAAGGAAGAGCAGTGATGGTGGAGAGGGCGAAAATGAGAGTGCAAGCGGTAGTGACACTGATGATGATGATGATGATGTAAGTGATGACAAATCTTATTTTGGTTCTATTCTTCCAGTATTAGGATGGGTCTATGAAGTGAGAGATGACGATTTCACCTCACGAGCTGCCAAATATTTGTTGAATGAGGTTGATATTGAGAATGAACAAATCCTTCCCAGTGACATACCAGTTTTAAATAATGTTCTTCGTGCTCGCACTACTACATTGGCATTAAAATTGCGTCATCTTCGTTTTGCGGGAAATTGTTCAAGATATTTTATTGAAAAACTTCTGGAAACATTGACTGTAAACCACAACATACAGGTAAGTTATAAGAATATTGTGGATGCTTGCACGATCGTCTTCCATCAATGGAAATGTTAAGAATCTGAAATAGAAACAGCCATGCAAATGATGCAAAAGCTTAATATAGTTATGCACGAGATTTCAGAGAAATAAAGCTTCTGCAAAGAGCTTGATTTTATTAGCGATATTGGAGCAACAAACAAAATTTTTGAAACCGATATCATTTTTTATTAAACGCTAAACATTTTTGACCATTTTTTGGTGCTCTTCAGAGCAAAATCTTACATATTAACATTTTTTAAAGACAAACTAGCAAATGAGTTACTTTCAAAAAAGCAATAAAGTTAACCTCAACGCAACAAGTATGCAGTTTTAATTTAACAATTGTACAAATTATGCGATGACATGAAAATAATATCACATTTATATTCAGTACGTTCTGCAGAATACTATTTGAAATCCGAAAAATACACACGCACACAAAAACATAATATTAGATGCTAACTTAATAAACATTTAGTAGAAACAAGGAACCATAGCGTAAAGCTGTCTATTGAGTTGTGAATTGTGTTTGTGTGTATGTGTAAAGCTTTTGGTATTTTTGTAGCATATTCTAAATCACAAATCAAATCTGTATTATTTAGCTTGCAGTTTTGGCATATTTTAATGTATTTTATGTTTTGGCATATTTTAATGGCATATTTTGCAAATGTTCCTAAACCCTAGTGCCAAGATGTTGCGTAGTCACATCAATATATGAAATATTTGCTCACAGGAACAAGAAAATTTGCACACGACATTAGACAATAAAGGAAATGGAGTAGTACACTTAAGTCGAAGTGGTGTAGAACACTTAAGTTAAAAATATGATCCAGTTTTAAAACGTGTACAGTACAATAAAGATTAATATCAACTAACCAGAGCAGTCAGTCTTTTCGCAAACACTCATAATACTTTTCAAAAAAATTTTATCCCAGTACAGTAGTAAAAAAAAATTTCGATTTCATATTTATCCTGATAGCTGTTTTGTCGTTTTTCAAACTTTTAATGGTGTTATTTACAAACTAATCAGAATATCCATTGTTGCAAAAAATGTGGCATTATACTCCAGCATGTTTTATTAGCACAATGCAACAAGCACATGATTAAAGGCGGTGAATCATCCAGCCAATTACGGTGGTTTACAATAGCTAAAATTGAACTATAATTTTTGATATTTTTTGTTTTGATTTTTGGGTTGCGTTTGCAAAGATTATCAACAAATACAAAAAGATGTCCCCCCAAAAAGTTTTTGGAAACTCTTTGTTTTGTTCTTCCTGCCAAAACCACAGTAGTCTAAACTATTAGGCCTACTGTAATCTTATTAAACTATTAGGCCGAACTATCTCTAAACTATTAGGCCTAATAGTTTAGAGATAGTTTGGCCTAAACTATTTAGAAATAAACTATCTCCGAACTATTAGGCCTACCACAGTTCTCTAAACCATTAGGCCTACTGTGGTTTTGGCAGGAAGAACAAAACTCAGCGTTTCCAAAAACTTTTATCGGGGGGACATCTTTTTGTATTTGTTGAATATCTTTGCAACTGCAGTCCCAAAATAAAAACAAAAAATATCAAAAATTATTGTTGAATTTTAGCTATTGTAAACCACTGGAATTGGCTGGATGATTCACCGCCTTTAAACCAAATTTCTAAGCATGCGGACTCTAGGCATTAAAATTAAAGTTCAGTAGCAATCCAGTGTGGGTGGGTTTTTGCCAAGTGGAAGTGTCATCGCCAGTGTCATTCAATTTTATTTGCACCTTTAGGAAAGGCAAATTATCGCACTTTGTACTTTTTTCTAAGGTAAATTTAATGCTTTTGTGTTGTTAATTGAGAATATCCAAGAACTGTTAAAAGTTGACTGTAAAACTCTGAAAAGTTATCATAAAAAGTTATGTGAACAATTTTGAGGTGGTGCAGAATTTGAATATGACTTTCAATAAAGTCAATTTCATTTTGCTTTTGCAATAAGCTTTTCGGACAGAACTCTTCATTTGCGATCTCTTTCTGGTTTGGTATGTGGTGAGCGGATCTTTTAAAAACCAAATGCACTTAGGAGAAATGCACTCTACAGTACGTAGAAATGCGTTTCAAGGAGATTGCACAATAGTAAGGTGAAACGCAATCTATTCAGTGACAGCAGGCTCTGATCTTATCAAAGCAGTTGAAGAGTACATATGAACTGCTTTTGCCAGCACAAATCTGTTTGTTTCCATAAAATATAAATCGCTTCCAACAGGCTCAAGTGAAACTGAGAGCGAGCTGTGGTTAGGATTTTAAACCGTAAATTAGAATAGTTGCGTGCGCACTGATTGGACTCCAACAAATGTTGGCCAATGGCTGAATCGCTCTCTGGTTCGATTTGAGTCTTACTTTTGCTTTGCATTTCTTGTTTGACTGGGTTCTGGTTGGTTGAGATCGGTGGGTTCCCTGTTCCTGAGTAGGAGTGGCTCTTTGCCTTATTGCTTTTGGAACATGTTGCTTAATGCATTCCTGAAGCCTTTGAGTTGTGCGACCTACGTACCGACTATCACAGTGACACTCATATTCATAAATAACCATACTTCTTTGATTGGCAGGTAGCACATCCTTTTTGGCAGCTGGTTGCATGCATTGGCTTGAGAAAATCAAGCATGGTGACACTGCTCCGTAGCAATTTTGCACAGCACTTTTAATTTGATGTCCTAATTGCTGAGAAGCTGAGCCTATCCACGGGGCTCCAAGGTACACTGAACGCTTTTCTGGTCCAAAGGGTTTGGCTTGTGCAATTTTCTTGGATATGTGCTTGAGCACTATATCTTCAGGGTACCTGTTGTGAAGCAAGATCTTTTGGATAAAATCAATTTCTTGCTTAAGCTTGTTTTTTGTACGTATCATAAGTGCTCTGTGTACCAGCGTGGCGATTAGGTTTGTTTTCCGTTTTTGCGGGGTAAGGATTCCCAGTGGATGTATTGACCAGAAAAAGTGGGCTTTTGGTATGCACTGGTCTCAAGACCAAGTTCAGTTCTTTCCACTGGAATGTCTAGAAATGGAAGTTAGCCATCATGTACTTTTTCAATAGTGAACTTGAGAGCAGGATGTAGGCGATTAAGCGTGACCAGGAAATCGTCAACGTCACCTTCTTGTTTAAAGATGGCAAAGATGTGGTCAACATATCGAAAATAAATCGTCGGTTTTTGTACACAAGAAAATAGTTTGGACTCGTGGTGGCCAACAAAACTGTTTGCTAATGCTTGGCCCAGTGGTCAGCCCATCGCTACTCCGTCCGTTTGTTTGTACATTGTGTCATTAAAGCTGAACTCTACGGATGACGTAGCACTTTCCATAAGTTCGATAAATACCGCTTGGGGAATAGAAGGTGCAGAAAAAGGGTCTTTCTACAAGGCTTCTGCACAAATGCCAATTGTTTCCTTGAGAGGTCCATTGGTAAATAGGCTCGAGATGTCAAATGAGCACAAATAGACATCTTTTTCTTCTCACCTGAGTTCTTGCATGGTTTGCGCGAATGTAAATGAGTCTTTTATGCAGTTGGTGGAAAACTGCTCAAGCACTGGCCATAAAATGCTTGCTGAATGCTACCCATTTGGCAAGTTCATGGTGGCAAGAACCGACAATGGACAGAATTGGCCTTAATGGCGTGAAAACGTTGTGTGTTTTAGGCAATCCATACATTCGTGGTCTTTGCGAACCCGTAAGGTGTACCTCATCATAGACTTGTTTAGGTAGCTGCTCTGAGTTCAGGAACTCGCGTAATCGGTTCTGAAGTTTTGTCTCTATGGTAGCGATTCTGTCAGCTGCAGCAGCTGGACCAAGACATTCAAATTTTGAAATTGACTTTATTTAAAGTCATATTCAAAAAGTTATGTACAATTTCATGGCTCAAAATTGTGTCAGATTCTGGGGAAACAAAATTTGACAAAATGACAGAATCAGAAGACATTACACAGTAGTGGGGATAATAACAAAAATAGTTTGAAACGAAACTACTGTAAAGCAGATTACACTGATAATTACAAGTAAAATTTTAGAATGAGCTCTGTTTAATTTATTCTTAATAAGTCATCGACAATACTATAGACCAAGTATGGCACTAAATACCAATTTTTGTTTAATGTGTTTTTGCTGACTTTTGAGTAGTTTTTTCGATGAGAAATTCTCCAAAAATTGAATTTAGTTTTGCTGCTAGCTTGTCTTTTGCAGCATTGAACTATGTTCTACGTAAATTACTAAACCTATGCAAAGCATTTTGACTGAAAGTCGTAAATGAAAGCGTTAGTTTTGTCCATATTCCAAAAGAGTGTTTGAAAAAAGACTTAAAGATCATTTAATAGTTGTTTTAAGTTTCGAGTTTCATCAAAAATAGAATCATTGTTTGCGAAGGGATGACATTAGTTCAATATCTACCAATTCAAATCAATAAAAGGTTCATAACAGATGTTTTTTTTACTGGTAATTCTTTTAATTTCAGATCAAGGTGCTATCTTTGCAAAATACTCAGATAGGTGGAGATAAGGACAAAGGTTTTTTTTTTTTTATTTCTCATTGCATCCATCAAGTTGAAGAACTCCACTTGGAAAATTGTCAAATCACCAACAAAATTGTGCGACAATTCGTTGAGAAAATTTCAACGAGAAAGAAAAAGGTGAACAAATTCTTATTTGGAGCATAAGCTATTATTATAGTTAATTTATTAATAAGATTTGTTTATGATGTCATTGAATTACTAATGCACTATGCCAAAGAGGTACTATCTAATTTTTTGTGGTACGCTGAAATTGGAAGCTTCTGGAAGTGCTACGTAGAACATACTTAAAATTATTTAATTAGTACTATTCAAATGCTTTTAGACTAGTTAGCTGACATATTTCAGACCTGTTTATATCGTAAAGGTGAGCGTTAGTTAGTGTTAGTAGTAATATTAAAAGTATAAGTTAGTTATTTTGACTTTGTTGCTTATTGCAAAAAATAACAAGGTAGGTAACTTCCAAAGCCTCAAATTAAGTTACATGTTACAAACTTTAAATTTTTTTGTAGCTAGCTAATGGCTAATAGTTGCTCACGCCTGGCGTTATAAACAGCTCTGAAATATGTCTGCTAACTAGTCTAATAACGTTTGAAAAGCACTAGGGAATAAATTTTATGCTTATTTTAAAGCAACAACTTTAGGAGCTTCCACTCTCAGCTTATCACAAGAAAAACAGGTATCGATTTGGCGTAATGTATTAGTAATTGAATAGCACGGGCATAAACAAATCTTATTAATAAATAAGCTGTAATAATATTTGAAGTAATGATGCTGCTAAAAATACATTGATTTTGCTTAAGGAATTCTATTATTTATGTGTTGTTGCATTTGTATTGTTGAAATAATAACAAAAACATTATTATCATTTATAATAAACTCAAATTACGGTATATGGTTTTAAACTTTAGCTAAAGTTGCTCAACCTTAGTGGCAATCAGAATATCGATAGCGATGGAGCAGCCATCTTGCAGGAGTGTCGTGACAATGGGAAGATATTGGAACTGGAATTACAAGGTTGCAATATTTCAACAGGTAAGCTTTTTCAAGATGAGAGAGTGTTTAAAAGTAGATTGAGATTAATCGAGTTTTTACGTGGGTTAATGTGGGGTCCACGACTTTTCGGCGCGACCATTTCAGCACGGCTCTTTGCGGCGCAAATATTCTTTGCTTTTTACTAACACTAACCCAAAGCCCTAACCCTAAATAAGTGAACTGTCAAAGAGCACCGAATTGGCGCTGAAACGATCCGTGCAGAAAACCTACAGCAACGAAATAGGTGGTGCCGAAATGGTCGCACCGAAAAGACATGATCCCGTTAATGTGTGCACTATACAGACACCGATTCCCTTAAAAATGTCATTTATTGCATTGCATTTTATTAATTTGGTGTTACAGTAGAAAAAGCCAAAACTAAGAAACCTTTCGTGAGCGATGAATGAGTGGCAACAAGACTATTAATCAAAGTCGTAGTTAGCTTTGTGTGTTTGGGCGTGGCGTTAGGTTAGAAGTTGTGACAATATCACCCGGATATGCTCATAAACCCCGCAAAAATGAGCAAAGACAGAATTTAACTCAAACTATATTCAAAGTCAAATGCGACTTAAATTATGCTTTTCATTTTTTTATTTTTCACTTGTTTATTTTTCATTGGACCATACATTTTTGGAGCAAAATTCCCACTGAGAGCATGCCCTTGCTTACCTCCAACTTCTGTTTTAAGACATGAGTGGTCTCGAGACGCAAGTCTATCCCACTGTTTTCTTACGTGATATAAAACTATACTGACATAGTTTAGTCAACCAGTCGAGGTCGTTACGGTGTCGTGGGACTAGGACCCATATGTCAGCAATTGGTATTTGCAGCAAGACCAGAGTATTTAAGCCTCACATATCACTACATGAGCGGCTGCCCAGAATACATAGGTACTACTTGTCTGCACATACGGTCATGTTTTGAGGAAGAAAGATGAAAATGTGATATTGAAGGCTTTGAAATTTGAAGTGAGTGGTAGTAGAGGAAGAGGAAGATCGAAACAAACGTGGAAAAAGCAAGTACAGAATGAGATGAAGAAAAATGGACTGGTGAAAGAGGATGCTTGTGATCAAACTAAATGGCGAGGCATGGTAAAGACAATGATCATACGAAATCTGGCCAACTCCGTTGACAGGGACAATCCCGGATCCAACATATGATGATGATGATGGTTTAATGCTAGAACTTGGTCTATATGGCTTTCATCCTTGGAATATAAGTCGCTGTTGTGTAGACGATATGAACTTATTTTTCAGTTACTGATTGTTCAACTCACTTTTCTTTTACCTTGTTAATTCAGATCTTGTTGTATAAAATTTGCTGTCGTTTGGTAAAAGCTTTTTCGGTTACTGAATACCAAGCACTGTAGTCCATTAGATTTAAGTTCGAGGACCGAAAAGTGACAAGGGACTACTCTTCTTTTTTTTTTGTAACACTGGAGTGGTCTATTCCAAAATTGTCTTAACTAACATGGCTTGTTTGTGAAGTGACCCAATTCTGCTGAAAAATGTTAGTGTTGTCTCGATAAAGTTTTCTGCTATCCTGCATAAGTCTGCCAACTAAGCAAGATTGAGAGTTCAACTTTATCTTGTTCCTATCGATTATGCCGATAGTTTTTTTTTCGTTCTAGGACACGATCCCATCCAACTCTGCACCAACGTCCTGCCACCTCATCATGGTGGTGCAGTCCCCTCCCCAATGGGGATGGGTCAAAATGGTAGGACAGATCTCCCAAGGGGCTCGATCGGAAGGTCGCCCCCATTGTCTCGGACTGTTTTATCGCTGGGCCGCCCGTTGACCGGTCACAACTGGGCGGCTCTTCTTCTAATTGACCGGACCCTCTTTTGGCGTCCCCTTATTCTGGCATTGCTCCTTATTAGTGGTAATGTCCATCCTAACCTGGGCCCCATCAGCAACCATCCTCACCCCAGGTACCCATGCTCCATCTGCCTTCTGGATGTGGGCAGAGACTCTCTTCAATGCTCTGCTTGCCTCAAGTGGGTGCATTTTCTTTGCTCCTCCCTTACCCGTGCTGACTTTCGCACAATCTGTGCAACTGGCACTGCAGTGGGCTGGTGATGCCCATTGTGCCATCCCCAAAGGAAAACTGGCTCCCCCACTCAGACCAGTCTCCTCGTTATGCCACCTGCGTCCCCTCCATTCCCTCCCCCAGGGTTCCCCCCACTACCGCCTGGCTTTTATCAATCACGTCCACCTCGGGGGCCCCCCATGTTACCCTTGCTCCATTTGCTCTCTCAAGGTAGGTAAGGATTCTCTAAAGTGCTCTACCTGCTCCAAGTGGGTGCACTTCTGCTTCTTTCTGACCTGGGCTGTCTCTGTCTCAATCAATCTGGGATGGCTTCCAAAAGAAAAAACCTCCAGACCAAACCATTTTGGTATCTGTTGACTTCTCCAAGGCTTTCGACTCGGTCTGGCACTCTGCTCTGTTTCACAAACTCCTCTCGCTCAAACTCCTACCTTGCTTTGTTCTTTGGGTGCGCTCTTTCCTTTCTGATCGTAGAGCTAAAGTTCAGGTTGGTGGTTCCCACGGCCGCTCCTTCCGCATCAGACGAGGGGTCCCCCAGGGCTCGGTACTTGGTCCAGTCCTCTTCATTCTGTTTGTTGATGACATCACCAAGGATTTACCTCGGGGTACCCATGCCTCCCTGTATGCTGACGATCTGGCCATCTGGTCCTCTTCCCCAGACCCGCTCAAAGCCTCTTCTTTGTCCAATCCTCCCTCACTGTCCTACAAACATGATCCAACTTATGGAGACTTCCACTCAATCCAAAGAAGTGTGAGTCCTCCTTTTTCTCTACAGATCCCCATCAAGCCACTTTCCAACCCCAGCTGAACCTCTTGGGTTTCCCTCTCTTGTTCAATCCCACCCCTAAATTCCTTGGTGTAACCTTTGATCGGACTCTATCCTTTGGGGCCCATGTCCAATCCCTGTGTTCCAAATTCTATCCACGCCACAAAGCTCTTCGCTCAATTGCCACTGCCTCTTGGGGTCCCACAAAAGAATCTCTCTCCTTACTCTGCAAAGCCTTTGTCCATCCGGTGCTCACATATGCCTCTCCTAGATGGATCCCATTCTTTTGCAACATTGCAACCAATCACCTGGAAGTTCTACGCAGAGCTGCATGCAGGGTCATTACTGGATGCCTCTCTTCCACCCCCTCCTCACTACTCCTTCTCGAGGCCCAACTCCCTCTTCTAAAGCTGACTCTAGAACATCAGACTCTCTACTCCTTTGAACGTGCTCTGCGTCTCCTTCCAGACTTCTCCAGCCTTTATGCCCTGGCAATTAGAAACGTTCCCTGTCGACTAAAGAAGAAACCCTCCTGGAGATCATTTTGTTCTTCAGCCACACAACCACTCCCATCCCCACGTGAGACTCTGATCACGTGCCCCCCTTTTCCCCCATGGTCCACAACCCACTTCACTGTTTCCCCCTTCATTCCCGACTGCACAGGCAACAGTACAGCCCGACTCCAGTCTGCTTCAAGCAGACTATCCTCCCTCCCCCCGTCTGATATCCAAGTATGGACTGACGGATCTGTCCCCTCCCTTTTTGGTCCTGGTGGTGCTGGAGTCTATGCTACATGCTCCAAATGCAACACATCCAATTCCTTGCCCTTTTCCTCTTGTCCAATTGCCTCCAGCTTCACAGCTGAAACCTTTGCCCTCAAGCAAGATCTCGTTTGGTGTACTAGCCATTTGATGATCTGCAAATTCCAGTCAGTTCTTTTCCTAACCGACTCCCAATCATCCCTCTCTATCCTTTCTTCAGCCCCCTCTTATCTCCTGCCTGAGTCCCTATGGAATGTTTGGTCCCTCGCCTCCTCCCTCTCCAACAATACCACTTTGAGCTTGCAATGGGTCCCCGACACGCAGGTCTCCCCGGAAATGAAAAAGCGGATTTACTTGCCAAAGTTGGTTCCTCCCTGCCCACTGACGCGATCCCATGCCCTCTCCTCCCAGTTATTGCCAAAGTCCGTTATTCCCAATACCACAATTGGAGACGTCACATCTCCCACTCCCATCTGAACTTCCAAATTCCCGAAGTCTCTTCGGAGGAACTTCTTCTTTCTCGCTCCATTCGCAGTGAGCTTTCCCGTCTTCTCTGCCATGGCCACAGTCTTCTTTTATCTTCATATCTTTACAGGATCAGTCGAAAGGAGAATTCTGCTTGTAGTGCCTATGGACACCCTCTACAGGACCTCAATCATCTCCTCCTCGACTGTCCTGCCTCTGAACCCCTTCGTAAATCTATCTTTGGCTCCTCTCTCTCCATTCTTGATCTTTGGTCCAGACCTTGGGTTGTGGCCCGACTGTTGGGTCTCCGCGGAGTTCCTCCGTGCCCCCATCCCTCTGAAGGGGTCGGGTAGTATCACCACCACCATCCCATCCAACTCTATACGAGTTTCTTGATAAACCTTGGCTTGTAATACTTGGATCTGTGAGGGAATATTTTTCTTCTTCAATAAACTAACTCCATTGTTTTGTCTAATAATACGTTTAATACGTACGCCTTGCATGCGTACATTGTCTAATGATGCATTTATCCTTTTTATCAGCTTGAATGTATAACGCTGTTTAAAGGGGCAATGATGCCCAGCTTCTCACTCTTAAAAGAGATTTATACTGCTCGAAATCGGTTTTATCGTAGAAATGAGAACTACTTGAGGTAATAAAGCGGTGCTCCAAACCTTTTTGACAATTCCCCTTATTTGCGAAAATACAATTTAATCCGTTTGACTCTGCACCATTGGCAACCGTGCATTTCACAATTTTGTTACATCACAAAAGGCGTGATTTTGCAAAACTCATCGAAGACTAACAACCACAATCTTCGATGAGAAGGTAATACCTTAGGATTCTGCTTTAGCCATCGATTTCAATTCGAACACATTAATCAATATTAACATTATACGAGTGATATAATCTACTGCATCAAAGTTAGACCAGTTTTCAAGTTAGTAATAAATAGCCCTTGCTCATTTGGCTATTTTTCAATTTTCAGCTTAAAAAGTGCGGTCTTGTGACTAAGTGTCTAAAAATTGTTGTTGCATAAAGCTTTTATATATTTCTTTATTAGGGGTACATGCTATGCTCTTCGTGCGAACAAAAATCTTTGTAATTTTTGCTTGCTCGCTTTCGCCAGTTTTCGCAAATTTCTCAAAAATCTTCGTCATTTGACGAATGTGAATACAAATACGAAGGTTTGCATTGGTATGCTATGCTTTGTCCGAATTCGTAATTTTCAAACTTCATTTCTCCGTAATAATGATTAATGCACATAACAGTACTTTTGATGTTATGAACGAAAACTTGTTACCTACATCTTTCCTATATAAAGAAGTAATGGCACGTGTATATCAAATTGTATTAAGATTGCATAGTTGCGCATTATTCTATACCCCTAATATTGATAGAAATGGCGTATAAAACAGTGGCCGAAAATGGACTCAAGAGGAGGTAGAGCTATTAGTTGATTTAGTGAAGGATAATTACACGGTTTTTACCAGGGTGTTAACAAATGCAAAAACAAAGTCGATGATGGATAACAAATGGATAGACATAGCTAGTGCTATCAACAGCCTGGCTAAAGGAACCCCATTTTCAACCGAAAAAAAACAAGAAAAAATGGTTTGATTTTAGAAGCCGGGCGAAATGTGATGTTGCGCTAGTTAAAAAAGAAGCAGATCGTACTGGGGGGGTCCAAACCGAATTCTAAAACCAACGGAACTTCATTTTGAAATTTCGAACACTGTCGGAAGCATATGCACTGAAGGTATAACCGACTCCAATTTTTGCGATACTGATGACAACCGACGAGAAAATAATGCAAATAATAGTGCGACCCCAGTTATTAGTGCAAACGTTTGTAATGCCTCCACCGTAATTTGATAGTCTGCCTTCTATTGTAAACACAAAGTACCCATTTGCTTGCATGAACAAAGATAATTCTTTGCCCCTAAGCAAACGTCCTCGAACTACAGGGGCTAAGCGCAAATCACAAGGTGACGAAGTGCTGAAAATTGAAAAAAATATTGAAGAAACTGTGCTGGCTGCGAGTCGTCCGGACCGTGACTATTCCGCGCAGACGTTTAGACAGGGGACGTTTAGGCACCGCCGATTATGCGGCGGTACTTTTAGGCGCCTGGACTTTTAGGTATCGAGACTTTTAGGTGTTGAGACTTTGAAGTGACGAGACTTTTATGCGCCTGGACTTTTAGGTGCCGAGACATTTAGGCGCCAGAGGTAAAAAAAATTTTTTCAAAAAAGTTTTAAATTTTTTCAAAAAAAATTTTTCAAAATTTTCGGATTTTTAAAGTTTTCAAAATTTTCAAAGTTTTGGAAATTTTCAAAAAAAATTTCCAAAACAAGTTTTTTTTCAAGAAAAAAATTTTTTCACAAAAACAAGTTTTTTTCAAAAAAAAAGATTTTTTTCCGAAAAACATTTTTTTCTACAAAAAATACGTTTTTCTTCTCAAAAAAATTCTTTTTCTTTCAAATGACAGTCTCTTTTCAAATAAAAATATTTTTGAAAAAAAAACTTTTTCCAACAAAAAAGTTTTACTTTGATTAAAATGTTATTATTTTCGAAGCTTTTCATCTGATGTTTGTTGAGAAGAATCGTCAGAATAGAGAGCGCAGGAAAAGGAGTGGCTATAGGAAAAAGTCGAGCAGTGATTGGCTGGAAAAGGATTGCTGAGAGAGCGTCATTTGTGTACCACCTTTAAGCTGTACAAGAATTCTTTTTGTCAGCAGAGGGCGGGGTTAGAAGTTTTGATAAAAGTGACTTCAAAAGCAGATAGATGGAAGCAGAGCGGAAAAAGTTTTACAAAAAATAGATTTCTTATTGCATTTTTTTCAATAACAAAAAATGTTTTCCACTACTTACTTGCAAAGTTTTTTTTACGTAATCCAGACGCATGCGTTCTCCAGCCAGCGGTCTCAAATTTTGCGGCGCACGGACACGAGTTGCTTGTGCAGTATTGGCACACGCAGCAAGCCGTGTGACGTTTCATGGTTATTTTGAGTCTACCTCAACCAAACAATACAGGACAAACTTTTTCAGGAGCTAAGGATTCATCTCTCGGCAGATTCCTATTTATGGTCTTTACATCTTGTTGTAAATACAGTAAAAGCAATGTTTAAATCGATATTTTTAAGCTTAATCTTTACACCTTGTTGTAAATACACTTATAGTAAAAACAATGTTAAATTCTTGAAGTCAACTTCTTAAGAAATCTGCCTGAAAGCGAAATTTGCGTTTGACTAAAACTCAATTTATTTGTGTTTCAAAATTGATTGCTTTTGCTACTTTTTCGAGCTGGACAGATCAGCTCAAATTTTGTACCGGGATACAGAACGATGACGAGTGTAATTTGTTCACTCAAGCAGCGACTTTTCCATGTTTTAATTTATATGTACATTTTTCTCCCGAATCTCAGCAATCCTTTTCCAGCCAATCACTGCTCGGCTTTTTCCTATAGCCATTCCTTTTCCTGCGCTCTCTATTCTGACGATTCTTCTTGACAAACAACTGATAAAAAGCTTCGAAAATAATAACATTTTAATCAAAGTAAAACTTTTTTGTTGGAAAAAGTTTTTTTTTCAAAAATATTTTTATTTGAAAAGAGACTGTCATTTGAAAGAAAAAGAATTTTTTGAGAAGAAAAACGTATTTTTTGTAGAAAAAAATGTTTTTCGGAAAAAAATGTTTTTTTTGAAAAAAACTTGTTTTGTGAAAAAATTTTTTTCTTTAAAAAAAAAACTTGTTTAGGAAAAAAATTTTTTTTTTAAATTTAAAAAAAAATTTTTTTTTACCTTTGGCGCATAAAAGTCTCGGCGCCTAAACGTCCCGCACATAAACGTCCGCGCATAAAAGTCGTAGACCGGAGTCGTCAAATCGGTCACACAAATGAGATACTAGGCAATTTGGTTCAAGAGTTTCGGCGAACGAATAACATGCTTCGAGTCTTTCTGGAAACAATTGGGAACAACGAGCAAGCATATCAAGTTCATATAGACAATTGTAATCGCATCATAAAAGCCATTATGGGTTACGAATTTGTTGTTTTGTAAAAATTCGTTTAATAAAAAATTGCCGAGTAAAAAAACCAGCAAATCATTGAAAGCTTAACTAAAGTATTATGTGACAGCGATAGGACTGCAGAAGTACGCATGCTATACAAAATTAACTAAAAAAATGACAGAGCCTGAGCAGCAATTAGAGCATATCCGCAAAAACTAGAAACTTGGAGTTGTGAGTGAAAGCAAAATTTAATTCAAAAATACACGACCTATTTGAGCATTTTGATTGCCGGTACAATACCACAAAAACCAAAACTGGACACGCCTCTTACGTCGGGATGTATAACTAGCTATTGCAAAATGTCTACGATTGTTTGCCGTTGAGCGATTCCGGAACTATTAAGTTGTAAGTCTTCGGGTAAATCACCATCTTCTATAACCAGTGGTGATACGAAACAATCTTCTCCAATAATCGGTGTACCATTGCGATGGCAAATATTGTGGAGCACGCAACAAGTGATAGCTATTTTCGAAACTTTAGCTGTAGAAAAGCAAAGACTCCAGTGTGATCCAATATCCTCCATCTACTTTTGAAAACTCCAAATGGCCCTGACGCGACGGTGACTGTCGGGTCACCACAAAGGGAGGTCTATCTATGGCTCTGACGCGACGGTGGCTGTCAGATCACCACAGAGGTCTAAGGTCTACCAAGGGCTCCTGCGTTGGCTGGATTCTGGAGAAATGGCCCTGACGCGACTGCGGCTGTCAGGTCACCACAAAAGCGGTCTTTGCCTCCGGCGGGAACTCCGGAGAAGTTGGCGGCAACTACTATACAATAGCAGAAGCCAATCGGTATGGTTCTGAACAGGAGAAATGGAGATTGAAGTGACTTCTGCTCCTTGCTACAGACTGTCTTAGTTTCTGATTTGTCTTTTATTGAAAGTTAAACCAAACAAGCAAAAGCTAAACGGTAGTACCTCTCGCTCATGGATAACTTAGCTGAAAAAAACCATACCAATAAAAGTCTGAGATTGCTCTCGGCTTGAACAAAACTTCAGGTCTAAGCTCTGAATTTAGAATGAGTCGAAAAGAGCCCGACAGACTGTATAAATAGATGGGGTTATTCCATGGGTTAGAGGCAATTACAAATCACATGAGAGTGGGAATTTAAAAGTATAGGTGAAGAGATTTATGCCGCTTTTTTAGCATGTCACAATGCTGATTAAATAGTCATAATGAGTGTAGCAGCGATATAAACAAAATTTTAACAACTCGAATAACTTTGCAAGCGAAATAACGCGGTCTTGAACGTCCATTTATGTACATGAATACACGTATAAAATAAAGCCCCAAATCATTAAAAATGGAAAACATGCGGTTGATGATTATCTCTGCTTAGTGGCTTCGAACAAGTAGCTGTAAATTTACGTGTGCAGAAATCAAACATCAATTGGAAAACTTGAAAACGGTCATCTTCTAAGCGGGTGAGGACGATTTGCTCAAAATAAAGCACCGTCATCGCTTCCTCATTAGTGGAGGGTATCCAATCTACAAAAAAATGTAAACAGCGCTTTTAAGAAAAGTTTCTTGCAGTTACAATTTCATCTGAAAAAGTTTCCGTCCTGGAGGATAGCCCACCGGTAGAAGTGAAAGTCTGTTCGACTGTAGCTGAAGAACTTTTTCCTAAGCTGCTTATATCAAAAGCGGATGAAATATTGTTACTTGAAGATTTCCTCAAAATTAAGGTACAGTTTTAACATACGAGTATTGAATACTTGTAAATGCGCACTCGCCATTTGGCGAATTTCAAAGCATGTTTAAACTAGTAGGTTCTCTCTTTGTATTATTTTGATTGACTTTCGAACGTTGTAACTTCACAACGCGGTTGGTTGAAGGAGTGTTTGGAGCACCACTGATTGTTGGATCTTTTTCCTCTTCTCGCTAGAAAGTGACAGTGGCAATCTTTTTCTTCAAAGCGATTGTAGAGTTATTGAAAATGGACGTAAAGTTTTACAAAGGGGCTGAGTAAAAATTGTTGTTTGCCTGGAGCTTGGGTATTTAGAAGCAGCTTTACTAAGAAAAGTTCTTCGTAGAGCTAGTATATTGTACATTACAAAAATATGTTTGAGACATTTCAATTGCTAATTATGTCTAACAATTAACACGCATTGGAGAATTCATTCTGTCCTTTTTGATCAGTTGAATTTTAATGCTCGAATAGAATCGATTATGACAAAATAATACGTATTTTTCAGATCTCCAAGTTTGATGGCGCCAGTGTTGTCGACCAAGTTTTCAAATCCGCACTTAATGAATTCTGCGTCAACCTTACAGCCCTCTACTCGTTCGCAAATCTAAGTGGAAGCACTAATGATATCGAATACAAAGACATCGTCAACAACTTCAGACTGGTGGGTTACTGCTATAGAGAACGGGACATGCTGCGGCATTAGGATAAACGGAAAAATAACTTGAAAAATGAAGCCAGAAGCAAGTTGTAAGAGAAAGCAAGAGATTACATAAAGCTAGTTGTATGATCACATACTGCCTAAAAACTCGCAAAAATTTTGTAATTTTTACTCTTACAGATTATTATCATTGTTGTTTTGTCCAATTTGTTACAATTACTGTTTATTTACCAAGTTGACTTAGGCAGCCAACTTCTGCTGAAGTTGAAACCTGTCCACACTTGCGGTTGAAAACTCAAGCTTTTTTAACGATCAGTTTTGTTATTGCTATTTGTTTTTGTTATTATTCGCTCATACAGAGGTTGTAATTGCACTTCACAGTTATTTTCCAGCAAAAGGACTTTGCGGTCTTTGAATCAATTTATCGCCACGTTACGGTTCGATGTGGCTTGTGAAGACTCCACTTTGCCCCTTGTTTAAATGCTGCTTGTTTCAGGTTTTAGAAAAGAATGCTAAGAACTTGTCACTCGATCAATACGCGGTGTCGATGGCCGTCAACGGGTTCCGTGGCTACGTGAGCGAATACATGAAGCATGTACTCCCCAAGCACACAACGAAAGAATCAAAAACGAAAAGAAAACGTACTAAAGATGAAAGCACGGTATGATGTGGAGATTAACTAAAAGTGTAATTGTAATAATATCTTTTTATTTACTAGTTGTCTTGACCAGAAAACGGTGTAAGATCTTTGCGTTTTTTTGTCTGCGACCTTGCCGTCCTTGAGCTGCCACCTTAATTACACAGTGATACACACTCAAGAAGGGATGGAGGCATTATAGTCCACTTTGTTTCATATCGTGCTGAACGCAATTAGAAAAGCGTTGAACGCCAGTGTTGAGTCTTTAACCCGACTGGGAATCGAACCAAAGTCTAACGTTTCAGGAGAAGATGTTGTATTCAATAGATCATTTGAAGTTAAAATATTTGAACTGTTAAAAGAGTTTTGATCTCTACGAAACCCACCAGAGCTCGATCAAAATTTCAGAGCAGATTACAGATTCGATTTGAATGAGAATTCGACCACCTGAAGAGCTGTTTTCAACGATACAGGTTCTGTTGCGTTTTTGATTTCATTGCGTAAAATAATTTCAGGAATGGAGGGAACATCGGTTCGTATCAGTGCAATGGGGTATTACCCAAGTGTGCGGCATCTGCGACGGCACGATGTGGTTAATGGAATCAGGCGTGATGTGCGAAGGTGCGGATTTAGAAGAAAAATCAAATCTCGATAATTGTTTTCGTATTACGACGAAGCGTGTACCAATGTGCCATCTCTGTGTTACTGCTCGTAGGTCTGATGTCGCAGTCGTGGCGAGTCGTTGGCAACCCTGTACCCTCTGTGACCGGCCCAAAAGTATATTAACTCTTTAGTTTCTTTATTCTACAGGTATATTTTTCTTTCACCTCATTCTTTTTGTTTTTCTAAGACTACCAATGTTGCCTGATCTGTATTGCAACGTTCTCTAGAAAATAAATAAATAAATAAATGATCGCAACGCGAATTGAACACTAGCGCGCGACTTTTTCTGCACATGCTTACTCGAAACATGTTGTTGTAGCGTGGTCTACGACATGTGCTCGAGAATTCAGCTTCTGACCTTCCGTTCCGAAGACAAGGCACTACTTTACCACCTGACCCTAAGTAGTACTAAATATTGGCTGAGCTGTAACCTCCTTTGTCAGTAAAGAGTTTCTATATCTTGTGTTTTGAGTCATGCATTGATTTCATTTTTAACTTTCAGTTTGCAAATATGCTTGCCATAAGAAATGCAAACGCAAGTTGACCACGAAGTGTCCTGGAGCGCCATCAAGTGGAAAAGCGAAAACCAAGCCGAAAAAGTTGTTTGGCGAATCATTGATTAGTTTGGAAGCGAATGAAAGGTAATCAAAACCTTTTTGTAGGATCATAATGCTTATTATTACTATTAAAAAATTAAAAACCTATGAAAACACCTACGAGTTTCATTAAGTTAAATAGCGTCCAAAACAGGCTGTTTTGAAGCTAGGCTTTGCACTTCAATGTTGTAGGTTGCCCCTCTGAAGAGCTTAACCGCGAAACCGACTGTCGGGAGCTTTTGTTTTACATTGTGTGTATTTGATCAAGCTGCGCTGATAAATAAAAAGTAATCAAATCGACGAAGGTAAATTGTATTTTCTTAGAAAAATGAAATTTTATTCAATAAATGGTTACTGTTCCACACGAATAAGTAAAAAAAATTGATTTCTTTTCAGCTTGGTCCCTGTGTTTGTTGACAAGTGCATCAGTTACATGGAGGCGAACGGGATTTACCAGGAGGAGATTTACAGGAGGCCCGCTGCTGCCACTCAGATCAAACGGTTGGTCGAAGCGTTGAACAAAGATATCGACTGCCAAAAAGTTCGTTGTTCCATGTGATAAATTTTGATGATATTGTGACTGGCTCTGTCCTGTGGATGAGAGCACTGTGCAGCAGAAATCCTGAGCAACAGCACCCCAGCTGGACTTGGAGGACCTGGGAGAAAAAAGTGACCCTTTCCACACCACTTTAATGGTGGGTAGTGGGCACTCCATCATCATACATGCGGCCTCCGCTGGCCCATCGGTCACCTCTTACAGCCTGCTGGGTAGGCGTCGTCACTATTCGGGCCAGAATCAACTGTACCGTTTTTGTCTATAGAAATCGGAAGCCTCGGGTTCATATCTTTGTCAAGTCAAGCTAATGGCTTAAAATTATTATTTGCAGCTTTTCGACTAGACACTCAGTTCACAGATAAAAGTTAACTAGGAAAGTCGATACGGCAAATAACTAATTAGACTGTTACTACATCATCAAAGACTGTTTTTTCGTTGGACACTGGATAGGCATTAGGCAATTTATTTACAAAATGTGATAAAACAGATTAAATTATTCCTTTGTTTTTTTTTCAGGTTGCGTTCGATGAATACAACATCCACTCAGTAGCCGCTTGCTTCAAAAAGTTCCTTCGTTCCCTCCCCGAGCCGCTCGTGCCTCAGGACAAGTATTTCGACTTCCTGCTTGCATCAAGTAACTTTATTACTGGGTATTGAACTTTGTATTATTTTAACTGCCTCTGACTTGTCACTCCTTCTCAGGTGTATTGCACTCATTATGATAAATAATGATTATTGTTTCTCTTCGTCTTAGCAATGTGTGACAAGATCGTAGTGAGGATTGCATGACAAAATAGGCTATTTGCAGGGTTGCCACATCCTGGAAAAGTCCTGGATTTTTTTTTCTGTCCTGGAAAGTCCTTGAATTTTGTTTATAAGTCCTGGAAAGTCCTGGAAAAAGTTTGGAAAGTTTTCCCGTGATTTACCACGACAGAATGTGAAGTTTTTTTTGTTGTTGTGATAACTGGTACCTTGTAATTGCACAAAAGTATTGTTGAAATAATTTGCACTATGAAGGTCTGTAATATTGTTGAGAAATTGCATTGTGAAATAAAAGGGTAAATTTAAAAGTTTATTTTGTTAAAAGACTGAGCTTATTTTTATGCTGGCGCACACATAAAAAAGTCGCTATCCTAGCCTTAACCCAACCCTAAATCTAACCCTAACTGTATCGCAAGCTCCAATCCTAACATTAATCTTAAACCTGTATAACCCTAATGTAGGGCTACCATACGTTTTCTTTTTAAGAGGATTTGTCTTCTTTTTCTGTAGGGCACCAAAAAAGTAGCCAAATGTTTTCTGTTTTTAGTGCTCAGAACTTAATGGCGGGATTCGAAGACCAAACCAACCAAAAACGATATACTTCCATCCACACTCGCGTTCAGCTCCCGCCGACCTTAATACAACCCTACTGACAGCAGATCTTTTTTTTTGAGATCACCATTTTCATAGGAAAGAATTGGTGCAAAAACAAGTGGTCTCCAAAGAAAAAAACGATCTACATTTTTGAATTTTCTCTTGGAAAATTGTGTTCTCCAAAATAAAAAAGTCTTGAGTCAGTCCAGTTGGCCGGTATATACCTTCAGCGTGTTTGGTGGTTTGGGCTTCGTTTTTCGAGACTGTCCTCGTTTTGGTTTATGAAAATATGGCACCCCTACCCAAACGATAATTTAAAAAAATAGAAGAGTTAATGAGTGCCTATTCTTCTGCTCTTTGCTCTCTTATTTTCTTTAAGCAATTCTTGCTTATTCGCCAGTGTATAAATAAGCACTTTCTTGTTGAAATGCCAAAATTTGCACTTTGCGGTGCAGTATGTATAAATTATTAAATATTATTTGGAAGAGTGAATTTATGAACAGTAATTTATTGCAATGCGATTCTCTAGTAGCAGTATTACTGCTAGCAGCAGAAGTGTAGTGGGCTGTAGGCCCTCTATTAGCCTGTTGGCTAAACACAATAAAAAATGTAACATTTTTCACCTTGCGAGTATACTAATGAGGCAGTTTTTTTGCAGTAATATGGACTCCAAAGTAATTTAAAGCCACTTCTGAAACAGCATTTAGGGGGGGGGAGCTAATAATGGTCAAAAATAAAATCAGCAACAACTGACAAAAATGGCTAAACATAAACAATCAATTTGATCGCATAATGCAAAATACTTAAATTAGGCTTTCTAAAAAAATTGTAAGGTGTCTATTCAGTATTTCATTCAGTTAATTATCAATCATGTTTTTCAAATCTTGTTTCATTAGCACCTTCTCCTAAATTATCTAGCGTTATAAAATGCAGACGACTTAAATTAATATTTGAGAGTTTTTTCAAAGGAAGCGCCCATTTGCACTTAAGGGTGCTTTGCTTATAGAGAAAAAGAGAGCAAGAGTGGTGGTCATTTATGCTTTTTCAAAAATTTTAATCGTTAGGGTGGATGCCAATTTTCGCTTTTTTCAAAAATTATTATGGTTAGGGTTTGGGTTTGGATTTTGAGTTTGGGTTAGAATTAACATTAAGGTTATAGCAAGGTTACAGTTAGATATGTTATGTTTAGGGTTGGGGTTAGGGCTAGGATAGCAATTTTATATTTGCGTCCTGGTGCAAATAAGCTCAGCTTTTTTCAAATGAAGGGATTTTATGGTTTACCTGCTTGAAATAAAGCTAGGACAAAAGTTTTATCATTACCATCACCCACATACTTTGGCCCATTTATAAAACCAGTTCAGTCATGCTTTCGCAGTGCTAATTTCCGCGCTTCATTTAAAATGCATTAATTATTACCAAACTGGGCATAGGATTAAGTTATTATTGCAAAAATTATGTAGTCTTTTGTGCTGGGAGCTTTGACCTCGGGGCTCAGACTCCCAATGGCCTCCGGCAGCTGGCAACTCCGTTCCCATACCCCAAGCCAAGCCCTCCCATTGCAGATTTCTGGCTATAAATCTGGCTAGTAGTAAGTACTAGAAATCCAAATGCGTGGCATTAAAATTTTCTTTAATGACAAGTACAAAAAGTGGGTGCATAAAAGAGTAATAGTGAAAATTAAATTTTAAGTCCTATAAAAAATCCTTGCACAGTCCTGGAAAAGTCCTGGAAAATCATCTAAAAAAGTCCTGGAGAGTCCTGGAATTTGATTTTGCAGTTTCTGTGGCAACCCTGTATTTGGCTGTTTTGTTTTTGATGATGTTGTTGCGGTTGTTTTGATTGAAAATTCAGTGTTTTAGATAACCGGTAAAATATTTTCATCTTTGAAGTTCCGTGATTAACCAAGCTAGAACGGGCGTGTAAAACTTAGCGATAATCTAAAAGTTGAACAAAATCAATTACTGTAATATTGAGTAATATCCGGTAACCTTATCTTGTTTTATCGCATTGTCAGGTATAGGAATCCATGCCAAAATAAGTAGTCGAGACGACATTCAAGTAGTTATACGCAACTTGCTACACAACGCCTTGGTATTGTTTTGTATTACTGATTGGTTTGAAGATGGTTACAAAACTAAACCAAACATTATGTCGTGTCCAATCAAATTTTGATGCAGAAAGCTTTTTTTCAGAGCTTGACAATGAGCGCGAAAAGATCACGTCATTATTTAGCGTTCTGGATAAGATCCCGGAGCACAACCACGCCACCTTGGAGAGGATTATTTTCCATCTTGCCCGGGTGGCCCAACAAGAACGCACAAACCTCATGTCTCCAAATCATTTGGCCATTGTATTCACCCCCTGTTTTTTTGCTCCTCCTCTTCACGTATCCCCAGTGATCGCGGCCGAGCACTGTGGATCGTGTGGCGTCATGACCAGGTAGGTGGAATGGATTTGTAGTTTCGTTGTTAATCTGTGTTTTCCATTGACGAAAATGGTCCGGTTTGACGCCTTTTTCTATCTTGAACCGATCTGTAAATTATGATTTTATTTAAATTTGAGGTTATTGCCACAGAAAGCTGATTGTTTTGATTTACCGAGAACCGCCGCCGACGTTTGCTGCTTCGTTTCACTCGATTGACGGTTAATGAATTTGTAATAGTTCGTTTCGTAATCCTGTCAAAAAGCAGTGAATATAGCAAATTAATCAATTTAAGAACTATACAAAAAAATCAGGTTAAAGCAGAAATAAAACTACAGTAGCTCTATCTACGCGCTACTGAGAAGAGCAAGGAATTACTCGAAGAATATTAATCAAAGTTCCAGATAAAACTTACATATAATAATTCAAAACATTGTATTTACGGAAGTAATGACTCCAGCACAACAACGTCGACGGAACACTGCATAAGCAGATAGATACAGAAGATAGGTCACAAAGTGATAGCTTCTCCGAAGTCCAAAAACTGTAGATCTACTTCAGTCAAATCACGATTGCAAAAAAAAAAAAAATTGCAAAGATAGCTGCGGCAATGAGCAAAATGCTCAACACGTGACTATTACGTAATCGAAAGATTTACGTGTCAAGTTAAACGTCCAGAACGAGAAGTTAACGAATGTAAGCACATGGGTTCAATTCCAACATCAAACCAATTTACTGATTGTTAACGCATTGTCACATAGCTGGTGCCGAAGTGGTGTGCCATCATGGCAAAGTACTATATCTATGTTCTATACACGAATAAGAACTCTGAAGTTTTACTGTAACGTCTGGTTGCAGGAAGAGTTTTTCTTAATGTTCATTACGATTCGCTGTTCAGTGTCATAAGCGTTTGAATGTCGGCTAGCACTTCGTAAAATCTTGTCGATTGTAGGGGAATCGAATTGATAATAACCGAGCAAGTGAAGAAGATAAGAAAAACGCTGGAGAATATTTCTGAGATCGATCACGTGGCAAATAATGCTCATGAACGGCTGAAAGAAATCAGACAATCAATGGGAAAAGGAAAGAAAAAGAGGTAGGATTTTGTTTTGTTAAATAAGCAACTGGTATAGTTACAGTGGATTTGGCTGCATAATTTTGTTTTGGCTGAAATATCTTCATTTCAATCATAGTACATTGTTAACGAAATTGATATCAGAAAAGTTTCAGCAGCTGCTGGAATTAAAACAGATGAAAGACCAAAACAAAACTGGATTGTTTCCGTTGTCTGTCTTTCAGTTAAATTTGCCTGGGCTTAAATAAGATGAAATAATAATGGGCTATTGTTTCCTGAAATCTATAAATAATAAGCTGTCAGTTAAATAAAATAATTAGCTACGTGCATTAAAACTTGTCTGTTGTACGATTTTGACCAAACCTTGTCCAGCTAGTCCATCTTCCTATTTTTTATTTTACATTTTACGAATCCGCCTATCTTTCCGCGAATGTCCCCGCTCCCCCGCCCACCGACGCTTCTTGATAGAAAGACGATCATCTAGTGATGTAGTCAAGACCCTGATGGTCGAGACTGAGACCAAGACCGAGACTTGGAAAAAATTCGAGTCCAAGACCCGAGACCAAGACTTGAAAAAATTTTCGAGATCGAGACTCGGTGAGTTTGTTCGAGACCGAGACGAGACTTCGAGACCCGAGATTTTTGAAGCAAAACTTATTCGTATTGACTATTGACAACCCTTTTCATGGTTTTTCCTTAAACAAACGGCCAATCGCAATACAGTAGAACGACCATTAACCAAAAAACGAACTTAGGCCACGAGCTATTCACAAGCACTTGAAGAGGTCACGCGGTCACAAGCACATAAATTGGGGTCACGCGTCTTCCCCATTCGGTGGCCCATGTTTATACCTCAGGTTTATACCTCAAGCTATTTTAATCTTCACTGGTCCTCTTTGTTACTCCTAATGTTTGATATTTACAAAAAAGCAGTGGTAAAGTAGACTTAAGTTCATCATTCTGAGTCTGCAATCTTAACTGTATCATACTACGAAAGATATGCTCAACAGAATGAGACTGAAAACAATCACTTTGAGGTCTGAGCTGTCCTGATTAACCTTCCTTGACCAAACCTCATTGCACTGCCATGCTACCACGTCAAACTCGGTCCACGTGCAAGGAACCTGATCGAGAAAAAGGTTTAGAGCATTTACTACCAGAAAGCAAAAATGTAGACAGCGGCAATTAGCACCTTCAACAAAGATCAACATCAAATAATACCGCTTAAGCGGCTTCTTCCCCTCCAAACTGTTTTACATCACACCTTTCATGAGTAATTAACAAAGATAATAATCAATAACAGGTCGAGCAGTTTTCTCCCACGGCTCTACTTGAGTTTTTTGGAACCTCAAGTATCTCCCTCTGAGGGGCCAATTATCAAAAATTGAGGTTTTGTTGCAAAACTTTGTTTCTCATGATCTCAGTTTAAAAACATTCACAGAAATAAATGAAATTTGACCGAAATGAATAAATAAAGGAGATTGTTGGAAAGCAATTAAAGAGGTGTTAAGACCTAGAAAGTCAATCAAATCTTTGTATGCGTTGCTTGCATTAAATAATTAAATTCAAAATTTTACTCCTACGCCTAACCAAGATTTTGAGTCTCGAGACTTCTCATATTTCGAGACTACGACTCGAGATCGAAACTTGAAGTTCAAGTCCGAGGCGAGACCGAGACGAGACTTTCAAAAGTGTGTCTCGAGACAGTCTCTAGACCCGAGACCGGTATCGAGAACTCCATCACTACGATCATCACTAGGGGCGGTAGAGAAAGACGCTGTTTTGGCGAGAAAAGAACAAGAATATGAAAAAAGAATGGAAACACTGCAAAGTAGAAAGTGTGTATGGCGTTGCGTTTTATGAATCTCGCGGATAAGCCAAACGCTTGTTGCGAAAATGCAATTAACAGTATTGACTTAGTTTCCTCATCCTGTTAGATTGTGCAATGCGTTGCCTGTAGCTCGTAACGGGGATGCTCTACTGCTCCAGATGAAGTCGATTGGTGAGGTGTGGATCAATGGTTAAACAAACCTTGCTGCTAGCAGCAGCAAATATTCGTTCAGAACAGCCGTGGAAAACCAGGTCTGAAATTAATCGCGAAAAAGTGTAAAACGAGTGTAAAATTATGCTTTTTGTTCCAGGGAATCGCTCACTTCGCGTCTTTCCGCTTTGGTACCTCAAATTTCTGTAGATGAACACGAATCGAAAGGTGTAGAAGGAGTTTCTAATCCATGTAAGTGTTAATAAATTTTGTGACATTGTGATCAAGTTACACTAATGTATCAAAAAATTTAAAGATATTTCTGTTATTCTTCATCGCCCATAATTTCATGAGGATTACTAGTGAACTTCGTAGGAATTGCCAACTCAGGTTAGTTAGGAGATTGAATCGCAATTGATTACGATCTTCCACTATTTTGTTCATCTCATGTGCGGAGGTCTTAAAACCTAAGCAATTCCAACCCATATTTTGCATGTACAGGACAATTGAACAATAACATCCACTAGCACTACAAGAAGACTATTACAGCGAATCAACAAGATTTTAAAATTAAATTATACGAGAATTTTCGATAAGGCTGCTCCATTCCAGTCTTTACTTTGACAGAGTAACAGGTTACTCTAGTATGTTAGTTCTTAATTTAATTGCAGATTCTGTGATCAACGAACATTTGCGCCATTTAAATAAAAATCGTGTTTGCGCGTTGCCGCAGCGACGGCGGCCATCGAGACATACCGCAACCCAATATTCCCCACGATTTCCACCGCCAGAAGTGGTAAAACCCATCCGTAAAGTGACGCGATCTAAGGGGTAGCTGAAACGCCTCACATCAACCAGCTTGAAAGAGAAGACCGACTCATTTAGGAGATATGTCATCATGTTATGACCGCCTTGGCTTGGAGGCTCTTCGCTGTCTCCTAGCCAAGGCAAAGGCACCTTGGTGAAAAAAGATTTAATTACAATTACGTGGGGGCTGGTTCAAGTTAGCTGAGGACTTGCTAAGCTTATTAGCTAGATAAGTCAAGACAATTTATTGTCAAATCTTTATTATATAGTGCTGAATTACACCGAAACGTGTGACGAGTTGGCGGTATTCATGTCTGTGTGATTGTGCCTGCAGGCAACACAGCTTCTTTTGAAGAAATCTCGCAGCGGTCGCGGGCTGCTGGTAACTTAACCTTACCTTTTATTCCGAGACGAACGGATTTTCATTCGACCTATTTTGTGGTCAAAACAATATTTTCAAGCTCAGTTTTCTTATTGTATTAGCATGCGATTATTATTTCTCTTAGATATCATGTTTATTGTTTGCTCTTCCTAATGTGCGCTCGTCTGACTGATTTTCAGTTTATGTTTTCACTCTTTGTTTGCTCTCTAGCCTTGAGTAAATTATTGCTGCAGCTTTTTTTCGTGCAATGGTCGGAAAAAAAAAATTCAATCCCAGTGCCAACTTATCGATGCCGTTAAAATTATCGAAATTCTAAAAAAAACTTAAGGAGTTTGGATATTCAACGCTCTACTCTACAACAGTGCTGCTTGATACTGAAACAAAAAAATTTAAGTTAAATTTCACTATATCATTTTATCTACAGTATATAACACAGTTATTTATTCAGGACATCTCAACTTCGTAATCCAATTCATTCTCCACGAAGAAAGTGAGTATCTAACCATATTTCTTCGCCAACTATGTTTGGAAAAGAGTTAAAATTCGGGAAATCAAAAGGGACGGCAGTTCGAAGCCGTTTTCATATTTGATGTGCAGTGCGTATGTTCCATTTCGGCACTGCATACTTTCGTACAACCATATCGAAGCCAGGAGAGAGAACATGGTTTCGGGATTTTGTACTTCGGGATATTGTTTTTCTGGATTGTGTCCGTAAACGCTCCTGGTATGCATGCTTGTCTTATATCATTGTCATGTTCAAGGTCATCACGTCACGTTACGTCGCTGTTGACGTCATTATTGCTTGGATTTGCGTGACGTCACTTGACGTGGTACTAGCTTCTGTCCACTGTGCCCCGTGTTTCGTGTTTGGTGCTTCCTTTGAGCCCCGTTTTTTATTTAGGATTGGATGCGGTCGGCAAAACTAGGCGAGACAAACAAGTTTACAATGCGATTAAAACAGCACGAAATACACTAAAAAATTGCATTCACATTGTCAGCTGGATCTGAAGCAGAACGGACGTTGGCAAGAGAGCAGGCGATGAAGAAATAATGAGATGATGTTTGCGAGCATCTCTGGCTCAAACTGATGTCCGTTCAGGTTCAGACACTGTCGGCAACATGTGTGTCGCCCAGTTTCATTTCAAATCGTAAGTTGTTACAGGTCAGTCGGTTCATCTCGCTGTTGTTTTGAGTTTCTTTTAACTTTTTCCGGATAAACAGTATCTTCTCCTTACTTCATTCTCTGTATGCTTTAATTGTTACAAATGATTTAACTTGACTATCTGCCAATATAAAAGAAAATTAAAATTTTAAATTTTGAAAAGTGGTACAAATAACGGGGCCAACTGAGTATACCTTAACTTTCATTCAAACTTTGCATATAATCCCGTTTTATCTCCCCTGGATTTTCTGCCCTCCCTCATATTTCTTGATCTTGTGAAAAACACATTATTTCATTTATATTTTGCTTGTGCTTTCGTTTTGCTTGAACGGCTTTAGGACTTTGTTTATTCTGCTGGCCTATTCAATCAACTGACATAAACAACAGATCAAAATTTTCTCAATTTTTTTTCTAGTAAACTTTGCAAGATAGAAATTGAAAATTGTGTTGCTTGGACGAGTTTTCTATTTAATACACTTGCTTAATTCCGATTTTGCTCAAATCCAGGCGCATCGATTCCCGGGGGGTCCTGACCCCCCAAAGATATGCATTGGGGGGTCCAAATAGTAAAGGACCCCCCCAATAAAAATGAACGTGTTTGCTATTTGTCATGAATACTAACAAAATTACATTTCTGTCTTGACAGATTTTTCTTGCTCAAAATCTTGAAAACTGTATATCACAGCGCTAGGCCAAGATTTTATAATAATATTCACAATAATACGAGTATGTTTATCATCTAGCCGAAATTTTGCACAATTTTTATTTGTGTACGTCTAAAACTCATTATTGTGCCTGTGTGTTTTGTCAGTGAAATCTAGATGAGGAAAGTCCCCACTGTTACAGCAGGGCACTGAGGGGCGAGGGTTGACTGAGACTCGCAGCGTCAGAGGAAAGTAGGCTAAAGCTCGTTTTTTCGTTGCTGTTTTGCCCGTAGTAAAACTTAGAAGTAGTAGCAATCTTTTAATGCCGAGCCAAAACAAATACGTAAATCGCAAATTCAGAAAACATTTAAAGACAACATTTAGCACGACGAGAAGGAGCGACAGACGAAAGAAATAACGTCGCTTAATCAAGAGACTCGGTCGCCGAGCTTGCTCCTCCTCTTAGAAATAGTGCAAAATTCGGCTGTAGGATTTCGACACCAACGGAAAGTTTTGTTTTGATTTTGGTAATTAAAAAAAAATGAAAAAAAATTGGTAAAAAAAGAAAAGGAAAAATAGGGAAAAAAACACACTCACACAGATAGGCTTGCATTTTAATATCCAGACAAGTAGATAATGGTTTCACTTATAAACAGGCATGGGATCTCAAAAAGTAAAGCTTTAATATCTTTAATGATGTTTTGTCTTTATCTCTTGTATTTCTTGATAAACTATTCCAAATTTTAACCCCAGAAATTTCAAGCGATTGATTAGTTTTTACCAACGATGTTATTTGCACATAAAAATTTTTGGAAGTAGCTCTTCGGGTCAAGCACGTATGAATAGAGGACAAAGTTCTAAAAATCGTTAACTGATTGCCACAAAATAGAGGCAATTTATTTAATTTCACTTTGGCCATAAATTTGCCTCTTGAAATTTGTAAATTCCATGGATATTTAGATTTTGCAGTTGTTCCTATAATGGTTTTAATCTAGTTTTTGTACCAAATTTGTTGCATAATGTTTTTATGATACGATTTTGTTTGACTTGTAGTTTGCGTTTAATGATTTTGAAAGAATTTCCACTGCAACTAATTGCATATTGGAGATGAGAATATACCAAACTATGATAAACTGACATTAAAGCTCTTTGCGTTATATACTTGCGTAATTTATACATGGCACCAGAAATAGCCGATAATGGTTTTAATGTGTTCAATATGCTTGTTTATAGCATAGCTCAGAGTGAGTTTGTCGTCAAGAAATACTCCCTGATATTTTACGCAATTGACCTGTTTTATTTTACAATGTTTTGTTTGCGGAAAGATTTTTTCTTGCTTTTAATAAAACTGTTGTACCAAAACGAAGCAGCTCTTAGATTGACGAAAATAATTTATGCTCCATTGGGCCATTGATTAAAAAAATAGGCTACCGGTATTTGCTTGGAAAAAGATTAGTACCTGTTCGCCAGTTTGATTATCTAGTTCAGTTGTGGAAGTCACAAAGCTAACAACTACGGAACGGCAGTGGCGTTGATAGAAATGGCGCCATCCGGGCGGGGACTTAATGGACGGTGTCATCATTGGCGAGTCAGGATTTTTGATTGGGGGGGAGGGGGACTAAATCACATGCAATGACGCCATCAAACAATTTCGAGATGAGAAACTTTTTACGATACAAAGTTAACGTAAAATGGAAGATAAGAAGCCGTGGCCTTGTTTGGCACGCAACCAGGATTTTTGTTGAAGGGCGAGGACTTGAACTAAATGTTGAAAAGTGAAAACGTCTAAATTGGAAGACATAATGAGCAAACTAGTGTAACTCAAATGCATCACAAACGGGGATCTGGGGGCGAAGTCCCCAGTCGCCTGGGCGATTTTTTGTAATTTTTTGAAAAAAAATAGCTATTATAATGCTATTAGATCACATTTTGCGCGTGTTGTTTTGCTGGCTTAGCATTTGATGTAGATTTTGGCTGCTTTGTACTGCAACGGCAGTTTCAATTTTTGTCGCGAAAACAAGACGAATTACACTATTTTTTTTGTAACAATAATTATTCATAAAAACCCGCGGGTCATTTTTACTATCTGGAAGTACCGACCAGCTCAACTGTTTCACACGATTATATTTCTCAAGATACACTTTTATCCCCACCAACCCACTTTTGGCCTTCATGAGTTTTTGTTTTTTCCTTTTTCTTCCAAAATACCGTGCGCTCATTTCTTAAACGGCTTAATACTGAAAAAAAAAAAAAAAAACTACATCAAATGTGCAATTGCGACGCACAAACAATGCAAACGAAATTCGCACGATTTCGCCAAAAAAGTTCTGGTTATTATAAGTTGGACCCCCCCAAAGATTTCGAGAAATCGACGCGCCTGCTCAAATCACATTGTAATTTTTATAACCGAGGCTGCGTAGTGCTTTAGCATTCCTGTATGTGCGGATTGTGCGTGCTTGTTTCAAATCTTTCATTTTACATTTCAAATACTTTTCCATATAAGTTGTAATGGTGTTCAATTGTTTTGTGTGCTCATTTATGCCATTGCATAGCGATTGGCCTCAAATTAAGCCAGTTTTTCAAGGTAAAAATCTAGGTAATATTCGTTTGTTTTGTTACAATAACCTGTTAGCGTATTGATAGCCTGTTGATTTAAATGTGTTTTTAAATCTTTTGTTTTCAATATTATGCCTATGATTTATTGTGAATTTTATGTACAGAAAAAAACCTCTCCGCTTTGTTTTGCTTTGAATTTGCTATCTGTGTTGATGGAATAAACGAAAGTACCCAGGAGAAAGAGAGCGCGTTTGAGAGTTTGAAGTTTAAAGGTGAATTTATACAGTGTCCATTTTTTTTACGTTTTTGCTTCTTCGTGAACAAGTATGTCCCTTTTCATCCGCATTTTTATTTGTCCATATCCGCACAAACCAAACTGTCAAATACTGGACAAAAGTTGTCATAAAAAAAATTTTTTTGCAAAGGGGTACAGCCTTATGTTGAAATATCGCTCACATCGTTCATGCACAAAATTTTTATCAATATGTAGCAGTCTACTTAGTGCGGATATGGATTGATAAAAATGCGGATGAAAAAGCACATACTTTTTCGAGGAGAAGCAGAAACGTAAAAAAACGGACGAAAAACGGATACTGTGTAAATTCAGCTTAAATTCCCTCTGTAGTCTGTGTCAGGTACAGTGCATATGAATAATATTAAACTAATTTTTAAATAGACCAAAAAAAGCAATCGGCCAACTGCGGGCAAAGTCAGCTCGTTATTCTGTGAAGACCTTTTTTTTTTTTTGGAGAACACCTCAAAATCCGGAAAAAAATGATGGCAGAACCATTAATCACAAACATACGAAATTTTGAGATTATTTACAATTTGTGCTTACAAAGTTTATCTTTCCTCCCACTAAAATTATTTTTTCGATCCGCAACTGTCGCAGACTGTAGTATAGTTCGTGCACTGCAAGTTAGACAGAAGTAGTATCAATGCATAGTAAAACCAATTTAGCTACAACAGTAAACAGTAGAACTGCGTATTAAATTTATAGTGCGCTAAGAATCGAACCAGGTAATAAATAAGCTTGAAGAATAATTTATTTAGGTATGGAGTTGTAGCCTACTCGTAGAAAGTCTGACGAAGGCCAACTTTAGACCTCCTCGTGGTATCGGGTGGAAACACAGGCAAATTGAAGCAATGGCAACCGGTTGATAAAAAAAATGGGCGAGGTTAAAGAGTGCAGGAATTAGCAACCTGGCAATAGCGCTAGCGAAGGCCTGATACTGCGAAGTCCTGCCGTCTAATTTTCCTACCCCTGACTCAAAGGCCAGCAGGAGGCTGCGGGCTAATATGGAAACCGGTGGTGATAGGCCAATATTGTGGTAGAATGCAGGGTTGGAAATATCGACTTGAAATCGATATCGTTATTCGTTACTTTTCGGTTATCGAATGCAAAAATTCTTTACTTTTTAGTTTCATTATCGAATGTGCTTGGATAACTCAGACCCAGAGAATTCAGATCTTGGAAATTGATAAGTGGATCAATTTCCCAACCCGCCTATTTCCTCGACAGTAAAACAAAGTAGAAGTGGTCTCAACAGACAACTTTATTGCAAGCAAAGAAAACAGTCAGTCAAAAGCATTTCGCAAGACGGACAAAGACAGGGTAGACGGGACAGACGGGTTTTTTAATAGATGCGTTGCCAGCACTAGCAATGCATCAACAAGTTAAACGTATCTCAAAATTCACTGAATGAATAAAAACAAAGCAAATAGCGATTTTTAAAGCACGCACAGAAAAAAGGTATATTTTTTGTTATCTTATTAAAGCTAAAAACTGGCCACACCCAAAATGTCATTACAGAGACAATAATTTCAGACACCGATTTCCTAAGCAGCAAGGTGTGGCGGAAAAATCAAATAATTTGTTGACATGGGCTTATTGCATGCTGTGTAAATTTTCTTTATGACTACGCGGGTCGCGAGTTAATGCCCTGGGTAGTATCCGGGCTCCCTGCTAGGTACCCTTTATGAGTAAGCGCGGCAATAACTATTCAACTTTTGAAATGGTAAGTTGATACGCGTTAGAAAAATACAGTTTTAAAAACAAGTGTACATAAGACGAACTTTCGGCCTTATATGCTGGCGACGGCAGGAAAATTCTCCAGTGCGGCCCCTAATTATGACAGTCATGGAATAATTACACATTAAATAGAATTCCAGACGGGCCAGCCGTACATAATACACAAATAACGGCATTTTTTTTTTTACCATTACATAATCCAAAAAATACATGAACAAACATGAAAACATCAAAAAGCTTCTCATTATATACCATACATGCACGAACACAAGTAGCACGTTACACAATAAAAAACACTCTGCAATGATCGTCATTATACCAAGTTGGTGGGACTGTGTGGTACCACATGAAAATTGAGTGACAAAACAGCTCACGTCCCAACATTCTCAACCAATCCCAGGCACGAAATATCTCTTAGGACATGTTCAATTTTCACCCTCCCGTCCTGATCGTATCTAGCAACAGCTATCTTAGCCCGGCGCACTATCGGTTTTCCATTCCGAAGCTGGGGGATAACTTCAAGGACCCGACCCAGCTGATAGCTTCCCCTTTTTGTGATGTCTATAGGTGCTCCCAAAACAACCAGTTGCCCAGGTTTCAAGTTCTCAGACAACTTTTGCCACTTTTTACGAACATTGAGAAGCGGCAAGTAGGAGAAAATCCATTTCTCCCAAAATGCTTGAGAAAGGCCCACATTAAAACGGTAGTCCCTCCTAAGCATATCCCTGTCATGCGGTTGTCCCACTGTGGAGTAAGGATCAAAAAATGGGGTCAACAGGGATGCGGGAGTGATTGCAGCAAAATCCCGTGGATCGTCACTTAAAGGTACTAAGGGGCGCTCATTGACAATGCGCACAGCACTTCCAGTGTAAGTCAAAAGCTCAACAAAGGTAGGTTTGTGCCTTGAAGATTCTAAGACGCTCGACAAAACAATTTTGAACTGTTTTATTAAACTCTCCCACGCACCTCCTTGCTGTGGAGCATACGGTGGTATAAAATGCCAGTTGATGCCTTTCTGTCTCAGAGAATTTAGAAACGCCGGAGATTCAACCAATTCCGGTAATTTCTTGGACGCAGCTTGAAACGTACTACCATTGTCTGAATACAAATTGCTAACAGGACCTCGCAAATCCATAAACCTAGTAAACGCAAGCAAAAACTCGTCTAATGATAGAGAAACAACCATTTCTACGTGAATGGCACGACTCGCCATACACGTAAACAGCAGACCCCAGGCCTTTTTGAGACTCCTCCCCTCTTTAAACATGAGAGGCCCAAAGTAATCGATACCGCAATCAGCAAAAGGTTTCTTATGCGCACTAGTACGTGACAATGGTAAATCCGACATTAAAGTTTCAATTTTCTTAGCCCTTCTAATATTGCAGACACCACAATCACGCATATAAGCCTTCACCGCTGCATTTCCATTTACGATCCAGAATTTTTTCCTGGTTGACAACAAAGTATGTTGAACACCGCAGTGCTCGTCTTTGCGGTGATGATGCAAAACTACTAGCCTAGTCAAAGGATGTCTAGAGGGCAGAACAAGGGGGTGTTTGGAATCAAAACACAACTCGGGCGATTTCTCCAATCGTCCCTCAATGCGTAACAAACCAAATTTGTCAACACAAGGTCGAAACTTTTTCAATTTACGAAACTCCTTGACCCGCCATTTATCGTTCTCAGACTTATCAAGACGTTTAATAACATCATCAATAGCATCTGGAGATTTTATACGTAACACCTCAACAGCATCACCATAAACCTTCTTTTGAACATATCTAACAATTATGTTTAATGCTTTGTTTAGGTATTCAGCATTCATAGTAGGTTTTTCAAAGGCGCAGTTCTTCACGCGACAACAACGAAAATATTCGACAAAGGCCATCAAATATGCAACTTTCTTCTGCAATTCATACAACGAAGATGCTCGCTCGATCAGCTGATCGAGACCGTCAAGCTCAACTGAGCACGCAGCTCTACGCATAGACACAATGTCTGTCTCATTTTCAAAATCTATGCTTTCACGCAAAAAAGACGGACCCTCTAACCACAAGTTACGTGCTTCTGCTTTACGTATGAGATCTGGTCGCGTGCCCACATCAGCAGCATTCATGCCACTTGAACAAAAATGCCATTCCGACTCGTTTGACAATAACAAAATATGACTTACTCTACGTGCGACAAATCTATGCAACCGCAAATTTGGGTTTTTTAACCATTGCAAGGTTGTCTTAGAATCACACCAGAAAAATCTAGGGCAATCAGGAATACTCAGTGCATCGCAGACTGATTTCATGAGTTTAGCTGAGTTTAAAGCCGCCGAAAGCTCTTTCCTAGCAATGGTCCAAGACGATTGACTAGACAAAACAATAGTGCACTTGCCAATGATGAACGACAGACTTAATTGCCCATTCACAATTCTACGTAAATAAACAACAGAACAAAACGCCTGATTCGACGCATCACTGAAAGCGTGAAGCTCATAACTAACGTCATCATCCAGTCTACAGCGCAACGAATCCGCAAAATACCACCGCGGTATCGCAAAATTTTTTAACGTTTCAAGCGAACAAAGCCATTTATTCCATTCCTTAACCACATTATCGGGGACAATATCATCCCAATCAAACTTTTCAATAGCTAATTTCTGCAAAATCAAACGAGCTTGAAGAAAATGTGGGCCACAAAATCCCAACGGATCCCAGTTTTGACCACCCTGGCTCAGCATGTTCCTACGAGTATACTTAGCCGGTGGTTCTAAGTTACACTGAATGCGCAGCAAATCCAACTCAGTGTCCCAAACACAGCCCAGAGTTTTTGCTGATGGCAAAACAACGTTATCATCCACCTCTAAATTTAGCTCCCGAACACCCGGAGCTAGCAACTCAATACTCATGTCGCTTAAAATACTCATCGCCTGTTTATTTGACGACCACTTCACAAGATTAAAACCGGACGACTTGAATAAATCAATGGACTCAAAGGCAACCTTACGAGCTTCTTCCAAGGTATCTACCGAGTAAATCAAGTCATCCATGTACAAATTGTTTAAAACATTGAAACAGGTCGAATCACTGAACTTTTTAGCATTTAGCTCAACCATTTTCTGAATAGCTAGACAAGCAACAAAACCTGACGACGTCACGCCCCACGGATGAACTCTGAAACGGAACTGCTGCATTTTACCGTACTCTACGTCGTTGTTCTCAAACCAGAGGATGCGAAATAAATCTCTCTGGGAAGCAGGCAAATTAATTTGGAAGTAACACTTTGTTATATCAGCCATCAACGCAAACTCTCCTCTGCGAAATCTAATCAAAATGAGAACAAGAGAGTTCAAAAGGTCAGGGCCAGATAAAATAGCATCGTTTACACAAACTCCATGAAATTTGATCTTACCATCGTAAACAATACGTTTTTTCGCCTGCGAGGTAACAAAATAAGGTAAATACCAAACGTGGCCAGGTGTACCATCAGAATCATGAACAGGCTCAATGTAACCATTAGATTTGAGTTCACACATGCTATCCACTAAAAAATCACAAACATCCGACTGCTTAAGCGCCTTTTTGCGAAGACTAGCCAGTCTCTCCGCAGCCAATTCGATGTTATTAGGCAACACAAAATTTGCCTTCAAAGGAACAGGAATCTCGAACCGACCATTGTCAATTTTTACACGAGGTTCCACTATGTCCCTAGCCAAGACATCATTACGTGAGGGTTCAACGACTTCAGCATCTAAATATAACTCTCTTAGTTTATCCTTCAAGTGCAAAATCTCCCTATCACGCTTTTCAAGTTCACCAGAATAAGAAAAGGGCAAGTCATTTTCCATTACTGCACTACACACCCTCTTGCTATTGGCAACACTGCCACTCAAAACCGCCCTACCACCAGAAGCCAACCAGCCCAAAGGAGTGTAAATCGCATGCGGTTCATCACGTGATTCACCTCGCTTTTCTTCAATCACTGTCATCAAAAACGCGTTATCATTACCAATGATGACGTCAACGACGTCACACCCATCAATTGTAAACACATCAACATCCTCGAAGTGTTTTAACTCGTTCAAAAGTTGCCTATGCGGCAGCCCTTCCGCATCGTCACTCCACGGTTCATGAACCACAGCTGTTATGTCACAAAACATTTCATTCGTATCTAGAGATTGTAGCGCAAAAGTGATTACATCAGCGAAACTATCTTTAGCACCAATTAAAGTGTCAAGTTTAAAGGACGTTCTATCAAAGGGAACGATACCTAAGTCCTGAACTAGCGTGCTTGACACAAAAGTCAATTGGGAGCCGGGGTCATGCTGACAGTACACTAACTTTTGCTTTCCAGTAGCGAGATTAAAAATTCTCGCAGCCGTGACCCGATTATACGCTGCTTTAACCTTTTCGATTCGCAAATTGCGAGACGCGACAACAGAATTTTCATTCTTAGCAGCAGGTTTCAAAATAAAAGCATCATGCAAGAGATAATAGTGCTTCTTATCAAAATCCGGTGAGCATTTACGACAATTATTCGGGCTAGGACACTGTCTAACCAAGTGAAGTCCCAAGCAATTTAGGCAACGACCTGATTTTACGACAGCTTCCTTGCGAGCGTCTGCATTTAATCTAGAAAAGGCATTACATTTACTGAGAAAATGTCGCTCGCTACGACCCTGCAACGAACAGTAAAAGCAAGAAGGTTTATCCTCAAATTTCTTTACACTATCAGGACAATGATCATGAGGGCCGTTTTTAGTTTCAAGTCTAGAGGTAACGGACCCTTTTTCCGGAGTGGGAGCCTTGTGAGACGCACTCGACTTAGCGTCAACCTGTCTTACTTTGAAAGATGGGGTTTTATCCCTATCAGGCAACTTCTTAGTTTCTACAATGTCACCCAAAAGCATGAAGCCAAAATCCGTCCCTTTCAACGTTTCCTCCCTGCTAATAAAATCGATCAAACTCTGAAAACTTGGCTCGTTCGTGCTCTCAAATTTCATCAACAAAAAATCAAGGTACCTCTGTTTTACTTCAGTCGGCAACCTTTTCGCCAAATCCAAAACAAAGCGACCCTCCAATTTATCTGTTTTGCGATAAGCCTTAGCGCAAATCAAACAAGTTGAAATTTCACTTTTAAACTCTCTCAAAAGGTTAGCAGAACCAGATGACAATTTACTACCATAGCGGATTTTCCTAACTTCTGGCTCCGCTAGAAATCCGCCTCTAATGCCGAATTTCTGCTCCAACCTGTCCAAACACATTTTAATTCTGTCCTTCTCCGACACTCCGGGGGAATCAGCGACAATATTCATGATCACTTGAAGGGCCAAATTAATGCAAGACGATTCTAAAATTGTCAACCTCATTCCTTCAAACGGGCATGAAGCCATTAGCGCTTCCACTCTATTCTTAAAAAAGATGAATGGGGTTTTACCTTCATACTTTATCAAAGCAGCTTTATCCAAAAAGGTTTTGCTATTTTGATACTGAAAAAAGTTTTCCTGCTGCTCTGTGTAATTCATTTTATCAGAAGAAATTACATAACCAGGATCGTTTACTTTATCTTTACCAGGGACAACAAGAGTTTTTTGAACAACATCACCTTCAGAACATGGTTTGCGTTTACTAAAACTTTCCTCCAACCTTAGAGGCTTAGAATCAAAAACTGGTGGCGGTAGAACACCACGCGCATGCTTATCAAAAACTGGTGGCGGCAGAACGCCACGTGCATGCTTTTCAAAACCTGGTGGCGGCAGAACGCCACGTGTATGCGGGGCAGATTCAGGGGCAGGCGCTACCTTACTGGGCCCCGATAACTCATCAAAATCAACAGTATGTTTAAAGCTAGACCTCGGCGGCAAACTCGACTTTTGCCGCTCGGTAGTATCCTGTTTCTCGGCTCGAGAAAATGAGCCAGCAGCGGCCCCACGATCTACAACGGGGGGCTCAGCCCTATGTGCCGGACTTGAGCTAAAAACCGCGGCCCCGTGATCAGTCTCAGGTACAACTTTGGACTGAATAGTAAAATTACTTTTTTCAGCCTTTTCAAACCAAGAGGACAGTCCCTTGTGGGATCCCAAAAATGACCCATGACTACCAAGGGAGGATGAGACCCTGGATCCCACCTTGGAGTTGCATCTGGAAGCCGATCTCGACCGGTTCAAGACATCCAACTTCCGTTGCTCGGCATCTAAACGAGCTTCTTTCAGGCCAAGCTCTAAAGCCAACTGAGCATGTCTTTGTTTAGCTTCGTACTCTAACTCCTTCTTTTTAAGATCTAAATCAATTTGGGCAAGAGCGCAGGAAGAGGCGTTGGACGTTTCGCTAACAGCAGACACGCTGTCGCAGGGTAAAATGGGCTGCTCTTCCAGCTCTTCAATTTTATTTTTTAAGTAACCAAATTCCTTAGAAATTTGTTGGCCAAGTTCCGAAAATTGTAATTCTTTTTTGCTTATTAAATCAAAGAATTGGTCCACCTCCCGTTCCAACATGCCAATTTTTGCCCTCGGTTCCGAAACGTCATCGGAAATGGAAAAACCTGACAGTTCCCTCGAAATTTCAAAAATTTTACCGAGAAGTTCCCGTTTTGTATGACGAGCATCTCTCAAAAGTTTGTCGGCTACGTCATTAGGGGCAATATTTGTGGGAACTTTCGGGCCCCCACCCTCGGTGTGTCCAGTAGGTGGAGAAAGTGGAGCATTGTTGCCCTCACACTCAGACTTTTCAGGCGCGGTACCGGTAGTGACACGATTCTCACCAACTTTGGACATAATGCAGTTAAAAATAGACAAAATATTATATAAAAGAAGGCAGTTTTAAATCACAAAAGTTCACTTAAGGTCAAATAATCCAGTCAATACACTTTAACAATCGTTATAACGTCAACAATTAAAAGTTAGTACAGTACCGTTCTTATTGCTTGTATTTTCTCGTTCGTTACTGTAGGCAGGAAGTTCGAATCTGCGGAGTCTTCTGTAGGACGTCCGATTTTCGATGTAGAAAGATTGATCTCGAACGCGATGATGTAGGAGATTGATCTTGATCTCGATGCAGAAAAAATTCGTCTTGATATAGAAAGACTGATCTCGGTCTCTTCAATTTGCTTTTGCCAGACCAAAAGCAAATCTAAACTTAAGACTTCGCTGAAGCTGATTCTACAGCTAAGTATGCTCACTCTGCCAGACCAGAGTAGCTAAGCAAAAGAATTTCCAAGAGCACTGACAACTTCTATTAAAAAATTTTCTGGATAACTCAGACCCAGAGAATTCAGATCTTGGAAATTGATAAGTGGATCAATTTCCCAACCCGCCTATTTCCTCGACAGTAAAACAAAGTAGAAGTGGTCTCAACAGACAACTTTATTGCAAGCAAAGAAAACAGTCAGTCAAAAGCATTTCGCAAGACGGACAAAGACAGGGTAGACGGGACAGACGGGACAGACGGGACAGACAGGGCAGACGGGTTTTTTAATAGATGCGTTGCCAGCACTAGCAATGCATCAACAAGTTAAACGTATCTCAAAATTCACTGAATGAATAAAAACAAAGCAAATAGCGATTTTTAAAGCACGCACAGAAAAAAGGTATATTTTTTGTTATCTTATTAAAGCTAAAAACTGGCCACACCCAAAATGTCATTACAGAGACAATAATTTCAGACACCGATTTCCTAAGCAGCAAGGTGTGGCGGAAAAATCAAATAATTTGTTGACATGGGCTTATTGCATGCTGTGTAAATTTTCTTTATGACTACGCGGGTCGCGAGTTAATGCCCTGGGTAGTATCCGGGCTCCCTGCTAGGTACCCTTTATGAGTAAGCGCGGCAATAACTATTCAACTTTTGAAATGGTAAGTTGATACGCGTTAGAAAAATACAGTTTTAAAAACAGGTGTACATAAGACGAACTTTCGGCCTTATATGCTGGCGACGGCAGGAAAATTCTCCAGTGCTTTTTCCCTGCTTTTTTGCCTGGTAAATCGATGTTAATTAATCGATATTTTTTTTTGAAGTTACGCAAAATTTTTTGGGAAATACTTGAATCATTTTTTGTGTACTGCGGTTTTATTGTGGAATAGAGATGGTAGTCGCGCAGCGTACGCGGCCGCGGTTAGACCAAACGCGCCGCGCCGCGCGATACATTCCAGTACGGTAGTTTTGCAGTGCAGTGCAGCTGCAGAGTAGAGGATGAGACCACTTCTTAGGATTAGGTTAGGAATCAGCCTCTCTTTTCCTTAGTTGTTAAATTCAGTCTCAATGTAGCCAGCCTAGGGCTATTAGGTACCACGGTTTACCGGTAGCCTTGGTTTACAGGTTTATCATTCAAATTGTAGGCCTACTGTGCATATCTAACGGTACCGGTAATGCAGCCTGTATCGCAGATCGGTAAGCCGGGCTGGATGGGTACTTGTAGTGGTTAATTCTGTACCCGTACCAGTGGATTTCTAAAAACTGAACTGTGAAGGATCCATTACAATGAAAATTAAAGTTTGTCACTGAAGCAATAGTGGTACCGAGAGGATGACAAAATTTTATTGGCTGCTTGAGTCTACAGTACCTGAGTAGCCTACCGTAGTCTGAGCAGTGAGTTAAAAATTTTAGATTCATACTTCGAAAATCTCTCTTACAGTTAGTAGCCTGTCACTATCAGTCAACCAACCCCTCTAGTAGCCTCAGAGTTCTACTGTTTTAAGAGGAGCCATGTTTAGATGTCACTATATCTTTTTCTCCATTCCAAATCAACAATAGACATAGATACCATTGTTAGTAATAATTGCTTGTAATATTGGTTCAGATTCAAACATGTCAATGCTGATTGACTGATGGTGCAAAAGCACAAAGTGCTTGACCTTAAACCACCTTTTTCAATTATACGGTAATTATTACTATTCCCATATCATATGTGATACTAGTAGCAACAAATAAAATGTAATGATTAAAACTACTTTTGCTTAACAATTCTACACCTTAAACTTAAAAAAACTTTGAGCTAAAGTTGTTTATGCAAGACAAGTTATAGAATTTTTGAGCTAAATTAATATCAAACTTAAAATGTATATGCTTGTCAGTTGTGTGGTATAAAATTACAACTAAAGGACAGATTTACATACACTGTAACTTATCAAGCATGACCCTGACCTGCTCTGGCTAGTCTAGTAGTAGTAATGATGTCAGATGTGACTGTACTTTTAATGCTACCACCAGTGCTGCATGTTTGCATAAATGCAGCCGGCAAACTTTGGCAGTTGGAACTTCTAAAGTGGAAGTGCTGAAATATTCAGTATTCCAGACGCAATGTCCATGGTTTGATTCATGATTGGGATAATTTTTTATTACCTGTATTTAAAATTGAACTGAGACCTATCATCAAGGCTTGGGTTAATGTAATGGGCTTGTTTAGTTAAGCAACAATTTAGACCAAGTCTAAAGCTATTGTTTGACTAGCATCAGGTGGACCATGGGGTGCCAACCAGTTTGGTTTGTAATTTGGCATGCCATAAGATATGGTATTGGAGTTAAGCAATACCATTAACCATTATATATATTTTGACTTGCGATAGTATTTGTGATGCGGTATAACGAGTTCACAAACTTTTTGCGGTGCAGTGCGGTATGCGGATTGAATTGAGCAATGAAATGCAGTTTGTGAACAAAAATTTTGTGGACCGCACCATCTCTATTGTGGAAGTAATTATAATGTTAATAATAATTTAGTTGTGATGTTTTGACGTTTGCTGGCCAGAGCTTTTATAATTAATTGTTTGCGTGCTATCTGGCCTAAAGGCTACCAGCGCGGAAGCTTAAGGAAGAGTCACCAGAACAACTTTTTCGCATTATATTCTTGCTTTTAGGAAGTCGCCGTTCTGGTGACTCTTCCTTAGGCTTCCACGCTGGTAGCCTTTAGGCCAGATAGCAGGCAAACGATTAAGTAATTATAATTTTACTTCAATTAGTGTATGCATTAGTTTAAAATTTCGCATCGCAATCATTTTTGACTCCATTCCAAGTTATACAAACCCAATAATGCACTTGTAGCCACTGGTAGCAGTGCAAAGTGTTGCAGTAAGCCTAGTCAAGTACTGGTAGTACTGTTAGGTGTCAGTTCCTAAATTCTTTGCAATGTGCCGTCGTGCTGAGTTGGACTAGGTCAGATGATATTGTTGGCACACATTGGAAAAGCGAAAAGCTCAAGTAATTATCATTACTATTGATATTTGCAGTAGTCTTATAATGCAGTGGTAGCTGGTAGGCTAGGGACTGCTTTAAGCGGTGTGGTGGCTTAAGCCTAGTGATTAGTTCATTGGTCTTTTAAACAATCAGTAGAGCTGGGTTTGATTCCCTTGTCGAGCCATACCAAAACACTTTAAAAAATGGTAATCACAGCTTCCCTGATTGGTGCTCACTGCTCAGCACTTGAAGGAATAGTGTGAAGCTTTACCAGTTTACTGGTGTAGTAGACAGGTGGCAATGACTCTACGACCCTATTGTCATTTTGCTGTTTCTAAGCCGAGGCAACTCTGTGAATAAATATGCAAAAATTGTTAGGCAATGGCACCTAACAGCTTACAGCTAGGCCTGGAATGTCAAGCAGGAAAGCTGTGAATACCAATTTTTGAAGTTTTTTAAGACTCTCTACCAGGTAGTCAGGTAGCCTACTGAGGTAGTGAGGTGGTAGTAGTATTGAACCCAGGTCAGCAGACTGATGACTGCATGGCACATGCTATAACCAGTGCTTATCTCAACATCAACATGGTAGAGGTGGCATGCACTTGTGTAGGCTATCCCAGTTGTACTCATTTGGCGGTGGCCTACTGGTATTTTACAAGCCATTATCAAATGCTATTGTTTGTCGAGTAGCCTAAAGGTACGCTTAACATTCACATTTTCTATATACCGTCCATGTTCTCATACAAAGTTTTGTAGCCTATACTCTAGGTAGCCAATTATTTTATTAAAGCTTAAGCTATTAAATAACCGAGTGCCATGCTGGTACTATAATAGCCTACTAAGTAAAAATTTTGTAAACCTATTAGCCTAGACAAGTGACAACTGATAATTGTAGAATTTGAAGCACATGTTTCTTTACCAGTGGCAGTGACAATTATATAATGATAGTTGTGTAGTCGTAACATCAAAATATGTTGACACTCTTTTTCGACTCCATGAAAAGTTATATATCGATTATGTTATCGATTAATTATTCTTTACTTTTTTCTTCGTTTTCGAAATCGCCTATTCTTTACTATTTTTTTGAAGTATCGAATATCAATTTTTCTTTACTTTTTTATTATCGATTTCCAACCCTGATAGAATGTCAATGCAAGTATAGGGAACAGCGGATAAAGCGCGCTTGCTGGTCCTTGCCTAGCCAACATAGGACTTCGTGTCCAACCAGTTTGTAAAAATTCCTGCGCACCTGTAATTCCAGGTGGCACCTGGGTAGGAGTCTGCATATGGGCGTAGCCAGGATTATTGATTGGGGGGGGGCAAATCACATGCAATGACATCATCAGAAATTTTAAAAGAGGAACTTTTTGTGGGACAAAGATATCATAAAGTGGAAGATTGGAAGCCGAGGCCTGGTTTTGCTAAAGGAAGAGGGTTTAAACCCAAAGTTCAATAGCCAAAATGTTTAAAGCGGGAGCGCTTCAAGTAAGTTTGTGTAACTCAAATGTATCCCAGACGAGGTTCTGGGAGCAAAGCCCACAGCCGCTAGACGATTTTTTGAAATAAAAAGCTATTTTAATGCCATCGGATCACAATTTACATGTGTTCTGAGCCATTTGAAAGAACTAGCTTTTTAACATAAGAGTCAAATAAAAAATTAAAGTCTTCCATTCTCTAGTTATTTACAATTTAAGTCCAAGACACGTTAACATCTTGCATTTTGGTGTGAGATTTTGTAAGTGAGTTGGCACAAGTAGAGGGAAGTAAGGCACATTGCCTCCTACAATATTTTAGTTGTAAATAATGATCCACTCGACGATTTTTCTTAGTGATTTTCGTTTTGTCATGAAAATAAGCAATTATATGAGTAGATGTACGGCCAGGAGGCCCAGGCCCCCTCCATTCAAACTCAATAATTTGTTCAATGAGGATTTCCCCTAGTTATTCTTTTGAAAGTATTTCTTGGCATTAAAACTAGCAAGGTGGAAGATATTGTAATTGATAAACGGTATAATAGATGGTTAGACCTACTTACCAGCATGCTATTGCTCGGGCGGATTTACATTGCTTCGGGCTTCTCGTACTTTGGAGATTTTTGCAACATCTTTCTACCAAATATTGGTGAAGACCAAATAAATGTCTTACCATCTGAGCGCAGGGCATCTGGCACTGTGCCATTTGGTAAATCTGGCCCTGGTTATTGTATTATGTTCATAAAAAAAAATTAGATGAGGGCCTGACGTTGCACGTTTTACAAAAAGAATGCTTAATTTCACCCTGGTTATACATGTAAATTGGTTGCCAAAATTGAATTAAGGGGGCTAGGGCCAGTTAATGTCATCAGAATAAGTTTGAAATATGACGAAGTATGGAGTTAGGCGATGTTAAAAAAACTTGCAAAAGTCCCCCCCCCTTTTTTTGTCACTACACGACATTGAACCGCATGACTTCAGATGCATTATTCTACCATAATTACAGTGTTTTTTTGGAAGTGACTATTTTACCGGAAACCGGTTACCGAAGTTTAGAAGTCACATCTTCGTCACCGACTTTCATAGTATCATTTCAGCACTATGACAATCGGCGGTCGGTCACTCAAGTTTCAAAAGTAACAGTTTGGTAGTCGTTTACGGTTGCCATGGTATCACTTCGAAAATTCGGTTACCAAAATTTTGGTTACTGAAATTCCAAACCAACACTATGATAACCGATGGTGTAGGGCTCACTAAATAGCTGAGATATTGTCAAATTAGATTGCAAAAATGAGCAAGTGGACGTGCAGTTATCCAAAGTGGTGCAGTGATTACACAATCTATGCATTGAATGATAATCATGATCCATGAGGAAAGCTGATGGGGAAGCATAAATCTGGTACAGCTACAGGGTAGGCCTTAAGCACTAACATAACAGGATCAGGGGTGCCGAGAGCCGAACGTGGGCTCGGGGCCAGCTCAAATATAACGGATTTCCGGTTGTGTGAACTCGAAAACAAACGTTGAAAATGCCGCTTTAAAAAGGTCTTCTGATGGTTTTTACGGCTGAAAGTAGGTGATCTCCAAAAAAACAAAAAAAAGGTCATCGGGCCTCACATGCTGATTTCATAGTATCATTTGAGTTGGCCCTCCTGCAGCCCATGGGCCCCCTTGTGGGCCCCCTAAGTCCATCGGCCCCGGGGTCATTGTCCCCCCTGCCCCCCTCTTGGTGGCCCTGAACAGGATAACACTAACAGAGTAACAGTGACTTGCGGACAGAGGCGCCCGCAGAATATTTTCCGGGTTGGGCAAGCGACGTATCCATTATCTATTGGATCAAATAAAATATTACAGCTGCAACCATAGTTTTGCTATTAGATTTGTACCAAAAGTTAAAATGATCCTGTTCAAAACATGTTGCAATTGGGCGACATGTTAAGCAAACTGATGCAGTCCTGGTGTATTATGAACCGGGGTTTAGAGGCTAAGCCCCCAGTTGCTGGGCAATTTTTGCAATTTCTTGAAAAAATAACCATTTCAGCGTCATTTGGATCACATTTCGAACGTTTTTAGGGCCATTGGAAAGAACAAAGGTTCTGAGAGTAGGAATCTACTTAAAATTCTTAAATTGCCCAGCCTTCTTTAATTGCAGATCGAATTCAAAACACGTTTAAACGCTCGCAAATCTGAAATGTGAGTTAAGTTTTCCTGGTGTCGCTAAGAATGAGCCGTCGCTTTATTTTCGGCAGCTCTGCGATTCATGTATGAGCACGCTTGCGTTCTTTCCTTCTCTCCTATCTAAGCCAATCCAAGCTATTCCCCAGATCTAGCCCTAACCCTAATCAATCATTGCACGCATGAGAGGAGTAAGAGCGCGCGCACGAGAGGAGTAAGAGCGCGCGCACATACATGAGTCACAGAAATTCCGAAATAAACCTTATGGCTTATACCTACGACACCCAGTTTTCCAATTGACTTGGATAGGAAGGGAGGCTAAGCCCCCTTGGTTGCGCCATTAACTGCAACCTAAATTTTGTTAAGGGAGAGGGCTTGAAATTTTTTTGTTAAGAAGCCTTAAAATTGAAATTTTTTGCTTGAAATATGCCTCAATTGGGCAGGGTGCTGAGCAAACTGGTGCAACTACAGTAAAGCTTATTGCAGACCGGGGTCTTGGGGCAAAACCCTAACTGTGATATTCCAGAAAAATTTTTGTGATATTTCAGAAAAAAACAATTTTACGGCTATTCGAATCAAATTTTGCATCTTTTTAGAGTCATTTAAAAAACTAAATTAATTTAATACAATTTGATTGCTATAATAGCTCAGCCCCTTCAAACCCCCACGTTACTTACAAGTCAAGTCCAAAACTCGTTGTAATTAAATAAATTTAATGCTGAAAAGCCTTCCCTATATTTCATATTTTTTTATGAAGCTTACGTTAAGCATTTTGCACTAAGCGATCAATTTTGGCTGCTTATTTTTAGCTATGTTTTGAAGTTTTTATCGATTAGTTTGTAAGCTGTATTTTTGACAAATAAGTTAATATCACTCCCCCCCTAAAAAAAATAATGGTAATAAGCAGTTCAAAAGTGGCTTTGAACCACGTAAGAGGCCATATAACTGCAAACGACTGCCTCAGAAGGGCAAAAATCGGGGCATTATCCTTATCATGCACTTTGGTCTACAGGCCAATGCAGGAGGGCCTACAAGTTTGGTTTTGATTTTGGTTTCTGAGCAAAGTTAATTTAATGGAGGAGTAATTATTATTTTCTTATTGTTTTTATAACAGTATAAACACAGCGTAAATTTGAAACATTAAACGCTGTATTGCATTTAGATCCTGATAAGTGCTCAGTGATAGATGCTGAAACGTTTGATATTAATTATTTAATCAAACAATTTGATGCTTAATTCTAGAGTGTGCTTACGTGCGTTTTTTGTAAAAAATGCTGTATGATAATTCATGTAAAAGGGTAATCCCATTCCTCCTCTCCAGTGGCGTTGCTATGGAGGGTGACACCTGGGGCAGAATTTTGTGATGTCACCCTGTATAGTTGCAAAAGGTTATATTTTAAAGATAGCAGTAGGCCTACTACTGTACTTCATTACTCTACATACCGGTAGCGAGTTATTTGACTAGATCAATAAATTCTCATAGCAGAATTCTAAAACTTGGAAGTATGAGCAGCACACGTTTAGTATCAGGTGCATAGCGTAACTGCAGAACTAGAATTCTGCAATGGTCAGAGGGGCTGCTGCGGGGATCTGGGAGCTCCGTCTCCATCTACCTGAATCCATTCGGGTCTGGGAGCAGAGCCCCCAGCACTCAAAAAATTTAATTTTTTTGCTAAATAACTTAATTTCAAGCTTATTTGACAAAAATTAATGCTTTTAAAAGTAAACATCGCGGAGAACTCTGGTGGCACAAAAGTTAGCAGTGCAAAACATGATTAGACTCAGGTGTATAGCCAGACATTTGCAATGGGAGGCTGTTTCGGAGGTCTGGAGGCGGAGCCCTTAACGCTCAAAAATTTTGTGTTTTTTTGCCAATATAACTTTTAGGCCTATTTTGATGAAAATTAATGCTTTTCAAACGTGGCATAGAAATTAGCTGTGCAAAAATATGATTAAACTGGTTGCATAAATGGGCATTGGTGGCTATGTGGGAGGTGGCTAGTGGTAAAATTTTGGTTCTCTTATTTACAAGCTGTTCCGTAAATCGTAAAACCTTATATCGTTGTCCAAAGAAACCTACTAAGAGTAATCCATTTCATCTATATTTAATAAAGAACAATAATAAGTGAGGGGGGCTAATGGAACGATATTTGATAGTTGAAGTGATTAGTACCTAGTTAACTGATACTGAATAGTCAGTTAGCCACCCTCCCTATTCCTGAGCTTATGTATTTATTTATGAAACCTATATTAAGCATGTTTCAACATGCGATCAAATTTGATTGCTTAGTTTTGGCCGTTTTTCAAAGCTTTTACTAGTTTGTGAGTTAAATTTTTGATAAGTTTAAGGTTTGAAGTTTTTTATTTGGAATGGTACAATGCAACACAAATGCAAACTACCAAAATGTGAGTAATGAACAATTAAACGTGAAAACATTGTTACTGGTATGCAAATAGAATACACCTGAAAATATAAGCATGTAACCAAACCAGGAGACAGCAAAAATGACCATACGGTCTTCGAGTCAGCTGCCACCCAAGATTATTAAACTAAAGCAAAATGGCACACAACACTCACACACACATACGTATACATCAGTAGTTTCAGCAATTTGGTTTATTCAAATACGAAACAAAAAAATATGTTTTTGGACCTTCTAAATTCTCAACCTAAAAGTATCAAATTTACAGTAGAGCATGCTTCTGAAACCATCCCTTTTTTGGACGTTGAAATTAAACTAAATCACTCTGGCATAGACACATGGATTTGGAAGAAACCAACTCATACAAATTTATTACTAAATTTTAATGCATTTTGCCCACTCAAGTGGAAATCTGGTTTGATTCTATGCCTTTTAAATCGTGCTAAACGAATATGCTCCAACAACACACTATTCCAGAAAGAAGCAGAAAATATGAAAGCTATGTTTAAGGCCAACGGTTATCCCAGCAAGTTTTTTGACAAATTATTGCAACAATTTCAAAGCCAAAACAACAGTAATCAGTCTTCCGTTGATACCGATCAAACTTCTAGCAGTTCTACCCATGAATATCCAATTGTTATTCCGTATTTTGGTAAAGATTCACGACGATTTGTTAACAAATTTTCAAAAATAATCAGAAATCAACTGAATGTTAAAATTATCCCGATCTACAAATCATTTAAGGTCAAATCTTATTTTCAACTAAAATCCAAAACACCTGTGGCTCTGCTTTCAAATGTTGTTTATCATTTTACATGTTCGTGTGACACGAACAAGACATACATTGGTATGTCCTCCAGACATCTGAGCACTAGAGTCCAAGAACATCTAAATTTCAATAGTAACCAGAAAAGTTCAATTAAAGACCACATAATGTCCTGCAACATTTGCTCTAATAAAAAAACTGGCTTGGATTCATTCAAAATAATTCGAAAATGCCGTTCTGAATATAACACCAAAATTCACGAAGCTCTCCTGATCAAGAAACACTCTCCTGCTCTCAATCGTCAACTTTACGCCAACGGATCATCATTTCTGCTGCAAGTTTTTTAACCATAAAATTCAATGACAGTTGTTGGACATACTTAGTGTTTGCTATATTTCTGAAATCATAATGCTTGTTTCGTCATAATTGCTAACTCTTGTCATTTCAATTGTAAATTTGAATCGTTCTTGCTGAGTTTAACGTAGGCTAGTAGACACTAAAAAAAGTACAGCAATGTTTTAACCTTTTGAAGATTAGTTTATTATTTGATTCGGATTCTTAAAGTTATTATTGCTATTTAGATATTCCTGAAGAGGGCCAGTGGTAGTGCTGAAAACGTTCGTTTAGAGAAATTGTAAATAATGTAAATAAATAAAAGTGATAGGCCTAAGCCTAAAATGCACCAAATTTTGTGGTTGCTGTACATTGCGATTATTTGGTACAAAAAAATATGTACAATAAAATAAAATTGTGACCTATTAGAACAACGCACCTGCATGAACAAAAATGGCATCTTACAGACCTTCTTTTTTTTCTTTTTTTTTTTTTCATGACTGATAAAAAGATATTAAGTATGATTTGTAACGTTTTTTGAACGAGGAGAATGGAAGTGATTTGAATTTACTGGGTACCTCCTGCCATATTTTAGGCCCCATGAATTGAAATGCTCTTTTGCCAAAATTAGTTCTTACTGCTGGAAGTAGATAGTTTTTATTTGCTAAGTGTCTAGTGTTATAATTATGTTGCGAAGAAACTGGTTTGAAACAAGAAAACTGAGATTTATCTACGACATTGTTTTATGTTTTTTAACATAAATTAGCGCCCCCTACTAAATAACTGTTTTAAAAGATGCTTTAAATCGTGTTTTAGTCCAATCCACTGTGCTAAACATTTCCAATGATGTTAAACATATTGTTTTTCTTTTTGTCTGACTGGTATCATAAAATGGTGTCACCCCAAAATGGTGACACCTGGGGCATGCTCCTCCCTCCTTGCGATGCCACTGCTGCCCCTGCCCTCTGCACCAAGGCAAAAAAGGTAAAAAAAAGCTCCATAAACAAAGGGTTGTTTTCTGACTTTAGATGGGTATATTTACAGATTGACTCTTATTTTGCAAATTTAAACATAAAAAATACTTCACATTTTAATTTCCAGGGGGAGGGGGGCAAGTGCCCCCCTGCAGGCGCCCCTGCTTGAAGACATGACTAAAAGACAGAAAGGTAGGAAAACGTGGAAATTGTCCTAAAAGGCAGAAAAGTAGGAAAGAGCAATTGAGGTTTGGGCTTTTGGCCTTTTTGGCCTAATGGCCTTTTTGCACGATTTCCTCCTTTTCTTACGACGGAAAAGTAGGAAAAGGCAAAAATCGCGCTAAAAAGCAGGTTAGGGAACAAAACCTAACCTGTTTTTTGGCACGATTTCCACCTTTTCCTACTTTTCTGCCGTAGGAAAAGGAGAAAATCATGCTAAAAGACCATTAGGGTTAGGGTTCGCCCTAACCCTGTAACCCAAACTCCAACTGCCCTTTCCTACTTTTTCGCCTTCGCCTTTTGGTCATATCCCTGACTTCATGGTTTTAGAGAAGATACCTGATCTGCGACATAAAATTGATTGATTGGTTATGTTAAAATAAAATTTACAGTACTTCTGATTTAGAGACAATTTCTGATTTAGGTACAGAGTTCTGAAATCACATTTAACACAAAAGTTACAGAGCTAAAAATCTGGTTGGTACAGGTAAGGTACCGGTATGCAATACACAGATACATCTGACATGACTGTGTAATGCAAAATGCAGAGTGACTGTATACTTGATGATTACAAATTAGGCTCCTCATAGTGTCTACTAGTGTTAAAAACTCTTTTTAGGCCTAGACCAGAGACTTAGGACCAGTGTTCCCACTAAGCCGATTGTTTTCAGCGAATCGGCGATTTGTTGGAGCAAGGGCAAATAATTTTTGGCAATATAGTAAACATAGCTTTAGAAAATTTGACAAATTTGTGGAAATATGACATTTGGTATACTTTAATACTGGATTGGTACAAAATTTAGGGGCACATAAACGTCTTTTTAGAGTGTTGGGCACAATTGTTTAAAGAAAATTTGGGCACTCATCGATTAGCCATAAAGTTAGGGGGAACACAGCTCAGGACTACCGGTACTGAAGCAAAAGTGTTTGAATGTTTTTAATTGTTTGTTGGTGGAGTGTAATAATAGTAGCCTTGATAACATATTTGGCGAAATCAGTAAGGTATGTCTGACTGTTTGATATGTTATCATATCCAGTAGGCCTACTTAAGTTGTAGGGAAAATGCGGGGGGAACGCATCCCACATTCAGAATTAGCATTTCCCCATTGAAATTCAGTCAGAAAGAAAGCGTCCTGGCTGATTCAGTGCAAAGATCTTTTTTTCCGATCTGCACCAAGAGTTTGAGCAACAAAATTGTCAATTAACAAAATGGTCAATTCTGAATTGAGCACCAAGAGATTGAGCAACAAACCTTTTATGAGTGTGAATATTTTTGTTTTTCTGTCACGAGATGTTTTCATTTCAGGATGTGTCTGGTTACGGCTGCCGAAAGGTACTCCTTCCAATATTTTACAGTTTAAGTGCCGATCTTATCAATCTAGGTGATTAGATTTTGTCATAGCTGCAGATAAAATCTGAAATATTCGGCAATAACTTATTCTGATATTTGTAGCATTATTAATGTATTATTTCATGCTGAAAGATTTTCTTTACTATTTCTAAATTAGAGTAAAAGTTGAAATGAAAGTTGTGATTGCATTTGTGTTTGTCCTTTTTGCTTCGCTTTCTCAATGCCAGGATATACCTCCTGTAAGTTTATTTAGAAGATTACAACAAATGTTTTAATTTGGTAATTTCTATGAATTAGCCTGCCACACCAGAAGAACTTTCAGCTTTGAGTGTGCAATTTGATTATGTTAGCTGATGCGTTGTTGAATTTGTTCAATCCATGTTTAGTTTAACCTTGGCCTGTTTGGTGTTTTTCTGGAGCGTATTTATTCTCCTGTCCATAAACAACGTCAGATGCTACTGTTTGAATGATCCCCACACTTTTTATTGCAATAACTACTATGTGTGTTGAAATATCCGCACCTGCTTTAACAGTTTCTAGTGATCCAATGTCCCTGTGGATTTCTTTGAATTCTTGTCCACTGACTTTGCTGCTTGTTTGAAACCACCAAGCAGAGATACCGTATTTATTCGAGTATAAGTCGCATGCGTGTATAAGTCGCACCCCCATTTTTGTCATGAAAAACAGGACAAAATTTTTTTAAACATTATTCATTCATTGCAATCTCATAACAAAAAATTAAAAACCATTGAAGTCATCACTGCTGTCACTGTCTTCAAATAGCCCTCTGTTTACCTCTGGAACATCCTCATCAGCATCCGGTGAAGGTGGCAAGTGATGCAACGCAACTTAAGTGGATAAATGATAACTAAACGTGTTAGAACGGAAAAAAAGGTTACAGTGTTGAAACTCGCATCTCGCATGAAACGCTACTCGTATGGAAGGCAATAAGTGATATGATCAAATGAAAGGAGACAGAGTAGGATTCGATAGCAAGGAAACACCTCAAAAAATTTTTATGGCATACAATGCTCTTCATGTATTCGTGTATAAGTCGCACCCGACTTTTTGGGTGATATCTTGGTACAAAAAAATGTGACTTATACTCGAATAAATACGGTAATCATTGTAAAGCATCTTATCCAAAGACGCAGCAACAAGATGATGGTGCAGTTGACCTCAGATACAATCAGGGTCATCGTAAAAACAACACCTTTGACCTCTTGGCCATGCTCTGTTTAATTAAGAGTATTGCTTAAGTTGTTAACTGATGCAGCATCAAATTTTGTGAGAGTTGTTGAGGATTAAATGGTTTTCAGAAAACAGGTTACCAATACCAATATTCTTCAAAAGCTGGTTTAAGTTATTTCAAAAGTGTTTTAATTTACAGTTTTTGTAAACTGTCAATTATGATATTCATCTCAGTTTACTAAATCTTTGATAAATTTACTATTATTTCAGTACACTGAAGATTGCCAGCATGGCATGTATGCCAACCATGCTAGATCACCTGGGATGCCTCCCACATTTCAAGTAAATTTAGACCTTGACCCTTCCCAACGATGGAATGAAGTTGTAGCAAAAAAGAAAACTGAGGTGAGCCATGAGCATTTAACTATCATTCTTCAATTCATTGTAAATCAAAGAAATTAAATCCATCAGTATTCAAAGAGCTCTTTGAAACAATATTGCTTGAAATTAGTGTGTTTTCAATTACTTTTGATTGAAATCAGCAAATTGCTTTAGTGGAGGTCTGCCCAAACTCAGTTTTGCAACCCGTGAGTGGTATCGAGGTGAACTACTGTATAGCAGAGAAATTTTGCAAGAAACCAAATCAAATTTCCATCGTTTTATTTGGTCTTCACCTAAATTTTCTCCATCAAATCCCACTAGAAACTGTTTTCTAGTTTGGGCCAGCACTGTTTGTGCTGCCTGCTCAAATTCACTGCGGCCTGCTCCTCAAAAAGTTTGGGCACCCCTGCTTTAGTGGTATTTTTAAATGCTTCGTTTTTCTGTAACATCTTTTGTTTACTGTTTATTTCCTGCATATTTTCATATTTCCTTTTATTACAGTTTTCAGGCGAGTTGAGTTTTTTGGTATTATTCAACGGGTTTACAAAGTGCAAATTATCGTTAAATATCTTTCTGTCTTATTCTGGTTCCACTACAAGTTTGTGATATCGTTATTTACTGTTCGTTCATAATTCTGGTTATTGTTTTAGTAGGCAGCTGCTGGTAATGCATATTATAAAACAGAATTACAGGTCTATTCATACCACCATGCTTTTATTAACTTTTTTGATTCATTTTTTTAATCAGAGTATGTGTTTTTCTTAGGAAGTTCACATTTTACTCTTTCAGCTAACTAAGTTTTGCTTTTTTTTCATCAGTTGAAAGCGATGATTGAACAGGTCAAAATTCTGGTCGGTTACATTTCTCCAAAAATTATTGAGGAAGTAGACCAGCATTTGGTAAGTCTATTACTTGGCAGTCACATGAAAGTATGCATTAATAATCGTTAGTTGTGATCATAACTTATAAATCTTTCCTGTCACTTGAGAAAATGCAGTAATTATGCAATGTGCTTTTTGAATGCCTTATAATTCGCTAGAGGCTTTGACATATTGCCTGAAGTTTTAGTACTTTGGTGATAGGTACTTATGCAAAGTTAAAAGTGTTAAACGTTGATTGCATAATATAGCGTTTTTGGAATAAACATATAAATCGAATGTTAACAGAGCCCTGCAAGAGTAAGCTCTCAGTGGAATGTAGAGGCTAAAGCGTAACTGGAAAAGTTGTTATTATAAGCTATTAAATTATTTTATTCACTAAGGCAAATTCACAGAAACATTATTCTATCTAGAGTCTTTGTTTTCTATATCTTAGTTCTTGGTTGCCGGTAGTGTTTTAGTGATAGTGACTCTTTCTGAATTAATTGCAAAGCTTCTTTTCTTTAGCCCGAGATCATTAGCAAATTACCAGCTCCGTATGATGAGGAAATCTCAGGGATCGCAAAAGCAAGTGGTATACCAGATGGAGAAATATTGCTCTTCAATATTTTTTATGAAGTTTTCACTGTCTGTACATCAATCGTTGCTCAAGACAAACAAGGTTTGTAACGTTGTGCTATTACTTGATACAGCAGTTGCCTTAATGGTCGGCCGTTTTTTTTTAAATTTTGACCGTGGAACATGCATTGGTAAAGAGACTAATTTTGCCATTACACTAGACATTGCATGAATGCATATTTCGGTACGTGATGTATGGCTGTATGCAATAAGTGCTTATTCCTATTGATCAGAATAAAATGTTATCTTATCATTTTCAGGCAATCTCTTTCATGCCCGAAACTTGGACTTTGGCTTGTTTATGGGGTAAGCTCAGTTTTAATGCAATGCAATTAAATTTTCTGCATTGTTTGTCTACTTTTGCTGCGAAACTAGGTACTGCTTATCTGGTATGTTTGTCTTGCTCATGTGATTACATTTGTTTGGATTTTGCTTTTTAAATATGTGTCTAATAATTGGCTGTGTTGTTATTGCTAATAATTATCCTCTAGGATGACATTAAGATTTGGTTAATGATTCTAAATAAAATTCCGTCTCTTTCAAAAGACTAGGATAAGGTTACAGTTTGAATTTCAAAATTTAACGGTTTAATTTTGTCTTTGATTAGCTCACGAAGCATTTCCTGCCAGTACCAATAAGTAAACGTTGGCTGTAGAAAAGCTGCGCGAGTATTTTACCTGGAAATCAGATTTTGTTCTTTATTAATTCCATATCTACACTTTACCGTTACTCTAACCCTAAATTTTCGTATACAACCTGAACCCAAATCTTTACTCCTAAGACTCGACCTACACTGTACGTAAAACAGTGAACTACGAGCGTGTCCTTACTTTATTTTATCCAATGGCAGCTTGTACGCTGATAAGGCGGTGCGACGAGGGCACCAAATTTTTACTTTAAACAAACTAAGGATATGCTCGGATGTACACAAACGATTTTACATATTGTGTAGACTTGGCCTAAAGCGTAACCGATTAATTGCTGGATAAATATTTCTTTTCATTGTTTATTTTATTTTTTATTGAAACAACTGTTTTGAACGAATTTCTATTCGTTTCAGTTGGGATGTGAAGAACCACACGTGGCTCATCACTGAATACCTCCGTCCACTGGTAATCAACGTGGAGTATACCAAGGGTGGAAAAGTTCTGTACAAATCAGTCAACTTTGCCGGATATGTGGGCGTTCTCAGTGCAGTGAAACCGGTACAAGTTTGTGATTTTGTGACAGTGTTGCTGCATGTAATGGCCTGTTTTAATAACGTACCCCTTCTACCTTTAAATTTTAAACTTTGTGAGTTATATCTGAACGATTTCATCTGATCTGTCTCAATTTTGGTTACCACGATTAGAGCTATTCTTTCTTTCGTGGTGTTGTAGAAAAGTTGATAACTGCAATGGCAGGGGTTATTCAACTGTTTGCTACAACCTTCCAAATTATTTTTATCATTGGCTCGGTTAAGCCTGGCCTATTTGTGGTGTAAATTGTAAATGCTTTAATGTCAAATATTGATCGGAATATTTCGATACAATTTGTAAATTAAGTCGAGTATGGCTTGAATTTTTTTTTATCGGTAAACTTTTGCTGTTTATCTATATTATCATTGACTATTGCACTAGGAATGTATGCATAATAATGTACCAGTACCTCCTAAGTTACGCGTACAAATTGCAGTATTGGTTGTGTAGTGGTTCTGTATCATTGTTTTGTATTTAATATTTCCTGAAGCCGGTAGTTTGATGTTTGTTGAGCTGTAGAAGTCATACTTAAGTCTTGCTACATAGAGTCATTCTTTGATCCACATTTTGTAATGTTAGGAGGCCCAAACCGGCTCTTTTAAATAGAAGTAATTTAAAATTGAACAAATTCTAAAGTAATATTTATTAATAAAATATTAGATCTTGTGTGATAAATAGGTTGTAAATAGCGTGTACCGTTAGGGAGTGTTTTCCTTCACCTTGAATGAGCGCTACAGCATAAACGGCGGATTTATTGGAATTTTGGAATGGATTCTTGGACAAAGAGAAGGACATTGGACGAGCTTTTTGTCCCGTGATGCCATGGAGAAAGCTACTAGGTAATTTTATATAGGCAAGATCTGTTTCGCGAAAAAATGTTTGTTTTAAAACTGATTTTTCTAATTTCTCTTATTTAGGCTTAGTTGTTGTTTATATTAACTCTTCTAACTTTATTGGAAGTCTTAAACGCGTAAACAAAAATTATGAAAATGAATTTGTTTTATTTCTCTATGAATAAAAATATTCCTTTAAAATAGATACTTCTATTTTTCCGGGAAACTGTTATGCTTTTGCTGTGTGATTAGTCTTGATTTTATTCAGATTTTAAATGGAGATTTCTAGTTTCCACTTATTTGATAGATTTAGCTACTGATATAACTACTTTCATGCTGCATTCATATTATAGTGACTAAATACTTTTAGAGAATGTTTTTCCTAATTTCTTCCTTTTTCAGTTATGATGAAGCGATTAAAATGTTGTCCCAAACTGAAATCCTTGCCCCAGTTTATTACATCGTCGGTGGTTCAAAACCCGGTCAAGGTGCTGTGGTTACCCGAGATCGAACCAAAACCGATAATATTATGAGTTTGAATATAACTGAAGGTAAGCAGAAAATGATGTTTCCGGTAAACTTTTTGCTCTCTTCATTATCATTTATCACAAATTCATCATCATGAATGAAAATAATGATCGTGCTGATGAAATGAAAGTTGAAAGAAATTTGTATTAATAATGAAAAAAATCTAGTATGAACAATTGCAAACATTTAACGTGTTTCAAAAATTTACATATGCAAATTACTTGGGTGATATCGTTTTAATTTTGAGAATTATTTGTGCCATATGTCTGGCAAGTGGTTACTAAAATAACCCCAGGCCCAAACTAAACACATTTGGGAATGAAGGGTTATCACTAAGTTTTGAACTGAAAAAATTAAAGCTAAAAATAGATGGCGTATTTGAATAAGAAACGTTTCGTTTTTGAAACCATTGAATTTCTTGGTCAAATGTTTGGATGAAATCGACAGTAACTTCAGAAATAGGATTAAGAATGGTGTAAGTAAGAATAAACCCGAACTTTAATTCAAACACATTTTTGGCTTATAATTTTTGTGCTGAAACAGTTGGTGATGCATCTCTTATATAGGCGATTGGTTTGTGGTTGAGACCAATTACGACAACTGGTCCAACCCACCCTTCTTCGATGATAGGCGAACACCAGCGAAGAAATGTTTGGGAAAAACGGGGCAGGCGGTAAGTTGGTTTCATTATCTACGCAATGATCACATTGTCTTCTTCTTATGACGATTCTTTTGTTTAGAAAGTGGATTTCTCAACCATATATGATGTCCTTTCTACGAAGCCGATGCTTAATCAGGTAATAAATAACACAATAGTCACTGAAAAACTTTTAATATTTAACAATGAAAGACGAATAGTTGTCTCTCTATATTTTGTTGTAAGGTTAAAATTAAACAAAAGCATTAAGTTTTAAGACACCAAACAATAATCGGATGTTTTTATGTTAACCAAGGTGAGTGCATGACCTGGAGACCAAGTGGTCTGTTAGTGGCTGTCCCTGCTGCTATGTGTATTCGTCTGCATTTGGAACACTAATTTTTTTGTGAAATGCCATATAGCATTAATTTGCCAGTGTGTCCATGAATGCATGCTGTAATGTGGCGAGTAATAAACTGAAATCGTAGTGCAGGTTTAGTTTTACGTATCATGTATTTTATTCAAATTCATTTGCACAGTTTCATTATTTTACAAAATTGATCCAATGAAATAAAAATAAATAAAAATGTATTGGTTGGGAAGACTACAAATGGACCTATCAGTCTTCTAGGTAAGCAGCCACCTTCAGATTGTCTAAGAAAAAAGTGGTGGTATTACCGGACCCCTTCCGAGTGATTGGGGCGCGGAGGAAATCCGCGTAGACCCAACAATCGGGCCACACCCCAAGGTCTGGACCATAGATCAAAAATAGAGAGAGAGAGGAGCCAAAGATAGATTTACGAAGGGGTTCAGAAGCAGGACGGTCGAGGAGGAGATGATTGAGGTCCTGTAGAGGGTGTCCACAGGCACTACAAGCAGAATTCTCCTTCCGACTGATCCTGTGAAGATATGAAGATAAAAGTAGACTGTGGCCATGACAGCGAAGACGGGAAAGCTCACAGCGAATGGGGCGAGAAAGGAGCAGTTCCTCCGAAGAGACTTCAGGGTCTTGGTGGTTCATATAGGAGTGGGAGATGTCTAAGAAAAGGGTCGTTTCCCGATTAGCTTAAACCAGTGATTCCTAACTATTTTTTGCACGCGTGCCATTTGAGTTTTTGTAAAGTGTTCGTGTACCAAAGGTAATTAAAACGCAGTAACAAGTCAAAAATGTGGTAGACAGGCGAGCAAATTAAAACGCAATATTGCAAGTTACTCAATCTGAAAGTTTTCGAAGTAAGAAGTATGAAAGTTTTAAAAGTTGAATGTCTTCGCAAATTTACTAGTTAATTGAAGTAGCTCGCGTACCACCTAAAAGACTCTCACGTACCACAAGTGGTAGCCGCGCCACAGTTTGGGAACACTGCTGGTTTAGTGTAGGAATGTGGAAGCGGCAATTTTTGAATTGCTTCCACTTCCGCTTAGCGCTCCGCTTTCATGTAATTTTTGCTTAAAGTTTTTATCTTCAATTTTTGTGGCAAAATTTTTCCAGTTAAGTCAAAATAAAACAGTTTTGTTATCATCTTAAAAACAATGGAACCAAATTTTATGACTGTATTCGTAGGTTTGTCATCGCTAGGATCTGCGCATGCTGGATGTAATCAGGAATTCGGATTTGGAGTGGCCCTGAAGCGAAAAGTTAAATTAATTACAAGGTCGTCATGTTTCAGCTGATGCAAATTTCTCTGAACGTTCACCCAGAAGTTTAAAATAGTGAGCGATTTTTTTGGATCTGGGGACGGATTTCCAAGCGCTCGGGATAATAACTTATTTCAATTGCATCTGTTATGTTAAGCGCAAATCTTTACTTGGTTATAATTAGGTAGCTCTGGGGCGAAGCTTCCACATTTGCAGAATTTTGTTTTTTTAATAACTTATTTGTGTATGTGATTGGCTCCAAAATTTTGTTAGCAACGTGTATATTTAGGACAGCAAAAAGAAAAAAAAACATTGCAAGAGTTATACACAGTATCATATTAGAATAATTTTTATCGCAAACGGTCCTTAAAAATAATCAAGACAAGCATTATAACATCATGTGTAAAAGTCATACAATATTAATCTTTGTTTGAGAAACGCTCCGGTGCTCTCCTCTGCGTGCTTTTCAAGAATATGTATATTGTCGCAAAAAAAAAAAAAAAATTAAAATGCTGGAACTGGAAACTTCGTTTATGTTGGTGAATGCTGTTTGTACAAGTAAGTCCCCAAAAGTGGGCAAAGCCTCATTTTAAGTATTTTGAGAAAATCTTGAAATTTTATGGCTGAAGTAGAGAATTTTTGAATACTTCAAACTTTAAAAATAAGTTGGTTAGCTACATGGTTCATCTTTGAGTTGTTTGGGTAGGGGCTGCCCAGAATCTAAGTGAACCACAAGCCTTTAAAAGTGTTACTTTGCAAATGATGATCGATCAAACATTCATTTTTCGTAGTATATTTTTTAAAAAATTGCAACCCTGTTAAGTTTTGACGTTCGATATGAATGGTTAAAGCGGAAGCGGTACCCTTTTTCCCCTTCCACGAAAATTTGCCGCTTCCAGCTTCCGCTTCCACATCCCTGGTTTAGACAAATATGAATTGCACATCCAGTTACGTTGTACCACGCTGAATACGACACATAGGGTCAGACCAAAAAATGTGTTGTATTTTTTAGCGATAATTTTTAACCTGAATGTCTTCCATTTCCAGCTGACCACCTACACCACTCTGATGCAAGTCAACAATGGCACAATGGAGACTTACATCCGGGAGTGTCCTCATCCTTGTTACCCTTGGTAATAATGCCCCTCTTTTATGATTGAAGTGTGGTTTGCTCGCATGTAATCCTGTAATCGCGTTTTTATTAATTTTTTATGCATTTTCACTTCAGCTATTATTGCGTGGGCCTAGTATTATTAAGCATATTGCTGTTATGCCGAAATACTTAATTCTTGTTTAATTTTGTTTTTACAGTGAGATTTGTGTTTAGTACGAAATACTTGCGACCTTTTGTTTATTTTCTGATTTTATTGAGTTTAAAACTTGCAATGTCGTTGGTTGAGAAAATTCGTGTTCAAATTATAGCGGTTGTTAATGTTAAAAGCTAAGAACAAATTGGTTGTTTTTTTGCAGATTAATTATTAATCTGAAAAAAAAAAAAAAAATTCAAACAATTTGCTCTTAGCTTTTAACATTAACAACTAGTGATGCGTAGCGCTTCAGATTCTGTAGGGAGAGGGGCATTGAGATGCTTGTAACATATTCCCCAGAAAAAGATAGCTGAAAAAACAGAAACTATGGCCATTTTGCTTTGATACTTTTGTTTCACACGCAAGCAAATGAGAAGCATGAAGGGTTGCAATTTGCAAGAGTTTCCGGTTCCAGATACTGTCGGTTGGGGTGGACGTGAGAGAAACTTCGCTCTACCCTTTCCACTTTACCCATTTATTTACTCCAACATTGATCTTCCTTAAGTAAACACTGGTTAATTTTCTTGCTCTGCTGTTGAATAAGTGTAGGCGGGTATCTTGTGGCATCCGTCGTGTAATCAATTTTTAATTCTTTTAATTTCGGTGTTTCTAAACCGTCATACTTTTCGTCTTGCTGTAAATAGAAATGCTAATTACCCACCTCAACCCCCAGTTTTATGCGGTACTTTTCGTCTTGCTGTAAATGGAAATGCTAATTACCCACCTCAACCCCCAGTTTTATGCGGTTTACGCTGTCGCCTGCTGCCTGCCTCCTCTCGAGATGAAGACGAGTAGGATGAAAGCAAGATAGTTTTATTGTTTTTTCGGGATTGTGGTGCTGCTCATTTTGGAAGTGGATTTTTAACATTTGGTTTGAAATTTCGTTCAAGCCACGAAGAAACTCATTGTCAATGTTGCTGCTGCAATTTTATTGCAATGTAGCAAACACTACAGCGCCTTGGTAGCATAACTCGAATCTGAGCTTATAGGTTAGATATGTCATGCTATATTGAAAAAATAATCTGTTGTAAAAGTAGAGTTTGTTCCATTGCTATAACCGCTTTGCGATTATTTTTTGCTTCACGTGTTTCCGTATTGTGTTTTATCCGAAAGAAATGTCAAAAAAGTTTTCATTTTTACCCTAAGAAATTGACTCAATCTCACGTCAAAAACGAGGTTAGCCAAGTTTCCTACGACTAAAACCTTTTTTTTCAAATTTGTTCGTTCTGGCGACGAAAACCGTTTGTATTTGGACCTAAAATCGACGATTTAGCGATTTTCTCATGCATCTAATTTCAGCAAAAGTTGTGGTTCACATGAACGAAGAACTTTTTCGTCTATTTTAATCGAACTGCTATTTGTTTATTGCTTCTCCCAACTTTCACTTTAGCGTGTGTTCCTTATTAAAACTGTTGAAATTCATCATTTATTTTTGTAACCAAGTGTAAATCAAGCAGACCTTAACCTCTACTGTACAATAGCTGGCCAATGGAAACTGATTGTTCTTATTAAGTTAATGTTTATTTTTAATTCAGCCAGTTGGTCTAGCAGTAACGCATTTGTCTTTGGAGCGGGAGGTCTAAAGTTTAAATCTCGGCCAGGTCAAATCAGACACATAGTGTTACCACTGCTGCGACATTTCTTCAAAAGGAGCTGAGTTGTCTACAGGTGCGATTACTCGGAGATGAACCCCGCAAATTCGTTGCATGCTTCAGCGTAATGCAGCGAGTATAAAGGAGATTTGATTTGAAGTTGGTGTTTTTTGGTCAAATTTCGACTTGTAAAAAATGGAACGTTTGTTCAATTTTATTTGTTGGACACAAAAAACAAATTAGTTAGAACTATGTGTAATTAGACTTAGATTCCATCCTCGCTCCTCTGTCTCGTAGTTCGGAGTTAGATCTGAAGATTAAACTAGCACGAAAACAAAGAAAAATTGCTTTCTCCGGCTTGTTCACAAAGAAAGACAGGAATGGGACCTCTCGATTTTTTAGGCGACTTGGAACGAAGCGGTTAGTTTTAGTTGTATTAAGTGATTGACTGATTGTGCGTGATATAGTGGACTACCGGTACATTGATAATTTTTTTGGGGGACGTTGCGGCCAGTGGTGCACTAACGGGGGAGGGGCAGGGGGGCAGCTGCCTCCCTGCCCTTTTTCCAGGGGGGCAAGGGGGACAGCACTGCCCAACTAAACTGACGACTCGCACAAGAGTACTGGAGCTACAAGAAACATTGTAGTGATTAAAGTTTAGCGTTTTGTGCACCAAAAAACCCCTTTCTAAAAATAGAACGTAAAAAACTTTTTGTCTATCTAAAAATATGTTACAATTTTTATTGATGAAAAAATATCTTCTTATAATAAGCAAATACTCTTCGCCAAGTGGCGCTAAAAAGTTCATCTAAATCAATAATAACAAATAGGAAAAGCCAATTTTACCGGAAAATTTTATGTAGTTTTTTTTATTAATTCTAACCCAAATCTAACTCAACTCAAATTCTTACTCTAAAACTAACCCCAAACCCTAACTCAAACCTTTATCTTAACCCTCAAAAAAAGCAAATAAAAAAGCGCGATGAATAGTTCTCATTTTCGTTTTATTTTCTTTAACTTAAAACCTTTCGGTGAAATAGTCACTACCTACTATAACAAAATGCGTGTGTTAAATGATTTCTAAATAACGCAAAATAAATGAACAATTTTGTGGAATGCATTTGGTTAACCTGTTACATCCGATTAAGTTCCGTCAGTTTAAAATGACGCTAGGAAGGTAGGGTGCTACAGCATTTTAAATTTAGAACTCAAGGATGTTATGCCTTATAGTTAAGGATGTTATGTTAAGCCTTAGTATCACTCTCAAGAAGACATTCAAGTTTCTAACTTTGTTTGTAGCCCTAGTTGGAACAATCGGACGCTGGCGTTACCAGTAACGGATTCAAGTGTCCGGACCCTCTGCTCAAACCGGAGAAATATAAGAAAAACTTCTAACACATATAATTCTTAGCAATAAGATTCCTTTCTTGTCCAAACTTAACTGTAAAATACTCGGTGGGGGTGAACATCCCCAAAATTATCTTTTTTTGTAAATGCAAACGAATCAGGTTAAAACTTGTGATTTTTTTGTTTTACGATTTACCGGCTTGTAATAAAAAGGCTGATATTTTAGGATTCACCACCGCTTTCATAGCCCTTTACACAGCCAGTTTAATCATGTTTTTGCACTGCAGATTCCTATACCACGTTTTAAAAGCATTAATTTTTGCTAAAATAGGCCTAAAATTAAGCTACTTTTGCAAAAAAAAACAAAAAAAAACTGCAAAATCTCCGAGCGCACAGACCTCCTTGCCTCCGACGGTTGAGGGTGTTGCCCCCAAAGGCCTCCGGCGGATGAATTCATTCATTTGTTTATTTTTGTGTAGAAAGACACAGAACACACTAAAGCAGGTAAAAAAAGGAAAAAAAATTTACAAAAGAAACACAATGTTATGGTCTTTCCTGTGAGAGGCTGCGGAAGGACCAAATGTCCATATCCGGAAAGAAATGGCGCAGTCATCGAGTCTGCAGCCTCTCACAATCGGACGACGTAATAAATACAAGTGTGAGCGATAGTTAAGTAATTTACTTAGTGCAAGATACATTATTTAATAATTCAATAATAGTGGGGAAAAAATATAATTTGATGTAACGATATATGTGCAGAGTATATACATTGTAAATTACAAAAGCAACCACACGATAAAAAGTAATCATTAAAATAAGCAACAGAACATGGTGCAATAAATGATTTCGCTTCGAATATCAATAGAAAGTTGAGGATGTTATTTTAGTAAAACTTCGATTTTTTCACAATAAGATTTTAAACTAGATTCATTTACAGATTTAATCTCAGAAGGCAATTTATTCCATAGTTTACAACCAGTGAATTTTACTGATCTTTGTGTAGTGGATTTACTACATCAAAAATTTACTGCCCAGTTATCATTACAAGCAAACCTGGTAGGATAATCGTGTATTTCCGAGGGAATAGTATAGTAATCGTTAAAACATTTTGGAAGAATTTTTTTTTTTAACTAAACAAATTTCAAAACTTCTGATTGGTAAATGTCAATTAATCGTAACAAATCTAGTTGGTCATATAATGGGGCAATTTTTGTTTTAACAAAAGGCAATTTAGTGATGACTTTGACAATGTAGTTTTGTTCAATCTGAATACGATGGGTATATTTAGCAGCAGCACTGCCCCATGATGTGACACCATAATATAAATATGAATATACAATGCCATAATAAACATTTAATAGTACAGATTGAGGGGCATGGTGTCTTAATTTTCTAAGTATTCCTCTTGCGGTAGATAGTTTTTGTACAACATGTCGCGTGTGTTCCTCCCAGGTCAGCCTGTGATCAATTACAACACCCAAGTATTTAACAGCACTCTTATTTGGTAAAAAACCGTTTGGGGTATTGATATAAAAATCATATTTAGATAAATTTTTTAAATTAGAAAACAACACACAGTTAGGTTTAGAGTAGTTTAGTGTAAGTCTGTTCGAACGAATAATATTTTTTCAAGTTGGAGAAATGATTTCTCGCATTTTTGAGTTTCTCAGTATACTTACATCGCTACAGAGCAATACCGAATCGTCATCATATAAAATCGTTTTGGATTCACAAGAATTAGTCAGATCGTTTATATAAACAAGAAAAAGAAAAGGTCCAAGCACGCTATCTTGCGGCACTCCGATCGAGACAGGTTGCAAGCCAGATGAGATCCATTCCTTTTTGTTAGCTGTATACTGAGAGCGATTTGACAGGTATGAATTAAGCAGTTTGAACACATTTCCTCTAACGCCTTGGTATTCTAATTTGTCAAGCAATATTTGGTGGATTACGCAGTCAAAGGCTTTAGCAAAATCTAAGAAAATTCCCCAAAGTGTTTTATTTTGGTCAAGTTCAGTTAATATCAATTCATTTAAGAATGTAATAGCATTATTTGTTGAGTGTTTCTTTCTAAAGCCAAATTGACAATTAGCAAATAAATTAAATTTATCCCAGAATTTGGAAAAACGTTCATGCAGAATAGTTTCAAACACTTTGTTAATTGGGTACGAAATGGATATAGATCTACTCGTATAGTTACCTAAATCAAGTACGGATCCGTCTTTATGAAGGGGAATGACTTGTGCAATTTTCAAAATATCCGGATAGTTTCCTGATTCTATACATTCATTGAAAGAATACGCAAGGTATCCGGCTATTAGATATTTAGATTCTTTGATTATACGAATCGGAATGTCTAAATAACCTGGCGATTTGTGATCGTTTAAGCTGGAGATAATTTCTACGATCTCATATACATTGTTGGTTGCAGAACAATAGATGATGAATTACATTTACCTAAAAATTTAAAGTGACTATAATTTTGGGCAGGATTGGTAGATTTAGCAGTAAGTTTTTCTCCAATTGTAGCAAAGTGTTGATTCATTTGATTGCAGATTTTTTGAGGAGAACTAATTATTTGGCCATCGACTTTAATAGTTTGTGGCAATGTAGTTTTCCTTTTAGTTTTTCTGAGTAGCAAGTTTATGTTATTCCAGGTGTCTGCTGAATAAATTTTCAAAATAATCTTTCTTTGCTTTTTTTTGATGTGCGTCAGCTTATTTCTATACTTTTTATATTCATAAAAGATGCTGCAGTCCCTATTTTTTAAATATTTTGCATAGAGTTAATTTTTGTATTTAATTAGTGCAAGGATGTCTGAGGTGATCCAAGGGCATTTTGCAGTTTTATATTGCCCTCGACTTTGGATTTTTGCGGGAAAATGTTGGTTGGTGAGATCACCAATTAAATTACAGAGTTTTTCAAGATTGTTGCAATTGAACATTTCAGGTGAAAATAAAGCATCGTTTAGATCACTTAAAAAAGATTCAATGCTTTCTTGTTTAATACTTCGAGTATATGGTCGTTGGGATGTTTTAATAGTTGGGATACAACGATATTTTACGCAGAGCGGAAGATGATCAGATATATCTTCTTGTAGAATTACAGTGGATACGTTACTAGCACATGTGGCATTAATATACTGTAAACGTGATCAATTGTGGAACTGCAAGTTGCACATATTCTTGTCGGTTTGTTAATAAGTTCACGCAACCAACACTATTAATATGATTAGCATAATCTTTAAGTCTTCGATGTATCAAGTTTGTCATAGTGAATATTGAAATCGCCCATCACCAGGTACTTTTGGTAAGTTTTGAACGATTTAATGATACTTATGAAAAAATCTTCGAATGTTTTTATATCATTAGCAGTGTTAATGGGGTGCCTGTAAACGGAGCCTACTATCAACGTGTCACTATTTTTAAGTGTTAATTCAACCCAGACATCCTCACAATCAGTTATTTTAATTTTAGTCTTGGATAAAGGTTGGCATTTAATATTGTCAGACACATAAATGGCGGATCCACCTGCACTAGTGTTAAAGTTGCAATAATATAAGTTGTATCCAGGGAATTCACAAAATTTTATTTTACTGTCAGTTAATCTGGTTTCACCATAGATGGGCAAGTTAATGCAAAACGTTTGCTTCATTAACCACTAGTCCGTTAACAAACTTCACACCTCCGTTAACGTTAATCCGTTATTTTCAGCTTTAATTAACGGAAGTTAATAAAGTCCGTTAATCCGTTAACATTTTGCGTGTAATTTACATTTCGTTTTATTCACTCGCTTCTAGAACACGTTTTGACGCTGTTGAGCTGATTGTAAGGAAATATTTATTACTATGGTGGTCTTTTTGTGTTTTGAAAGTTACATATTACAGTCTAACCTAATTTCAAGATAAAAACAAGTTCAAATGTACTACGAAGCTGCAAGATATTAACGATAAAAACCTTAACGGAAGTTAACAGAACTTAACGGAAGTTACTTTAGTCCGTTAGCAGAACTTAACGGAAGTTAATTTAGTCCGTTAACATGAAAAAACTTTTTAACGGATTAACGAGTTAATGAAAAAGTTAGCTTCGTTATTAACGGATTAACGATTAACGGACTTGTGCCCACCTATGGGTTTCACTAATACATAATACTTCAACTTTTTTGGGAAATCGGTTTAAGAAAAGCTTCAAGTCATTGAAATGTTTGTCAAGGCTGACAATATTCAAGTAAACAATTAAAGCAGAGTGTTTCATCGGACCTGCAACCGTATCCGCGGTAAATTCTGCCAAAGTTTTATATTCACAAATAACTTTATCAAAAATCTGAATGTCGCAATCCATTTTATCTGAGAAGCATCAAACAAGAAATTGCAAAACTACATACAAACTTACTACAATTGATCCAAGTTACTTTCAGACTTTTTTAAAACCTTTTCACTCTCTTCATTTTTCCGAACAAAAATTTGCCCGTTTTGGGTCCAAAGTATTTGTATTCCAGTTCCTTCGCTTTCTGCTTGCGAAGCCAAGACAGGCGTTTGCGTCTTTGAGTTAAATTTTCGTTTATAAACAGTTTTTCCATCCCTTCGACTGGGAAGTCTTCGATCATTTTGGTGTTGAAGCGTTTATCATAAATTTCGTTTCGCATTTGGCGGCTAACCAGTCGCACGTTGATGGTCGGGTGGTTTACAGGGTTGTTAAGTCTTGTTCGACCATATCTCTGTTTGACCGGAGGTTGATGTGCAATCGAAATGTCTTCCTCCTTAATATCAACGTCTAATTTGCTTATTAAATCAAGTGTGATTTGTGTCACATCTTCATCTTTTCTAACTGGTACCCCTTGCAATTCCAAATTTCGCCGCCTGTTGCATTGCTCAATTTCGTCGATTCTGAGTTGATCTTCAAATTTAGATTTTTGTAACGTATCAGTTGTTTTGGTCAATGGTCGCAGGTCTTTTGTTTGCAGCTTATTAGAGCGCTTTAAACTATCACAATCTTCAGTTAGATCATCGTGTTTTTTTGATATAAAATTTTGACTTTCACGCAGCTGAACCGCTTCAAGTTCAAGTTTCTTAATTCTTTTCTCTAGTGGTTTGGTAGCTTTCGAGATCATAGTTTCGATTAAGTTTTTTACCTGACATTGAATGAACTGTACAATTTTTTCCGAAGAATTGGCCTTGCAGCCTTTGTTTTTGTTCGATGTTTCTGGCATTTCATCAGAAATAACTTGCTCGCTATAAAATGCACGTGCGTTGTTGCTAAAAAAAAGCACGTCTGCTCTGCTCGACTGTAAAACTAGAACCTGCCCTTACTTAATTGATAATTCGCTTGTTATTATTTTTTAGTGTTTATGCGACGTACTCGGTACTCTGGCTTTGCTGAAGAGTTTATTATTGTTTGACAGTATTAGAGAGCAATGTTGGTGGTAATGACTGTGCGTACAGTATTGAAAGTGACCTTTGAAAAAGCTTTCCCCCCTTGCCCCTCCGACGTTTCGGCACCCCTGACTGCGGCAGTGTCACTGTACTTCGAAAAGTGAGTTGTGAAATCGACTTAGGCGGGTCTCCACGGCTTATTTATTTATTTTTGGGACAAGAGGAATATGAATCCCGTAGGAATAGAAGACAATTTTTCAACGCGGATATTTACGGAATTTGCAATAGCAGGGAATCGAACCACCACCCTTGCGAGTTGAAGTTTGATTCTTTGCCGCATATCACGTTAAACGCACCCCGATTTGCCGGTTATCTTTTTTCGCTTTATTATTTTTTGTTCTTTTTTTTTTTGAATATCAGGAAAACATAAATCTATTAGTAACGCAAAACAACTATTTTTCAAACACAGATTTTTACACACACTTTCGGAATTTGCAATGGCAGGGGATCCAACTACTATCGGTGTGATCTTGAGACCGATTCCCAACCACTGCGCCATCTGCAAGCCGGACGAGATTCTCTGCTGTTTGTGAAGCGCTATCTATCGATATTAAATTCTAGTTGGTTCTGTCTTCAAATAAGAGCTTCAGAGCAATTAACCGAAATTGCAACACTGAAAACAGCCAAATAGTATCGTCACACTGGCCCTTTTTATAGCTGAACATCTAGCTATGAAGCTGTGAATACCAGGGATATGGAAGCGGCAATTTTTGAGTCGCTTCCGCTTCCACCCTTAGCGCTTCCATTTCCATCACTTAATGACGTAATCTTTGCTTAAAATTTTTTGGCAAAAACATTTTCCGCATAAGTCAAAATAAAACAGCTTTGTTATCATATAGAACCAAATTATACAATCGTATTCACTGGATTGTCATCGCTAGGATCTGCGCATGGGCGTAGTCAGGAATTCCGAATTGGAGCGGCCCTGAAGCGAAAAATCCAACATTAACCACATGGTCGTCATGTTTCAGCTGATGCGAATTTCTCTGAACGTTCACGCAGAAGTTTAAAATAATGAGCGATGATTTGGGTCTGGGGACGGATTTTCAAGCGCTCTGGATAATAACTTATTTCAACTGCATCTGCGCTGTTGAGCGCAAATCTTTACTTGGTTATGATTAGGTAGCCCAGGGGCGAAGCTTCCACATTTGCAGAATTTTGTTGTTTTTTTAATAACTTGTTTGTGCATGTGGTGGCACCAAAATTTTGCTAGCAAGGTGTATTTTTAGAACCGCAAAATGAAAAAAACAGCAAAAAACTATGCGGTTACACACAGTACCATATTAGAATAATTTTTAGCGCAAACGGTACTTAGAAATAATCAAGACAAGCATTATAACGTCATCTTTGAAAATCGTACAATATTAATCTTTGTTTGAGAGACGTTATGATGCTTTCCTTTCAAGAATATGTTATCGCAGAGAGAAATTAAAATGCTGAAACTGGAAACTTTGATTGTGTTGGTGAATGTTGTTTTATACGAGTATGACCACAGATTTTGTGAATGCGCGTATAGCCCCAAAAAATGGAGAAAGCCTCATTTAAAAGTATTTTGAGAAAATCTTGAAATTTTAGGACCAAAGTGGAGAACTTTTGAACACTTCAAACTTCAAAAATGAGTTGATTAGCTACATGTTTCATCTTTGTGTTGATAGGCTGGGGACTGCCCAGAGCCTAAAGTGAACCACAAGCCTTTAAAAATGTTTCTTTGAAAATGATGAATGATCAAATATTCATTTTTCGTAGTATAGCCTTTTTTTTAAAATTGCACCACATTCAAGTTTTGACGTTCGATATGAAAGGTCAAAGCGGAAGCGGTACCCTTTTACCGCTTTCAGCTTCCGGTTCAGCTTCCACGGAAATTTGCCGCTTCCACATCCCCGGTGAATGCCATCTTTTATGGTCATGAGTTTGACCACCCCAGAAATCGAACCCGAGTCACCGTTTCAGTTGCTGACGCTTGACCACTGATCGGTTAAGATTTGATATTTGATTTAATAAAAATCCGAAAGTATTATTTTAGTTTTAGCTTAAGACTTTCTTATCTCAAAGTTCGCTTGTTTAATTTTTAAAAAGTTATGTCTCGCCTATTGGCGCTAAAGATTTACTAACAACAAATAGTCCTACGCGTAAGTTTTCCCCGCACTTCAAAGCTGGATGGATGACTGCATTCATCTTTTGCCACAGTATTAATAGGAGCAAAACGTCCTGAGTTAAGAGCTCAGCAGTCGCCACTCTGTGTTATTTTCACGCGAGATTCAGTAACATTTTTAGCGCTTAAACGTTTTCCTCTACTTGCTTGAAAAAGTGTTTTTATCCGGAAACTGGTGATATTTTCGGATTTTTTAAAATATTTACCTATTTGTGCTTCTCTTTACAACTGTTTGTCTCGAGCTTAAAAAAGAAATAGTTCCACGAGTCTTAGTAAAGTCAAATATTATATTTTATGAGCAAAATACGTTAATAAAATAACAATAAAAATATAAAAAATGCATCAAAATACACCAGTGAACAAAACTACATCTTTTCATTATATTGTTTGGTCATAAGAGCATAACAATCACAAAATGTGGTTGTGGCGCAACAATTGACACGTTTTAATTGCAATTTTGCTTTCTGGTCAGTCAGGACAATGAAAGGAACAGTGATGTCATAATTTAAGCGGAAGATAGTTGGTGTCGTTTCATGTGAAGAGCCAAGTGATCTGATCTCGCGAAAGCTCGCTCGCATTGCCGGCACTGGAATGGTTTGTAGCCTGTGTGCTTGCGGAAGTGTCGAGTCAATTCGTCAGATCTTGCAAACTTCCAAGTGCATCCCTCCCAAGTGCATTGGTATGGCTTTTCACCTGAAATTAAAAGATTCTTGTTAAAAATTTGTCAACAAAACCTTTAAAACAATTTAGTTTTTGCTCAATAAAGGACTTGAATCTTTTGTAAGGGCGTAACTTACAGGTATATATGCTTAAGATATGAGCAATAGTTTACCAAAAAATTCCCGTTCATAATAAAGAGACTTGTAAAGTCATCAGTATGATGATACTTGGTAAATATTTTTTGTTTGTTGAAGAAGCAATTATTGTGTGACCACAATTAAGCGATTGCTTACAAGTACGCCTTCGTGGTGGTTAACTACGTGATGTTTGTCACCGAGTGCTCTTGCAAAAAATGCCACAAAACATGGTAGATAAATGAATATTACGATTTACAAGCAAATTTTGGACATTTCAAACCTTAATCTCAAATCAAAACGCAATTCGAAGCTTTTATGCACAAATAAGATTGTACATACGTGCACCGAGTGAGGCTATCTCTGCCCAACAGCATAATGTTGTTTTAAGGATTAGGGTGTGGACATTCTTAAGATTATCGTATGCGTATTGGTTCAAATGGCAAGGTAGTTTAGGGCTTTGCGGCTTAAATTGCGGCAGGCAACACCCCAAACTGTCACACCCGTAACCAATTTCAACAGCTAATGCGTTTCAAAGGGATTGCAGACAATCATCTTAATAATTTTGTGTAAAGGGCTATTCAAACTAAAGGGTGTTTCCTCTATTGATAAAAATCTGACCAAGTGCTGCTGTTATTCGCATGAATTTGTATTATTGCAATACACAAAGGTTGGTTTTGTAATATTTACCTGTATGAGTTCTTCTATGGGCCTTGAGATGTGAGCTTTTAGTGTACGCCTTGTTGCAGCCTTCGAAGTCACAGAGATGAACGCGTCTCTTCTTTGACGTTACTGGACCATTGTTGCTCTTCGAGGTTTCGCGTTCTCCGCTGTCACTGGATGGAGATTGAGAGTAATACCCCATTTGGGTGTTGGGGGAGACTGGAGAAAGGGGCTGGGCGGGAGATAGAGATTGAACTGGGGATTCAAGAGGTCTTCTAGTTTGAGGTGATTGATTAAAAGCCTGGGATGAAAATGGGCGGGTCTGGGGAGGAAAGTAAGGGTGCCATGCGTGAGGAGAAGATCTGGGACTTTCAGTTTTTGTTTTCTGTAGTTTTTCCGCTTCCTGTAGAAAGAAAAAAACAAATTTAATTACAGAAAACTACATCAATATTTTATCAGTCGTCACAAACAAATAACTTTTAATAAAATTATTATCTTGGTGACATTTCCGAACATACAAATTTCAAGAGCACATTTTAAAATAAATTTATAAATCAGTCTTCAAACACTTTTTGATATTATCAACCTTAATTACGACACTTACATTGGCATAGAATCTTTCCATCTTTTGCAACGCTTCGTTTTGGCTAGCGAGGTAAGCGTAGAAAGCCGTATTGCTTACTGGCGGGCAAAAAGTGGGCCCAAGAGAGGGAGCACCGCTAAATGGGGGGGTGGCCGAAAACATGCGATTGACGTCAGAAGTTGGCAGACGTGTCAATGGTGTACCTGGAGATAAAAATTTATTTAGATTTTTTCAAAAGCTTGAGTTTAGAATTAAATTGTAATATAAAAAATTGTACAACATATTTATGAAAAACTCTTTGTACACAAATACAGCAGAAAATATCACATAAACAACGAAAACGCAGAGGAGACACAAAAAAAATTAACGAAAAGCTATGCAAACCTAAATTTTAAAAGACCCTAAATGACACTGCACGAACATTTTACTTACCGAATGGTGATTGGCTGTTGGTCATGTGAGGTGACATCGTCCAATCATTAGAAACGTCATCCACAGAAGCGGCGCTGTGATTTGACAATGGTGATAAAGAAGGGGTAGGAATAGAAATGGGACTCGAAGATTTGAGAGCTCGGAGGTCAGCAATGGGGGATCGGGAAAAACCAAGGGGAAAACACGGAAGAGGAAGCACTTGGGGTCGGTCTTCATTACGAATTTGAGGTAAAGTTGTTGTTTTCCGGGTGATAGGGCTGGAGGGGGCGTAAATTTGTCTCGTAGCTTCATTCTGGGGTTGCAACTTTTCTCTTTTCATAATTGCGTTCGTGCATAAAGCCGGTTGTGACGTCATAGTGTTTACAGGAAATTCCTTCAAAGTGTCCTTTGTGACCTCACGTTTGCACAAAGCGGATTTGAAGTTTTCGGAATTCGTTTTGGGCTCGGATTTGTTTTTAGAATGGATGGATAAGTCAAGGGCTTGGCAAGAATCAGTTTTTGTGGTTGACTTTTCTGTCTTTACGGCACTCTTGGATTGTATTTGATTAGCTTGATTGGTGTTTTGCATAGGTTTGGCAGATTTTGTCACAAAAAGTTCATCCTAAACAAGAAAAATTGCTGTCAATCTCGACCATAAAATGAAACATATTTCTGCCAAGTTACGTAACGAAAGTCATCACGTAATGGAGCTTAGATGGTTGAAAGCTTACGTAACAAAGTTTCAAAACTAGTCATTATGATTCAACACAGCACCGGTATTTTAAAAAGTATTTCCAAAAAAGAGAGACTTTATGAGTCAAATTAACAAACAAAACTTAAAATAGGTTCTAGCAATTTAAGTCTGAGTAAGAAATCGCTAAAATTACTCACAATTTTTTCTTTGCTGGCAGATTCCTTCCACAAAACGTTGCCATTCTCTCCAACGACTAGCAGTGTTAATCTTCCCTTTAGGGTTAGGGGCTTGTTTTCTTTCCCCATTTCCTCATTGCATATCCTTTTCTGAGTTACCTCAGAGGTTTCTTGGGAGAATGCGTCTTTGATCGATCGCTTTTTGGACAAAAGTGCTGGGCTGTTTTCAGATTTTTGACTTTGAAACATTGCAGGAGCAGCAGCCATTAGGGATTGTAAGATTCTTTCTTTTTTACTGAAGTGTGTGGGGGAAACGCTACTTCGCTTTCGGGGTTCTTGAGCGGATACAGAAAGAGGTGGAGTGGAGCACAATTGAACTGTTCCGCTTGCTGAAACACTTTCGGATTTCTCTTTTACAAAATGAGAAAACTGTTCTTTTTCTGGCATGGGGTTTGGAATATTTGAATCATCAGGAAGAGGAATCATTTTTTTCTCTCGATATTTTGCTAACCACAAAATTTAACGTAGTCAAACAAGCTTTATTCACTAGTATTATAAATCTGAAAAAGGAACATTTGTTAAATTAATTCATCATGACATCTTTAAAATTCTGCCTTGCAAGCCTATCTGTTATAAAGTTGAATACTGAGTATCAAATTTTGTAAACGTCTACTCTTTATAATTGTTACTAATACTGAATTAATCAAAGTAAATTCAAATTTTGTATACTTCACTTAGTTTCTGCTTTAAATGTTACTGCTTGTTGTAGCAATACGCCGGTTTGACTTGTGTTGTTCGTTCGCACGCTTCTTTATAAAGTCGCGCTGTCTTTGAAGAAAAAAGCACGCTAAGCTATGTTTTAATGGGGAAGTATTCTATTTTTTTTCTTTTTGTCTGATTTCAAAAATCCCCTCACCTATAATCGCCGCATTCGTCACAGCTAATCTAAGAAATTAAGCCATCTAAATAAACACAAACTGACGGTTTCACAAGATAGGTAAACAAGCACATCACGAATATTCCGCTCAAATTTGGCATTTTTAATAACCCATAAAGAAGGAACCTTGAAAGTAATCAGGATTCAGAAACAAAACGAATTAAAACATCTTCGTTCAACAAAATAATATCTCCATATTTTTGTGCAACCAAAAGGTAGAAAACTGTTAAATTTTTTACAAAAAGATAGTTTTTGTTAGCACTAGGCCACTTCCTCTCTAGCTTAAGTGGTAGAGCAGTGGATCGGTAATCCAAAGGCTACAGGTTCGAATCCTGTGGGAGGATAACTTCTTTGGATTGCTTTTTTTTTAGTAGTCGCCGTTCTGATGGCTCTTTCCTAGACTTCCATGCTGGTAGCCTTTAGACCAGAAGCACGCAAAACGATTAAATATTAAAACTCTGGCCTGCAAACGTCAAAACATCACAATTCAATTAAGATACTTTTTTACAAAATATTTCCGTGTTTAGTTCTTAACCTAAGTTATACGATAAGCACTGAGGCGTTGCTAAAAATGGTGGCACCCGGGGCGGGATTTCGTGGTGGCACCCTTTTTCGTACCAAAAATAGGTGAAGACCAAAAAAAAAGGTCTTCGCTGCAAAATAAGTGGATTTTCGGTCCAAAAGTATGTGAAGACCAAAAAAAAAAGTCTTCGCCTAAAAATCAATGGGTTATCAGTCCAAATGAGGATGGGGACGACCAAACAAAGTGAAAAAAGTAGTATTTTCTACAAATCGGTGGAGTTATGGTTTCACATCATAATATGGTGTCACCCCAAAATGGTGACACCCAGGGCGAGCCGCCCCCCCCCCCGCCTCCCCTAGCGACACCACTGGATAAGCACATAGCTTTTGTGGTGCACATAAGTGTTATGCTCAATTTTGATCAAGTTATCACATATTCAAAAAGTTGCACTTAAGCCTTTAGACTCCGTCTACATTGGGCGTAAAATCGTGAGGAACGAGCTTATTTTTAGTTTACTTTTAACAAAAATGTGATACGCCGGCGTATTGCCTTACTAGAGTGCAAGCTGACAGATGGTTAAAACAAATTAAGAATACGCTTGAACCCTAGCAATTTTACGCACATTGGAGACCGGACCGAAATGGAAACATCCTCCCCGCTTAAAAGCGACATTAGTAGTCTCATGCTAATTACAGAATCTGCGACAAAGGAGGAAAGCAAACCCTAATCCAATAAATCAAACTTCGATTCATTGCCACTGCGCTAACCGCGTTTGCAAAACATGAATCACATCTTGTAGGTTATTGTGCAATTATGCACTTGCAGTATTGGCAAATAAAGCGTTGCTTTGTGACTGTTGGAATATTGTTGGAATCCTAGGTTTTAGATGGAAGCCAGAAATGAAAAATATTTGTAGGGCGATAACTTGTTTAGCTTGAATAATGAAATATCGGTGGCAAAAACAAGAATATCCTTTAGTCCTGAATTCAAAATACTTTCCAGAGCTAAATTCATCAAAAAACGAACGATAAAGCTGTTTATGTACCGAAATAACAAGGATATTCATATTGTGGTTTGCTAATTTTAATTTAACTGCCGGATGTTTTGTTTAAATTGCTGATATTTTAAGTATGGCATAAAATTAAAATCAAAGGTGCGTAGTAAATTTAATTCCATCTAATTAATAACAATAATGTTACTTCGCCTGTGTGACGTATTTATCACTGTGACGAATTCACTTCAGAAGCTAATAGAAACCATAATGTGCGACAAATATAAAGTTTTGGTTGATAAAAATAACCGTAGCACTTGAATTATAAATTGGTGTTAAACAGTATATAAAATTAATTGTTAGATATTAAGAGCTGCTTCATTCTTATACCGTAAAACGTTTTCTTTTACTTTAAAGTTTAGAAGAATCAAAAATCCAAAAGAAATAAAAAGCTGACGTTTTAAACTTATGATTACGTTGTTTGTGTTATAACAACCAGGAAATTTTGAATCAAAGTAGGCTGTTCTTGAATTACCCGATTTTTCAGGCACATTTGTTCTTTAATTTTCACAAATTTTTAGCTTCAGTTCATTTCTCTTGGTTAAAAAGTTGTCTTTTGTTATACAGTACATCATAACTACTGTTAGACAAATTAACAATAGCAAGATAGAAAAAGCCAAGAAAACTCTTCTAATCACTTGCTTTTGCGTTGTACTGGTCTGTCTTCTTAATTATTTTTTATGTCAAAGCTGGTATTGTTCTTCAATTTTGAGTAAAAATGAGCCAGCTGTTCTTATGTTGTTGTTCTTATAAAAAGCATACGAGTGAAAACGGCTCACCAAACTTTCTCGGCCAACCTATTCGGTACTGATTGGACTAAAATGTAAAGAACTTATTTTTTTTGCTTATTCATTTATTGATGCACGAAAGAACACAATACACATAAGGCAATCCGAGACTCTTGGAGGGATCCCTATCCTGCTATTATTCGGAAGCGATGTTCTGTTTTTTGTTTTGTTGACTATTAAGGTTGGTTCATAAACGCGTGATTCATCTCCAGAGCACGTGATCATCTTGTTTGTGACCGCGATCTATATCCTATTTGTTTACCACTGTCAAAAAATGGAAGCAAACCCAATTGTTACTTATGTTGATCTTTAGTTACCATAGCAACAGATAAGCTTCCGTCTCAAGCTTTTTTCCGTTTCAACTGAATATGTTTTTCCGGTTAAAAACGCGAAATTTTGCGATCAACCACCAAACTATTTCAGTGCTTTCGGATTATTATAAAACCCTCATAAGATACCAGCCTGCATGTCTTATATGTTAAAGTGACACAAACATTGAAATTTGCTTGAAGTGCTACAATTAAATAAAAGCAAACCTTTGGTTTTTGTTTTTAAAAGAACCAGTAAATTTGGGTTGAGGACGTTCTAAAATTTTCACGAATTCTTAGCCTCTTTTTTCTTAGATTTTATTGGAGCAAAAAGTGAAAAAAAGATACAAATTCATTCTTGCTTGGTTAGTTTAAAAGTTGTGTTGTGTATAGCTTTGTCAATTGTCAAAACTGCAAGAACAAAGTAATATAGCCCATAAGCTAATTTGATCCGTGTTCGTAATTATTTTGTACTTGCCGAGGCTGGGATTATTCTAAATTTTTACTTAAATTAAAAATGAATTTCGTGGTCTTATGAAGTTCTTCGGTTTTTAGTTGAGCGATTTTTTTCAAAACTACCTGTTTAAGTCAAACTTTAACAGTTAAAGATCACTGATTTAACTTTGTTTTTGCGATGTTTTTAATACTTTCTTATGAATCTCCAATTCACTTCCCAGATTTGTACAAATTGTGAAATGTTTAGTTCAAACAAAGTTTACTCAGCAGCAAACGTGCATGCTGTGACGTCATCTGACGTCACTACCTTTTAGTTGTTCGAATGCGATTAGCGGTATTACAAATGTTTACCCGTCTTGACCTATTCGATTACCTGTGACTCAATGCAGATCTGGCAAAAGGCCAAGCGTTGCCGAGAATGTCAACGTTTAGGCCCGGTTTCGAAACCTGAGGAGGCCAACAGTCCAGACATGCAGATGACCAGTGGGTCGATCTCGAGCTCGAATGTTTCAGAGTTCGATTCTCGCGGTTGCAAGTTTTGAAATACACAGGTGTTGATAAATTGGTGCCACTTGACTTTATGTTCATTTATCACAAAATTGAACAGTCATTTTACTCCATTAATGTGGAAAAATACGATGTTGTAACTCACTCGTGGCAACGGAGAAAAGTTTTAAAGAGGTTTAATAAGAAAAGTGGCGATCACAGCGATGACGATACCCCCCTTAACCAGATCGCTCGATTGTGGTCCCGGGGGTGGTCAGGTAACGGGGATATCACTGTACACGAATACGTCACCAATATGCACGAAATGCCATTATTTTTCGCAGGGGGCAACGGGGCGGTTTTTCACTAGGAAATTGAGCCTCAAGTTAAAGCGAACGTTACTAAATAACGTTATTGAGGGTATAAAATGCAGTCAAATTAGCTACTGCTAATTTTACACCAGAGAGAGGCTGATTAAAAACTTGATCAAAATAAGTTTCAAGTTAAAGGTTTTATGTTGATCGCCATTAAAATCTCACAACTCCATGCAAACTCATTAAAATCAGGCGCAGAAGTGCAGCAGCAGAAATTCAGCATTTTACGTGTAACAAATGCGATAACATCACAAAGTGAGCTTTTTGCTTTATTCCGAAATTTGAACTAAAAATGTTGTAGCAATAAAGTTAAGCCTTTCGCAGAAGGAATGCAGCACATTTTGGGCGTTTTCTCAGAAAATGTTGTCGTTCATGCCAGTTCTTTTGAATGGGAAACATTCTTTGTGGAATACAGAAACTTCAACATTTTAAATTTAATCTAAACTATTCAATCTCAATAAATTGTTTAAAAATCATTTGGGCGTCAACCAAGTCGGCAATGTGACAACGCCTTTAATAAACATAAACCACTCGCGATCTTCGATGAAGTTTGTATTTTCATTTTTTGTCAGTTTTGTACATTTTGCTACTGCCGTATTCGATTTTCGGATAATTGAATGCGACTAACCGAATTTAAAGGCGTTTTCATTCTATCGACATAATGACTGCTCTTATGGGCGAAGTGACCCAATGATTGATGGTATGATGTCATAAAATTTGATGATTTAGCTTGGATTGTGATGTAATGAGTTGAGGGTTTCACCCATTGTAAACATTTCGCATAAGTTTGAATTTTTGATTTATAACTTCAATGTTATTGTAGATCAGGACCGCATGGCGCGGCAAATGCTAGAGCAGAAAGAAAATGTAAAATTGAAAAAAGATAACCTCTATTGTAAATATGTTTCAGTTAATAATTCAACCACTATCAATCTCATTCAAACACAAATCAATCAGATTTGTTTGAAAGTAAAGTTGCGTGATGATGGATGAAGTTATCAACCGAAACGTATCTTAGAATAGAATATGTTAAATTGTTAAAACAATTTGGGGTATTTATTTCTAAATGAAAAAATTCTTAGGTTCATTATGATCGCTCTGGAATTGCACAAATTTTATGCACCTATACGCTTCTAAAGCCTGGTACAAGCTTTATTAGTATACGGAGATTTATTGTCTACTGTACGATCACACCCGCACTATAAATTTCTTATTCCCGAAAAAAATAAATGATATCTGAAGTTTATACCTATAATTAATCATACCGTTTTTTTGCAAACAATAATAAATTTTTGGTTCAAGCTAGCTGTTCTTAAAATTTCTCGAATTTTTAGCCTAGTTTGTTTTTCTTTATTGGATAGTAAAGTAACACAAATTTATTTATGCTTGATTAAAAGTTGTTTTTTGATATAGATCATGGCTACTGTTAGACAGATCAACAATGGCAATTTATAGAAAAGACCAAGAAAACTTTACTCAGTACAAATACCATGTACAGGCCGTTTCTTAATTTTTTTCGTCTTGAGGCTATCATTGTTCTAAATTTGTTCTTAAATTTTGAGCAAAAAATGAGCCTTGTTGTCTAATAAAGTTGTTCTTAAAAAAAAGTGTAATCCATGAGTTCTTTATTTCGTGAAAAATGTTTTTATTAGGTCAGTCCGTTATTTTTAACTTTCTAACATTTTCACATTCCTTTTGTGGAAACGTTAGCCTGACTTGAACGGAATTCGTCAACTTTTCCACTTTTCCAACTCGAGGTTTGCCAGATGTTAACGCATGCGCTTTATTCCATATTTGGTCATGTTAGTACTTGCATAAATATAGTTCACTTTTTACCTACGTTTGCATCGGTTACGAGAAACAAAAAAAATGTCATCCAGACCACATTAAACAATATGACTTCCTCTAGATTGTAGTGATATTTTGTTGGCCCAATTAACGGTTCACTTCAGTATTAGTCTATAAACATGTTGCAAATTTATTGCAAAGGACAGGAGGAATAATTAAAATGCCAACAAGCTAAATCACGTAAAGCAAAACCTTTGCCGGTCGAATGTTGCGTCACAAACAGGTGTCAATTTTGACCGGATTTTTCGATCCAAGCGGACGTTTCCCGGGTTTGGCGAGTTCCCAGTACCAAGTTTTTCTAGTTGTTACTTCATAGACATTTGGCTTACGTATGTTACGACAACATTAATGGTTCATATTGGTTGATTTATATTCGTTCACTTTGCAACGATCACAAATTTCTAAAGGGATATTAACTTTAACTTCTGCATCAAGTAAATCACGCAGTTCGAAAAAAACAACGTTAAGCTCACGATTTTGGGCGTTTGCCAAGGACATTTCGGCCGCATACACTACACCAGAAAAACAACGGCCAGAATGAGAACGTTCCAATTTCATGACCTCACTTCAACCGAGTGGGAAATTGGGTTGTTGCAAAACAAGCAAAGTTATTGACAACCCTGCGTTCTGATGTGGCCAAGCCGCGGAACGATCAAGAGAACTTCTGCACAGAAAATTCCTCTACCATCCCGCAATTTGGAAGCCTTTGACCTTGAATCGTGCTCTGTGCTGAAAATCAAATCTGAAAGCTGTAAAATTAAAACTTTCTTGAAGTACTGGAACGCTATTTATTTCTTTTTGATCTTAGTGGGCACTGTTGATGATTTCAGCCAAAGAAACAGTCTGCAGGAACTTATGTTTTTTTTAATTTTACCGTTATGTTACGATATATTGCGTTTCTAATTCGTGTTTACCAGCTCTCAAAGTAAAACACATTGGATCAAAAACAATAAAATTCTAATCTGTATTTGAACATACTTTTGAATTTGCGATGTTTCGACCAATAATTATATCACCATCATCTGTACAATTTGAAAGCAATACCAAACTTTGCTGAAGCGGTAAAGACATGCGACATGCAAATGCAATAGTGGCAACAGCATTATTTGATCGCCGTGTTTGCGACTTGCGTTTTTATCCCTTCTTAGTCTACTAAACTAAACTACCCACTGCAAATTTGATAAAGCTTGTAAAATTTTTTTTACGATCTTTAAGAGCACCATGCCTGTAAGTGTTGCAAGTTTATTTTTAGTAATGAGATTTAAACTGAGCAGGAAACTTTTTATTATTTCATCATAAGCGAAATCACAGTATGTTTGTAGAAGTTTTGGGTAATGACGCAAAATGGTCTTAAGGTGCAGCGTTCCGCTTCTTTAAATTTAGAAGGTACACGCAGGTTTTGTTGTGACGTGACTTAAGCTGTATGTGACGTTACAAAAGCTTGATATGGCCGTGTGTAAAAGCTCAATTCATTGTGACCAGACAATGGACTTGGGGGACTGACGTTAAACTTGTTCAAAACACATCAAAAATTTAGTATAATTTTACGTATTTTTCATGATTCAAAATAAACGAACGTAATTTTTGTTTGCAAAATTCGCATTTCGGAACGTCGTACAATTGCAAGTTAGCTAAAAACGAATTTTGCACTCCAGTCAAAAGTTAAAAATAAGCGGTAGTGCATCATCCATAAGAAATTATTGACTTTGAGACACAAAAATCTAAACAAAGTTGTCAAAAATAACTTCTGTAAAGAGATTTTGTCATTAGATCAGACACTGGACTTGACATAATGTTGTGTAAGTTAAGCGGGGTGAATTTTTTGACCACCACCATCTTTCAATATTTAGGATTCAATTACGACCCAATATAGGGGTCTTGAATCCAGTCTTAAGCTTAAGAAATTGTGTTAAGTATTTTTTCGAAACTTATTAAATTTCCGTTTAGTCGAAAAAACTAAAAGAATTTGAATTTTTGTTTTTTATTTGCACTATGTTTGAAAATTGTTTAGCAGCATCTGAAGGTTTGCCCTTTCAAAAACGTTACGAAAATCTTAAAGTAAGAGTTTAGTTGCTGCTATCTCTTAAGATTTTTAAACGTTTAGAACTCGATATGAATATTATAAACTTTTGGTTCAAAGAATTGAGAAATGCACGAAAATACTAATTGCTATATTATTGACCATAATTTCAATTTCAGTACGTATACCGTATAGTTTATACAGTATTTTAGAAAAACTTTGTGGAGTACAATTAGCCATGGTGGTGGTATATTAGGTGCAAATTTGCAAAAATAGCTTTTTTGATATGCACAACATAAAATGACTTGCTAAATTTTACATGGTTGCTCCTTACTTTTGAAGTGACTGCAAAATAGTCCTAATTTTGTTTTCTATGTTTATTTGAAATTAGAGTATAACGGAAATACCAGCACTTCAAAAGCAATTCACTTTAGATTCTTCAAGAATAAACGTAAAGGCAGACTTAAAAGTACTGAAAAAATCTAATTTGAAAAGGTTAAAAGATTTTATTGGCAAAAATAAACGCAACAAAATACTGAAATAGCATTAATATTTTATTATATTATTTTATGAAGTATTTTTCATTTTTACACAAGTTTTATTGCTGCATACAAAATCGTCAATAGGCGTAATTTATCAAACAAATGCGAGCGCACTGGTCAAATATTTTTAGGTTGGTGGTAATACGAACCACAAAGTGTTTTGAACGTTTGAACGCCGCGAGGTCTTTCGCGTCATCGCGCTACGTCAACAAAATATTTACTTACTACACAAAGGAGAAGAGACTTTGGCGTGTCTGTGGAAGTCGGAAATGAGAAAATAAAAGTTCTTTCAACCGCGAATTAACCATTTATCTGTTACTTGTTTACCTTTTCTCTCTGCTAGTTTAATTGCCCGTGTCTCAAAACAGCTTGGACCGTTTTTACACGACCAATAGTAAAAATACCATCGTTGAAAAAATAGCCCAAATCTGTTTTGCCAGCTCATTGTTTTGCCAACGTAACAACAGCAAATGCGAAGAATATTTAGAGAAAAACATCCTAATAATAAATAATAACCCCGCGTTCGGTTCTCACTCAAGACCAAAGACAACGATAAACATCTTTCTTGTAAATTTCTTAAATTAATAAGATTTTTTATGCCCTTGCAATGTTAGTTTTGGCATTGCTCCCTATCAGGGCGTCGGCAGAAAAATTTTCAGGAGGGTCCAATAAGAATAGATCCAGTATTAAGTACTAAAAATGAAAGAATTTTTGAAATTTGGGAAGTTTAAGAAAGAGTGTGTGAAAATCCAGGGGGCATGCCTCCCTGCCCCCCTTGCCGACGCCTATGGCTCCCAAACCGCCTAATACTTTTAAGACGACAAACTAGTTAACTTCGCAACTGAATTTGAAACAACAGCAAGCCGAAATTGAAAAAATAGGCTGGCAGAATTCTCAGTTTTGACTGCGCCACCAGTGTTCCATCATTCGGTCTATGTTTAAACTTCCAACGTGGGCGCGCGCTGCAGGTACCATGAAACCAAAAACCTATGCAATGCAGAAATTTCTTCGAAAATTCTTAATTTATGGTCTAGGTTTTTAGGACAATGCGTTTTTATAATTACATTTTCAAAGAAATTAACATTTTTTTCGTTATTTGTTTCAAACAATTCACGGTTATTTTGCGCTTATTTTCTTATGTTAAAAGGTGATACAATAACATCAGCACGAGGCTTTAAAGAGAAATCGATTTTTTTAAATATCACTGACTGGTTTCGTGCAAGTTCGTGAACGATTGCAAAACTTCTTTGCAGAATCGATTGGTAACTTGGCATTAATCGGAGAATTTCGGAGAATTTCGAAGAATTAACCGGCCCACAATCTACATTATTGCATTACTGTAATTATTTTTGATTTTGAATTATGTTCGCAGAATGCGCTTTATCGTGTAACCACAAAACCATTGTATTTTTTGAGGTGACGCCGTCCGCAATTTTCATTGCAGAAAACCTATCAAATGAATTTGGAGACCAAACTCCAAGCAATTGTTGCGTTAGGTAAAGCACTGAGCTGGCTCAATTTAGAGTTTTTATGGTAGCCAAGGGTGGTCCCACTTGGCGCTATTGGTTCATGGCGTATTCTTTGGTTCACCTAACTGCAGTTTGTTTGCAGGTGAGACAATAAGCCGGCGACATCCGCAAAGTTAGAAAACAAACTAAGATACGCTTGGAGGCAGGGACCGTAGCCAGACCTTTTGTTTCCAGTCCTGGTTACGCATATTCGCAATTGCTATGCACAGATCCACTAATTGAGTGAAATTTTCCACGTGGGGTTCATGAATTTCCAGGCATGACAGAGTCCGAATGTCCCCTTTTTTACTATACAGCCGTGTTTTATGGTTTAGATTTTACAGCGTGTTAAGGTCTAAAATTTTCTGAATTGGTTTGTTATGGGATGAGGTCTCGCCAAGTGGATCGACTGAGGAAATTTACCTCATTTGCTGCAACATAAACGATGTGCGTTTTAATTTCTCGGCCATTCCAATGATAATCTGGACAGGACGCGCAATAAAGCGACAATTCCTAAGAGCGACAAACATGAAATAACAATCAAGAAATTAATTACATTATTTAGCGACAATCACTAATTGTTTACGTAACTTAAAGCACGATTTCCACTTGATGATGACCAAATATGGAAGTTGTGTAAAGTGAAGATTTTAGTGAAAGGTTGAATGCGTGTTATGACGTCATAACTTACAAGACGGTGTTTACGGAAGCGGAAGCAAAATATTTTCACTAAAATCTTGTAGTTAAAAAGTAAAATTAATGGTTTTCGGTGTTAAATTGAAATAAAACCTTTCGTTAAGCGGAACTTTTCCTGTAATTCGATTCAACATTTCGCGCAAAGTTAGTATTTCAAAATTTCAGATCCTGCAAGCCGTAATAAATTCTCATTTTTAATATGCCGTTTTTCCGTCGGAGTTGCGTGGCTGTATATTGAGCCACCGTTATTCACGGCTTTCCGCCACATTCTCCATCTCGTTTCGGTGAATCCTCCTTATAAGCAGTTTTAGCATATATAACAGTCCATTGTTCTCAATGTAACCATCCAACCGCTCATTCATGATCAAATCCACTTCTACCGTTCGTGCGCACGAAGCTAGCCCTCAATTCATCTACCCAACATCAATACACCATCTCTTTTGGATCCATTATTCAAGTCTTGTCAGGCTGGACAACCGCAACAAGTACACCGCTTGCCCCCTACCCCGAAAGATAAGCGATATGAGCGTTTCGCAAGAACACAACGGCGCACTGCCGTCTGAGGATCGAGTCATGAAGAAGGAGCCTTTCGACCAGTAACCAGTGTGACTTCTTATGATATTCCATGGGTAATCAGCGGCTTTTTGTGATTGTGGCTTGTTTTGTTAATGCAAGAGTAGTCACGTGATTCGGTTTGAATACCTTGTTTTTGACCCAGTCATTGAACGTGGTTTTGAACTTAAGTTTACGTAAACAATTCCGAGCGTACCGATCGCGCGACGTTCCATTCTGACCACAATAGAACGCAGCGTAGCACTGAAAGCGCGAACATGCTCGAAACCGACAATTAAACAGCTCTGAATTGCGATTGAAAGTTCAGATCGGCGAGAAACCATTAATTTGTGGTCGCCAAACTAAGGCTAATTGCATTTCGTCCAATCTCTCTCCTGGCACGGTGGTTGGGCTAGAAACATTAAACTATCCATCTGCTAACGCCCAATTTCCGTACAAAAGGCGTGGACTTCGATTGCGCAAAGCATATCAAATTGTTTGGGAATATTTGTTCAAAACACTTGAAAAAATAAAAGAATCCGAATAAAAACAAATTTTTTTTACATATCTCCTTTTCAGTCGTTTTTATGCTCTTTTTTCAACAACAAAAAGAAATAGCTATAAAAAAAGCCGAAATATTGCGACTTTTCAAAAATAGTAGAATTAATGCCTAACATGATCCAAAGTACTATAACGCAAGAAACGGACTTCATTAGCAACGCTTATAATGCAAACTTTTTGATCACCTTGTACCGCAACTCAGAATATGTATCGAGTCAAATTTTGATAACCTATTTAACTGAACTCACTTTTTGTTCTGAAACGTGTCGCGAGTAGTGGGATTCCACTTTCAACTTGTTTCCGCGCTTTACATATTGCGCCCAAGATTGACCCAGCCTCATCAAAATCTCATGAACATTAAATAATACTGGAAATTAATTTCGTGTGATTGCTGTATGTTTACGAAGAAGCATTTTGACGTAATTTGACCCATTGGTTCAGTTTAACGATGACGTCATCTGAAATAGAAATTCGTCTTTTAAAGCCCAAATTAGCAACGACTTTTGGCAGATTTTTGCGCAAATAGCTTTCTTACTGCAACAATTTAAAAAGATTTGAATGTTTTCTTCTTGTGAATTATCTGCTGTGCTCAGTAACTCCTTTCCACGCACCACTCACTGTTCGCGTGATTGAACTTCTGTTTGCGTGTTTTACTTTTACTAATTCGTGTTATTTTTTTGGAACGTGAAAATACACTGAGATAAACGTTACGTGGTACTGTACACTTGTACAGTACATGATAAACTATACAGCATGTAAAGAACATAAAACAGCAGTTTTACTACAGTATATTAATAAATCTGGACTAAATCGCATTTACTTAGAGATGTTGGAATGTCAGAGCGATCAAACCCGAGTTTAGGGTAGGCACAGTAGCAACTAGCGTACGTAATCCCCAAGATTAAAGTATACCGAAATTCTTGTCCGTTTTGAGCAAAAGCAGCGGCCAAATCCTTTTATGTTTTGTTAATTCGTAATTTTCAGGTCAAAAACGTTGCACAAGAGGCGGGAAAAGCCACACACAAGCTTCTGCCTCTCACCAATTTCAGACCTCCTATCTCAATCCTATTATTAATGGGTTTTTACCCGCGCAAGATATCCCGAATAGCCACTGGTTGCTAGTACATCCAAATACGACTGACCGCGAGAAGTCATTATGTAATTTAATTGTTAGTTGGCGGGCATAAATATAAATTGTCATTCACACCTGAAATTTTTCAAGAATGCTGGAATTTTTCTCTGCATAGTTTTAAAGTCTGTAATTGGTCATCACAAAAAGTCTTGTAGTTAGAATTTAATCGAAACAGCCCAAAAAAGATTTCCAAAACTGTATTTGCAATTTAGATCGTTTGTTATTTTTGAAAAATCTAATTTGTTTTACAAGTTTGAAGGCTTTTTTACAAATAATGTTGCCGAAAATGGCCAAAAACTTATTGAAAGCAAAAATAATCGAAAAGTTATTGAAATCTTTCACTGAAAACGGCTCCTTAGTGGTTGAAATCTTATTGAAATAGTATTTAACCACCTAAGGAGCCGTTTTCGGGGAGGGAAAGGGAAAGTTTTCGGGGGTTGCTTTTAGCGATTTCATTGGGTGATTTTGTTGAAACGAAACCTTTTCTATTTGTTACTCTTCCGTAAGTTAGTAAATGCACTGGTTAATTATTAAACCAAATTACTGATAATTTAAACTTTTTTACAATTTGAGAGATATTTCCTTATTGAAGCGAAAAATATAAATTTTATGTTAATATGTAAACAGTTATTTCGTATAAAGTTTTGTAAAGGGCTTTATCGGAAAGTTTTTTTTTGCCATGATTATGTAATCATATGCTCGTAAATAACAGAATTGATTTCTGTTATAAGTTTTTCTAGGTTTAACATGACTGATGAACTTTTGTTTACACTTTATCTGGAAAAATTTATTAGTGTTGATCAATCATGGATTAGTTTTATTTATGTTTGTAATCAGAATTTTTTCTCTCAAATTCGTCGAAACCACGCCCGGTGTAGTAATTTCTGCTCACTCTGTTTGTGCCAGGCCGTGTCAGCTTTAAAAATGGGTTGGGACGTTTTAATTGTTTTGCGCTGGCGGGGCGATTCCACCTATTATGACGTCGTCGTAAAAACACCAGGTACCGAGTCGCACGCGCCCGTCGCTCACCCAGCAATTAAAGCCAACTAAATGTTTTGCTTTGTATCTCTCCTTTGATTAGTATTCATTCATAAAAACATCATTGATGAGTGACGTCATATTGCAACGATGCATTATTTTGTTGGTTATATAGTAACATTCTATTTCAAAGACAATCACTTTGATTTTTCTTTGGCTCCGATTTTATTTTTATTTACCAGCGATGCGATATGTCTGACCACGCAATCGCAAATTGCCACTGAAGTTTTGAGAACATTGCAATTAGGTTAAAAGGGATGAAGCATTCAGCAAATTCCGGTAGTTTACAATAGCTAAAATCGAAAGAAAATTTTTGAAATTTATTGTTCTCATTTTGGGGCTGCGGTTCCAAGGATATGCAGCAAATACAAAGAGATATTTCCCTAAAAAGTTTTTGGAAACCCTGATTCTGTTCTCTCAGCATGAACTTTCAGGAAAAAAAAGAGGCCAAAAATATTAATCCTTTCAGTCTCATCACGTGATCAATTTAAATTCGGCAAAACCTTCCGTCTTTCTGTAAATTCGAACTGAGAGAGCAAAGTCAGGGTTTCCAAATACTTTTTAGAGGGGTATCTCTTTGTGTATTTGTTGAATATCTTTGCAACCGCAGCCTCAAAATGAAAACAAAAAATTTATATTTTGATTTTAGCTGTTGTAAACTATCGAAATTGGCTGAATGCTCATACCCCGTTAAGAATTCGTTTGGTTATCAGGGTGCGTCAGTTTCGTAATGCTTTTGTTGTTCTTTTGTAGAAAAGATGTGGAAAGCCTTTGCAATGTAATAACTCCCTCTGCCATCAGTAGCAGCAAAGTAGTTAATTGAACACTGCCAAAAAGGCCCAAGATACTTCGAAAGTATTTCCAGGATAATATGTACCGTAGAATCACTTCTGTGTCCATGTTCATGTTTCCACAAAGGCGGCAGCTTTTGGGTCATACAATGCGAATTTTGCATTGAAAATATCGCGATTCATCCAAGGTATCGGTTTTCGTTTGGACATATGCAATGATTTGGTCTTTAGACCAATAATTTGATCTTTCCACAAAGAACACCATACCACAACGCGAACAACACCTTGGTCTTTGTTGCCAGTATATCAATGCGGATTACTGCACGACCAGTCGCGTACATTTGATCGATTTACTTCACCATTTACGTAAAAGTTAGCTTCATCCGAGAACATAGCTGTGGATAAGAAGTCAGAGTCCCCATCTTGTTTGCTTGCAAATCGATAACACATTTCCAAACCACGATCCGGATCATCTTCTGGCATGTGGTCTAACACCAGCAACATATATGGATGAAACCTATGCACTTTCATAATATGCGCTGGATTTTTACCGAGGAATACCCAATTTCGAAGATGTTCGTCCTGCTGATTTTCTTGGGCTTGCTACTGCCTTTGCCAAAACCAACTCCTCAAATTCTTTAATTGCTTGCGTGCTTCTTGCCTAAAGGCCACCAGCGCGTAAGCGTAGAGAAGAACCATCAGAACGGCAACTACTCAAAACAAGCAATTAAAAGACTATTTAAAATTCCCTAGGCTTCCGCGCTGATAGCCAGGGGCGTATTTAGGGAGGGCATTGTGCCATGGCCCCCCCTTTGGGTCGCCGGTATAGTATAATTAGCATAAAATAGTATGCAAAATTGCGGCATGCCCCCCCCCCTTTGTAACTTGGGCAAAAGTTTGAGCAGAAAACCGGACTAAATCTGGGTAAAGACCTTTTTTTCTTTTTTTGGTCTTCACCTAATTTTGGGCCAAAAAACGGACTAAATCTGAGTGGAGAATTTTTTCGTTTGGTCTTCATTATTCTCAAATTTCCTGCCCCCCTCCCCCCTTTTCGAAAATCCTGCGTACGCTACTGCTGATAGCCTTCAGGCCAGAAGCACGCAAACGATTAAACATTGAAACTCTGGCCTGCAAATGTCAAAACATCATAATTAAATTATTGTCAATCTTCGAATTCTGCAGAAATTCTCGGACGTCCAAATCTAGGAGTATCAGTCTCATTCCCAGTGTCCTTAAATTTGTTAAACAATTTACTAACTGTGCTATGTGTTATAGGCGGCAATTGATTGGACTGCCTCCAATTAAATTCATCAGTAATATCTCTTTGGCTGTATCCTTCTCAACCACATTGTAGAGTAATCTAGATGTGCTCTTTAGTCGTCAACATTTGCAATCTACGATAACTTGTTTATAAACAATTTTGAGGTGGTGCAGAATTGAATATGACTTTTAATAAAGTCGATTTCATTTTGGTTTCGAAATAAGCTTTTCGGACAGAACTCTTCAGTTGCGATCTCGGTCTGGTTTGGTATGTGGTGAGCAGGATCTCTTAAAAGACCAAATGCACAAATGCACTTAGTGCTTTTGGTCTTTTGCAGACCTTGCTCACTACATACCAAACCAGACCGAGGTCGCAGCTGAAGAGTTCAGTGCGAAAAACTTATTTATTATATAAATTAATTTGAAATAAAAAAAAAATTGATTGCAGAATAAACTGAATTTGCTGTGGTGCGTGACTTTCGCTCAATTGCCTATAGACTACCATCCTTTGGGCCATCCTGAAGCCAAGCTTACATTGCTTGGGTTCATCATATTTATTACAGGCGAAAAAATGTTGTGGAAACATTGATGAGAGCGGTGATTTTCTCTTTATGCGATTTGACAATCGAAGGCTAAAACACAAGTTGTAAAAACTTTTTGAATATTTTATTTTTCACCTGCTTTGCACTCTCAGTGTTCTTGAAAAGTGCTCAAAAACGGTTGTAGCCAGAGCAGTGTCAAATATTCGGCATACCACTGGCAAAACATTAAAAACCCCGCAGTCTGTTTCACCCTTGCAGTCTTTTTCTACGAAGATCCCTGCGTGAAACAGACTGTAGGGTTTTTAATGTTTTTTTCTGTGGTCTGCGAAATGTTTTACTTTGTAACGAAAAACAAACCCAAGAATTTAGAATTACAAGCATAAACAGCTCTTTTTAGAAGATTCTTTCATCCGCGCATATTTGGTGAACCAGTAACAGTAGAGGGATTTGAACTTAGTACCTCGTCAGTCCGAATTTTTTATTTACCCCCGCTCAGTTCGCAAGCTTTTCCTAGTCTTTCACATTTTAACTCTTGTGCGACCTCTAATGAATGTACAACTGATTGAAATACCAAAAATGTAAATTTACTCAAACGAATTCCGCTAGGTGACTCTAACAACAACAAATAAAAATTTTATGTTGGACTTAGGAACGGCGCAATAGTAAAAAGTCGGACTCTTGATACCATAGATTGATAGTTTGATTCTCTCTGCCGTTGCAAATGCACGTGCCCATACAAAATTAATAACTTCGGAGCATTCCGAACGTATTCTAAAGGTATTATGAGGTTGAAAATGGTTCAAGTTATTAACCGAAACGTCTCGTTGAAATAGAGTGTTATGCTACTTGATTTGATTCTAAATATTCTGCGTAGGTGTCAACTTTGTGACCGTTCGGTTGTTATATTTCTTTTTCAACACAGTACAAATCTTAAATCTTACGTGGATTTGCTTTTTTTTACAACGAGTTGGCTCGGCCTTGTGTACTATACGTTGGGTGTAAAATCGTGGGCGTGCGAGGGCATTTTTGATTTATTTTACCCAGAAATTCAATACGGCCGGCCTACAAGCTGCCAGTTGGTTGAAACAAACCATGGATACCAGGCGCGTAGCCAGAAGTTCGCAATGGGGGGCTGTTTGGGGGGTCTGGGGCGAAGCCCCCAGTGCTCGAAAATTTTGCATTTTTTTGCAAAAATAACTTCATTTTAGGGCTATTTGATCAAAAATAATGCTTTTAAAACGTGGCTTATAAAAATTGGCAGTGCAAACAAGATTAAGCTAGTGGCATAAATGGGCTATTAGGGAGGTGGCTAATGGTAAACTGTTAGTTCTCTTGTTTAGATGCTGGTAAATTATAAAATCGAATACTTTAATAAAACTCACTCGGAGTAATCTATTTCGTATACAGTTTACAGAGAAAAATAATTGGGGGGGGGGGCTAATGAAAAGAGACTTGAAAGAAATGATTGGTAATTAACTAATACTGAATAGCCCCCCACCTATTCCTTAGTTTATAGTATATCTGTTGATGACACCTATGTTTAGCATTTTTACTCTTGCGATAAAATTTGATTGCTTATTTTTTACCATTTTTCAAAGTTTTCATTTATTTGCTGGTTTTATTTTTGACAAATTAGCCCCCCCTGAACATATGTTTCAAAAAATGTTTTAAATCACTTTTTAGTTTACTCCAGTGCATAAAACAGTCTCAAAAGTGCTAAAAACGTAGTGTTTTTCCCATTCTGCATTTTGGTCGACATGCCAATGAGAGAGGGGGGCTATAGCCCCCCCACCCCCCCCGGCTACGCTACTGATGGATACGCTCGTACGTTAACGATTTTATGCACAGTGCAGCCCAGGTCTTTCGTAACGTCGTTGACCAGCAACAAGAGCAGTGGTTTTCAACCTTATATGGTTTGTGGCCCACTTCTAGAGACTCCCAACACCAGTAGCCCCCTGCTCAGCAATAAAGTTTTTGGTCAGTATTTCATTCGCAGTCGCTACAGGTATGCAGTTTTGTAACAATGATTTTTTAGATGAGAAGCGATTGGTTTACAACGTTCTGAAGATTTTATATGTAAGTTGGATAAAAATTTACATAAAAATGAATGTAAAACGGTAAATAGTGTTGAAATTAAGTAGAACGTAATTGCTATAAAGCTCGTATGGCTGATCATTGCCTTCTTTATTCTCGAAGAATAATAAAACGAAAAAAAAACAATAGAAAAAACAAACAACAAACAAAGAAAAGTCAAAGAAATATCGAAGAATTTAATATTACAGTCAGTTTTATTAACTCAGTTAGTGCGGCGTTTGTTCTTGTTCTCATTAGAGGAGGCGTTTGGTATTGGGCTTTGTCTTGCACTGAGCCAGACGAATGTCATTGCGCACATCAAGACGATTTCTGGATTTCGTTTTGATGGTCAACAAATCAGAAAATCCAGCTTCGCATAGGTTAATAACCATTAATAAATGTTGCACTCGTGGCCCCCGGTTGAGAACCCCTGAACATGAGTATAAAATTAATGTCTTGATGCAAAGATTAATTAGGCAGTAACTTAGTTCTCACTTATGGGATGTTTTGGTTGAAACTGAAGCTACTCTACTACCAATAATTGCCATTCGATTGTTGAGCGGATAAAGCGTCTGTTACTATTTATTTGTGTCCGACTAAAAACCTAAGACTCGGGTTACTAAAACCTAGACGCGGGTTCGATTCCCAGTCGGGTCAAACCCTCAGTTTTCCTGCTTGACGTTCAGCATTGAATAGAAACAGCGTGAAGCCTCCATAGAGTGTGGTAGACAGATGGGCAGGTGTCAGCTTGATTCCAAAGCAAAAAGGATCTTTTCGTTAACTTTTGATCGAAGCGACTTGGTGATAACAATACATTACAATGAAGATCCAATTACAATTGCAATTATCTTGCTCATCATAATCATAATGATTAGTAAATCAGAAAAAATTATTACAATGACTTTAGTTTACAAAAATGTTTCCAAAAATCATTAGTCTAATAGCTCGTGATACTGTTTTCGATTAGATTATAAATCAGTAATGCAATTCTGTTCAATTGGCAATTAATAGTGTTGTTACAGACTACTGTTAAACATAGTGTATACTGAAATGGATTGTGACGTAACGTAACGAAAAAGAGTAGTGGTTAAAAATATAGCTTTGTTTGCAAGTAAATTTAACAGTACACGCAAACATCAACTGCTTTCAACTTTGATGCGTCTTTCGCTTTGTTGTTTGTTTTCCATTGTTGAACTGGTACTTCCCTCACACTTTGAGTCAAAAAGTTCCTTGAAGTTTCCAAAATATTTCGATGAAATATTTTGCAATGAAGTAGCTTGATGTGGCAAATGTTTTGCTGACTCAAAACCACGCAGGATGCTCAAATCTCGCTGTTAAACAATATTCCGGCCTATTGGTCGAATGTCAACGCGATCGCGTTTGTTCAAGAGGGTTAGGGATTCGTTCGCATCCCATCAAAATCGGATTCAGTGCTATCAACGGCTTGCCACCGCTGCAACGCTTCTTCCTCAGAAGCTTTGTAGTGTGTTCTATTGTGCTGTGTCCAGGCGCAATATCGTACATATTGGCCTCGCAAACTTGTTACACGCTTTGGCGTGATCTAGCGACTGTAATAAACAATTTCAATTTTTTGGTATTAGTTTGAACACTATGGCTATCAGGTTAGAAATTGTCTACTGTTAAAATTATGCTAAAAAGCATGCGAAACTACGCGCCTGAATTGCTAATAAGCAGTTTTTTCAATCAATGTACTTCCTGCACACCTATTCTATAAATGATTGTGGTTTCAGAACTACCATAGTGACTATGGTACTACGCTGCAGCGAAACATGGCTAGCTGTCATCAGCTTTGGTGACACATAACATATAAGTTTTTGCAGGAAGTTCTCTGCTGGTAATTATGGGTTTCCCTCTGTTTCCACCTAATTAATGATCCCTGACAAAACCGTGTGACGCGAAAACGCGCTCGTGATCCCATACAGTTTTACCTACAATGCAGTTTAGATCCGTTTCAGTAGAAATTGTTACTTGGCGCAGTCTAAAATCGAAGCGAAGAAGCGATCTTTTGATTTCATTTTAGTTTAGGTAATCAGGTAGGTCAGAAGCTTTTCAGTTTCAGTGTTGGCTCAACCGCAAACAGGTTTTCAAATGAAACGGAAATTGGTGACAGTTTAGAAGCAAAGAGTTTCAAATTCCAACCAAGTGCAGCAAGTGCGTAGCCAGGAACTCGCAAAGGGGAGGCTTTTTTGGAAGCTGGAAACAACAGTAAACGAACTTGACCCAAATTTTCATGGTAGTGACTATTTCACCGAAAATTTTCTAGTTAAAGAGAATAAAACGAAAATGAGAAATATTCATCCGCGCTTTTTTCATTTGGTTTTTTAGGAGTTAAGATTAGGGTTTAAGTTAGGGTTTGGGTTCGATTTGGGAATAATTTTAGAGTAAGCATTTGAGTTTGGGTTAGATTTGAGTCAAAATTAATAAAAAACTAGATAACAAATTTCCGGTGAAATAAAGCCTTCCAATTTTCATCAGTCTTGAATCAGTTTTAGGCGGTTTTTCTGGTAAAATCAGGTGATCAAAAAAACAAAAAAAGGTCTTCACCAAAATTCAGGCAGTTTTCTTGACCAACTTTTGGTAAGGTCCAGAGAAAAAACTCCACTTTTCTGGTCCGCATCACAGGAAGTCCTTCACAACTTCTGCTCGCCAATCCCATTGGGGGGGCTATTTTCATTTTTGGAGCAAAAATCGGCCTCAACAGCACTAAAAACGTCGTATTTTGCGTACTTTTTAGGTCAATGGGGGGAGGAGGGGGCCGAAGCCCCCCGCTCCCCTACTGGCTACGCTACTGAAGTGCAGTAATAGAATGAAGGACGGTTTTATTTCACCGGAAATTTTTATCTAGTTTTTTATTGTTCTGACCAAAATCTAACCCGAACTCAAATCCTTACTTTAAAACTAATCCAACATCTAACCCAAGCCCTCACTCCAACCCTATTGTAATCTTGATCCTTAAACAAGCAAATGAAAAATGCCCGTATGAATATTTTCTTTATCGTTTTACTCTCTTTAACTTAAAATTTTCCGATGAAATAGTCACTCCCCAGAATAAATTATTCAAGTCGAAGGAGAGGAAGATAGTTTTCGATTCCCATAATAAAACAGCCGATAGTAATCACGATGGAGAAAAAAAAATTGTGTCATGATCTGGTTAATTTGCGATTCTTTGCCTTTCTACGCTTATGTTCATACCTGCAGTTCTAGCTATACTGACGAGGAACAAAAGACGAATGTCGATTCCGAAACAGTATGTCTTAGGCTTTTAATCAAAGATTTGATTGTGCCTATAAGAATTTGTATAGTATACTATCTATAGCTTATTATTAATTTTCTCAGAACATTGTTTTTAATAAAGGCCTTCCTTTTCTCTCAACAAAATCTTGTTTATAGGCCTAGTTACGCAAACTCGAATCGTGTTGTTTCGTGATGCTCATCGAGGTACCTCTTGAAAAACTTTTAATAAATTGATTTTTAATCTCTGGTTAATGATTGAAATGTCTTCGGTTGCAACCGGGTGCCGTTTTTTATACTGCTTGTAATCGAGAGTGGATGAATATACTGCTTGTAATCGAGAGCGGATGAATATTCAAAAACCATACGCTTGAATAGTTTTTTTTACGATTAGTGTTGCCGTTAAATAATTCACAAATTACTACAAGGATATTTTTTATCTTTCGTCGAATATAAAAATTAAAAATAATATAATTTTTGACTAGAAAATTAATCAAGGGTTAGTTTTTTGTAAAAAAGTTTTCATATTCAGGACTTTAGCTTGAATTTTATTGTATTGAATTCTAAAACATGAAAACATGATTTCAAGTCACGTGACCGTTGTCGCTTGGCACTTGATCGTTACGAATGCAAAACTTCCCAACAATTTTTCAGAATGGGATACCTGTAACCCTGCCAATGAATAAGGAAATCTTTTCTTGAAAAAAAAAATCGAAAAACAACCGTTCTACCTGATAAATTACACCACATGTGTGTTATGATGATAGCCTACACACAAAAAGCAGCCTAATACAGTGCAATAACTGCTTCGAGAAATACCGATAAGCTTCGAGGAACATCGATAGCCAACGGTAGTTAAAGCAATACAGTTATGCAAATATTGCAGAATAATGCTTGAATAAACTGTTCCACATTTTAGCAGTTTCGTGAGAGTCATCTCTTATTTTAGTTTGTTAGTTGGCTTAACTTCGGTGATTGTTGCAAGTGCTCAAGTGCGGCACAACAGGCATTCGAGAGCTGATAAGCCAACTAGCTAAGGCTGGCTAGTTGGGTTCGATGAGTGAAAGCCTATCGATATTCCTCAAAGCAGCTTTAGCTTTGTATTAGGCTGCTTTTTGTGGGTAGGCTATCATCACAACAGACATGTCGTGTGATTCATGAGGTTGTTATTCAACTTTGTAAAAGAATTAAATTCCTTGTCAATTGGTAGGGTTACCAGTATTGAAGTTTTGCATTCATAACGATCAAGATAACGATCAGCTGCCAAGCAACGGTGGTCACGTGACTTGAAATCGTGTTTCCATGTTTAGAATTCAATACAATAAACAAAGCAACAACGAATTTTTTATTGCAGGAAAAACAGCTAACAGGATAAAATAGCAACTAAATGTGCACAAAATTCTTGAAGCTATTTCTTTGTGAGAGGTTGCGAAAGGAGAAAAAATGCCATTCTGATAAGACTGGCAAAGTCGTCGAGTCTGCAGCCTCTCATAATTAAGCTAACACAACAAAATTAATTTCTGGTTCACAATATATGAGATAACGTAGATTCCTACAATTGTTGCGAAAAAAAAACAACAACACAAAACCGAAAATAATGTCTTGCAGAAAACTAACGGTCCTGTAAATTCAAACAAAGGCAATTTTTTTGGATTAGTCATAAAAAATTGAGATAATGAACCTGAGATGTAAAAGTCAAGCTAAAACACTCAATCTCCGAACTTTTTGACAAAAAACTGTTTAGTTTAAAATTTAAAATAAAAACTGTTTTGTTTGATTAATTGTTTAGTTTAAAATTATGGTATTTTAAATTTTTGCATTCAACGAAAGATAAAAATATCCATGATGTATTTTGTGAATTATTTAACGGAACACTACCTGTAAAAAAGTTATTCAAGTGCATAGGCGTAGCCAAGCCCCCACCCCCCCAATTGCCTTGCAACCAATGAAAAAATTGTTGGCAAAACGGCTGGTGGTTTTCCGTATACGTTGTAAGTTTGGCTTGTGGCTCGACCGCAGACCGTGAAGCCTTTTTTTTTGGTCTTTACCTAATTTTCCGGAGAAAATAACCTTTTTTTTAGTTCAATTGTTTTAGAAGTTCGGTCACCACTCTGTAACTTGAGGTTTGGCCCCTCCCCATCAATCCAAAATTGGTCTCCAACTAAATTTCGGGCCTCCCCAATCACAAATCCTAAATCGAACTGTGAAGACTCTTTTTTTTGGTCTTCACCTGTCTGATTTTTGATTTGGGCCCCCCCCAATCTAAAATCCCGGCTACGCCTATGTTCAAGCGTATGATTTTTAAATATACTACATCCAAACTCGACTAAAAGCGGTATGTCTAAAAACGGCAACTGGTTGCAATTGCAACCGAAGACATTTCAATCGTTGAACACTGAACAGTGAACAGGCATTAAAAATTTAAGTATTTATAAAAAAGTTTTCAAGAGGTACCTCGTTGGGCATCGCGAGATCTTTTTTCTAGACGTTTTCTCTACTAGCGTTACAAGGCCTATTGAATTGTTAAAGACATAAAATATTAATTGCTGATAAATGAAAACAATTTTGTGTTATTTGTATGCTTTTCAGCTTTTGCTTATAATAATAATAATAATAAATGAATGCTTGTATAGCGCTGTTTCCACTTCAGAAAAAAGCTGACAGCTCTTTAAACAGAAAATTCCAACTTGAATATGTGTGTTTTTATCAGCTTTTTGAATCCAGCTAAGCTTTTCTTCTAGCAGTTTTTCTGGCAAAGTGTTACACAAGTCAGCTGCAGCTCTTGTAAACCCCCTGTTTCCATAAGTTTTGGTTTTAACAATAGGCTTTTGGAAAAGCAGTTTAGTAGAGTTTCATAATTGTCTAGAGGGCTTTGATATCTGAAGCAAATCAGTCAAGTAAGAAGGTTCCTGGCCGTGCAAACATGTAAAAGTTAAAAGCAAAATTTTGAGTTAAATTCGGCGATGTACAGTTAGCCAGTGTAGAGATTTCAAGATAGGGGAAATATGAGCATGTTTCTTCGAACGTGTTACTAACTGAGCCACCGAATTCTGCAACTTTAATCATAAAAATTAAATATATCCCTCAAGAATTTTTACGTCTCTATTATTCTTAATTGTTTTTTTTTTGCGTCTCTGGTTCTCTAATATGGTATACTTGGAAAATTTTGATCAGGTTTCTAATTAGCCTCAGGTTATTATGTTCCGAATAAGTGATGAGAATAGCATTTATTACGCACAATAAGAAAACGATTGCAATGAGAATGTAACATAAATTTTAGTAATTTAAAAAAAAATTTTTCAATGGCAATTATGATGCTAAAATAGTACTGACTAGACTTACGATGTTTCAATGAAAAATACCCTCGTCTTTGCGCCATAATTGAAGCTGAAAAATGGTAGTGTCTAAGCCACCTAGTGTAAAGTTCAGGAATTATTTGAGCTGATTTTGCTTTTACGACTAGATTGCATTTTAGGCGGGTTTAGCCTGATCACGCGTATTTTAGCGCTGAGATAGACATGATATCTTAATGTAAATGAAATCAAATCACACGCGTATTTACTCGCGTAAATTGCATTTTGCACAACTGCGTTTGGTAGTTTCCGTGATGAAAACCATATCAACAATTCTAGAAATCTTGTATTAAATTTATTCAATTTGTAGTAGGATATCGAAAAAAAAACAAAAACAATTGAGTCAGTTTATGCCAAAACTTGAAATTTTTAACAGATTTGAAATACTGTATGCTATTATTACAATCTTGCTCATTTTAAAAGCTTTAACGCCAGGTGGCGTTTTCGGGTCAAAATATGAAGCAGACAAGTGTATTTTTCAAAGAGCAGATTTTGCAAGCAAACATTCCACGTACTTGGCCAGTAATTTCGATGACTCGGAACGATTTGTGCATCGCAGTAGCTCTAAATTAATATTTTTTCATTGAAATCGTAGCGAGTTGGTAATATGGGAATGACGTCATAACGTGCATAAAATATTATTGTTTAAATTGTAAAGAGCAGCGAGGTCTAATTTTTGAATTTTAACATTAAATATGTGAAAAATAATTGTTTACCAACGTTTTTGCCCCGTTTTTTCATTGTCTGACGTTAAATAGCTTTAACAGGAATGATTTTGACTTTACGGGAAGAAAATTTGACAGTGGCAACATTACAACATCACATTTGGATACACGATTTCAAACCCACTTGTCATCTGGTAGGTCCAAGGGATTAGGGTGTGTTTTTGCCACGTTTGTGCCAAGGCTTTGGCGAAAAGATGTTTTTCAAAATTAAAATTTGGCCTATTGCTTGAAATTATTTTCGTTTAGCGCAAAGATGTTCGATTTGGTGCACTTAGAAAAAAACTTAAAAAATAGCCAAAAGCTAGGCTTTTCGGATAACACTGATAATTTAGGCCTATGTCATGTGGGCTACCTAGTCATTCTTTGTAATTATTAAAGTGTATCGCCGGTGTAAAAGCGCAGTATTGGTATTTGGTAAGCTACCGTACGTAATTAACAGTAAGCTAGTAGAGATTAGACTTTACAGCTTCATTGCCTACTTTAAAAAATGTACTGGTAGGCTACTTAACTAATGGTAGGCCTAGGAGCTAGACTTTGTGGCAGGCCTATTGCTGATTGATAATGCACAGTGACAAATCTATTTCACCAAAAACTTTAAGTTAAAAAAAATAAATAAAACAAAGATAAAGAATATTCATTTGCGCATTTGTAGGGTCGCCTGCTATAATCCATCAAGGAAAGTGCCACAAATAAGAAAATATATGGAATCTATGGATTTACAACTCTAGAATTTGTGTGGATAAAATTTTGCTTTTCTAACGTTATCTCTGCATCCACACGAGCGATACCTTGTGGTTGACTCAAAAATTATTCAAAAAAGTTGGCAAGATTGCCACAAATAGCGGAAAAAAGAACTACAAATATCTTTCCTTATAAAAGTTTAAGAATTTTGAAATTATGTCGCAAAAATAAAAAAAAACAAAAATTCAAGTTGTTTTTTTTTGTAATACTTAAGTTAAAATTAGACCTCGTTGCCCCTTTACGTGGTTTTTCAAAAATGGTACAGATTTTTCGGTGATTACCGACGTTTCGACAGAAATACACTGACGAGTCCGCTAGTATGAGCTGGCGCAACGTTGGCAATAGCCTAAAAATCTGAACCAGTGAGCTCAACCATTTTAAAATCTAAAAATGCCTGGTGCTTTTTATAATGCAGTTTATTACGGTTTCAATGATTTTTATTCATCGTTTATAGACTTTTTTCTATGAAGAAGTATAGTACACTGCTTGAGTATTGTGCCGTAATCCTCTAAATTTAACGTTTGCAGTTAATTCGTAATATGCCAAAAATTTTAATTTTTCGTTGCGTAGATTCAAGCGATAGGATAAACTTTGAGGGAGGATAGCTACCAACAGAAATAATTAGTATGTAAGAATCGTTAATTAAATCATAAATCGGTTTTCAGAAAAGAATCTGAGATGGATTATGCCCTGGCAGTCAAAATACTACGTAAAGTATATTGTATATTTTAGTGGAAAATGGTGGGAGTCTACTATGGACAATTACTTTTGCTGCATGTTAGTTAGGCAATTCGTTCTTTCGGTTTTTATAAGATTTTTTGAAACTTCATGCGTACAAATACAAAATAAGCTGAAAGCTTGTGTAGGTGCACTGGCTCGGTTTTGTTGCAAAGAAAAAACAGATTTTTTTGCTCATTTCCAGACCCTTTTTACACACTCCATTGAGAATTAATGAGGTTTCTTAGTGCTTTTATTTCATGGAAGAGTTTTTTCGGTAATCTCTTTCTCACATATGGGCGTTCTTATCTCTCAGGCTATAGAACAGAGGATTTGTCTAGTTAGAAACGCAAGGCATAATTATATTCCTTTAAATGACATACGGTAATATTCGTAACCCATTATTAATATTAAAATATAGCTTTGGGCAATTAATTTGTTATAGGGCTGTCGTTGATGTTATACTTTTTGTTCAATTTTGAGTCGACTTTGTCTACCATCACTGAAGAGTTGGAACAAGTTATAAGTTCTGAGGCAAAGCTTAGTCGTAGATTTTCTTTTGCGTTTTATAAATTGAACTGCAAGCAATTAACTTTTACTTGCCTTTAATTAAGCAATTATGAGATTAGGGTAATGAATTTCACGAATACACTCTAACGACTCGAATGCGGTAAGTTTCTTCTAATACAAACAATGCAGAAAGATGTTCGTTTGAAACATTCTATATGAAAATCTTGAATTTACCCACTGACTTGGTTGAATTTCAAAGTTGTACGAAGCAGCTGTTTAGGAGCGTGCAGTATAGGGTATTTTGACTTTTAAATCTTTCTTATTGGCGTTCAAGTTTGAGTGTAGGCTTGTTTCTCTTTCTTCGATACCGATAAAGCTTCGGCAAACTTTACAGCATGCAGAGATAGTTACTAATTTAATGCATCCGGTTTGCATATATTCTGATCTTCCAATTATATTAATTTTTAATTTGCATAAAGGTTAGCGCAACAATGAATTTTTATTTGTTTTTTGACTGCTCTACTCTAATGTAGATTGAAATTATGCATATAGTTATTATTCAGTCAAATAGCGAGTTCAAAGCTGAGAAATAAAAAAAGTTATTGAAATTTATGCAAAAACATAGCATTGAACGCTTTTCTCGACCCTGTCCAGCCTATAATTCTACATCATCATTTTGTTGGTGCCATTGTGAGGACTGATGCTGATGTGGCTACTCAAAATTGTTTGACACAAGTAGAAGCCAGAGTTTTGCAAAGCCATGTCTTTTGTTGTTGATTCGTTTGTGGATTTTAATAAAAGTAAGCAAGCCATAGCGCAAAAAGTATTGTAAAACCAGAAGGCCTACAACGGGAGTATCTTTAGAAATTTATTAGAAACTACGGTATATCATACGAGCGTATTTGAATATTTTGCTCTTGAAATATTTCATTGATTTTCATTTTAAGCAAAGATCAAAAACGAGTGAATTAAAAAATGTTGGAAAATCGTTTTTACGAAGGAAAATGTTGTTAAAGCGCTGTAGTCAGCACTCTGTTCTTATTTAGTATTCGCCTGACTCTATTTTCTTGTTAACAACTTGATCTCGAAAACCTGAGGCTGTTAAAATATCTTTTTTGGTTAACTAATCATTCGGAAAACAAAATTAGTTTATCGTTTTAGTTCGAAAAGAATGTGTTTATTATGGGGCGCCGTTTGGAAAAATATTAGTTATTTTGTAACACCGCTTTTTTGAGCTTATTTACTATAAAATTTGTCCGATATATATTTGTACAACAAAATACACTCTAAGTTGGAACAAAAAAGCCTAATAAATATATCGGAAATTTCCGATATATATACGACAAAATACACTCTAAGTTGGAACAAAAAACGCTTACGAAATAAGTCGGAATATATCGGAAGTTTCCGATATATATATATACGACAAAATACACTCTAAGTTGGAACAAAAAACGCTTACAACATAAGTCGGAAATTTTCGACTTATTTTGTTGGCTTTTTTGTTTCAACTTACAGTGTATTTGTCGCGAGGTGTTACAAAAAAATGATTTTTTTCCAAACGGCGTTGCGCACACGCCGTTTGGAAAAATATTGTTTATTTTGTTATACTTCGCGACAAATGCATTGTAAGTTGGAACAAAAAAGCCTATGGTAAATTTCCTACTTATTTTGCAATTGTTTTTGCTCCAACTTATAGCGTATTTGTCGTGAAGTGTGACAAAATAAACAATATTTTTCCAAACAGCGTGTGTGCAACGCCGTTTGGAAAAAAAGCATTTGTTTTTAACACCTCGCGACAAATACACTGTAAGTTGAAACAAAAAAGCCAACAAAATAAGTCGAAAATTTCCGACTTATGTTGTAAGCGTTTTTTGTTCCAACTTAGAGTGTATTTTGTCGTATATAAGTATCGGAAACTTCCGATATATATCGGAAATTTACGATATATTTAGTAGGCTTTTTTTGTTCCAACTTAGAGTGTATTTTGTCGTATATAATAAGTTGGAAATTTCCAATATATTTCGGACAAATTTTATTGTAAATTAGCTCAAAAACAAGGTGTTACATAATAAATTGTTTTTTTCCAGACGGCACCCCATAGTTTATCAAATATTTTATTACACAATATTGCTGAATGTTCGTATTTATTCCGCAGAACAATACGATTGAAGTGGACGTCATAATTGGCTACTTGTAAATATTTGAAAATCAATATTTTATCTTTTCAACCAGTTACGTAGTTTTCCATCCACTTATGAGGTTACATAGGATTTTTTAAGAGTCAATATCTATACTATTGCATTTGGCAGGGTTGGATCGCAAATATTTTAGGGTGGGGTTGGAAATGCCAATGTAACAAACAGCAAAATTTAATTGGGTATATTGCAAACAAATAGGAGACGCGCAAAAAAATTACTTTTTTGAGATAATAACGTGTTAAAACTGATAACGCCTTATTAAACGGTTGCTTTCTAGACGAAATTGAACAAATTAAATTAAACTTAGCTGACAATGGAACGGTCACATTCCGGTTCCGATACTCGCTGAGCGGTGGCGAGCGCTTGTGAGTTTGTGGCGAGCGCGTGACCTACTCGACGCAAAATCGAGACATGATGTGAAGATCATCAACCTCCTTATTGCTGATAAAAATTTGAAAGCATTTTTGCGCTCCATCTCGTATTAAATCAAACACCTTTAGTTTTTGACTTGTCTTGGAAGTTGTCCATTGCATTGTGAGCAAATCAAAGAGGTATTCGTTATCAGAATGGTCCCATTATTCGACTTACAAACGAAGTAGACATGAAATAGAATTACAGGATAAAGTTTTTTTGCGGTAATATACTAGTGTGAGGTCAGAAAAAAGTTTTTTTTGCAAAAAATAAACTTTTTAAAAATAGTGGCGCTAAAAGTATATTTTTGGGTTGGTATGAGAAACCTATATTTTGGAACTGGTATGAGAAAAAATGTTTCAAATAGTTTCCCCCCTCCAGACCCTCACAAAAAAGCAAACAATGGAAGAAGATAGTTTTTCTCTATCTATGTTGGTCGATAATAATAGTTTCAAAATGTCATCTGGGGCATTGTTCATATCTTCAATGTGCTCTTTACTTTCAAGAGCTTATTTAACCAGTAGCATTCTAACAAGTTGCGAAATAAAATGATCGTTTTTATTTCGAGTGCGACATGTTGAGTTTGTTACGCAAGTCCAAGCAACTGTGCATATGAAATCACAAAGCTAAAAATCAGTAACGGCAAGATTTGTTTTTTTTTTTCATAAAATTCAGTTGAGTAGCCACAATTATCTTTAAAAGATGAATGAAAAAAATATAAGACTTGAAAATATGCTTTAATTGGCGCAGTGAAGGCTATGTAACTGCTGAAAACATTTCAATTTTGATTGAGTATAGTAAAAAGCATAATTGCTTTTTTGATGAGCAAAATATGCGTCGAAATTTGACGGTTTGAAGATAGAGACTTTGCGTTTTGACTAACAAACCCTTCATAGCTGCGGGCGACCAAATAACGGTCGAGTGTTAAAATCTGATTTCACTGTCGCTTCAAATAATTGCAATTAGCTGCTAAGAGAATCACTGCAGATCTAAGTAAATAAGGCTGAAACAGTAACATCAAACTTATAGCTTCTCCGAAACCAAAAAACTCTGTGCATGATTCTTAGGACGAAGCGACGAGCAAAAAATGTATTCAGTACGCATTTAGTCTTAAGGAGACTTGAACGAGCTTGAACTGGAGCGGTCTTAGAGGCGTAGTTTTAGGTTTTTAGATCAGAAATGCTGCAAGATTTTTAAATACGGTGAGATTCTTGGATTTTGTGTTAGGTTTCTGGGCTTGAATTGAGATTTGAAAAGTGATATCATTTTTGTTACTAAATAGAAAACAAACTACAATTCATCTTGTGTAGCGTCGAATTCAGTCGAAAATATTGGCCAACTGCGGCAGCCAGTTCCTAGATTGTTGTCGATTAGTGAGAGATCATAAAGTCGTGTTAGTTTTGGAGGACACAGGGGTTTACAAGTCATTTAGAATCGGCTTGGTGGAGGACTTACCTTGAGTTGTGGTTTTAGATTCGGTATTATGTTTTGTTGGAGGAGATGAATCTGATTTCGTTAGCGTTGAAAATTTAAAACCTAGAATATTCTACTGTCTGCTTCCTCAAGCTGTTCAGACCAGAGTTTTTACAAGTCTGTGCATTTTTGAATGTTCGTGCAGATATTTTGCAAAAGTGAGTTTCGTGGCAACTGGTCATCAATATATCAATCGTTTTTGTAACTCAGTAATTACTGCTATTGCAAAAACATGGTCGCTAGAGGTCTCTACAGAGCATAACGTTCTGCAGCAATAAAATAAATAGCGGTAAAGAATGTCGACTCGCCAGAGATTGAGGGTACGATTCCTTTGAGGTTAACGATTTGCAAGTAAATAGAAAAAAATAGCAACAAAATTTTTAGATATTTGTCCTTTCGCGTTTGAAGTAATCCGACGTTTGTTTCTTATGCTATCAGCATAATTTAGAAAATATAATTAGCCGTTTGTATGACTGGCATTTAAAAAATTTTAATAACAACTTGAAATAGTTTTTTAATTATAAGGTGTTCGATCTTACTAAACTTAGCAACGCAGCAACTAGTTGCGCTTATTTTGCCCCGGGCCGAGTGAGGTTGAGGCGCTTTGGAATCCTTATAGTCCATAGGTGCTTTAAAATATTCGAAAAATGTTTGCTGATCAAGATAACAAAATAGAACGAAAGTAATGTTATAAGAGCAATGTTATAAAATTGCCCTTTCATCATTTTACCAATCAGTGGTTTAATGCATAAAAAAGACTGCTCTGAAGCAGTAGACTCCGGTTCAATTCCCTGTCTGGTCAAATCGAAGGCTTAATTGCTGGTTACGGTTGTTGATGTTTGAAATTAAAAGAGGCAATGTGGAGTGTGGAACTCCATCGAATTGGTGGAAGGCTCGAGAACCCCAAGCAATCTCAACTGTGTTTTGTCAAGACAGCTCGGTCTTCAACTGAAATAACAAATTTTTAGTGATTGGCTTTATAATTTCTCTGATGTTGATCGTTTCTCACTTAGCTGCGATTAGGCTCAAGATTGTTTTATTTTATACATTTGGCTCTTTTACTTTTTGTAATTTAGGGGTTAAAAGTGATTAATTCTTTTGCAGAAAATTAGGGGAAGTTAAGTCATGTTTTCTATGCCCTTGATTCAAGAAAACTTTGCGTCAAACTCCAGTGGGGAGAGTTTGATGCTCGGCGAACAACTCCCTATCATTCCTGTTGTAGGTGCTCAAGGAGAGATTGTATATTATGTGCCTGGAAGTGCGCCAGGTGTTGCGCCAATTGCGCCAAACGGCGTTGCAGAAGCAGTACGATTAGATCCGCTACAAAATGAGACATTATTTGGAAACGCTCAAATTCTCCCTCCGTTCCAACCAGATGGATTAATGGTACAACAAATTTCTAACGGATTTTTGCCTATAAATGGGGCTAATTTAAACCCACTTCCCCCTCCAAATGTAGCTCCAACTCCAACCCATCAAGTCCAGCATGCTAACGGCGTCCCACACTCGACTACGGTGCCTCAGTTTTCGAAATCTCTTTTTCTTGCGCATTCTCAAACCTCAGCGGATTTAAAAGATCGCTTATTTCAAAGCGAAACTCCGTCAAATCCATTCCAAACAAATGCAAGTTCTAGTATTCAAAGTAAGTGGAGTTGTCAGTGCTGTTGCTTTTACATATTTTTTTGTTGAAAGATGACATAACAGGCGTAATCAATGGGCTTCTAAAATTAGAGCAATACTAGTAAATGATATTTGCGTTCATCTCATCCTTTTTTATCCAACAGTTCTGAGATATTCTACTTCAAATTTCAAGTTAAAGTTTATTAAATTTTAAACACGTCGTCGTGCCCACGACTTTAGCAAACATTTAGATTTTATTGGGCAGCACTGACGTTAATTACCGTTGGTGGTATCATTAAGCATCGTTAAATTAATGCCTCGTGTCGTTTAGCTGCGCACCAATCAGTTTGAACCAAAATAAAACCGAATTTGAAACTATAGCATACAGCTAGTACCTAAATTGTATGGGGGACCCGTGGAGGACGCGTATCCCATCGAGACTTAGCGTCCCCCCATCGAGATTTAGCGTCCCTCCATCGAAATTTAGCAACCCCCGCACCAACAGAAGGCTCCCTGGACATTTAGAAGAAAAAGTAGCTGGTAATTCCAAAGATTCTGAAATCAGTACCGCTTTACGGCGAAGACCTTTTTTTTTGATCCTCAACCGGATAGGAGTATGTTTTGTTTTGATTGCTGCAGCACTCCAATTGCGTCTAGCCACGGCTGCAAAAGCGTCACCCCATGCAATATTATACAATTTAAGTGCTGCATACAGCAGTGATCTCACCTGAGTTGCAAACGGGCCGACAAGTACTAGACCGAAAACATAAGCCAGAACCCGGCCCGAACCCGAAAAGTGATTTGAAGCCAAATCCAGGTCTGAAAAAGCCAAAAGTTGAAAAATGTGAACTGTTATTGCTCATATGCCGTGAAAATAAAACTAAGATGCACAGAGCTGGACAGCGCTGTTTCGAGCTTTTAGCTCCATCACGTAACAACACAACAGACAATGATAGAAAAAGGAATAATTACCTTCAAACATAATTTTCCTTTGACGTTTTCTCGATTCTTTGCGAAATTGCGGGCAACCAACTGCTGTTAAGGAATGAGACGCAATATTCCATCTTATTAGCAAGCCTTTATGGATGTGTCGCGGAAGAGACACGTAAGCCTGCAGAATCGTTACCGGTACCTTGTCAGTGATAATGACATGAAACAATCCGTGAAACCATTTTTTTCATACCAGCTGTTTTGATTTTTAGAGCACCCTCAAGATTTTGAGGTCTCAGGCAGTGGCGCAACCAGGGTGAAGGGGCTTGGCCCCCTATGCCAAGTCACTTAGAAAATTTAACCTCAAAATACGAGCGTTTAAACGTGTTTTAGACTTGGCCTGAAGTAAGGGAGGGCTGAAGGGGTAAGCAGTTTAATTCTTTGAAATGAGTTCCGAGTTTTTGCAAATTAGTTATTCACATGACTTTAAAAAGTGCGAAATGTGATTAAAATGGCGTTAAAATCGCTATTTTTTTTTGCTACAACATCACAAAAATCGCCCAGACCCCCGTCCACAGTCACAAAATATTTAGTGACTATGCCCTCGTCTGTGACATGCTTGGGTTGCATCAGTTTGTTTAGCACGGGGCCTAAATCAGACAATTTTTGTGCAAAAAAAAATTGCTTTACCCCTCTTAGCAAAAGCGTTGTTGCGCGTCTGGTCGCATTCACTGATGCTGTAGATAGATTTTTCTGGCAATTACGGGCCGCAGACGAAACAAGCTAAGAAATGCTGCCAGCCTTACTGGCCTCTTTTTTTAGACAGAAATACAGAATTTTAAAAATTGCGCATATTTGTAGCCGTACAAGATCTAAAGATCAGTTGTTATATTCAAAAGCTCAGTTTAGCTTAGTGCCCCCCCACTTTCGGCTGGTGCCCCCTCACTTCGTTTGCTCTGGCGACGGCACTGGTTGGGTTTGGGTTAAGATTAGTTAGGTGTTAGTTTTAGAGCAAGAATTTGACATTGGGTTCGATTTGGTTCAGAATTAATACAAAAGTAGATAGAAATTTCCAAAAAATAGTCTCTCTTTTCAAAATACTTCTAAAAATTCTCTATTTACCAAACATTCCTGGAATTCCTTCAGGTATTTTTTTCCTTCGGTTTTAGTTTTACACGACCTGCTTACTTCACGTTTTTTCCGCATCACAAGCTAATAATTATTATTCGCCCTTTTTCCTAATTTGAGCTCTAAAATATTTATGAAATTTTAATGAAGTAAGTATTTGAAAAGACAGCAACTGTTTCGTTTCAACTGCAGCAAAACCGAGACGAATTCGTTTGCTGAAAAGTTTTTGCTGCAAAAAGTTTAGCTGTTTAAAATCAGACATTTTAGCTGTGCATGCAAGTTCAAAGTTGACGTTATTGTGAAAACTGGCTGCAATGATGTAACATTGCTAAAATTTCTCCGGAATTGATTCGGTAAAGAAGCGTAAAGCTTTCAATTGTTCTTTTAATACTGTACTAAATGGTGTTTGTAAATTCAAAATCCTGAATTACCCGGTAAATGTGATTATAGTTCCCGCCCTAAAAAATTGCCTATTTTTATTTGCAGCGTATTAATTGTCTGTTAAATTCTGAAAAATATTTCGTTGTGATGTCATTTTGGAAAGTTGAGTTTTTCAAATTATTTTTAGCTTTGAAGCATTGAAGCTCGCCACGCATTATGACACGATAAGGCACTTGTCAAAAAGCTTATTTCAGAACAGATTGAATTTTCAAATATAAATCTTAGCTCAAATCTAATTTGCATCGATTGATATGACCATCTGAGCTTTATAATTAATTGTCTGACTTAAGCAGAGTAAGCAATCGATCGCACAGCTTTGCAGGCTTAATGAAATAGGTGACAGTAGCGGAGTTTCCAATATTATCCTGCAGATTTCCATTAAAACTTCTGACAGAATTCGTATGAAGGTTATTCCTGAAGTTAAGAATTGAATCGATTCTTGCGTATCGAAAGATGATAAATTAAAACTCAGTCGCGTAAAAAGCATAGTGCAGCGTTTTTGCGTTGATTAAAATTAGCTATGCAAAGCGAAGCTTTGCAATAAGCAACTGCAGACCAACAAACTGATCGAAAATTGATCATTGAGATATGCAGAGAGCGCAGAATTTCTTTTATGTCAACATATTTCTGAGGTAAAAACAGCTAAGCGCAGAATATGCCCCTACAGCTTTATACATCTTTTTTAGAAAGTTTTGGAGGGATTACTGCTGGACGTTATTTTAGCCCTACTATAATGTTAGGTACATATCGGATAAAACTGCGATGCAAATAAATTCGTAATTCATATAATTTGAATTGTTTAGATTATTTCAATTGCAGTTTTTAATTGCAAAGAAATAAAATTATTTGAATTGCAATTGACATTGTAATTCAAATAATTTGAAATAGTCAAATTTTTTGAATTACAATTTTATTTGCATCGCTAGTTTATTTGAATAAAATGAATAGTAATTACATTCATTCAAATAAAAATTGTAATTCAAAAAACTAATTGGGGAAACAACTACAGAATTATCGTATTTCTTTTGATTTTTATTAATCAATCTCAGTAGATTGTAATTTTACAACAATTGAGATCATCGTACATATAATTTTGCTGCTGAAAAAGCAAACCTAAAATAATCAAGTCTTTGCAACTTCCAAAATAATCAAATGAGTTGCTTTGAGCTTCAGCGACAAGAACTTTGGATGAAATTTCGGTTCCCTTCTCCACCGTTGTAGTTTTGGCAAACTAATCTGAGCTGTGTCGTTTTGTATGTTGCAGATGCGTCTTTAGGCTCAAACGGAAGTCATGAAAGTTGTTTGAAAACTAATAACATGAGCATCCCGAGCTTGATGAAGTTTTCATGTTATTCAAAAATCGATCAAAATTCTTTCGAACAGCAACATACATTGACGAAGTTAGAAGAATCAATTCAGGAGGTACTGCTATAATAATTAAGCCTTTGTTGTAATTGCTGTGTTATGCCGAAGCGTGTTGCGAGTTGAAGAGGCCCTTCTTCGTATCGTAATTGGGCGTGAGTGACACAACTTTTTACGAAGAAATGTTGCAGAGTTGGAGAGGTGTTGCCAACACGCTGTCCGATTTGACCCGTTCGGCAAAGAAACATCAGATCTTTTCTTTCAGAGTCAAACTCGGTTACCTCTCCAACAATTGGCCTAATTTAGCTCCAGAAAGATTGCAGCTGTGTACAATTTTATTGCAGCGTATACTTATGCAGCGAGTACAGCTGGATATTTGAAAAGTTACGGTACATAATACAAATCAAGATGTAATGCAAAAAATGAACCAGTGTCATATATGATGCCAAAAAGGTTTGTAGAACGAGAAAATAATAGAGTACTTGGGCAAAGTCATTATATACCTGTGATTGTTTCATGATGAAATGCAATTTTTTAAAGTATTTACGTTAATTAAATATCATGTTTCGTTGTAAACACGAAACCTGTAGATAGTGCATCTTATCAATAACCAGTGAAATTACTGCACTAATTGTTGTCTCCTGGGAATGTGTCAAATTTGTTTGGTAAAATTTCGATATATGTCCAAACTTTTTGGTTATTGGATTTATTAGAATTTCTAAAAATCGATTTTTTCTAATTAATCCAGTATGAAATATCCAAATTAGCATAAGGATCGGAATAATTAGAAACCAAAAAAAAAAAACGAAAACAAAATCGATTTTTGGCATCGGCTTTTGCTCAAATCCGTATGACGTATCCATGTTGACTGGCATCAGATTATAAAATGTGGGCATCTTGGGAATAAGTTGAAATTGCGCTGGCTTATTTAACTCTGTCACAAGCTAAGCCTGTACAAAGATTACACAATGCTTCATAGCGCAGTTGGTTTAATAATTTGATTAACTTTATAGCCGAGTCTTATCTTTGGCTACTTTTTAGACCAGGAGTCGGCAACCTACCGGCCAAGGAAATTCATCCGTCCCGCGACCTTTCAAATCCTCTTAAATCCGGTCCGCGGTCCCATGGACCCATCCACCACGTTCATTTTCGGTGACACTGACACGTGGCTTCTGGAAATCGGAAACCACCTCAAATTATGTCGGATATCTTTTTTTTTGATCATCACAAATAACTCCGCCGAAATGTACCACAATTTCTGGCGTCAACCTTTTTTTGGTTTTCACCAAAATTTCGGCCTAAAATTGCCTAAATTTTGGTCTCAGAGATTGTGGCTGCCCGCTGGAACCTTGCTGGGTATGGATCTGGCCCGCGAAGGCGAAAAAGTTGCCGACTGCTGAGTTAGACATTCGGTGTAGAGTTATAGGAGCTGGTCATGTTTGTGACAAAAGGAGTCAATTTTTCCAAAAATTAATAGCAAAATTATGGAGGAAAAGCTTCTTTTTTTTCAAAATCATGGCTCTATCCCAATTTGCATTTTGTGATTTTTAGTATTCCCATTGTTATGTATGTTCTATGAGCAGTCTTTGGGAAGAAAAGAAATTCGTTTTGATGAGGTTTACGGTAAAAAAAAATGTTCTAATTCTAAACTCAGTACATTCAAACAAAATTTTAAAATTTTGTATAAGCTTGATAGCTCTTTCGAAAGCATAAACCCCTGCACAGGCATAGGTTAATTCCCGCTTAATATTGAAATAACCCTTAGACAAGAGTTCATAGTATTTATTAAACGCTTAACCTCTTTACCCATGGGCTTTGAAGGAGGAGCCTTCTTTTATCGTCGGATATAAGCTAATTGATTTGTACTTTGAACAATATAGGAAGTCAGCCAGGTAATGCAGGGCATTAAATTCTTTCACACTGACACACCGCACACCATCTAATACACTAACAAAATCTCGCAGCTGCAGCAGTGCAATGCCTCACTCAGCTAAGAATATGGCTAGATGTGCTTACTGCTATAGTATTACAGTAGCTGTTGGGCATTTGCAAGTAGAAATGAATTAGCCAATAATTTTAAGCTTTTAGCATAGATATTTTGATATTTGTAGAGGAAGTTTTGTATTTTTTTTAATCAAAATTTGGTGATTTTTGTTTATTTTTAATAAACATTATCAGTATTGCAGAGTCTATAATGTCAACTTACACCATTAAAATATTGCTTTTTGTAAGGAGCTTGGTTTTGTAGCTTTTATTGTAATTATTTCTATTGCGATGCAATAATGAAATGTAGCAATTGAAATGACGTCTTTCAGAAAAATTAATTATTGTTATGCTATCTTTTTTTGCTCAAACAGTCGAAATTATTCTACGTGTTTCGGCGTTCGTTTCGATAAATGTTTCATTATAATTAATATTGGGTTTTTACAACCGATGCCAAAAACTATCCATCTATTTTTAAAATATGAGCTGCAATGGTTCAATTAAATTTTAACGTGATATTATTATCTTTCGGTGCCAAAAAGCGATTTTTGTTTCCAGTAATATTATTCTTTTTGCTATGCACAATTGCATGTTGTCTAACACGTGATGATAATATCGCGCTATTTGACAGCTGAATTTAACAATTTTAGATTTCAGAAATATTTTGATCACATTTTCAATGTTTTATCCTGTTTATCTATTTTTTGGGGAGGGAACAAGGGCAATGCCAGAGCTTTAAAATTCAAACAAAAAATTTTTAGATATGATAAACAAACGTGCTAATCTCACAGATCCTCGTAAATCAGATGATTTTATTTCGCTAAAGATCAAAGAAAATAAAAAATGGCTCTAGAATATTAAGTGTTAAAGTCTTCCAGTAAACTTTTGTACTAATGCTTTTATTCAGATTAAAAAATTATTAAATAAAAAATTATCGCTCTAGTATCTGACATCGCAATAATTAGCATTTTTTTACAGTAATTTTCGATATCAGCCGTGATTCAATGCAACGAATTTTAAATTAAATTTGGCAATGATAAGTATGACAAAATTTGGACTTAATCTAAATCGCGCAGCCAAACATTTATTTCAAATTTAAATGCATGATGACGTAATATTTGAGTCATAAAATACATAATTACGTTATTCATTAAATCAGTTAGTAAAATATTACAAAAATATAAAATACATAGTAATATTTTTGATTAATTAGTAGCACTATAAAAAATACAATTTTTTTTTATCTTATAATAAAATTTAGCACTTTTTAAGACAAATCCCACAGCAGGAAGAAAACGTGTTTACTTACATTGTGATATTTTTGAATTATTTTGAGTTGATGTTTTGAAAAATTATTTCTTAGTTTGGACCTGTGGAGAAAGCTATTTTCAAGCAAGCGCTATCTGTGCACCACAAACAGCAAACTATTGAATCCATTTCAAAGTCGTCCATTCAGGTAACCTTTGTTTGCTGTGCTGTTTTGATTATGACGAAGTAATAAAAATCAAACGATACCGTTTTTGTTTTAATGATGTGATTTTGTCTGCGTAAACTTCGCAGTTTTTTTTGTAAAGCCTACAATTTTTGAAACTTCTTTTTGCATAACCAAGTTGTGCAAAATAAATACAAAAAAGTTTCGCTTAGGCTACTCAGCATAATTACGCGCCAAAAGCAGAGCAATTCTTCAATTTATTAGCGAATCAGTACTACGTTAAATTGCTATTACGTCATATTGTAACCAGCAGTTGATGTCAAAAAAGAAATTTTCCTAGTAATGCCTACAGTGATTGGAAGTTATCAGAAATAAAGTTTTTGATTGGGATTTAAAAAATTTTCAAAATTGGTTTTTCAAAACGCGAAGCTTTTTTACCTTTTACGTCTAACTCTGTTTGTAAAATCGTTGCCGTACGAGCGTATTTCAAATATAAATTCCAAGTTTTATTTCAAACGTAATTCGGTACGCCCAGCGTACCGTCTTACGAGCGCACAAGCTATTACTTGGTCAAAATGAACCAAAGAGTTGCTCATACGCTCACGAATTTACGCCGACTTTAGACCGGCCACTAAGGTTAAAGGCCCGTCTCACCCCACATTAGAATAAGTTATCTTCGGTAAATTTGCTCTAAAAGCAGATATAGTTTGCTTTGTGCTGATTTTCGCTCATTTATTTGTTTTGAAGACCATGGAAAGCGTAGAGCTACCGCCTATCTGTTTGTAGGATGTCATACTCGGCTACTGTTACTTGATAGACGAAAAAATAATGAAAGACTATCCAAAAATAAATATTTATGAAAGATACTGTGCTGCCGTTAATAAGACTATACTATATGACAGAATAGAGAGAATTAAATTTATGTTTGTTTATAGAATTGAAATCTAAAAGCGAATCTACATTCTACAGTAGCCAAAATTGAAAGCTTCGAAAAAGAAAATCGACTAAAATCGAAATGCTGAGCGATTGGTGAAAGCATTGTTCGGTTACAGTCATTACAATCTTCAAATAATGAAAATTTCAATGCATTATTTTCAGCAAAAAAACAAAAACTAGCTCCTGGCAAAGATAAAATAGCTCTTCATATTTTAGACTTTTTCGTCCTTGTTCAACACTGGGGTTTATAAACTTGTTTTGAAAAGAACAAAAAACAAGTTACGAGCTAAATTTGACTTTTTTATTTACAACAACTTTTGATACTTACCTTAAAAATAACAAGACTTCAAGTTGATATTTTATAGCGCTTTTAACTTTCATTTTTGTTGTTTTGACGCTAATTAGTGTTTTGATTTTGGGAGTTAAACGGAGATATTGAAATTAATTCTTTTGAAATTTAGTTTTATTGAGGAGAAAAGGTGGATTTTATGCAGTTCGAACCAGTCAATCACTTTTGAACCGTTTATGAGCTCAGACAGCATTACGCCTGTCCTGTTCTCCGCCTTCAAGCTGGCATTTAGCAACAAAGTAACTTGATAAGTACAGTATCCCATATCCCAAGTGGTTTGTGATTTTGGATACTTGGTTTTAATGTCAGTTTAGACAGTTCAGATTTTTAGACAAGGTGTTTGGCTTTTCAAGACAGTGATTTGACTATAATTGTCTATAACATAACAAACTAACGGACCTTGGATTGTTGCCGAGTTTAATGTAGGCTACTGTAAATCAGTCTAAATCAAGCCAAAAACGAAAAATGTTGAAAAACTGAAACAATTGAGCACTATGTACTTTTTGCCGTTAATTTTTTTGAGAAGTGTTGCAATCAATTCATTGCGGACACTTGATATCTACCGTAATTTTATAATTTGGGATGTACGGAAAAAGTTTAGCTTACAGTAAAGCTTTAAATCCAAACCTCATGATCTCATCTTTCCTGATGTTTTAGACCCTAAAGTTGGATGACGGCTTACAATTTTTTTTTGGAAAAAATGACGAAAGGTTCCAAAGTTATATGTTTTAGACACTAATTATCCATGCCTGCTAGCACTAGTTGCTTCAATCAATTCTGACGTACAATATTCTGTCCGTACAGTTGGCACATGTTTCCATGTTTACAAAACATTAATTACAAAAGACAGGATTTTGGATGGAGTTTTGATGTAGCGTTATTTGACAACTTAAGGGAAAGAATTATGTTGGTGATAATATGAGTCAAAGAAAGGAAAAAACAGAGAAAGGGTTTCTTACAGCATGTGTAGTAACTAGTATAGATACAGTAATATTAAAAGAATTTGACTAAAACTTCGTAAATTTATGAATTGTTGAAATGTACACATTGCTAATAACCATATTTACCATTAGTGGCTATTTTTTTTCACCAGGAAATTAGACTTTAAAGAGAAAAAATGCTTGTCCGTTTTATTTTTAATAATGAAGAGTTAAGCTGTAATAAGGTTAGGTTGAAGTTAAGGCTTGAGTTTGAGTTAGCTTTAGAAATTAAGATAAAGGTTGTGGGGTTGGAATGTCAAAAACGAAAGATCTACTGGAATTTTCCAGAAAAACGAAGCTTTCTTTTTTACTAAAGTGAAAAAGCCCGTTTCCATGCTCCTAACTTGGTTTGTTTTGCTATATCCTTGTACACTGTCAACGGTAAAACAATGGGGGCCAAATGATTGTACTTAATGCCTGTATAATCGTAAAACTGGTTTCGATTCTTGCCAAGAGCACTGTTGGTGTTTGTCAACAGTGCATCTGGAATTTTAAATGCTAAAATGCTCGGAAAAGAGTTCGAGTGGCGCTGAATGGTTAAACGTAACTTGGCTGCTATTCACTTTGGAAAGCCGTGATTGAGTTAAGCTTTAATTCCTTAACTGTATATCATCAAACAGCAAACTGAGAAAACTGGTGTAAACAAATATTTTTGTATTCTTTTGTACAACTACTGAATGAGATTTGAGGTAGTTGATACGTCACTGCTTAATATTGTTCATCAATAACTTGAGCGTTATTGACGATGGTTGCAACTTGCAAACTCAACGTTTTTCGTGTTGTGTTTTAACTTTGAAGCACGTAATAATCCGACTTCAGTGGTGTCATAATAGCTTCTTCATTGCCAAGTTACGTAGCGGTAGTTCGAACAGAGCCAAGGAAAATAACAGACTAATAAAAATGTTTGGTCATTATTGAATGTTTGCTTTTTTATTGGAAACTTGTTCAGGGTCTCATTAAAGTCGCAAAAAATATCAAATTATTGATAAAATCCCTCGATTTTTGCCAAAGTAAGATGACCAGAATATAATTTTTAGTTATGTTTCTGCATCTTATAAAGAAATGTTTTGAGCCAATTTTTGTTTATTCTTTGTATTTACACCGATTTTTGTACAGCCTTTATCCGACCTTGTAATTGTACAACCCAATTCGTACACGATTTGGTTTGACAGTACTTGCATCACTGGCTACACTCAGCAGCGTAGTGTTTGACAAAAATTTTGCAATTTTTGTTCAAACATTTAGTTGTCTGAAACGGTGTTTTAGACAGCTTTTTGCAGTGTTTTAATCTGTGGTTGTGTTCTGCTAGGAAGTGCCTGATCATCTTCGGGGTAAAAAATATTGTCGTGAAATGTTCGAAGCACAACCTAGCAAAGGTGAGACTTCTGAAACATTTTCTTTTCGATTTCAATTTATGATTTCATGTTTCAAGTTCACAGAGCTGGTCATGGCTGTTCGTACTGTTAGCGTTATTCGTTCATATACTACTCATCACCAACCCTCAGAACTGTTAGCTCACATGATCTAATATCCACACAAGTGGGAGAAATATCCCATAACCGAGTATCCCAACCACTTGGGATTTATAGACCATTACGATTCAAGAACTGAATAGAAAAGACCACTAATTGTATGACTAGAGACCTTCACAAATAGACCATCAGCAATATCATATTCAAATCAGATCTGGCACCTGAGTGGTGTGTTCGGGGGAAACAAAAATTTTTCGATGGTCAAACACTTTTTGGGGAGGGGTAGGCACATTTTGTGAACTAAATAGACTGACATCTTATCAAGAATAATTACTACGATACTATTAGTCTACTTGAAGCACTATCACTCGATCTATCTTGCTGTTTCATAGAAAAGCGTTTGTGATGACCTGTTTTTGGGCAAAAGTTTGCTGGCACTCTTGTGCTAGTAAAAAGTTTGCTCTCGCTTGGGAGAGCATAAGCATTGATTTGGGGGGGCATGGCCCCAAAATGCTTTCTCGTGGCGCCGGGCCTGATCCAAATGTACTTTGGAGTATCTCAAACCATATCTTTCACTGCTACTCTCTCATTATAGTCATTACATAAATGCTTCTTGTGAGAGTTTTTTGTATTCAATTTAATGTTCCTTTTGGAGCCTTACATTTTATAAATTCCAATTGAATATGAATCTTACCACTTGACGGAGTTGTTCTCATCAAAACACACGTCAATATGGCTTTAAATTTATATGATTTGAATAATCAAAATTTGTTTGGCCACAATGCTGATAATGGCGTAGTGGTTGGAATCCAAGTTGTTACATTGCTAAAATTTGACCAGTTAGAGAATCGAAATCAATTGCCACAATCGTATTTTTTGATAACTATTTTGTTTCTTTCGTAATTGTGATCATTAAGCTATAAGTACAAAAATGGGGTCATGAACTTGGGTTTTTAAATATTTTTTTGGCTGAAAGGTACAATTTTGAAGGTCACGGGATGTTCACAAATGTGCCCATCGTGTTGGGGAATTTAAAACTTCTTCGAGTTACTTGAGCATGTTACCGCAAATATTTAAGGAATTTCTTAAAATTTGCTGTGCTGTTTATTGCCTACCTTAGTCAGCTATTAATGCGCTGCAATTTCTAGCTAAAGTTTGTAGTTTTAGTGATTTGTGACGTGACACTTGATAAAAGGTGACGTTTTGTCAATAAAGTCGCAAAGTTTCAACTAAAATGTCGATTTTATTTTATTCTGCAGGTGGAAACACTTGTAACCGCCTAATTGGTTATAATCTTATAACAAAAGGAAATACTAATGCACCCAAAACCAGCCAAAATTTTATTAATTCGATCGAAAGCTCCTCCACTACAACTACAACGCCACAAAGGGTCGCATCAAAAGCCCCGAAACCTCCAGTTTTGCCAAATATCAGGTATCACCCGTACCCGAACATTAAAAGTGGAGAAACCAAGGAGAACTCAAAGGCTTCAGAGAACACCGCCGTCTGTACTTTTTTTCAACAACCATGCAATTCGGCCTCTAACGTCACAAGTCCGGCCAATCACGTACACAGTGTTTCAGTACCACGTGGAGGAAGCTATACGACACCGAAATCCTCAAATGAATCTCAGTCAATCAGAAAGTCTCCTGGGGATGACGTGTCAAATGATTCTTCTAAAGTTAAGGTAGGAGATGGAACAGTATTGTTTGATCACAATGATATGATGTTAATAGTGGTAAAAAATAAATTAAAAAAGCTATTTTTGCTGCATTTTGCAAAATCTCAACCAATTTTAAGCAACTTGAAAACCGAAGACTGTTGCATTTTTTTTTTGTGAAACTAAAAAACAAGACAATTTGAAACATGGTAAAAAAAGTAAAAAGGCAAATTTTTATTCTGTTTTTAGAGACCCTACAATAAAAACTAGGTCATTTTCGATTCTGGAGCAACTACATATTGATTTTTACCTTAATCTTATTTACGTCAATTTCTCTTATTATCGCGTCATCATGATCGATCCTAGCGGTGATATTGTTTCTTAATCAAATAAAATGCAAGTTTAGAAACTTTTTTTAGTTTTTCAATTATTTTTTTGAAATTCAGTGTTGTGGCGTATAGTTAATTGTTTGGAATTTGAGTCTAACTTGAGTGTAAGACCGAGCATGGATTCTTGCCAGAAACGGTGTTAGTGTTCGCCAGGGAAAAGCACCGAGGTTTTAAAGTGCTGCAGTGCTTCAAAAAAGAAATCTATTGGAGATGTGGAGTTGGGTTGTTCGACATAACGTGCCGCAAGAAACATCCAATCTTTACTCGAAACTCAGCCGTGCTGGAACACCGTGGTTTAGATCAACAAAAAACCAAAGCGAATACGATAAAATTTCACTATATTTTACAGAGTACTTTTTTAGGAGAGTTTTAATGAAAAAAGTGATGAATTATTAACGGACGTGAACTCATCGACGAATAAACCCAACAGTAGCTCGGAAATCCCGGCTAGTGCATCCCATAATTCCCAGGAGGAGGATAACTTGACTACGGAGGACCCGACGGATAATGCTGAAATTTGTTCCTCAAAAAGTGGGGACTCTCCTCCGCCACCTCCTCCCCAGAGGGAGGTCAACCTGCCCAATCCTCTTCCAAGCTACATCACTAAAATTGATAAGCCCCCAAGTAGAGGTATGGCATGCTTTTTTAAAATGAAGTACAAAAAGAACAATGCTAGTGCACTATAAGCCATGGATTAATTAAGTTTCATATTTAGTACTTTGTAGAATGAAATAACAATTTTTGATTAAGATTATTATGCATTTGCAGTAGATTGTAAGTTTCATTTTTTACAATTTTCTCTGTTCTTCAAGCGCAAATAAGAAATTAAAATTTTGAATCGATATCAAAAGTAGTAAATTCGAATTAAAATATGCTTGATTAGGCGTAACCAGTCCAATTGCAGTCTTCAAAGCTTTTTTGAGACTTGTAAAAGCTTTGGTGGTACACTGCCCTTTGGTTGTACACTGTTCGTACAAGTTCAACATAAGATATGAGCTACTGTATATCCTAGCGGTTTATTATCGTCGATTACAAATCTATAACATGTTGTTTGATATGAGTTTTTTATCTTGCTGTGTTTATAAATAGCATTTAGAAGGGAAAAATTCTTAAACTACGTGCTTCATTTGCAAACGATGCTGCAATAAAGAAACATTATTAAGAAATTTTAAAATTCAGTTTCGTGATACAAAAAATCTATTATTAAAAAATTTAAAAAATATTAAAAAATATATGTAATTTATAATATTGGTCCAATATCATCCCATAATTTTAATATTTTGCTTTTTTGAAATCATTTTAATTATGAAAACATAATGCTTTGTGCAAAAGCATTGCCATGGTTATTGCGTACAATTTCCTGCCATGAAATTTTTAATTTTTTCTTTAAATCTTTGCTAAGAAATTCGTTTTTTTTTCTGTATGATATTTTGGAAGTTTCCATGTAATTTTTGCACAATTTTTTATCATGCTCAAGTTACATTCTTCGTATATTGCAATAATCATACAAGCCTGCTTCTATGCCAAAATTGTATCATTGTTTGAATATTTGACTGTAACAAGCCATTGTTTAACGCAGCCTGCAGTCTTTAGTCTATGAATATTTAATTATTTTGTTTCTTTCTAAAAGCTTATAAATTGCGTAGAATCCATTAAAGCGAGAATAATCTTAATGTTTAATCAATAATAAGTTATTTAAACAGAATAAGTTTTCTCAAAGAAGCGCATTATTTAGTTAACTTGTTTAAAGCTCCACGATTTGTTGTTTGAAACAAAGTTTTTCGCTATTTGCAAGCTTGCAGTCGGTGTTTCAATTTGAATGCATTAATTGGGACGTCGCGTGAGCACGTAGTTGGGACTTCGCATGAGCGTGTATAGTACCGTTGTTTTTGTTCGCGAATTTTGGCAGATGAGGATTGATTTGCTCATAGCTAGCAAATGATTAAACCTCGAAAGTTAAAATTTGGACTAAACATAAAAATTAATGAAAGCGTCATGTGTGTCAATTTTGGGGATCCTAGATCACGTGATCGTGAATTCAGACCAAAAAAAACAACATCAAAAATGGGGATTTTTGGCTTGAAAATTTATTAATTCGCCTATAACTCAAAAAGCACTCGGCGTGTAAAGCTGAAATTTGAACACAATGTTGGTGCTTATAAATGGTTTATTTTATGCAAACCTAGTTTTGGGGCGCCCGGTTACGTGACCAAAATGTTACAGGCCGAAAATGGGCAAAAAGGGGAGATTTTGAAGCGATGTATCTCGGTAAATACCGATTTTAATGGAAATGATTTGTGATTTTTGAGCACACTCTCAACCGCCTTTCGTTTGGTTATGTTTCGTTTACCCCAAACTGAATGCTATTTTCCTTTTTTTCTGTTTTCGTCCTTTTTTTTTCTTTTTTCTTATTTTTCTCCGGGTATCTACTTTTAAACCGCTAAACGCACTGTATTCAAAGTTTGAGCGATTGAAGATATCAAGGAGGACTAATGCCCGACTGAAATCGGGTGTGCCAGGTTGGGGGTTATCCTCAATCGGGTCTTCCAAAATTTTGGACTTTTAAACCGTTACAAGTAGATGGATCAAATTTTCGGAGTGGATAAATATCAAAAATGAATTAAACCTAAAACAAAAATTGCTAGTTGAACAATGGGGTGTTCCCCCCACAAACGGGTCCTCCAAAATTCAAATTTTTTAACTTTTGAAGCTAGTCACATGAATTGTTAAAGTAAAGTGAATAAAATTTAGGAAAAGATAAAATTTGGAAAAATTTTGGATTCCCAAAATTGGGTTTTCTCCCTCGAACGGGGCTGTCGAAAATGGAATTTTTTAACCACTCATGCTATGCACATGAAATTTTCAGTGTAGTTAAATATAAACAAAATATAAAGTTTGACAAGATTTGGGGTTACCTAAATGGGGGATTCCTCTGATACGGGACCACCAAAATTTCCAAAGCAAATTGTTTTGAAAGTTCAGCTGTGTACAAGACTTGCAGAAATAATATGGGTCCAGCTCTCTTGTTACATGCGTCCTGCGATCACGCGCAAAATTGGGAGTGTTATGTTGATTTCGTTGATGATAGAGTGATTTTGTTGTAAGAATCGAACCAAGATCTAGCTTTGAACATTTCCAACAACTCTTTCAATTTATTTTTCGTAGTGCTAAAGGAATCGCTTCACTGTACGACTTGCGACGTGTATGTGAACTCGGACAATCAGATGAAGCAGCACATCAACAGTTTACGACATAAAAACACGCTCCAAGGCCTACCGGCGCCTGCCAAACCTGCCAGGGACGAAAAACCAAAACTAAGAGCGGTGAGGAGATTTTTGTTTTACGAAACTTGTACGTTATTTAAAGCGTCCATTTTTCTAATGACTCGATTTTTCGAAGTGTAATTGTGTGGAATTTTTTTTGGTCCTTTTTCTGAAGACTAACCGAGAACAAGTTGAACAAGCTGACATGTAAAACACATAAGTATGTTTATGTTGGAGAAACCATCATGTTCTTCACATCTACGTTTAAAAAAAGTTGTCAGCTCTGTTTTCACTAGTCTCGACCCTTTCGTACTTCTTGACCGCTTGCGGCAGCGCAGTGAATTGGATAGCTCCAATAGCGATTCTTATTGCATAAGGGTAAAAGTAAAGCATGGCAAATAAATGGTTTTAATTTACGCAAATTTTGTGTTGCTTGAATTGTTTGAATTTAGCAAAAAAGCACCAAAAAACAGAAGTTTGGGTTAAATCCTTTATATTTTGAATTGGATTCCATTGTCAGTGCTAGACCGAGAGGGTAAAGACGTCGGTAAAGGCGTCGTGTTTATGACGACCCTGATCTTATGATCTGGATTCAACACGCACCCTGGTCACGTTGTTGCGTCCTTGGATGAGACGCTTTACGATGATTATCTCTGCTTGGTAGCTTCGAGCAAGCAGCAAATTCAGTGGACAAGAATTTAAAGAAATCTACAGGAACATTGGATCAGGGCCTACGACAGGGGGATTCAGGGGGTACATCGTACCCGGGGTTCATGGGGTACGGAAGTTTCTAAAATCTGCGTCTCGTAAGTTCTGTAAAACTTCTCAATAAGGTAGTGATATTCTTAGATATTTATTTTGGCCTTCACCTGCATTCCAGCCAAAACCTAGCAAAATTCTGGCGAAGATCTTTTTTTCATTCTTCACTTATTTCAATTCAAAAGCTAGTCGACTTTTCGACGAAAACTTTTTCTTTTGTCTTTACCTAGTTTTCAGCGGGATTATTAATCGTAATTATCAGTCTTCGTACCTCTTGAGAAAGTTTCTATCGAAGGCCCTGCATTGGATCACTGGAAACTCTTAAGCAGGTGCGGATTCCTTCAAGCACGAAGTAGTTATCGCAATAAAAAGTGTGCGTATCATCCAATCGTTAGCGCCTGACGCTGTCCCGTCACAGAAGGATAAATATGCAACAACAACAGCTACCATTAACATATTACTTTGAATTGTGCCGTTCTTAACACTGGACGTTTTTATAAAAAGTTGTTAAGATTTCAAAAATATCTTTCTTTTTTAATGCAGGACCAGTACCGGTGCAACGTGTGCAAGGTCACGCTCAACTCTGACATCCAACTGTCTCAGGTAATGAAATGAGCTGGGTTTTATTAAATATATTGAACATTTTTGCATGCAGTAATTTTAAAATACAGGTATTGAAAGTTTGCTAAAACGAAAAGTCAAGTACTGTATTGAAAAAAGTTTTCGCACCATAATGACATCTTTACTTCTAGTTTCAACATAAAGCAAAGCCAAAACTTAAACAAAGATTATTTCTGAACGTTTACACATACTATTTGTCTAATCAACAATTGAATGCTGCGTTTTTTATTTGTGTATGAATCTAGCAATCTGCATCTAACCACACCAACGCTAAGCACCTTTTTGAGGGTTCTGTTTGCAAGTTTTTTGTCTGCAGGTTGGGCCACAAACGATATAGACTGCTTGGCCCAAATGAAAAATAAGCGTAAAGTGTCTTTACCAAGGACGCAACGGCGCAATGCCAGTTTGGGAATCGAACCAGGGGCCAACAACCTTTCGATCATTAATCCGACGCTTTATCAACTGCGCTGTCGCCGTCAAGTTTAAGGGAATGGCAGTCTGTGATAGACCTAAGATTTTTTTGCAGCATCTTGCCAGTCAGAGACATAAAAATATGTTGGAAGGGAAGCCCCCTAAACCGAGATGGTCTCCCTACGACCGACAACAAGCTGTATTACCATCCGCTCCTGGGCTGGTGAGTGGTTGAGTTTTTTTTTTTTTTTGCATTTATCACTCTGTTTTGTAGTCTTTAAGTGTTTTAGTGCTATTGCTTTTAAATAAATAGCCGTTTTGACACTAGTTTGAATTATCTTTGGATAATAATTTGCTCGATCAAAAGATTAGAGATGATTGCTGTTATACAAAATTTTCTAGCAACTTTTCTATCCAATTGCATGGTATGTTACTTAATTACTTATGTTGCATTAGGATTGAGGAAGAGGTTTGATTTTTAACTTGGCAACCGACGCCCAACCAGTAATTACGAAATAAACCCCAGGTTTGCAGCAGTTTCATTTCAGTATTTGAGACTTTTTGAGTCACAATTTTTTGAGACACTATTTATTGCTTTTTTTGCCAATCTTTAGCTGTGGAGTGAAGAATTGCTTGAGGCTTAGCGATTACTTTTCTCAACATCTAAACGATACATAATTTATTTTTATGTTATAGCGTCTTCCCTTCAAAACTCTCTCTGCTTCTCCTTTGCTCGCCGCCACTCAAGGCCCAAATACATTGGTTACTTCTTCTGTCCCTTTGCCTAACGCACTACCTGGACTGAGTGGCCTTCCAACCCTCCGCGGAAACTACCTTACCGCCTCCCCCGCTCTCCCAGGAGCCACCCACTTGAAGCAAGCTTCCGTAGTTTTAAGTGATGGGGGAGTATTGCAAGCCCGTGAATTTGTGTACGTTGGAGGCCCACAACTTGGGCCTCTCTCAACAGGCACCCAAATCGCCCCCGCAGCCCTACCAGCGGCCCTAGTCTCTGGACAACAACATGTCCAGCTTCAACCGGTAATGGCCTCCCAGCCCCAGGCTGTTGATTGGCTGACGGCAAATGGGATCCGTCTTGCTACTTGACTTTGCCAAAATCATACTGTTTAACTTATTTGTTTGTTTTTCCTGCATTTACGCTTGAACTTTCAGTGACGTCACAAAACTTCAGCATAAATCAAATTAGTTGAAACGTTTTATTTCGGGGGATAAGCCAGGAAATATTAAACTAAGAGTTCCAGTTTTAATGCTACCGCTTCCCACATTCTGAAGCGCGAAAAATTTCGAATCATTCCGAAAGAATTAGTTAGAGTGCTGCCAATCTAATTGTTCTGAACGTAATAATGGCAATATTGTGTCGTATTATTGGTGCCATTTTGAGTCTTTTTAAACTTGAGTGCTTCCATTTCAACATCACTTGTCGATTATGTCCTAACCTACTTTACTAGCTGGAACGCTTATTAAGTAATTTAGGGAAAAATTTTTTTTCGAAAAGAACGTTGTTTTTTTACGAATTGAGTTATATCTACTTTGGAATCAAAAAAGAGTTACTTTGATGTTTTCTTTTAAAGCGCGTGTCCCAATTTTCACCACCATCATTTTTTAAACGCTTCTGGTTTTCGAAAATTCTCGTTTCCTCATACGATTAAACTTTGCGAGAACTTTTACTTGTAGGATTTAGAAAAACTTGAACCTTAATTCGTTTTAATATTGAAGCTAAACCCTGTTTATCCGTCTGTTTCTAGCGACTTATTTGTACAATTCTAATTTTTGCTGGACTATTACAGTTTCTACTTTGAAAGTTTTACTCGAAAGACCAAATTTTTCGTTGCTCTTGTCTTCATAAATTTGCAGCTTGTTTCATCAAATCGTTGAAGTTGCCAAATTTTATGCTCTGCTGGTGGTACTAATACACTGGCTGAAATTTTAGATGATATCTGAGAAAACGTTTTTGATCATTTGATGGGGGTAAAGTTAATGGGATAGAAAGACCATGAATAGAGACATGAGAGTAAACATATTTTAGTCGCGGCGATTATTATACGGACCATTGGTATTACGTCATGTTGCACTTGTTGGGTTACTTTGAGCCGTTGTGCGCATTGTGCATATTTAAGGAATAACTTCCAGACGCTTGATATTTATTTCGTTACTCGTGTATCGGTATATTCAAATTTTGGCAATTCTAGCTTCTACTCCTAACCCTCCAAAAACCATTCGTGCGTACGCGGCTAAATATTTTTTTGAATTTTTCTGCTAACGTATTTCTAACTATGAGCGCCAGTCGCTAGCTCACTGAGGATAGTTCACTGTTCGGACGAAATTATAGAGTTGCAGAATTTTCTAAATTTGAAGAAATTTGATTTGTCAACGCAACGAAGATGAAAAATGGCTGTAGTTAAGCTTCGTTATTAGATTGGAGTTTCGCAGTTTCTGGTCTCTGTGCTATTTTCAATTTTAGCTCCTCCTTTCTGCTGTATACCACTTCGTGAGGAAAATACCCGATCGGTACTAAAAGTCGAAATGAGCTCTAACTAGTGTTTCAGTAATGGTTTCTTTGTGTTACTGATATTGTGCCATTCTTCGTATTTACTCGCGTATCATAATTCAGTTATTTTGTGTGTTATATCATTTTTGGTGTTTTTATGATCTTACCAAATGTTTTTGATAAATTATCCAACTGAAATAATGAACTGGCGAACAAATGGTTACAACCCAATAATCAAATAAACCAATGTTATGATTAAATCTTGAAAAGGTTTTCTGACTTGTCAGAATAAATTAAAAACTTCTCACGTTTTAAGTTTAAGACTTGCAAAATTGCTGTACAAAAATTGAAACATAACAAGGCATAAACCATTTTGACTAGCTTTAAATATTTTTTGCTTAATTGCCAATTTTTCTTATTTTGGGTTGAAAGTTTGTAATTTTTGGTGCATGTTACAATCGTGTTGCCATTTACTTTTTTTTTATTTTAGCAAAGTGGTGTTTTATTTCGTTACAATAGTGTTCGTGACGTACTATGTTTATCGTAGTATTTTATAGTGAAGTGGTTTTTGAGTTACTTTGTTGGTTCGTTGTGCTGTGCCTTACAATACAAGTGTAACAGACTGCTAAACATTGTCAAGAGACGGTACAACACTGTAGGAAATAGCTGTGGCTAAATCATGTTTGAACAAGCCTGACGTCCTTCGTGGTCGACTCCTGGGAAGTCAGAACGATTTCCACTGGTAGTTAGGTGGCCAGATCGACCACCGACCCTGCAGCCGCAAGCAGCTCGAGTCATTGATGCACAGAGCTGGACAGCGCTGTTTTGAGCTCGTAACAGCGCTGGCCAGCTCTGTAAATCATGTGTGGCTGTGCGGTTCTCGCCATTAATCCACAAGTACTGTACTAACCAACAACAGTTTTGAAAGTCCCATGACTATCTCTGTTGCTAGGTGGCTTGGAACAAGTAGAAAATTTATGTGGAAAAAAATCAAATATCAACCAGAAAACTTGAAAAATGGTCAACTTCTAAGGCCCAGTCGACCCTGGCGTGGAACCGTGAGCGTGCGATCGTAACTTTAGTTTATTTTAAACAGAAATTCGGTACGCGCGGCGTACCGCCTTCCCAGCGTACCAGCTGCCAGTTGGTCAAAATAAACTAAGGGTTCGCTCGTGTGCTTTCGATTTCACGCAAGACCGAGATTAAGTGGTTGTGGATTCTTTCCAAGGATAGCGCCACTATCGCTTTTTCTAGCGCCGGGACAATCAAGGTACATCGATCGATTATCCATCGATTCTACATTTCGGGGCTAACAAGAATAAATTGAAAACAATCACACACTGAATTAAAGAAAAAAAAAGGAGTGGAGTCTTCGAATAATTATAAAAGATGAAACCAATTTGAAGACTAAATTTAATTTAGTCGATTGTTGACATCAGAGTTTCAAAAAGTGCTTGATTAACGATGGGTTGGAAGAAATGTCGCAAAAGATTACCCTAAATTTTTGTTAAAGTTTTTTGATGTTTCAATACTGCGGTAATGCGCTGTTAATTAAACCCTATTCATAAACAGGCGTCAACGGCAGAGGGAAGCGAACATGCTGCTTCGCGATTCAGCATTTCATTTCGCGTAGTTTGCGTTCTATCACAACCATTTTTTGCGCTTGCAAATTGAAGGTTTGCGACACATTACGTACCTCTTGCGCCATATGAACAAAAATACATTTTACCGCTAGATAGCAATATTGTCTTATTCTAACCACGTTTGTCTACTTTTTGGCTCTGATTACGAGAGAGTCTAAACTACTAACGTCGAAGGTTCGGTCCCCCTCGCGGTCGGTATTTTTTCGTTTTTTTACATTTGTGTTAATTTTGTTTTTATGGAATCGTCGATTGATTTTCTGAAATCAACGAAATAACTTTGATTTCTCCGTTAAAGGGTTTGGACATTCGCTACCGATATTTTTTTGCTTGCGTTCGTAGAAGCCGACATAATTTATGCCATGGACGTCGATTCCTAAAAAAGCGTCGGGGCTCAGGAGTCGTGTCAAATCGAGCGGATGCTACACTATAATTTGCCTACCTGTAGGAAAATTTTAGTTACGATACAAGATCGGTATGGAATGTCACTTCGCGCCGATCTGCTACTGAGTGAAGCCGTCTGCAGCACATTTATACGAGCCCGGATCACAAGCAAGAGGTCATGGGTTTGATTCTGCTGAGCATTACAATTTTTGCAAAGTTTGAGTGGAGGTGAGAAGCTTGGGAAATTGCATTTGAACAAAACAATGTGCAGAGATCTGCAAGATGTGATTTCACGTGCGGATCAAACTCTGAATTCATCGTCACGTGTAAATGTTGAAAAAGTTGTTAGTGTTAAAAGTAAATGCCAATTGGCCGTATAAGTAGTGCATTTGTCAGTGCAAAATACTACTTGTTAGGGCCGTGGTAAGGGGTAGTTGTTTGAGCTTTGAGGCCATGTTTTGAATGAAAAACAGTAGCGGTAGTAGAGAAAAGATGAAACTCGGACAAATTTGCATTTACGGATCAGTAAAATTGTATCGCCGCAAGTTGATAGGTTGACTTGATTATTTATGATTATTATGATGCGGGACTTGTTTACTACGGTATGTTAAGGAGTACAGAAGGGGGGCATAAACGTTTGCATTGTGCATTAGTAGGCGATTATTTATTTGAGCTATGTCACTAAAACTTAACCACAAGCAAATCTTGCGCTAGTTTATAATTTCCACACTTGCTTTGTTACCAAAAACGAAAAAAGATGTCTGGAAACAACTGGAAAAATTGGAAATTTTATTCATTAATCATGCAAGCATTTCTTCTTTAAGGAGCTAGAAATAAATTATTTTCTTATTTTTCCAGGTTGTGCTTGTTTGGACCAGCATTTTCATGACAAAAGTCGTAAATAACAACAAAGACGCAAAACAAATAAAACTGGAAAGAACAAAGAGTAATTGCTACAAAGCACATCAAATTGAAATTTATTGCGCAAGCTGCGTTGGTGGCATGTGACATCAAAAATGTTCTTTGCACAGTTTAAATATTTTTATGGGCTGTTTAATGAAGTAGCAGTATAGTTGTCTGTGAAAAGAAATTATAGAAGCAAGGCTGCGGTTTCAAAAGTAATGTGACCAAATAACCTGTCTGCGCGTTTAATTACAAGCAGGAAATTGCATTTAAATCAATTCAATGCCGGAGATTTTGTCATCGTTGTAGTAAAAAAGTAGCTAATCAGTTTAATTGCGATTCATCAGCAGCCAGTGTTGACTGTGAGCTATCAATGTAAAAACAGAAAGCAACTGTATGGTGGCAGCGCAGTAAAAGTTGCTAAATGTAACAGAAAAATAAATCGAAATAAAATTCCAACAAAGAAAAATGGACATTTTCAGCCGTTAGATGGCGAGGCAGACACTTTAGTCGAAGAAAACAGAAAGCTAGTTTATTTTTCCCGCCCAGAATAAACAAATTTTGGGACAAACACAGCAAACAAAATGGTTAAAACTTCTGACTCGCAAAATTTTAGTTTTAGGGTGCGTTTAGACTGGACGCGAAGCAACGCGAAGCAACCAAAATTTGACGTCATCGACAGCTCGCGAAAGGTTGAAACCGGGTCACAACCTTTCGCGAGCTGTCGATGACGTCAAATTTTGGTTGCTTCGCGTTGCTTCGCGTCCAGTCTAAACGCACCCTTACTCTAGAGCAGTGTTTTTTAACCTTTTTGGCGCTCGTATCCTTTAAAATTTTGTGAACTTTTTACATACCCCTTCACCGTTTTTGTAAAATGTTTTCGAATCCATTAAAGGCGAAAAAAAGGTCTTCACCGCGCTTTGGAACGGATTTAGTCCTCGGATTCGTTTGAAGACCAATAAAAAAGATTTTTACCGCGATTTGGAACGGATTTGATCCTTTGATTCGATTGAAGACTGAAAAAAAAGCTCTTCACCGCGTTTCGACACATTGATCCCCAGAATGGATCGAAGACCAAAAAGAAGATCTGTACCGCAATTTAGTACAAGTTTAAGCGCTCCTCAGCTTTTTAGTAGCCTACATGCAGACAATGTGTTCCCGCCCCAAGAGATGGCTTTATTCGGACGCCTCATCTCGTCCCCCTTCCAGGGGTGCCGAAATCCGGGGGGGGGGGGGATGGGGGGATATATCCAACCCATAATTTGACTGCATTCCTCCCAATAGTTTGACTATGGTCTATATCTGGAACCCTTCCAATAATTTGACTATGGTCTGCATCTGAGCGCTGGATGATGTATTCTTTACGTGATTACGGGGACAAAAAGTCTTCAATTTTCGGTGAAGACCTTTTTGTTTTTTTGATTTTCGCTTCATTTGTTCACGTGAAAAAATCGTGGTCGAGTTTCATCCCCCCAATGTTGAAAATCGGACAAAATTGGGGTAAAATTGCAAATTATCCCCCAATGCTCAACAAAACTCGGCACCATTGCCCCTGCTTTGGTACTTCGTACCCCCAAGGGGTATAGGTTTAGAACCCCAAATTTAGAGTGAAATAATGTTGGTAAACGTTACAACTACATGGATCCAACTTCTCTAATTGAACCAATCATTGGTCCAGTGGATTGAACGTATCCTGCTTAAACAACAGACCTGGGAGACCTGGGTTCGATTTCCGGTCGGGTCAAATCAAAAAGCTAGAAAAATTACTCAGAGCTCCCCTGCTTGACGTTCAATACTAAACTGGACAGTGCAAAGTCTCCACCGTGTGTGATTGACAGGTGGGCAGGCAGGTGGCAGCTTGACCCAAAGACCGCAATGAACCTTGGCTCTCGCCAGGCCAAGCAGTTAACTTGGTGAATAAAGTTGAAAATACAAAATAAACAATGAGATTTAACGACTAGATAGTATGCATAACTACAAATAGTTTTAGTTGCAAAATACATAGCACATAAACAGAAGTTAACCGGTGTAGAAAAATTTAATTGCGCATGAATGCGATGTAAAAACTTCGTTATCTTGACCAAGCGGAGTCTTGAGTTACAGATGTGCAACTGTCTTATAACAACTTAGCATGCGAGATAAACAGAAACCGATCCAAGCATATCTCTTGTGATCAGAAACGTCACCTCACTTTTTTGGTGAGTCTAGATTGCTATCCACGGGTTTGCCAATCATTATTTTTTATGAACTTGTTAAATTTTATTTTTATGCAGCAGCAGTTCTTTCATACAATTGGCCTAAAGATTCATTATTTTCGAACAATTCATTGCTCCCATTTATGTTATGTGGAATCTACTAAGTCCAATACTAATCCATACCACTTGAGTGTGCGTGCAATTATGCAATTGTTTGAGCAGAATGGTTTTTTAATCCATAAAAGCGCATTTAATCAATCCAGAGCCACATCGTCCTCAGATTTTCAATTTTTTTAGGTTACTTTGCATTTTAGGTATTGCTATTAATGATGCTCAAAATGCTGTACGTTTAGATATTGTATGCTAGCAAATTTTGACCCATACTTTCGCGGCCCAAACCAAAAACTTTTCAAGTCATGTCAATCGGGCTGCGCTTGCACGGAAATCCCCCAAACGTTGCTTTCATTTTCACATAAACTTATGGAAAAAAGCCGCAATTTCTATAATCTTTGGCAATTTTTTTTTGAATAGAGGAAAAATTTGTTTTGTCAAAAAAAAAGTGAATTTGAGAACGGCAGCACAGATGGTATCAAACACATAAGCACGTTAGCATTCAATTAACTTAGTAGCAAAGCTGGTTAAAGAGACGCGAAAATCTTAACTCTGCAGATCAAAGTCTCGAGCCAGCAGGAAGATAAATTGTAGAGTTTAATCTTTGTATTCCTTTTATGGATTTTGCTTCACCAATGCTGCCTCAAGTTTATGTTCAAATAGCTTAACGAGGCATGAGGTCAAAGCAAAGCCAAAAAAGAAATTAATCAAGCTTTGAAATGACGGATTCGCAGCCACTTAATCTCGGCGCTTTGAAGCATTTTTTCATTCTTAACTTAACTCAAAGAATTTTTCGCCGCATTTTTTTCTATTGTTGCAGAATAAAAGATTACCGACGTTTATCCAACAGTAGAAAAAAGCCGACAAAAATATTTTTATTCCCAAATTGGAAAGTTTTGCAGCAAATGTTATCAATCTTTTGGCTTCACCGATGTTTTTAAAAAAGATAATTGTTGGTATCGAAAAGCCAAAGCGAGAAAAAAAACTTGCGGTATGATACGAAGATGTAATGGAAGTTTTAAACTGAGAGAAAAGTTGGTTGAGCAGTTAGGGCGCTCGCTTGTAGAACGAGAGGTCATGAGTTCAATGATTGATCAGATCAACCAATCTGCCATCAAAGTGGACACAGTTCTGCCAACGGCTTACTATTGCTGCGACACTTCTTCGAAAAGAGCTGTCTTGTCGGGGTGCAATGACGTGGAGATGGGCCCTGGGAATTCGTTACACGCTTCAGTGTCAACAAAATGAAAATTGATTTAAAGATGAGAAACATGAAAAGAAAACGGCTGAAGACAAGTCAGGGCTGCAACTAGAACGTTGTTCAAGGGGGGGGGGGGCAAAGTTTGTTTCTGGGGGGGGCCAAAATTTTTGGGTTGGCCTAGTTTTCACCAAGTTGTCTGTTGATTTAAAAAATAAAAAAATAAATAAAGTAGAAAAGTCATCGCGCCAATTTGGTCTATTTTTCTCCGACTTCTGTGTTGGTTTCCAAAAAAAAGCCACCATCTTGAAACTGCCGCAAGGAAAAGGGAAGTTTGGGTGGGCATGCTGGGCAGTTTTAGGGGGCGCAATTTTTGTTTAGGGGGCGCCGTCCCCTTTTGCCCCCTTGCGGCCCTGAGACAACTTCCCATTTCAAGCTCGAGAGAGGGGTTTACGTTACACTTTGAATTTGAAAAAGCTTCATAGTTTCGGAGGCAACGCGCCAAAACAAACAAAAAACGCGAAAAAGTTGATGTAACTGTTGATATATTGTGGTGACAATGAAGTGCAACAAAATAAATCTGACTAAGAATTATTCTGTATGCTTTTCGTGAGTGGGACAGAAAGTATTTTTGTTCAAATCGATAAATATCAGAACTTTTTGCGGCTGAAATTCACATGCAATTTCTGTAATACTGTCAGCTATTGTTGTATGACGTTATATTTAAAATAATTATTCGATCACTTATTGCAGAGAAAAAATTTTTTGGAAAAAATTAAAGTTTTTGATGCAATGCTAAACTTAGTATGGCTGTTTTATAATATTTAATGTCTTGCTAATTAAATTTTGAGTAGTTAATTATAACCAGTATTACAAAATTTGTTCTTGATGTTGAAAATTAAAGAATGCTGGAGAATTGATAGGTGAAAATTCTCTTAGAATTCTTTTTTCGCCGCCTTTTGAGAAATATGTTGACTTTTGACGCAAGGTTGAAACAAGTTCATTTAGATTAAGTTGTTTACATTTGTTTGTTTTTGTTTTTCGAGCCAGTAGAGGAGGGTTTTGCACCTAAAAATTAAGCTGAATAGGATACAAATCTAATTTTATCGCAAAGCAAGTTGTAGCAGGTCTAAAATCAATTTTCTATAAAATAAAAGCTTATATAAGGCATCCCATAATTAAGTCTGATCAGGGAACCTATAATTAAAATTTCATGAAACTTCGTAATTTTGAGCTGAACTTAGCGATAAAAACACTGCTTATTTTAATGGAATGCAGAGTTTCGTCCTTGAAAAAGATCAACACACTATTTTTTAGTACTGCTGACGTCATTGGGCGTATTATGAGAACAAAATGCAAGCGTTAGAACAATCGATACATCACAGCAATAAATAGTCTATAGACTTTTGAAAGTTTAAAGCAGCCCTTAGAAAATGTCCGAAGTCTAAACGTTTAGTTGGTAAAGATTCTGTTTTCAGGGACGTAGTCAGACGCGTTGAAAAAATGGGGTTCAAGCAAAGGCTCAATATATCCGTAATTCTCCTTTTCAGCTGCAGTAGTCCGGAGGGAACTTTCCCCAGGCGTAGCTGAAACATTTCTGGGTAGCGCTGGCCCCGCCTGGTCCCCTTTAAGCTACTTTCCTGCCTCTTTTTAAGCCTGAGTTGTCTAGTAGCTACTGTATCAGCATTTTACTACAATTTGGCACTATCGACCAACAAGAACTGTGTGGATTTGCAATGGCGCTTAATGCGTATTGGCAAAGTGGGCAGAGCGTGTGTTCGCCTTTAAATTCAATCTCTGGTGAACTCTTTAATGCCGGGTCGGGCCATTTAAAACATTTTAAAATTGGTATTTATAGCTTGCTTGCTTCACTTGCGGCATTGTTGTTGTTGTTATTTATTATTTATCCTCCTGTTACCGCAGAGCGTCAGACGCTAATTATTGGACGATTTGTACACTTTTCATTGCAATGACTACGTCGTGCTTGGGGAAATTCACACCTGCCTTGGAGTTTCCAGCGATCCAATGTTCCTGTGGATTTCTTCGAATTCTTGTCCACTGAATTTGCTTCTTGTTCGAGGCCACCGAGCAGAGATAATCATCGTAAGGTGTCTTAACCAAAGACGCAACAACGTGACCAGGGTGCGGGTTGAACCGAGATCATGCGATCAGGGTCGTCGTAAAACGACTTTTTTACCCTTTCCGTCTCGCTACCGACTTGGCCACGTACCATAAAGTGGTAGAGTGGAGCCTCTATCGAGCACAATGAGGTGTCTCCACCAATCGACTATACTGGGCAGGTCTAGTAGCTAAACCCGTCAAGTACCTTTGCTGTCTCCTGGCCATGGGCGTAGGAGCTCAAAATGATTTGGGGGGCACCGAACTTTTGCCCGAAAAATGGCTTGATACTTTGAATTTTGCCCGAAAAATCAATCGGTTTTTCTGTCCAAATTAAGGTGTTCTCCAAAAAACAAAAAAAGGTCTTCACTAATATTGAGATAGTTTTTCCGTACAAACTTTTTGGTTTCCAAAAAAAAGCGAAGGGAAGGGAAAGGGGGTTTGAGTGGGCATTATGAACATTTTAGGGGGACAAAATTGCTCAATACATATTGCCCAAAAAATATGAAATCGCCCAAAAATTTGGCGCAAAATTGCCCAAAAAATATGAAATTGCCCGAAATTTTGACGCGCGATTGACACCTTAAAACCAAGCGGTGGGGGGGGGGCAGCCCATAGTTAATTTGGCTTGATAAAACGAAGAGCGATCATCGCTTTTCACAGCACAATAAGAGCAAATGTATAAAAGCCGAAAACGACCACACGTTTTTTTTATTGATGCATTTAGGCCCAAATATAAATAACGATCATCTACGAGCGCCACTGTCCGTAAAAGGTAGAAAAAAAGGATCTTGTCCGTAAACGGTAGAATTAAGTTGATTTCTAGTTTCTAAATGGAGTTGATTTGAGCTGGAACGTAGAATTACGCTTTTGGGTATCACTGAAAGTTGCGGTGTTTCAAAGATTTTTTGGCACCACTGGCTTAAAGTAGGCCTACCTCATGTTTTTTTTTACCGTGATTGTTACTTTTATCTGGTGGAGAAATTTGCTGCTGAATTTTTGTTTTTAATGTGACGTCATATTTAGTCAACAGAAACTTCGTCAAATTGAAAGCCTGCGATGTAACAGTAGTTGGTAAAAACTACGCCAACGAAGAAAGGTTTACGCACTTTTACCTTCATATACAGCTGTTTAAACTTACCGAGATTTATTTCTGACTGTTCTGGTAGTTTATTTGATTGCATGCGGTTACAGTGTATAGGTTGCTTTGGTAGACTATGTAGATAAGGAAGAAATATAAAAGGCCCAGTGTAACAGCGAATTAGACCTTTGGTCTGAATTGAGCGGGTAATTTTTCCACCAAGTTGCCTTGACCAAGTGACAGCGAAGGGACCTTTCGGTCTTCAAATCAAGCTGCCACCTGCCCTCCTGTCTAACACACGGTGGAGGCTTCGCGCTGAACGTCAAGCATGGTAGCTGTGAGTACGAATTTTTAATCTTTGTAGTAACCAAACCGGGAAGCGAACACTAGTGTTACGTTTTAGTTGCAAACGCTCTATTCACTCGATCACTGATCGGTTTTATGTTCCGATAAAAATTGAATTATTAATGACTTTCTTTTTTGATTTCTGAGAGTAAATTGAGCGTGAAGAATACCGAAGTTCGACTAGCAATAATTTCTAGTTGACAATGACATACAATCAGCATTTGATTGTTTTTAGCACATTAAGTGCTAATTTAAGTCTGGCTTCAACTCAAATTCGTTGCCCAATACTTTTTGTAGCAAATTTGCCACATTTTAGCCACGAAATCGTAGGATTTAAGGTTCAAAATGTACGAGTTTGATCAAGGCTGATGGAGGTATCAATTTCAATACGAAGTTAAAAATATATATGATTTGGATTTCCAAATAAACATCCAATAAGTTTCGTAATTGTTTGCGATGGAGTTGTAAGTTTCATCATGTCAAAAGTAATAGTTAGAAGATGTTATTTACTTGTTTTGGCTCAAGTACAGTTGAAGAAAAATATTGATGTCAATCGCTTAAAGAGTTATCGTATTACAACCAAAACGAATATTAGAAAACTTTCTATACTTTAAATATAACAGAGGCTTATTTCAATGCTTCAAAAGAACAAGCAAATGAAAAGAACTTGTGATTGAATTTGCCAATTTTTTATACAAGCAATTTGGAGGGGGTGCAGAATTTGCTTTGCTTTGCTTAAACCCATTTTTTATTACTGTTTTTCTGCTAATTGTAATCCGTTATTGCTTTCGTGATTTGATTACTGATCTTAATATTCGATAGATTTTTTTATTTTTATCTTAATCAGCCCGTATGCTTTGCCCAATGAATCGTAACGTTTCGATATCAAATTTAAGAAATTTGCTTGGTAGAAATTTAAGCCAGTCATAATTAGGCCAAAAAATTCGATGATTTTGTTGTATAATGGAGCTTTGTGCGTGTACAAACTGTTTGATTCTTATCCAAATTGAAAGACGACACTGGAGGTGAAAACAGAAATGCAACGGCAAAGCTGGCTGGACCTGCAATCTTTCAAATGATATCTTTCCTTACAAAATATTTCACTATGTTTAAATGCATGTAGTGAGACAAATGTTTATACTCAAAAGTGAAGAATGACGCTGTTATAACCGATCAGTGGTCAAGTGGATAGAGAGAGCATCTGCTACTGAAACGGTAGATTCAGGTTCGGTTCCCGATCGGTTCCCGATCGGTTCAAACTAATGACTTTAAAATTGGTATTTACAGCTTTCTTGCTTGACTTTTAGTATTTAAAAGGGACAGTGTGAATAGACAAGTGGTAGAAAAGTGTGTGGTAGACAAGCTTGGCTCGAAGACCGTAAGGTCCCTTTGCTGTCTCCTGGCCAAGGCAACATGGTGACGAAACATGTAATTACAATGCAAATGATAATCAACTTGACTGAATTTAGGTTGTGGCGGCATTTGAAGCTGATCTTGAGCGTTAGAGTTTTACGGTAACAAGGCTTAGTTTGATTGAAGTCAAATAATGAAATTTAGCTCAAATTTTTGGTGGTTTATGCATTAACAACAGCATTGCTCTGTATAAGCTACATAATACTGACTAATCATTACAAGGCACTTATAAGCTACTGAAATTTTTGTTTTGTAATACTATGATTTTTAGTTTTGTTTATGATTATTGGTTAATCGGTTACGTTTGTTAGCTTGCAGTCTTGCAGTTGCAATTTGCTGATTTTTTCCGGTGTGATTTTAGAAGAGTTTTGAACTAAAACAAAATTCGGCCAAGTTTGCTCATTTGCTTCCTTCCTCAATGTCGGATTTCCCAGAAGAATAAAAAAAAAACAAAAAAACTAATAGATAAAAATCGTCTTACAAAATGATTTTCAGCTCAAAATGTGTCGTTGATTCATAAAAAATATCACACTTCTCAAATCTTAAGTTAAATTTATACTGGCAACAAATCATCGAGGGATTATCACAAATATCTTGAATGAATTTTTTTGTTTGCATTAAGCTCAAATGAAAGGACAACCACTGTTTAAAGTATGTAACTGCGATAAAAATGATTTGGGTGGCGCTGTTGGATAAAGTGGGGTCAAAAGGTCAAATACCTCTTGACAATGTGGTGACAATTTTTATCTCTTGTTTACAAACAAAAAAAAGATTAGTAGCTTCCTTACTATATTCTGTATCTTACTGTTATACTGCAGTGTTGATAAGAGCTAAAAAATAACACTTTTGGCGAGAAATAAAAAAAAAAAAAATCTACAGTACTAAAACAGAAAAAAAGTCGAAAGATAGGAAAAGTATGAAGGAGATAGACTTGATTCTTTACAGTTTAGGTTGAGTAGTATTTGCAGTCTTTATTTCAGTCACCATTGTTTTGATCACATCTTTGGCGTTTCAGAAATATTGTAGAATAAAGATTTGTCCGTAATTTTTTCATCTTTCCAAACAAATCTTTTCTAACTTTTAGTAAGTTATATCAATACCAGCAAGAAAGATTTTTGATGTGATTTTTTTCTAAAGTAAATCACTTCTACTTTGGCTGGCAGTAGTTTGATTTAATTCGTAAGGATTTTCGTTTTTTTGCCTTATGTAATTTATTGCTTTTAAAATTTTTTGAATTTTTCTGTGTTGCAATAGTTTTTTAAATTAATAAAAAAAATTAATAGTGGTTGTGAATTAGCTGCTTAATCATATACACCGGTAATAACTTTTTGAAGTAAATTATGGCTGAATTGTTATCTAATGTTATTTCGAAAGTTACGGTTTATTGTCATTAGTAGCACCTGTATGGACATCTCTTATATCAGATTGCGGTTCTGTTCAATTAATGTTCGTTTATCACAATGATAACCCACTTGACGCTTTGCCATAATATAAAAATAATTCATAAAACGATTTTACATTACAAACATTCACATGGTATCTTTTGAAATTGTATCGTAATTTCGGGAAACATTTACATTTGTTCATTAACTAAACTAAAGCAATGGTTGCACTATTGAGCAGATTTTGACACCCTTATAGTCATGTAGATCTTGTTGTTGTTTGCGCTCTATTTGCTCTATTTTGATTATTTTTTCTGGTGAGTCATAATTTTCAAACTTCATCTTTGAATCGGCCGAAAAGGTTGAAAACTACGAAGTTGTTGCCATAACTGCTAGCTTCTAATTTTAGCCAAATTGAATCTTTCAACAGTAAATATTGATGTGAATATGGAGTGTAGAATAAGCTCTTTGCTTCCGCATTTGTACCCTACAACAATCATATTGCGGTTTTGCAATATTTCAAAAAAAGTAGACCAAGATTTGATGAGAAAGTTATTATCACTATAATGCAGGATATTTTGCAAGACAAGTATTTACGTGCACTTTGAAGCAAATCCAACCATCAGCTGCTTTTAGTCTGAAAGCCCGGCACGATCCGTAAGTCGATGTTTGATCGAAAATGGGGAAGCGCAATTTTTTATCGCACATTTCAAATTTGCGGAAGTGTTTTTGGAGTATTTTTTGCCGTGTAGTCAAAAATTAGATCGAAATTAGATCGAGATTCGGAAACGATTAGATCGAAATTTACTTCCCTGTGCCACACGATTAGCTACAGCAGGATTAAGACCGAGAAAGTGCTATACAGTTACATACTTAGCAGGGTGTCTCAAAAGTTTAGGTATATGGTGAATTTCACCATCTGTGTTGTTAATTTTTTTTTGTCCCCAAAAGAAATGATAACTCTTATTGCTCTATTGTTAACGTAACAACCAGTTGGTCGAGCGGTAACGCGTTCGTCTCTGGAGCGGGAGGTCTGAGGTTCAAATCTCGGGGCGGTCCAATCGGACACAGTGTTGCCAACGGCTCGCCACCGCTGCGACATTTCTTCGAAAAGAGCTGTGTTGCCCGGGCGCAATGACGCGGAGATGGGCCCCGCCAACTCGTTACACGCTTCGGCGTAATCCAGCGAGTATAATGAAAGATTTGATTTGATTTGCAATCAAAAAAATTAATTTTACTGTTGCCCTCAGATTTTGTTGGACATTTCATAAAATCATCTGATGTACCCAGACTTTTGGGACACCCTGTGGATGGTGGATGGATAGAAGAACATCGTATTGTGTTTGTGTTGACATTTGATGTTCTGCCTTCGGTTTGATTAGGGATTAAGTTTTGATACTGTCGAATTAAAGAATGATGTAATGGTTGCGAATTACTGCAAGGTGTTGCTAAGAGGCTAATTGAAAGTGTGCGGATTGTTTATTCTTAGGCGGGGCTGCAGTGATAATTATCGTGTTGTACACCGTCGATCATCTTTCATTGTGTAAAAATTTAAGGTATCTCTACACTCGGCTGTTACGCCTGTAAGATGACACGTTTTCCCACATTTTTACCAGCAGTTAAAACCTTCAAACGTTAGGCGTGAGAGGAAAATTTGTGAATAACCGAATTTCGAGTAAAGCTCACAATCAGCAATTGAGAAAAGACTAGCTGACGCACAAGATTTCAAAAATTTCACAGAATTTTAAAATAAAATCCGCGTCGGATGATTTTAATTCAGAAAAAGACACAGCCGGAAAAGCTAAAAATTGACAAAGACAATTTTTTGATCTCTTTTGCTGAGCACAAACGTCCCAATGCCACAGAGTTGTAGGCGCAAAGCGACGCGAAGTGATCTGCAGTTGCGATTTGATGCATTCTAATTTTTCTGCAGTAATATTTCAGTGAGAATTTTAATTTGGCTGTTACCTGTTTGACTATATTGAAAATAAAATCAATAAAATACCAAATTAGCTCGAATGATTAAGGAACACTGCGGTTACCAGCTGCACAGCACCTCTACAAAGTGGTGTTTTAAAAAATCATCATGTAATCATTAAGCACTTTACATCTTATGTCCACATCACTCTTTCAATTTGCTAATGATGTAAGAACTTATCAAAACTTCTCATTGCACAGTTGTGTTTTTGTTTTTTCTTGGATGAGAAAAAAGTTCTCGGTATATAGTTTGCTCCTAATCCATATTTGTATTATTCGGTAGTTGTTCAGTATTTTATGTTCTTTTCTTTTTCATGGTATTTTCATAATATTTTGCCTTCACATATAGTTGTGCGGTTGTTGCAGTTGTGCTTCCACTTAAACGACAAAAATTCAAGAAAAAAATTTCGCCTTGGTTTTTCCACTTGACTTTGGTGGTTGTTTTTGTTTAAAGGCTTTTAAGACTGTAAAGCCGCTTAAGTTAAGCCGGCAACAAGAATGCTGCTTAATGTAGCGAATTTAATTCGCATTATAAGGATTTGCGTTGAATTTGCTGACAAAAATTCATATTCAATGCAAGTTATGTTGAGTTTTGAGGACGACGAAAGTTAAAATTGTATCAGCTGTGTAGAAGAAATATCCGTGATAACTAATTGTGTAGACTGAAGAGGAAGAGTCACAAGTAATTTGACCGTATGCCGACAATGCTCCAGTTTCATGTTTATTTAGTCCACAAAGCAGAATGAAATAAAGAAATCGTATTGGCAAGACTCTGTGTAACTGTTTGTATGTTGCATACAACTGCGTATATTCAACTGTGTATATATGCTTTGTATCCACACTTTTCAAGTATAGATAAAAAAATTTGCATAAGCTAAAATTTTTCAGATTATAGCTATAAATTATACTGGTTGTTTTGGAAAAAGTCCTGTTGATGACGCCATCTTGTGGTATACAGTGTCTTTTTGAGCTGGGGGGCGTTATTTTGACGTATAGATTTCTCTGCTTTCCACTTTTTGGACAAAAATATATTAGAGTTGTTTGTTTCACTTCACTTCAGAGGGGTTGATATTCACCAAACCGTTTTACTAGGGTTGAAAGTAATAGTGACGTCACTAAAGTCAGCTGGTTTTAATTTTTTTCAAGGAATGCGGCTATAACCTGTTGGATATTTGAATTTCAGAGCGGTAAATCGTAAAAGTTGCTTCTGTCAACCATACGGACGATTTTTATCTGTTTTACGACGATTGACGACCGATGGTTTTCTCTTCAACTGTTGATAACGAAGAGGCGAATGCATAGTTTGATATTTGCGAAATGTGTACCCATATGGAAAGCTACATAATGTGCCTTTAAGCAGCGAAATTGTGAAACCAAATTTTTACATTAAACGAAACACTGTATATCGAATTTCGCCGGCTCCTCTGCCAATGATCACCACACTTCAACCGAGAACGAGCGGTCTGGGTTCGGTTCCCTAGCTGGTCGGTTCAGACTTAGGGTTTCCACTTTTCCGCCGCAACTCTTTATCGATTGTTGCTCGACAATTTTATAAAAAAAGAGGTGGTTTTAGATGGAACTTTCTTTTATTGAAGCTCAGAGCGCCAAAATTTTAACTTTTTTTGTTATGCTGTGGTCGATGGCTTTTGGACAACTGTGTGTGATGGAAATAGTATTGAATAAATTTTCAAACCCATAGTCCGAAACGACTCAGTTTGTAAAAAATCCTTAAAGGAAACTTTAAAGGTCTTAGTTTTTCTCGATGAATTTCATTATATCGTTTTCGAAGATAAAATACAGAACAAGAACTATAAAGACAAAAAAAAAAAAAAAAATCGGGAATACGGCAAGGTCTATAAGAACTAAGCAAAGTAAATGAAAAAAAAACAACACCAGCATCACGCAATATTTTCCAATTCTTTGTTATCGAATCGAGAAAACTTAGAAACGGATTTGCAAAGGCTTTGTTTTAAATTTTGCGGTTTTATATTTACATTTTTGCAGCATACTGGCACTTCAAAATGTGTATATCCCTCTTAAGTTAAACACCGGTTTTCAACTGAGTTCGTAATAGCGAGCCAGAAACGCAAGCAAGAGTACTGGGAACACTGCTGAGCTGTTTCACTCTTTAGCTCGAACTGTTTAACAAGAGGGTGTTTGCTACCTTTAGAGCTTGCTCAAGCAAAGCAAACTTTTTGCGACAGCTTTGTTAATTTAGTTACAGCTGTCCATTTCATATGCACATGTCGTACAAGAGTATGAAGGATTGATAGATTTGTGATTACAGGTACTTTTGAGAAAAGGAAATTTTAGTTCAGAACTTCAGATAACACGATTGTTTAGAGCCTCATTTACACCAGCAGTAACATTTAATTCCGCATTTAATTTGAATAAACGTTGCATTACAGTTATGCACAGAGCTGGACAGCGCTGTTTCGAGCTAAGTTAGGTGGCAAACTAAGTGCCAGTGGAAGTCGTCATGACTTCCCGGGAGTCGACCACGAAGGAGGTCAAGCTTTTTCAGTTTACATTATAATATTGTGTTGCATAAAATTCGACTTAATTTTTGTTTATTGTAACTTCATTAATCGGTTTGTATGACGTTATTACGATTGCCAGCAGTGAACAATATGTTTCGGTCCAATGTGAAATTGAAGTCGAAGCTAAAACTGTTGCGCCGTTACAAAAATTCTAAAGTTGCAAATTTTTGATTTTTGTTAGTTTACCGTTGTGACAAGATTTTATGTTATTCAGTAATTAATGAAAACTTTTGTTTTTTTAAGGTTACTTTTAAATTGAATATTATTTGTTAAATTTGCTTCGATTGTTGTTTATCGTCGATATTTGACTCCTTTTTTTACAAAAATTGAAAAAATGCATCCGAGTATCAGAAGCTTTTGAAAAATCAATAATATGTCAGTTGATAATATATTATTAGCTGTTGCAAGCCTTTTCAAAAAAATATAAAAGCCCTCCTGCTCTTTACTATCAACATTTAAAACTTTATGAGTTACAACCAACTTAAAATATTTCCAAAAAAAAAAAAGAGTTAAAAGTACAATAATCTTGCTATGTTTTTCAAATCACGAAAATCGTTCAGAAGCTAATTGTTTCCCCCTACTAATAACAATTTAAGAAATATGCCAAACCTGCCCCTGGTGACTTCTCTTTTTTCATGGTGAACTCAAATTTTTCTAAGATTTTTTGCGTAAAAAGAAAAGCTGCAGCTGCAAAAAGCCCATCAACGTTTCAATCATTCATACAAATGACGCGGAACAAAAACGAGCTTATGACGTAATCATACTTAACAAGGCACTGATATGCTAGTCGTATCCCCCGCTGTTTCAATTTGACACGTGCATCTTCTTATCTTAAGCCGATTAAGGGGTTCAGGTTTAACGCCCCTGTACAAAAATTTTGAACAAAACTGTATCGTTTTGTTTCCACTGGTTATTACTAGGCGATAGCAGATTATTATTAAAAGGTTCTGTGCTTTATGGGTTCTACAGAATGCGAAATTTTATGCTGAATTTTTTGAAAGCTGTAATTACCTTTCTAAAAACAGTATACTTAGCTGTTCAGACTGAGAATCGAACTACCACAAGCTGATGTTGATAATCACTTTGCGAGAGTGTTGAGATAGTTGTTGGTTACTGGTTAGATTGTACAATGTATAGGTGACTTACAAACTTCAATAATAATGTTGATAGTCGGTACTCTGAGTTTTGGGTGGTTGCATTGTCACGGTTCAATCAACATTGTATCGCACAGTCAACTACCGTTAATCGGACACGATTTGTCCCAGTGAATAATGTCCGATTAGCGAAGTTGTCAGATTAACGGGTTAGCCAAGTTTGTGGTAGGTAATGTCGGTAAATCAATAACGCAACGCCGATCTGCACTTGCGTGGCCCTGGTTAGCGCAGGTAACTTATCGCCACCGCAAAATACGTCACAAAAGTTGTTTTATCTAATGTTTTATCTATTGTGTTATAAAAGTTACGCAATAATTGTAATAATATTCTTTTATTTAGTAATACACTTTTGGGCAAACACTGCGGTCTAATTGTTATGTCCGATTAACCGGGAATGTTTCAATGCATTTTGCACTTTTGTTCCAAGAATTTCGCTGTCATAGTCGGATAGCAAGGTTGTCCGATTATAGAGGTAAAACACAGTACAATACAGTGCAGGAATTCCGTTCCTTGATAATTGGTGTCCGATGGCAAGGGTGTCCGATTAATGGGAGTTGACTGTACGTTATAAGTTTTATTGTTAAATCGCACTCCATTAAATTCTCTTCACAGATTTTAAATAAGCACCGGTTCATGTAGTATTTGAAGACTGAAGAGCTATTTAAATAAACGTTTTGCTTTTTGTGCTTGAACCTTTCGCGTTCGGCGAATTGCTACTTGTTGTGAAGTCTGTTGTTTTAATGTTGTATTCAGTTGTAGCTTGCATTGCTGTACGTAAAAATGGACACTTATTGCAAGCTAAAGGTTTCAATACGAGTTCAACTCGAGTAAGAGTGTGGTAGGCCCAGGGCAAATGAGTCTTTGGGGCAAAAAAGGGTTTTCAAAGTAGTTCAAGGCAGCTTCCTAATGTGTCCATTTGTTCTCACAGTTAGTTTGAAATCGTGCCAAATACGTACCAGTTTGTATTCATTCATTCAATACACGTTATTTGTGTGCATTCTCTTTTGTCTCGACTAGAGACAAGACTCTACACCAGCAAACGCAGAATGAGGTTTCTTGGTTTCAGATTTCTCAACCACTTTTCATCGAACTTGGCTGATTAGTTTGTTGTTAGTTAGTAAGTTGAGTCATAAAGCGTTAAAATAGTTGAACGAAATATGACATGTTGTAGAAAGATACGTAGAACATAGCAATAGCAAGTACGCTGTCCTGTATGTAATTTACGACTTGGTGCTCGGATTTGTACTGGGCAATCATCAGTTGAAATAGCTCGAATTCAACGTCGTTCAAGCTAGCTGGAATGCTAATGACTCGAAAAATTCTTCGATGAAAGTGTAAACATTTGCAGGAGGTCTGCGGTGGCTGCGTTACAGCAGTTTGTGTCGTTATGTCAGCCACTGCTCTGATTAAATCGATTTTACAATCACAAGATTATGTTCGCTAGTGAATTAAGAAGCTCGTGCCTCGTTATAGGTGGTTTCGATTTTCAGCCTGGTCAGAAAAAATTGTCAAAAAATTTAAAGAAAAGTTTTGTTTAGTTTTGCTAGGAAGAAAAGACGGAGGGCCCAAGTTTTACGCCAGAGAAATACAGCTGCGAAAACCGACAGCAACTGTGATATTCATATTGCCCGGGATTAAGATTACTTTAATTAACATCAACAGAAGTTCCTTGTCACTTAGGTCAGAAATATATGGTGTTTGCCTCGCGGAAGATAAAATTTTTTATTTAGGAACTATCCAAATTTTGCTTTTGCAAGAGTAAAATTTTAATTTTTTCTGCTAGATTCAGATTTATTTTATTTGCCAAGCAACTTTGTGTGAACAAAATAATTCATAACATAACTACAGTATTATGAACTTTAAGCTATGCAATGCATACGCGTTTAGAATAGAAATAAATAGCCCTCAAAATTTGTGAGACGCACTCTGCTGGGAAATGTGACTCGACGACCATCCCTCAAATGGTAGAGCGTCGGATGAATGATCAAAAGGTTGTTAGGTTCGATTCCCAAACTGGCAATGCTATGTTGTGTCTTTGGGTTACGCTTGCTTCCCATTGGGGCCCAGCAGTGTACTCGTTTTAATGGCCCAGTTTGACGAAGAATCTTTCAAAGTCAAACAGAACTCAAAAAAGAGTGCTGTGCGTTGGTGAGGTTAGACAGACGTAGAGTGTTTGGTTCAAACGAATCAGAGCTGTAAATGGGCCGACTAGTTCAGGCCCGAACCCGAAAATTAATTTGAAGTCCAAATCATGCCCAAAAAAGTCCCTAAAGTTAAATTAGGTCTGAAAAATTTAGCTATGTTGCCAAGTTATTTTGATTATATTTTTGTACATCTAAGGCAAAAAGTACGTCTCAAACCCGAATTAAACCCGAAATTTTTGTCATTTAGGCCCGAAACCGACCCGAAAAGCCCGGCCCGACTTACAACTCTGATACGAATAAAACAACAATGGCTTCTCGATGACCGTTGTTGTTGTAGTTGCGCATTTTTATCCTCCTGTTGCCTGACAGCGTCAGATGCTAACTATTGGACGATGCGCACACTTTTCTTTGCAATGACTACTTCGTGCTTGAAGGAATCCGCACTTGTTTAGATGTTTTCAGTGGTTCAATGTTCCTTTGGATTTCAAATTCTTGTCAAATTTGCACTTTTCGCCCGATTTAGAAACGATATAATAATTGCGAAATAATTCATGTAGAAACTTAGACCAGAAATATTCTTTGAGTAAAATATTTAGCTCGTCGATAAACAGTGAAATACAAAAAAACTTCGGGCGCAAATGTGTTGATTTTAGCAGTTTAGTAGACACGATGTTGTCACAACCTGGTTTAGAAACAGAGTTTTTTCGTCAATGGCACAAAAAACACAGTCTCGGGTCAATTGATTTTGCAAGTTGCGTCAATAAAAAATGGTAAATTAATATACAAGATGTCAAGAGCATCAAACACTGAACTTGAACTTGATAACCATCCACCTATCCAGTTTATATTAATCCTCGAACGCTTTGCGAAACGATCGCTAAGCAAATTTGACAATAGACGTCTACGTAAATTGGCGATATTTGGCGCAAAAATTTTTAGCCTATTAGAACAGCACAGAGTTTTAAGTCGGGCCGGGCTTTTCGGGTCGGGTTCGGGCCTAAAGTTGACAAAATTTCCGGCTTAATTCGGGCCTGAGACATACTTTTTGTCTTAGGTGCACAAAAAAATAATCAAAATAACTTGGCAACATTGCTGAATGAAGACTTTATTTAAGTTTTTTCGGGCAAGATTTAGGCTTCAAGTTAGTTTTCGCGTTCGTGCTTGAACAAGTGGGCCCGTTTACATCTCTGGGACAGCGCACGTGATCGGCTTTGCATAAGCCAAACTTGCACCGAAAATTACCATATTTTACATCCGCTTGGTTGGTTGTCGGGATCGCCCCTCCCACAAAAACCATGAGGATTTAGAACTACATTGACATCAATTCATTACAAAAAAAGATTGTTTTTATTAGGTACATTTTTTCAAAGCAATTTTTTAATCTTTTGAAATGTCATTACATTATTTATCTGAAGATTGGTGATACTGGCTGGCGAAAGCGTTTGAATCAAATAAGTTTGTTATTTCTTGGCTATCCATATATTTTGAATAGAAAAGTAACAAAAAAATTAATAAATCCTATGTTATTTTCATGATATGAATTTTATAAAAAAGTGGAAGAGCACTGAAGAATTTTATATCATAATGCATCAACCTGATGCACACAAGCTTGTGCTTGCTAGTTTCCGTTAGTTTGTAACTTACAATCCTAAATTTATCATGCCATGATAAACGATTTTGGAATTTCTTTGTTTCAGGAGAGATGTTCAAAGACCTGTACAGTATTTGAATTTGCTTTAAACAGAATTTGATTTGTTTGTATTGTGTGACGTTAATAAAAACGTTATAGTTGCGTCAGACCCCATTCAATTTAGGTCAAAAAAAGAACCCCACAAAGTGCAATTTAGCCTCTGGCGTGTTTCAGACTTATCTTTCGGTACAGTGCTTGTCTTAAGTTTTCTAACGTTTGCTGAACAAAGCCAAATGGCCGTATGCAAATATTTACATGCTAGTATAAACTTTGCGTAGTGTCTTTCATGGCCCATAATGATCATATCAAACGTCATTGTTACGTGTTGTTAAGTTAACTTAAAAGTTGCACCGGTTTTTTTTTGACTTAAACTAAGCAAAATCCAAGTAATAATTTGTTTTACTTCATTATGAGTTGGAAAGTTTTCATGAAATTGTGAGCTTTATTTACATCAAGTGTATAAACTTGATGTAAAATGCTAAAGATAGTGAATCCACAACATGACTTTTTTTCTGTGATTTTGGACAAACTGGTAGCCATCATTAACGCTAAAGATGGTTAAGTATATTTTAAAATTTTGGTCATAATAGTTATATCGTAGTTCAGCAATATTTCCTTATTTTTCAGAAATGCTTTATACTGTGTATTTAAGCAACTATTTTTATTTAGCTGAGTATCTGACTAACTAAACAGTGTTAAAAGTGCATGGATAAATTGCAAAATTCTGATGGCAGCTCTGGATTACGTAGCAGGTCACCAGCTGATGATGACTTTTTCCTCAGGTGCTCCGATGCGACACCTATCGAGTTTGTCTCGCTCTCCGGATTAGACCCTTCGTCACGTAACTTACTAATAGATGAATACGATTCTGACGATGGAACGCGAGTAGACGCGATTCTAGCCGATGTTCACCGAATTATGGACTGCTTGTATGTTGAGGAATTAGACGAAGCTAAATTGACCTCGGTTAACCTCACGGCAACCCAGCAAGTTCAAACCCCCGTATCAGTAGATGAATTAATTTTCGAACTGTGTGGTGCTGCTGGCCTGAAAGAAGCAATGACAAGTGATGACGTCACTCCTACCGCTTCATCTTCTCGGAAACTTTCTTCCGCCAATGACGAACAAATGAATCAAGACGAAAATATTTTGCAACTACTTGACAGAAATATGGAAATCACGGAGACCAATTTGACTTCAGAGGCTCTCGTGGTATCGGAAAGAATGGAGCAAAAGTCAAGAAAGTTTTATGCTAACGGAAATAATATCAAATTGAATTTGCTAAACACACAATTGACGTCTTTCAAGAATCATCAAGATGCGCCCAGCCCTGCCAGTTTGTTGGTCAATCAAGCTGAGAAAAGTTTGATAAGAAAAAATGGTAAAAAGCGTTCCGTCGATGACAACGTCATTAATTCAGTTTTGCCATCTACTGTAGAAAGAAAAGATACCTCATCATTCAGCAAGGTGGGGCTGAAAATTTTTAAGAGATCGAAGTCAGAAAATAGCGAATACTTCAACGAAAAATTGCATAGTCCTACTTACCAGTATCAAGATAAAGAAGAAAAGCCTACATTCTCAATGCAACGGCAGCCTCCTAAAGAGAAGAAAAAACTCTCGGCTACCCTTAGTCTTCCTGACAAATCCGTTAGTATTCGCAAGGTTCTTTCGCCGGTGAAAAGAAAAATCAGCAGTAATCGAGAACCTAATGACTCGAAAAAACTCTCCAATGACGACGCTAATTGCACCTGTAGTGCACAGCTGCAAGAAGAAAATCGCTTACGCAGCCAAGTTCAAAGTTCACGTGATACCCCGGATGAAAAACACAATAAAGTCGATAAATCAGTTGGGGGAACTTTGAAGAAAAACTTATGGACGATCGAGAAGAAACTAGGGCTAAATTTTCCGCGATCTCCCAGTGGGGAAGAGAGAAACTTCACGGAAACCCACCAGTTGCATTGTGCGGTCAACAAAGAAAATCAAAACGAATCTTTCTCTATCACGCTAGACGAAGAAAGTCTCAAAGTTGACTCTTTCGGCAGCCCAATTGTGTTAAAAAGAAGAAACAAAGTAAGTGCTAAAAGCACAAAGTGTGCGTCTGTTTGTCTGGAGGACCACAACTGCTGCTTGGAGGTTGACGGAAAGAAAAGGGCCAGTGCTTCTCCTCGACTGATTCGACAATACCGACTAAATTTTTCACAGCCATTGCCGTATCCGTCTTCCCCAAAGGAACAACCTTCCCCAAAACAAATCCCAACGACACTTTCAAAGAAAACCTTTCCGAGAGTGGATAGTGAGCCAAGTGAGTGCAATTTTTGTTTGTCTGTGAAACTACAGCTGTTTACGTGATGGTTAGAATGCCTACAATTGAAGCGATTACACTCGGCTTCAACTTTCCTTTTTAGATAAAATTAGTGTTTGCAACTTTTCGAATTGATGTTCAATGTAAAGGGAGAGCCAGTCTCGGGTTTTTAAAGTAAGTTGTAACTTGTGGGCGGCTTGACTCCACTCGAAATATGGAAAGGTATCTTCGCTGTCTCCTGGATGAACATGACTTGATTAAATTCATTTATTGCTTTTTTGGGTCACCGTCAAGTTTGAACAAGTTTAAATTTCGATTTTGTGAAATGGGAGATAACCACTTGATTACAGCACTAACCGTTACTAAATATAAATACCTTTTTAACGGAAGCAGTGATGGATCCAGTAGTTCCGGTACCCCAGATGCAAACTGCCTGTCAAGACTTCTTCTTATGGCTGAAATAAGGTGTTTAAGATCAAAAAGAAAACATTACAGTTTGAGGACACTAAAAGTCGGTGCCCGAAACAAGTGTCTAGTTTGTTTCCCGTTAGATGCATAAGTGACAGGCTGTTATGCCTTTTCACCGTTTTAAGTCATTAAACTAAGTTTGTTCTTGTAATAGAACTTTTGCTTTCTCATCCGAATGAATTTATTGCTGATGAGGAAGCTGGGAAACGGAGAAGAGCGACAATGGACTCCGCAACCACCCGCTCGAGGTTTTTGGACACTTTTGTGCAACGCAAAAAGAGCTTTAAAGATGAGCACGATGACACGTCATTGTCGCAAAAGTTACACCAAGCTTTCAATCACCTCCCGGAACAGTTGGTTTCCCGTTTTGTGGCAAACTTAGACTCAGATGGGTCTCTTCAGGGCTCTAAAGACTCTTTGGAGGACGATGAAACCTTTCAGAAGTTCAGTGCTGGTTCCATCAGGCAAGGTCGAATGAAAAACACGATCAACATGGATGAACATCAAGTGGAATTTCTGAGAAGGATAGCATCAAATAAAGCAAAGAAAAATTTGTAAGTTTCTGGTATTTCAGTTTAGTAACTTCGATTTATGTTTCGTCGTAAATGTTCAATGTGGACAACTGCGTTTTTAAATATTGTGATGCTTTATTAAGTAATGATACCACCCAAATGCACTTCATAACTAAACTAAACTTTTAACATTTTATAAACTATGATGAATCCTGCATGCCCGTGCCTATCATTGCCCAGTGTTGATAGCTTTGCAACAAGACCTTTTTAAAGATTGGAATTATAAGGTGTGCGAAATGTTAAGAAATTTGGGTGGGAAAAGCCTCCCCTAAAAAGCCTTAAAAAAGTTCTGCTTAAAACAAGTTGTTTTCAAACTCAACAAAATAATAGCCTGGATCGTTAGTTTTAGGAAAACTTTGGAATATAAATTACTTAATCATTGTAAAATGAAGCATGTTTTTGACAGAGGAAAGATGTAAAATATTTGCCAACATGTTCAGATTTTGCGGTCGCTGATTTTTACCTTTGAGTGAACAAAAGTTGATTGTAAAATAAACGAAAAAAAGATGAACTTGAACTTTGACAAGAAAGCAGCTAATGGGCCATGACCAAGCAAATGGACTGAGCAACGCTTTTTCGCTTCAATTTTTCAACATTTCAGCTTTGAAAAGTTTTTTCTTTCTGTTACAAATGCATTGGTAAACAAACGTGCCATTAAGGCTAAAAGTGTAAAAGGTTAGTTTTACGAGTTTGTCCAGTTCAAAGGTATTGCAATGTAGAACAAAAAAATTTCTAGTTTTAATTGAACAAGTGGAAACATGAATTGTTGTTACACCCGTACACAGAACCATGAATTTTTGCTAAATCCGTGCACGGACCATTTGCGTAATACTTTGTTTACGATTCATTCACTTAAACAACTTCCAATGGCAGAACAGACCCAACTTTTTTCAGCGTTGTTATTTGGACTAAATAGCACCCGCACCCAGTCAATAAATAAGCAAAACTTACCATCTGGCTTTTATTGAGTAAGAAATAGGTGATCGTTGTAAACAGTGATTTTCAGCGTCTTGAGTCTTAGCGTGCTGCCCTCCTTCAAAGTTGGTCTTCCGATTTCTCGTGCTACAGTTAGTAGTTGCTGCAGTGAAAATAATTACAATTTCTAACATTGATTGTTTTGAGTTGTTGATGTACTGTGATGCGAACAATCACCATAAACGCGTATTCTTATTTGTTGAATCATAGTGGCAGTATTTTGTCAAAACGTTTTAAATTTTTTCATGCTATTCTCAGCATTGTTTTATTTGAGAAATTTGAGTCATAGATTGGAAAATTGAAGTGTATCACCCCCTCACTCTCTCTACATTATTTTACCGTCAGTTTTGTTTAATAGTTTATTTTCTTTTCAGCAACAATTTTTGCGCTATCTTTGTAAGTGGTCCTTGTCAAATCATGTCCAAACTTATCATTATTTAAACATGCCAATTTGCTGATAAACCTAAACTGCAAATTTGCTTAATCGTGATTAAACGGTTACGTGTACGGCTTAGGCCTATATAAAATTGATCTCTGTTTGATTTCTCCTCTAAGCTTTGATATAAAATTGCAAATTTGCTTTGAAGCAATGTTGCCTGGTATTGTGATATCATGTAGATCAATATGAATTTGCCGAATTCACTACTGATAATCGCTTATAGAAAGGGATTCGGGATGTTAAGCATTGCAATGCTCCAAAAGAAGTGATGTTGTGCGGTTGTGGGGTTAGACACACTGCACTGCTAGTAACATGCAATCTCGGTTCGAAACTCAACTATGAGGCCCGGTATATACATTGAGCATAAAATCATGGGCGAATGAGCGTATTTTTAGTTCATTTTAAACAGAAATTCTGCGCATCCGTTGTATCGCCCTACCGGCGTGCGCTACAAGCTGCCAGCTTCTTAAAACAAATTAAGAATACGTTCATACATACACGATTTTAAACCCAGTGTTGACCAAAGCCTAACAAGTCGTTTCTGGCTTGAGATCTACCATGATCAACAAAACCGAAAAATTGATGCAAAACAACCAACATGCAGTATCTAGTGTCAAATATTCCTCCCGCGCAAAAAAAAAAAAAAATAATAACAATAATAAATTGCATTAATTTGGAAAAAATCCTAACAGGTCGCACTTCAAAAGCATTGCAATTCCGCATATAGAAATTCAAAACAAAAGACCTTGTTTGAAAGAAAGCAATTTTTTTTTACCATTTCACATGTCATAATGAAAAACAAAAAAAAGCAAAGATTAAAACAACCAAAGTCAAATTGATCGGCAAGGAGCACTGAAGAACTGTTTCATCGGTTAAGGTGCTCCTTGCTATTCAGCAGCAAGTTAACGCTTGTACGTTAATAAAAGGTATTAGATATAACTTGTAGGACAGCCACTAATTTGCAGTACAGATAGATGAAAGTAATGATAACTTCGACGATTTTTTCAAAGCCATATATTAAAACCGAAAAAATTTTTGTAATTTTATGCTTATCAATAAGAACACGAAAATGTAGCATTTGCTTTGTTAATCCCAATTTAATGTTTTACAATTTCTTGTAAGTCAATTTTTGAAATTCCGGTTTGGATAGATTAAAATTTTGCGTGTTTCCATTTATTTTTTAAAACGGAAACAATATTGGTGAAAATGGTTGATTATTTACGCGTAGAGTCGTTATTATGACGTTGCAGTAAACAATAATGGGAAACCTGACAGTTTTCGCACACGAAAAATTTGATTTATTAATTTTTGACGTAACCTTACTTACTTGTCAGTTCTGCGGTGTTTTGTGGTAAGTGTTAGAAGTTTACCATCACAATTTTAGAAAAAATATTTTTATTTTTGGCAAGATGTTTTATGGGGAAGTGGGAAAATATCTCATTCTTAAATCGGAAGAAGCGGTAAAGCCAAATGCTGCTTGCGAGTTGGGTTTTATTTTTGTCTAATTTTTTCCAGATTTTTTTTACATAATGGGCGACGTAGTCTATTTTTCCAATTTTTTACCAAAAAAGTAGCTTCTCAAACTTTGTATGAAACGTTTTATTATCACAAGTTAGAAAATCAACTTCTCCCTGTCAAAACGCTCACCTCTTAAACAAGAACCTGTACATGCCACCAGCTCGCTGCATGGCAAGCACTTGAGCGATGTATCTTTATGCACGACAAGCAGAAATTTCAGAATCAGTCCTAAAGCGTATCCGGAACGTTAAATACGAATATAGGCCTACTTATTGGAACGACCGACGCTCGCGTCGCGTGTTCCTCTGTTTTTACTCGGCCATTTTCCAACTAATGAGTGCGAAATTTCAGACTTTTGCTTATAACTCGAGAACGGTTGGGTCGAGCTACATGAAATTTTGACAGCAGTTTGAGATCAATGAGTTGTATGTTTGTACACAATTTTGAGGCAATAGGTCATGTGATTTCGGTTTTAGAACAAACCGCCCCGCAAGTTTGGCGTAGAAAGCGGTCTCAGTCAAAAACGGCTTAAGTACGGCAAAAAATATTTCATAGGGTTATATGTCTCAAGATACCCTTTCATCCCAACCAACCCACTTTTGGCCGCGATGAGGTTTATTTCTTTTCTTTTCCTTTTTTTTCTTCCTAAATTTTGTACGCTCTTCTCCTAAACCACAACACATCGAAATCTAATTTTTGTGTAAAGTTGTTGAGCTGCAAATGCAATTTTTTCTCCCGAAATTTTTTGGGGCAACTCCACCGGAACCCCCCCAAAATAGGGCCCCAAAAAATCCATTTTTTGAACGGCTCAAGCTAGGGTGCTAGTTGTTTTTGATATTAGTAGATATTTAACAGACAAATATTTTGACATAGTTAGGGGGTGCCACCCCCCCGGGGACCCTCCAAATGGACCCCCCAAAAATCAATTTTTTGAACAGCTTAACTTAGAGTATTAGCGTTTTGTGATATCAGCAGATATTTAACAGACAAATAATTTGACATAGTTTGGGGGTGCCACTCCCCCGGGGACCCCCCAAATAGATTCCCCAAAAATCAATTTTTTGAATAGCTCAAATTGGGTGCCAGTCTGTTTTGATTTTAGCAGATATTTAACAGACAAATATTTTGACATAGTTTGGGGGTGCCACCCCCCCAGGGACCCCCCAAATGTACCCCCAAAAATCAATTTTTGAACGGCTCAAGCTAGGGTGCCAGTGTTTTATGATGTCAGGAGATATTTAACTGACAAATATTTTAACTCCACTTTTCTAGAGGTTCCATAATCAGATATTTTTGAATAATTGCTGATTTTACGGTAGACTACAAGTACAGTTCTTTTGAGCGTCACAACATTAGCTATGCGTCGGTCATTCACTGGGTTTGCTGGCAAACTCCCATCTAGTTATATTCTTGTATTCGTACGTAAAATTTTAAAATTCCTCGGGCAAATAAAACCGAAGCCAAACTGTGGCAGCCAGAGTTCGTATCTTGACCGTTGCATTATCCCCCTTCCTCAAATCCTCCCCTCCTCCTCCCCTGAGACGCCGTTATTACTTCAAGGGGTTTCTGTTAGCTAGGCGATTTATTGTGGTGTATATTGTTTAGCGGTTTCTACTGTAGGTAATTTCTGTCGTAGCTCTCTTGCGCTTTCATGCGAGAATTAAAACTTTTGTAATGATTACTCTTCATCAGTCAGTTCTTGTTCTTCATTAGCCCGTGGTTCATCAGCTACATTTTCACAAAAATCTAAAGAGTTTCTGCTTTAATAGCTATTTTTATATAATCTATGTTTTATTTAATTTATATAGTTAGCCTTTTATGAAGTCATACCCAGCTTTGTTATCCCAGTTTCGGTGCTGAGTCTTAGGTTCTGCTCCCTAGTGGCTTAGACTGTTCGAGTTAAGGAGAGCCAGGTTCAGTTTTCTCCGCTAGTTGGATGGACTTTAGGCCGGCCAGGAGCAAAATATGGCCCCCATAACGAAACGAGGAACAATTTTTTAATTATTTTTAAATTGTTAAATTGTTAGATTTTAAATTTTAGATTTTAAACTCGGCGTTACTTTTGGCAGATACCCCTGATGATCGCGATTAGGGGTGAAACAGACTGTAGGGTTTTAATTTAAAATTTTAATTTTAGAGGTGTACTGTGTCATGTTATAATCTATATTGATTTGCAATAGCTCATTGTTTTATAATAGTAACTTGGAGTTGCAACAGAACACTCAATTCCTGAACATTTTTGGCCGGAAATGATCTATAATAGATTTAGCACAGTGCGTATTTTCAATTAGGCTTTTGGAAGAAATCACTTAACAGTTATTACGCAATCAAATTTTGCATACGTGATAACAATGCATTCACTAAACCAAGCAAATTAACAGCAAATTTGCTGAATTTAAGATATTTTATTTGATAAAAAACATATCAAACGTTTTGGGTTTAACCAATTTAGCCCTCATCATGATATTTAACAGTAATACATTCCACCATTTGCACGACAATAGGAAGATAGCTGTTGCATAAAACCACGTAGAACTGGCCAATAACTAATATTATGTGAGGAAATCATGAAATTATAAGCTAACAAATGTAAAATGCCTTTTCGGTTTTGGAGCAGAGCAATCATTTTCGAATTACAATCAAGCAAGCGACTGCGTAAAACTTTTATTGCATGAAATTAACCAAATTCAGGTAGAATAGCGAATAATGAGTTAGTCGAGTTTAAAGGAAAAGAAAATCGAGCCATTTTATATTTAGTGGCTTATAATTTTATGATTTCCTCATATAATAGTAGTTATTGGCCAGTTATACGTGATTTTATGTTACTGATAGTTTTACTTATTTTCTTGCGGACGTTAATGTATTACTGTTAAATATCATGACGAGGGATTAGTTTAAGTTGAAAATGTTTGATATGTTTAAATGAAACTGTTGCTGTTATATTTCTTTGATTTGGTATTGCAAGTCAGCTTTTCGTTCAGCGTGAAAAACAGTGTAGTTTTTTTGGACTGATTTAACTTCAAAGTCAATTATTATAAGCAAACAAGCAAGAAAAATTAACTAGTCCAGACCTTATAGTGTATTTGCTTGATTAGCTCTGAACTTCGGTGGAAATTTGTCGTGCCTACTCGTTACACGCATTGCTTAGGTATCACAGTGAATATGATAAAGATTTGTTTTTTTATTCGAGAAGCTTCAGTTGTTAGAAAAGCTTGAGAGTTTGCGCTATGCTGGGCCATATGGTACGAGCGTACAGGTTTGATCGACATTAAGTTTATAGTTATTTTTTCGATTAAAGACTTTAGAGGAAAAAAGAATTTTTTAAAACTGAAAGTATTACGTCAAAACGCGCGAGTATTTAGCGATTTCGTGGGAACCAAGTTCAATGTCACAAAATGACGAAGACAATTGCAGCGTAGAAAGCACGCATGAGTGCGTTTCAAAGACCCGCGGTTTGTTTGTAAACTTCGGGGCAGGTGCCCCTTTGAGTCGCCGCCTTTGTGTTAATTGAAACCTTGTCTAATTTAAATATGGGGTTGTTCAAACAGGGTTTACATTCGTGCATATCATAGTCCCATTCGCCCATTCAGTAGAAAAAACACTCAAAAAATATAGAGCTATTAGTAATAGGCAGCTCCGTGACGTTTAGCGAATGTGTGAATTATGAAGAATATAGGGCATTCGTTAATGCATTTAGCTATTAGCTGTTGAAAAGCAGGCACGATCTTGATAGGCCAAAATATATTTTCAATTATAGTTGATAATTAATCATGCATATGATTTTCAAGCTATTTCATAGGCCTATATGTAACCCAATACGTGTGCTACGAATTTTTATTTTGTAGATTGGCTTGGTTTATGTGACTTAAAATTTTCGAGACAGCTAGTTTTGTGAGATAACTCGGCTAAACTCTATAAAATTTATTTTCTATATATTAAAACTTCAAAATTGTTAATCAAATTACAGTAGAAATGGAAATGCTAAAGAAATTAATTTAATCAGACTGTAGTTATGAAACTTTTTTTTCTAAATATTGCAGATGGATTGGACAATTAATTTAACAATTTTATGTTAATTTTAATACTATGCTAGTATTTTTTAAATAATTGTTTGATTACCAAAAGCAACTGCAATATACAGCGAACATCTTGTAGTTTTATCAAATTTATTTTAAGCTCAGAGACTTGTATTTACAACCAAATATAAGTTTGTTTCGAGGCAATAATATTATGGTTTGTAGAGGGGCTTTGTATGTGCCGGCGCTCCTCAGCCACAGGTAATAGACTGTTTGCAGTCAATTTAGAATTTGAGTTTGGTTTTCTGACATTACAATAAAACAAAGAAATTGTGATTAATCAAAGAACCTTGACGTGTAAGTTGTAAACAGAAGCCTGTAAGTGCAAAACCAATCATTTTTATTATGTAGGTGACCCAGAGTTGTATACGGGCTGACTAGTTCAGGCCCGAACCTAGCCCCAAACCCGAAAATATAAGCCCGAACCCGAAAACTAATTTGAAGCCCAAATCATGCCCCCCCAAAAAACGAAGGTTAAGCTAGGTCTGAAAAATTTAGCATTGTTGCCAAGTTATTTTGACTGTACTGTATTTTTGTGCACCTAAGACAAAAAGCACGTCTCAGGCCCGAATTAATCCCGAAATTTTGTCAACTTTAGGCCCAAACCCGACCCGAAAAGCCCGGCCCGACTTACAACTCTGAGGTGACCTTAATTCAGCTTAGTGTGTTTTGCATTTTTATCGTTTTCATTGTAAAATTGTCATTTGAATTGAATGTCAAAGTTGATGTTTTTTCGTTTTTGTTTTTTTTATGTATGATTAAATTTTCAACTGAAAACTGCAGTTAGTAGTAATAATATAATCTGTCATGATATTGTATGTGAAACATCAATTACTAATTTGTTCAGAATTGTATCTAACTGTGATTGACGATGACGATCAATGCACACAGATGTGTGATTAGTGACGTACTTTCCGATACCGTCATTACTCCATATCTTTTTGAATTAAAAGCATAATTTTTTTTGACGTTAAATTGGATTCTCAGAAAAATATACCACACAAGTGTTTAACAGTTTTTGTCGAAAATATTTTGGACAGAATATTTAGTTGTATTACTACGTAACTCTGCAAAAAACAAAACATTCTATTCATTAATATCCTTGCTAATTGGCAGAAATATGGAGCTTTTGTGTGATTGTGACAAATCAATAACTCTTTGTTTCTTTTGAAATTGCGCAAGAGAAATGGAAATGACTATTTCAACGAAAAATTTTTAAATTAAAGAGAGAATAAAACAAAACTGAGAAATATTCATTCGCGCATTTTTATTTACTTTTTACGAGCTAAGATTCGGTTTTTGGTTTAGATTAGGTTTCGTGTAAGTTTTAGAGTAAGGATATGAATTTGGGTTAGGTTTGGATCAAAATTAATAAAAAAGTAGATAAAATTTCCGGTGTAGTAGACTCTTCCAAGTAAATGAGTAAAATAATAATGGTGGAGTAAAAATATCAAAAACTGTAACAAACCGAATAAAAAAAGACCAAAAAGCACCAATAATTTATTTAGGGACTGAAATGCATAACCAAATCCATGTGACCAGAGCTTAAACTGTAGGTAAACGCGAGGGGACGCGTCCCCCCATCGAAATTCAACGTCCCCCTCAGAAAGAAAGCGTCCTGACTGATTCGGTAGCAAAGACCTTTTTTTTACTGTTGATTCGCGTGAATATTTTTTTTTTGCCCTGAAGCGAGTTATTTTAGGATGCGTCTGGCTGCGAAAGCGCCCCCCCCCGCATCCAATATTTTGCTATTTAAGTGCTGGATGTGACTCAATAATGTTTTTTCCAGGCTTCGGAAATCGATGCGTTATGTTGGAAAATCGACTTCCATTGCAGCCTATGGTAGTGATGACGTAGAACGAACCTGGCTGCCAGAAGTGAGTACACATTCTTATTCTTAGCATCAAACTGTTTAATGTTTACCTTAAAATCTAGCGGTTTTGGGTGGCAATGAACTTTGAAAAACGGGGACAAGCTCTTTCACTGGTTTCATTTTCTGGAAATGTTTCACTCTTTTGGAAAAATATACAAAAAGCGTCAAAGTAAGCTTACAGCATTTGCAATTAACTGAGATATTGAATGGTGGATGACTAAGCCCAGCGTTTGATTGAGATAGGCAAAATAAGTTGGGGTGTTCGAGAATTACATTAAAAGCCACGCTTAAAATGTCGCCTCGTCAACTAATCGCGTGCTCTTGAAAGCGCTGGATTATTTTGGCCACTATTGGCGTTTTTAATTGTCCGCTTTTCCGGAGCGGTTCTTGATCCCGGTGCCTGTTTACCGGTGAGTCATACGTGGACATGGTACTTTTGCAATTGGGCACTTTTTTGACGTAACTCAGCAATATACAAATACCGGAACCAAAAACCGACTCTGAAAAGGGGACAAGTAAAGACACTATTTTTACCGTTTGGTTCATACACAGGACCTAGTAGTTTAGTATTATCGCAATTACTAAGAGCTTTACACTTAGACGTCGGACAACTTTTTACAAATCCGAAATATTGCTGCTGAGCTGAACACCTGAGCTAGAGCCGCTTTATAATACAGGTTTTAACTTGGCTTGGATTGATTTATTCTTCGCCTCCAGCTCTAACTAAGCCCCTGTATTAGCTTTGCGGTTGTAAATACTGCCTTGATATGCACACAGGCGTGTTAATAAGGAACATAATGCGATTAATTCGCAGTCAAAAAAGTGGTATTGACAACCAAACTCGGCTAAAGATGACTATTTACAAACCTCGAAAGTTTGAGGTTTTAGTTGATTTAGTTTGCAAGTGCACCAAGACCTGAAGTTTAGTTATGTTGAAAAAGCTAAGTTTGCAACAAAAAGATGAACAAAAAGGAATTTTTCCACGATTTTTGAGCAAAAACGTCGCTAGAAATGTATCCGCTAAGGAGTCTTCAAGGATAACGGAAGATGATCAAGTGTTTTTACCTCTGAATCATACGAAAAATTCATACGAAAAGAAGCGAAAAAGATCGTTTAGACAGTGGGTGGCAAGAGTGTTTGGGAAAAAAGAGCGTGGAAAAGTGAAGTTGCGTTCAGTAAGTGCTTTGTCAGACGACAAATCGACTTTCGCGTGTCAGAAATCGACTGAACAATGTTTATACGTCAATTTGTCAGCTCCTGTGTCAACCCTACGTGACAATTATGAATTGTCTGCAAAACAAACTAGAATCATTTGCAGAAAAGCTGCCGCAAAAGCTAATTACTTTTCTACCCCACGACCCTGGGGTTCAAGCAATGGAGCGAAGCAAGAGGAAGTAAAACCCTGTCGGCGAAAGGCAAGCGCTAATTCGCGACCCCGTTACCCATATGACGTCACACGTCGCTCGTCACGCACGACTGCACGAAAGCGACGTTCCAGTTCAATTGCAAGAAAGAGCTCCTCCAGTCAAGGAATCTCCAGTTTTGGAACACAATGCAGTGTAGTTCTTCCTCAGGATGAAGTGTTTGAAGTTCCAAGTAATATTTTTCCATGTAAAGCGCGACGTCAAGAGTTTAATGGACGTAAAAACAAGTGTCCGCAAGTTGGAAGTAAAGAGCATTACCTCTCCGTTCAGAGGTTCAAGTTGCCGGCAAAATACAACGCAATTAAGAGTTCTGCAAATTCAATAGAAAATCATTTAAAAAACAACCAAACTCATCACACAATTGCTATACGAACTCGTTCGGATGGATTTAGAAACGTGAAACGACGCGCGGAGCGGTTTCTTTCCCGTCGCGGTCACAATCGTGCAAGAAGGAAGGAAATCCAGCGATCAATATCATACTGTGGAAAGGTAAGATCATTAATTACAAATCGGCTCCGGTTTTGACCTCAGTTCGTTATCAACTACGTAATCGAGTTAGGAAAAAGTTGACTCTTTGCAAAAGGTGACAACAAAATGCCATGCAGACGCAGTATTTTGAGACAGTCTATTTTGGTTTAAAATCGTTATTATTTGTGCGTTTTTCTCATTTGCCATTTGCTGACTAAATGGCTGTCAAAATTGGGCGCTTTGTGGGCTCAAAACATGGAAAGTGCTGTCATGCTCGCACTTTGCCGGAGTTTCGATCGAGTTTTGTATTAAACATTGAGCAGTGAGGCAAGAAATAATTCCCCATGGATGCTCAAATGATGTCGTAATCAATAACAGCAAAAAACTGCAATACTTTCTATTATTATTATTAATAGGACATTGAGAACAGCTAGACGTAGATTTGAGATAAGAAATTTAGGTTCAAAGCTGATATAATTGAAGTTGTATTATGCATAGTTTCTTAAGATGTGCTGTTTTTGGTTTTGGTTGAGAATTTTTACCGTCAAATTATATACAACTTTTATCAAATTTGTAGAAAAATACTTTTCACTAATATTGTTTGTATAATTGCAAAAAAAAAAAAAAAAAAAATTAAAAGATGTCAAGAAATACTTTACCTCGGACTAGCAAATATGAGCACAGAGATAGTTTTACGGAAATGGCGTTTTTTGGAGCCGATAAAAAATGGAAGAAAAAAATAAAAAGAGCAGCTGTGGTAGCCCTAGCAATGAAAAAATGGGGAAAAAATGGGCGATCTACATCTTCTCCGGCCCTGAAAGGCTTGGCAAGATACGAAAGCTTGAAAAACTGTGCAATCTGTGGTTCTACCAACCTCTTGACTCGAATCAACGCAATGGAGTGGTATCCAATTGACTCTGGAAATCCGGTAAGTACGAAACGAACGTGAAATTCTGATAACACAGAGTCGGAAGCTGAAACCGGTAAAACGGCCTATGTTGAATTCGAGCGAAATACTAATGTACATTACAGAAAAATTAAGAGCCACCATAATTTGAATTTTTGTTTTATTTGTTCAACAGTCTGTTTTTCTATTTGGCCTTTAGTGGGAGATTATATCATATTATTTTGTTAATCTATAGATTTTATTTATGATTAGGTTGTAAAATCAAAGTATTTTAACCACAAACAGTACATTATACGACCTGCGGTATTTGCTAAAAAACATCAAGTAACCATTTTAGCGATATAACATTGCACAGTAATTTGTTGAGTGAATAATTTCGCTTCAAGTTGCATTTATATGACATGGTTGAATTTTGATAGCTCCAACTGTAGAAATAATTGCTTAAGAGTCTGGACTCAGCTTCTACAACGTGACCCACAAAAAACAGAAGCCACAAATCTTTGAATAAAATTTTTAAATCAAATGTGCCATTATACTCGTTGTAGTAGGCTACGCCGCAGCGTGTAACGAGTTTGCGGGGCCCATCTCCGCGTCATTGCGTCCGGGCAACACAGCTTCTTCCGAAGAAACGTCGCAGCGGTGGCGAGCCGTAGGCAACACTGTTTTCGATTTGACCGGCCCAAGATTTGAACTTCAGATCTCCCGCTTCAGAGACGAACGCATAATCACTAGATAAACTCTTTTTCTCTGTAGGGGTTGTATTAGTTTAATAGTAGGTTTAGCGCATGGAATATTGCAACAATATTTCTTCCCGCGTTAAAGCCGACTCTGGGTTCTGTTTTTTTGGTTGATCACCCTATATTTTCGTATTTGCTCGGCAATATTTTATATGACCCGCCCGTTATAAAATACCCAGTATTTACACTAAACGTATTCATGATTTGTCGCTTTATTACTGAGCACTTGCACTCATTGTTATATCATACAGCGAATAAAAATAGTGCTTTAAAAGTGTATTGTTATTGAAAATTACGTACAATGCTATTACATGCGTCGAATGCTTAAACTTTGACTAAGAGGTTTCCTTTATTGAACTTAAAAACCTACAAATTTATATAGAGGTTATGTAAGCTTTAACTATTGAATATTGCGGTTGACTATCTATTTTGCTGCATAATCGACGTTTCACATTTAACGATAACCAAGTTTGCTAATTTTTTTTTTCGCGTATTGGTGAAGTGTTATACGCGAATAAGGACATGGTGCGGACAAATTATTAATAGCAGTTTAGACGTCCATATGTTTTTTGTCTGTTGGACCTCTATTATTTTCCTTACGCTTGATATTAAGGAGAAGTTTTTATTTTAGGTGATTTTTTCTACACAAAATTTGTAGATTTGACCCTGTTTGCAATCAATGAGCAATATTCTACAGATTGTGGCCGATTGGTCGTTGTTTGATGGACCAGTCAGATACCCAATAAACACCTCAAATTAGTAACTTATTAGGCAGTGTATTATTACGTTACAATTTTATATAATGCTTCATATCAATCATTAAAATGTCACTGTATAGCGGGGCTACTCTGCAGCATTTTAGGAAAGTTTCAGTAGGGGTAAGAACCAAAAAAAGCAAGAACCTACAAAAAAATTAGAACAGACTCAAAAGTTAGCTGATAGCTAATCCATTATGATAATTGCGATGCGTTTTTCTTGGCTTTAAAACTTACAAGGTTGCACTGAACTCAAGTGCATTATTTCGTAATAGTTACCTGAATGACGGCTAAATTGAAATGATTCCAATTAATTTGTCAAATCATGGTTATTACTCGAAGGAACAGGCTGCCTAGATCACGATGTATCGCGTCTTTTCAGATACTAAGAAGTGTGTGGGTGCATTGATTGCGCAACAATTAACTTTCTGCATGTTCATCATAACTGATATTAATTTATTAGCATTGTTATCTCACGATTTCCAATCTAAACATCGTAATGACGCATTATTATGAGGTCACAATGCATTGTTTTCCTGTCTGCCACACATTCTAGCAGACATAGAAGTTTCAATTTCCTTTTCATCGTTACATACCTTCCCCCAAACGAGCCAAAATAAGGTGTTCCAAGCTTTTTTAGCCAAATTTCTAAAACTCTTGTAAGTCTAAAAGATGTTTCACTTTATCATATCCAATTTTTGCCCATAATCTTAGAACCATAATGATTGGACCTTTTCCATTTCAAAAACTTTGAGGTTTTTGTTTTTTTAGGGCCAACATTACAGTGCTTTTTTGTAGTTATACTGTACATTAATTGTTCTGTTTTAAAGATACTTGATTTTGGCGCTGAAATAACAAAAATTTGTCGGCTAATTCAACGTCTAATTTATATATTTTTCGTGCGCAATCGAAACGCCTTATAATTGTCTTTGTTTATTTTAGTAACTATTAGTCCAATTTTTAGGAAATTTGGAAAACAAAAACAGTCAAATTCAACAAAATATTCAAAAATATTTTTTGTTTGAATTTTAAGGTATTTAAGGGCCATTCACAAAGATAATAACTCACTGGCTTTAAACGTTTAGTCAAAAACGTAAGGGCAGATTTATTCAATGAATTAAGCTAGGAATTTCTGCCTAGTCCGAAAACACCTGAAAACAAGGTAAAAGGGCCAAGAAATGGTTCGAGCAAACGTTTTATATTCTAAATATTTTTTCTTCTATTGGATTTGCTCAAAAACCAACACCCTTATGATCGTATGATTCCCTTTGAAAATGAACTGTTTGCGTAGCTTTTGCCTTCATATTTACCCTTTTGCTTAATTCTTCGTGTGCTTTTCGGAAAATTACCTGCTGTGTATATTGTTGTAAGTTTATTAAACTCTTCAATTTTACGTATTTTCCAAGCCAGCCATGCTGTTTAAGCGTAAATAATAGAAAACCTTTTTCAACAAAAAATTTAATGTTTAATTTTTCTTAATTTAGTCCAAAACTCCATCAGTTTAGCTAAGCTCGATCATTTAACTCTCAAACCCGAACCTTAATCCCTTAAGCAAAAACGAAATGGAAATTCTACGGATGACTTTATTTTTCATTTCTCGTTTCTTGCTTTGAATTAAAATTATCCGATGAAATAGACAGTTATACTCTATTTTCTTTTATGGCTAAATTTTTCGTTCTTTGTTGGAATTAACATTAATAAACAAAAGTTTTTATTTAAAAATATCAACAAGCTTTACCGTGAAATAGGCATGGAAGCGAGACATTGAAAACTTGCAAAAGTCTAGATTAGTGAAAGTTGAGGAAAATCTGTTTTTAGCAGCATGGGAAAATTGTTATTTTGGAGATTATGCGGGTAGTTGTTACTAGTCTATCAGCAAGCAAACTGAAATTGTTTTTGAAAGCTTTAGTTTGGGTTGTTGAAAACATAAAAAATTTGCACAATAGCTGTGGTTATGTCAAACAATGTGTTCAAGCGGCAAAGTCAACAATGTACGAGCACTTAAATATTTTATTGGCTGTTCCACAAACCTTTAGTTGTTTTTACCGATGAATTAGGTTTTAGAGTTTCTGCCTTTAAAGTTTTTCAACATGAAAAGGCCGGTAAGTAAACTGTGACTTAATAAATAATTAGTGTGCTAAGGTATGAAGTGAATTTACTATAAGTTAACTGTCATTAGATTTTTGTGGTACAAATATTTTGGAAAAATAACTTGGCCACATTACTAAATTTTTCAGACCTAACTCAACTTTCGAGTTTTTTCGGGCATGATTTGGGCTTCAAATTAGCTTTCGGGTTCGGGCCTGAACTAGTCGGCCCGTTTACAACTCTGGACTAAATTTTTAAGAAAATATAATTTGAATTCAGTTCGTAATAAGATATCTGTATAGCTTTTGCGAAGGCTAATGCAGTGCTGTAGGACCAGTAAACAATCTTTGAGAATTTTTGCTCAATTTTAATCCGTTCGCGTTTGGCTAATGGGTAGCAAATTCTACAGTGTTTTACTGTGCGGCAATTTAGCTCAAGTCGGGGGTCAGGTATCATTTTAACTGCCGAAATATTTTATCGTCGGTAACTACCCATGCAGTCCTTGCATCCCTCGTTTTGAAATGAATTTTTTTTATGCTTTGTAGACTGTGCGGCAGATTGAAAGCGGCATTTGATACTGTTAAAGTCCTATAGCAATTGAATTTTCATCGATCCGGATTTGATTTAGCACACAACGCTCAGCCATACTGCAGGATGTCTTATTGAGCGCAGATGAACTTAGAACTATAGCATTAGTTTTCTACTAAATGTCTAGCAACTACATGATCCAATTGTGTCATCATAATTTAAAGCGTTTGTAGATAGAGTTTCTAGAACCCAAAATTTCGCAGTGATTCGGTAAAATCGACTTCCAAAATAATACGCAGAAGTATTGTATACGCGATTAGTCGAAATCTTAGTTATGACACTATAAACCAAAAATTCTTATTTTTGTCTAAGGCCACATTGTTAACCGTAAGAATAACGACGTCGTAAGCTTTGTTGATCTTAATACCTGCGATGTGTTTGAAATTATTCCCTCCAGGACCTCTGGGTTTTGAGATTTCATAAAGCCAAGCTTGTATCATTATAAATGCATCAGTTGAAGTTAAAAGATTTATTGTAGTGACTTGAATATTAAAGAGCTGATGGGGTCAGTTACTCACGACATTTTTCGTAAAAAAGATTAAAAACATTTGCTGAAAACGTGTAAACAAGGTGGTACATAATTATTTTGCTGATTGTTAGTAAATTTTGCTGGAAATTTTCTTTTGCAAAAAAGCAAATAAATGACTTGAAAAATGAGCAAAACTAATGATTTTTTACTTTAAAATTGCATTGAAACGTTCAAATTTCACTAACGAGTATTTTTGCGGTTGAGATTAGTTTTCGATCTTGAAATTTTTCAAGCGATGCCACAGGTTTACATTTTATAAAGGAAGAACTGCTTGCAAACCTGCGAACACATTACAAGTTTGCTTGCTAATCCAAATCCTCTGCGATTTGGCAGGATTTGTAAGTGTACGTCAGCAAATGATTGTGATGTAAACGTGCGGTAATAAAGTGAATCCAGATTATCTTTTTTTATATAAGCACCGAAGGCCATTTTGGGACCAAAAATAATTCAAAAAACTTTAGGTTTCAGCAAATATTCGATGGGAGAACCATATAGAAATGACAGCTTCAAGCGAGGTTTAGTTTTTCAGTGCTGGATATGAACCTTTCGGCCACTACAATACTACTTTTGGCCAATACTTTTAGTTCTATCTCTCGCAACTGCTTATTGTTGGTTGGTAGCAAATTACAAGTTTTTACAATGCATACAAAGCTGTACAAAGACAATCCTAAAATTAGTAAATGTTTAGTCAGAAAGAGTATGACTGGTAGTCATGGAAAACAAAGTAACTACAAATGCTGTAATATTCAGTGGCTTCGTCGCCGATGCAGTTTACAGCTGATTTATGACGTAACATTTTTCGTAATATCGTGATGAAAGTGACGTCAAAGTTTTTGCATTTAGTCTCTATGATGTCAACAATTCTTTTGAAAAAAAAACCTACGTCACCAAAACTTATTGATTGCTGCGATTCGTGTTGCAAATGGCTGTGCAGCCGGGTGAAAACAGAGGAGAAGCGATTTGAGGTATAGAGCGAGAGAGGTTCATTTGTGTATCGGTGTAGTTAAAGTTAAATTCTTCCCCTATGGGTAGAAAAAAGATTTTGAAATGTTGTTATAACTGATGCTCGTATTTGATGGCGCAGCTTTTGAATTCAATGTTAAAGGCATCTTAGGCAGTTGTTGATAGCACATTCCAACGCGCTGTTTGGGTTCGAAAAGTAAATTTCAAAATAATTTTGCTTATGATATTATTATGAGAGATAAGATTGAGTTGACTTTGGAAGCTATTTGTAAAGCTGTGATTTTTAACACCATTATGACGTCAGAAAAGATGGTAAGCATCACCCATTGTGTTGACGACGATTTTGATTTAAACAATAAATTTTTTTTTTCTGTGCAACGTCCTAAATATGATCCAACTCAAGCTTGCGCGAAAACCTTCGAAGCATGCAACAGCCGCTTCTTTACGATTGTTGTGTGCCTACGTGCCATTGTTTTACTGTATATGAGTGTTTTGGTACTAAATGCCGCTCGTTTGGACTAAACCCCATTTTTATTGAAAGCTGCGGCTTTACACTTGGTAGCTTGGGAATGGGTCTTAAGGGACTCGAGTCTGGTTATTGAAAGTATTTAGTTACTTTTTAATAATTTTATGAGCACTTTAAACTTAGGTCATCAGTTTTAAAGGGGTAAAGCGTTCAGTCAATTCCGGTAGTTTACAATAGTTAAAATGGAAATAAAATTTTTGAAATTTTTTGTTCTTATTTTGGGGCTGCAGTTATAAAGATATTCAAAAGCTTCAGGAAACCTTGATCGAGTTTGTTCTTTTAGCCTGAATTTCCAAAAAAAGGGAGGGTTATACCAAAATTGGAGAGGTCATGTGCTGTTACTGGAAGGGTAAACATTATTTAGTATCTCTTTTTTCCTGGAAGTCCAGGCTAAGCAAACAGATTTAGGGTTTCCAAAACTTTTTAGGGGGGATGTCTCTTTGAAGTTGTTGAATATCTGTTCAACCGGAGTCCCAAAATAAGAAAATATTTCAAAAATTATAGTTCGATTTTAGGTATTGTAAACTACCGAATTGGCTGGATGCTTCACCCCCTTGTAAGTGAAATACGAGGCTTAATGTTTCTTGATGGAAGAAGCATGAGGAGTTGTTTCATTTCATGTTTTTTTTACGGGTCAGAATTTTTTTGCGTAAGCGGTTTTGACGCGGGCGCCTTGGGGTTAGGGTGAGAGTTATTTGTCAAAACGTCTTGCAAGTTTGGGTTAGGGTTGGAGCTAAAACATGCCACATCAAACCTCTCGCGTCAAATCAGTTGTGTCGAAAAGTGGCAGATCCTGTTTCATCACATAACTGTGTCATATATCACCCCCTAAAATATCAATATACCTCTATTTTTTGTTACGCTAGCAAAATGTCTGCAACTATTTCATTACACTCGCTGTATTACGCCGAAGCATGTAAGGAGTTGCGGGGCCCATCTCCGCGCCATTGCGCCCTGGCAACGCAGCTCTTTTCGAAGAAACGTTGCAACGGTGACGAGCCGTTGGCAACACTGTGTCCGATTTGACCAGCCCAAGATTTGAACCTCAGACCTCCGGCTTCAGAGACGAACTTGTTACCGCTTGACCAACTGGTGGTACTGTCTAATCGACTAAATAGATTTTTGATGTTGTTCCTTATTTGATCATGTCCATGAGCAGGTCGGTTATGCTTGCCACACAGCAAACTCGACGATAAACAGCACCACTGTCTAAATTTAAATTTTATTGATTTTTTAAACGTGTCTTGACGCTTTTACGCAAAGTGTTTATTGATTTTAATTTTGTGCCAATTGACTTTTTACGTTTTCATTAAAGATATTGCTTATTTCTTAGAAGTTCTTTATGCCAAGTCAACAGATGGCCCAAGTTCATTTTAATCATCACAACTATTTTCACTTGATCTTGAAAATTTTCTATTTCAAGAATAAAACGAATGTTGTAGGTTTGTTTTCCCAGCTAGTTACGCAGTAGTCTATTCAGCCGATTTCGTAACTACAGAACCGGTTCCTACAAAATTTCGGTAGCATCACTGTTTACCCATAGAAAATGTTTTTTCGCGCTTACTAGTATGGTAAAGCTAAAAAGTAAAGAAATGAGTCCGAAACCTTAGATCAGAGCCTGTCTTTAGTACTGTCGTTGCAGGCAAAACTCGAATATATTGTTTCTTATGCTACAGCATTTAAGCGATGTCTTGTCTTTGCAGCCTATGTATAGCATAATTACGAGAATACCCTGTGTCAAACTGGGTCGATAGATCCACTTTTTCGTCATACCTAACTCGAAATATCGAAATCTTATGGAATACACTGACACGTGAAATGATACATGGATGCAAATTGCCGTAGTTGGGCGAGCTTATAAAAATTTTCTTAATGCAGTGTACCATGTATTACTCAATCCATTTAGCTTTAAAACCTTGCAAATGACCATTTATTGTTATCATCATTTTGTTAATTTTCTGACTGTTAATTAATGTTTGACCTTTGTGTTCAGGGTGACTGCTCATGGCGAAACCTAAGTGGAGAAAGAGTTGGGCTGGAAAGTACCAAGCTTCAAAGTCTCTCCGAGCTTGAATGCGACGCCCTGAGGAAAGTTTCGCTGTCGCGCTTGCACGAAGTCGATCTTGGAGTCAGCATCACTGTTCCAAAAGGTAAGAAATTGTTTCGTCTTGATTTTTATGTCACAGGAAAACAAAGGTGACACCATTTGTAGGATGAATCCGATTACGAGTTGACCATCATCCTTTCGCAAGTCCGCTTTTGAGGTTCGATTCTCTTCTCGGTTCCGGTGCCTGGTTGTTGCTGAGCTATGTCAAATAAAAGTGCATTATTACATAAGAATCGTGCCAATAACAAAGAATTTATCTACTGTATTAGCGATGATGCTCTTTTAGTGACGCATGAACTCTTTCATTGACACTGTTCTATTGTAATTTGGCACTGTTTTGAAATTACTCAGCACTGAGCTGGCAGCGGAAGCAACGAACACTCCTGAAAATCGGATATGTAAAATCGCTATCTTCAGCGTTTTCAGGCTAATTTTTGACTTTTCCGGGTAGATTTCCTGTTTGTTTGAAGCCACCAAGCATAGATGATTGATGTGAAAGGTATTTTACAAAAACTCCATTACTTGACCTGGGTGAAAATTGAACCCAGCTATGTTCGTTCACTCTCCCAAACCAAAATGATGGGTAAATTAGGAACAAACTACCTGCGAAAAAGAATCCACAACTAGGGAACATCAATACATGCCTTTTTTAGCTAGAGACTACGGAGGGATCGTATTTGCTTTGGTTTTGCGTCAACATTTTATTTAATTCAGTAAAAATTGATTCAAACTCGAAGTCTTAAAAATATTTTTGTTAATGGAGCTTGAAAGCCGAATATTGTTGCTTGGAAAGGGCTGCGAATATGTAATGGGATTATGCCATAGCACGGCGGTGATGGATTAAGGGTCAGGCGTGAGTAGTTGTAACCCTCGTGACCTCTGCTGTTACCAGCTATTTTCAAGCATTACAAAATGTTAATAGCCACACCGGAAGAAGAGGTGTAAGAAAATCCGCTGTAATATTGGTCATAGGTTAGAACGTAAAAATCTACCATTGCCTCAAGCCTATGGAAGTCTTCCTGCGTTATTTTCGTTTATAAAAACCAAGACGATATAAAGATATCACCAAAACGGAAAATTTTTTCGTATAAACTTTAGTAAAAGGTGTTCCAAAATTTTTTTGCATTGTTTTGTGTGCCATTTAACCAATCAGTGATCGAGTGGATGGAGCGTCCGCCACCGAAACGGAAGACCTGGGTTCGATTTCCGGTCGGGACAAACCAAAGGCTATAAAAGTTGGTATTCACAGCTTTCCTGCTTGACGTTCAGCATTAAAAGGGACAGTGTGAAGCCTCCGCCGTGTGTGGTAGACAGGTGGGCAGGTGGCAGCTTAACTCGAAGACCGAAAGATCCCTTCGCTGTCTCCTGGCCAAGGCAACATGATGAATGAAATGTAATTACAATTACATTATTTTGAGATCGACGATGTTTGTCTTGTAATGAATTTGGGATTTCTGGGAACCGAGGCTAAATTCTATTCTCGGAAATTTTTCGGGCCCGGAGGCAAAATCTCGTTTTGGAGGCCCGAGGCAAAATCCCATGCAAAAATATCATCCACTTTTTGGGCCGAAATATACAAAAGACCATATAAAAAAAATTGTTGCATTTCGGGGACCCTTAGAGAGGCTGCAGAAGCATTGTAGTTTTTTTCATATTGAGTTATTATTCTTGTTTTAGTCAACACTACATGGCTTTTTTGGAACATACTGTAGGTGTTTGCATTTTGTTACTATGCTTTAGGTTGAAAAAGTTTGGCAAGTTGTCTCGTTATATTTGACCAAGATTATTTTAATGCAATCACACACAATGGAAAAGGTTAATGAAATGCCGTTCCAAATGTTAACATGTTTTTTGAAATAGGGTTAGTCTTAACAGCTGAAGTTTAAGCTGCTAGTTATGCTTTGGCTTGATTTTTTTCTCAGTTAATTTTAAGTTGTCGTCAAGCAAATTGTTTTTGCCAAAATTTTGTTATTGATCTAATTCAAGACAGCTATACGATGCCACAAAAATTGTTTATGTCAAAATTAGCGTAAGTAAAGTCTTTTATTACGTAATGGTTTATTACGTAATGCTGAGTATATTTCCGTTTTCAACTGGAAGTTTCTTCCTTTGCTCTTGTTGCAAAATGCCATTGACTTGGAAAAGCTAAAACAAATGTCTTTGTCCTATCGTTTGTTACGAATCAAAAGGCCTTCTGCGTAATTTCTTTGCACGCAATATTTACGAAGTGTCAAATTTTGAACCAAGTAAAGTTATCAGAATTAATCACTAGCTAGGCGCGTGACCAGTGGCGGATCCAGAAAATTTTGGTGGGGGGGGATTTGAAGCCAAAACCTCAAAAATTCGGATGTCTTCACCAAAATTGAGACTGATTTTTCGGCCGAAATCGGAAATTCAAACGTTTTTTTTGCCCAAAATCAGGTGGTCTCCAGAAAAAAAAAAAAAAAAAAAAAAAAAAGGTCTTCACCAAAATTGAGACTGATTTTTCGGCCGAAATCGGAAATTCAAACGTTTTTTTTGCCCAAAATCAGGTGGTCTCCAAAAAAAAAAAAAAAAAAAGGTCTTCACCAGAATTGAGACTGATTTTTCGGCCGGATTTGTTACGTTTAGGTCGGTGGGGGGGGGGATGCATCCCGAAATGGAGCCGAATTATTCAAAATAAAGGCTGATTTTTCGGCCAAAATCGTAACTTTTAGGCTGGTGGGGGGGGATGCATCCCCCCCATCCCCCCCCCTAAATCCGCCACTGCGCGTGACTAGAATTTTGCTAAGGGGGAATGAAGGGCTTGAACCCAAAGCTGAAATTTGTTTGCGCCTTGCAAACGGGGGCAAAGTGTTTGCAATCTTTCGAAAACATTGTCTGTTTAACGCGATTTGAATGACATTTCGCACGTTTGTAGAGCCATTTGAGAGAACTAATGGCTGAGATTTGGCAATCTTTGACAAAATTTAAGTACTTAGCCCCTTCAGTCTCTTCTTTCCTTCTGGTCAAGTTCAACACAAGCTTAAAAGAATGCATGTTTGGGTAAAATTTTGTTTGCGACTTGTTTTAGGAAGGAATTCATCCTGAGCTAACTTTGTAATGCTGATTATCCATCTTCCACAAACTACCAAATTTTGATCTCATAAAAAAAAAGGATTATTTCTCCAATACCCTCTCATATACTGATTAAGTCAATAACTAGATAAGTTACTCTCAGGGTTATCGCGGTTTCTGTCCTAATAAAAAGTTCGAACAATAAGAAGCACTCTGAGGCGTTCTAAAAATGGTGGCACACGGGGCAGGATTTCATGGTGGCACCCTTTTCCGTACCAAAAATAGGTGAAGACCACAAAAAAAAAAGGTCTTCACTGCAAAATGGGTGGGTTTTCGGTCCAAAAGTATGTGAAGACCAAAAAAAAAAAGTCTTCGCCTAAAAATCAGTGGGTTTTTAGTCCAATTGAGGATGAGGACGACCAAACAAAGTGAAAAAAGTAAGGTATTCACCACAAATCGGTGCAGTTATGGTTTCACATTATAATACGGTGTCACCCCAAAATGGTGACACCCGGGGCGGGCCGCCCCCCCCCTAGCGACGCCACTGGAAGCGTTTGCTTTTTGTCATGTTTTAAAAGATAGCCTGTCTTTTCCCATTTTGCAGGCCTTTAGGGAAACCGCCTTAGTTTGAAAGGAGAACAACTATTGGGATTGCATCGAAAATTATTATTTTGTTTAGTATAATTATGGAAATACAGCATGGATTATCGTCATCACAAAGTTGTGAGATGATTGCCGCACGTAGCAATATTCAGCCAGTAGCCTCTAAGTAGGTTATGTAATGCATAATCAATCACTTTTTGCAGATGAATCCAAGGTCCTTGACCGAAAAGTGTCAATCAAAAAACGTTATGGCGTTCATTTGTCATCAAAAGAGAAAAATAAGGATAAAAGTAAGCAATGTTGCCATAATTATTTGATGTATAATTGCATCATTTGCAATATGTATAAATTGTGTCCTGTCATCAAGTCAATTCTTGACTCGCTTGGATTGAAACCGATTTTATCATTTAAAATAATAAAAACTTTGAGGCTAGTTCCTAGACATTTTGCAATTGACCTGTTGTGCTATGTACGTGGGAGCTACTACCAGTAGATGTGTGTGTATGTGTTTTTTTTTTTTAAAGCAAAATCGTTTAAAATGTCTTTATAATGTTCTTATTATCCGAACCTGAAATCTTGTTTAGATTTTGATCATGTGTTTGGGATCCCTCTTGTAAACGTGGTTGAAAATGATCAACTTTTACGGCTCCAAAAATCTGCTTCCTTTGCTCCTTCAATAGAATATCAACAGCAAAATGATCCAGCCGAAAGTTCGACCGGAGTGACTAGAGGGGCAACTTTAGGTCCCCCCAGTGATACAGGGAGTTCCTCAGGAAGCACAACAAGTATCAATAACCACACAGCTGCAGTGCAAGACGAAACCTCAATCTCAAACCGGGAAATTAACAAGTAGTTATTAAGTTATTACTGATTATATGCCGTACGACATGAAAATTTAAATTTTGGTAGTGATACTGCGAGCAACCATCTAGTAGGATCATCAGCAAGCAAAAAAGTGCCACAAATACCAATTTTAAAAAAATGGTTTAATACAACCAGGAATCAAACCCACGAATACCGATTCAAATGCACAAGCTCTACTCACTCGGCCAGTAATCGGTTTAAAAGTTACAAGTCTGACTGTCTGCGCATTGTTTCGTCATAAACTTTATTTGTGTAACTATCAAAGCTCATTGAGCGTTTAGTATGACACTAATTTCGTCGTATTAGTTCTAAGATAGACAATAGACAGTCCTCTGATTCAGCAATTAGGTTTGTTCCCTACGTCAGAGAAAACAGTTTCTGCGTTCCTGTTTAGATCTACGTCTTTCGAACCTGTCAACAGCATTGACGAAACGTCGAAGCAGCAAGAACACGACAATGTGTTTAATAACAAAGATAATTCCAGTCAGTCTCAGACCCCTACCTCGGCTAAATCAACCGGAGCAGCACAACCTTTGAGACGCCGGGTAAGTGTGTTGCCTAATAGAAATTAAGGGTTTGTTGTAGTATACTATTTCTACCATCGAGAAGACAACAAAGAAGAAAATTTTAAGGTTAGCCTTTTGTTTTTTGGTTTTCTTCGAAAGAAGCTGTGTCGCCCCCGCGCAATGACGCGGAGATTGGCCCGCAAACTCGTTACACGTTTCGGCGTTGTACAATGAGTATAATGAAAGAGATGTATATCACCGGCCAGTTGTTCGAGTGGTAGCTCGTTCGTCTCTGAAACGGGAAGTCTGAAATTTAATCTCGGACCGGTCATATCGGACACAATATTGCCAACGGCTTGCTACCGCTGAGACATTTCTTCGAAAGAAGCTGTTTTGACCGGGCGCAATGACGCGGAGATGGACCCCGCAAACTCGTTACACATTTCAGGTAGCACAGCGAGTACAATCAAAGATATGATTTTATTTATGTATTTTACCTTACTTTATTATGTAATATTACTGGAAAAAGATGCTTGTTAGGTTTTTGCTAACTACGTAGTATCAATATTGTATCATGGTAAGCTAGCTGCAATAGCTTTTAATAACTTCAAAATTATAAAGCGTTTTTGGTTAGCATTGTTGTGCCATTACTAGGACCCTAATAGTTCCTCTTAAACTACTGTAATTGGTGTGTTGCAATAATGACATCATTTTAGGGAGCCATTGCTGCTGATTCCATCAACGAAATCGATCCGTATCAATCCCAATTACTAGAGGCCCTCTCCCTGTCTGTCGGTGGAGCAACCCATAATCAAAAAAAAGAAAAGAAGCGCTCTCTACTGCCCCCTACCATGGTGCAAGTCCCTTACGTTGTACAGAAGTGTTGCGATCATCTACAAAAGTATGGTAAGTATTAATATTGAAAATTCTGCATTTTACTTCTCAATAACGTTGCCTGGCCACAAAACAATGTATTAATTTGCGCATCAAGCTGCCATCTGGCCCCCGTATATGGGAAGGTTCCGATATATGGGGAGGACCTGTAGTGTCCCTGTCAAGCGATGATTTTAAAGCTGCGAATACGAACTTATAATCTGTGGTTTGGCTGACTGGAAAGCGAACTCGAGTGTACTGTTTCGGTGTTCAATAGCCAAACTGGCCGATTAAATACCATGCTAAAGAACAAGTCACAGAACAGGCAAGTTGAGCTTTAATAAAACTAACAAACAAATTCGTGTAAGCTGTTGTTTTAACTAACTATTCGCTTTCTGTGATTATGATACTGAAAGGTAAATTGGCACTTTTTAAAAAACCATCCATTTTTTTGTACAATGGATAATTAAACCAGTAGTGAACACCAGTAACTAATATTGTGTTTAGGATTAAATCAAGCTGGTATTTTTCGTGTTCCTGGGTCAAAGAAGCGAGTTAAACAGGTATGATTAAGAAGGTATTATTAAACAGATTAACATTTAAATAGGTGTATTAAGGTGATTATCGTAGTGCTTTATGAAGTAATCCATACTGTACAGCTCATCAGGTCCTATTTTGCTAAAATATATTGCATTATTATGCAACAAACATGCGGTGTTTCACCACATCACTGTCAAAATAGGAACCTTACACTGTTCACGCTTGTGGGAATTAAGCTTACTTATTGAAATCTTTTCAAGATCTCTCATCCCCAAATCACTAGAAAAAATCCACCTTAAAAAGTACTCTTTTATTTTGGATTCCTTTGTTTGAATTCGATTAATTTTTGCACAAAATAAACAGTTGGTATTTGCGTTCATCCTATTCGTGCTTGCAAAAGCACACAAAATCCACAACGCAAAGCTCGAATATGCTTAGCAAGTTGAACATCGTTGCAAGGACCTGCGCTGCTGCTAAATCGGTCTCGTTTTTTTATATTTGTATCTTTGCGCTAAACATACTCACCCATTTACTTACAACGCTATTTTGCAATTAACCATATGATTATTGTTTTTTCAAACAATAGTAAATTGTGCCTGAATAAACTAATATTCGAAAGATACAAAAACTAAAAGCTTTGCAAGCAATCGTTTGTTAGCAATTATTGTATTGTTAGAGGTAATATTTTGATTTTAAGAACGATTTTGTTTATTAGCTTCGTGAGCAGTTCGACCGTGGTATTGACGTCACAATCGATGAAACTTACAATCCACACGATGTCGCCGCTTTGCTAAAAGAATTCTTCCGGGATTTACCGGAAGCCCTTCTCACGCGAGAACTTTATCCAGCATTTCTGCAAACCACAAGTAAGATCATGTTAGGAAAACGTGTCTTTTTCATCGTTTGCATTCAAATTAATCAGTAAAGGGCAAATATTTTGAAAAGCAAAACCAAACTGTCGTATGTGAATTTTAAATTAGAATACTTTTTCATGCGGGTGCACCAGACTCAAAGGGTTTTGCTCCCTCCGTTATTGAACTCTGTCGACTAAAAATACAATAAAGAATAAAAATTGACGAAGTACCTTCTAGATCCTCAGCGAGATTCGTACATACAACCTTTGGATTTTCGATCCTCTGATCATGCAGTGAACTAAATGTTTAATATGCTCTGATTTAGTATCTATAGTTATAGCACTTCTTAAAGGGCCGATTTTTAAGTATTGCTACTTTGTTTTTATGTAGAAATGCTGAAGCAACATGAAAGGCTCGCCTGCTTGCGGTACCTTGTCTGGCTGCTCCCACTTACCAACAGAGATACTCTACACACCCTGCTGCAATTTCTGGCACTTGTGGCTGCTCACGCCGAAGATACTTTCGATTCCACTGGAAATAAAGTAAGTCATTTTGGTTTTTCGTCAACAGTGTAACAGAGGGACATATTTTGCTACCTCGATCTCATGATTGTAATTCTTGCACCGGTTCATAATGGCATTTTTTTAGCTGACATTGATTTAGGGTAGTAAATGTTCTACCGTGTTTCCCCAAAAATAAGACAGGGTTTTACACTAATTTTCTTTCGAAAAATAACACCAGGGCTTATTTTAGGGGGATATCATTTATTTTCAATTATCAAAAACAAAACTGCAAAGTAAAAAATTACGAGATTTTCAGACAGAAAAAATATGAAAATCGATATCCATCTACTTATAAATAACAAATTTTTATTAAAAAACAGCTGTTTATAGATTGAATAGTGGCGTAATCTTCATGTTATCTCAGGTCATTGAACTTTTTCTTCTCCCACACCTTTTAAATCAATGATGGGAATATGATCATCATTCAGCTAATCTATTCATTAACTAGCACTACTTTTTATCCTAAATTCTCGCAATAACTTTTAAAGCACTAAAAACACTCGAGGACAAAAAAATTTCGCCCTATCTCCTAGGTCATATTTTTAGGGTAGGGCTTATATTAAAATCATTTTTAAAATTCGGGCTAGATCTTATTTTCGGGTTAGGTCTTATTTTCGGGGAAACACGGTATAGCTACTAAACTGGTGGCAAACAATTAAGAGAAAAGAGAAGACGTAAAAAAGTTGGTTCAGCCTCTGGTGTCAAAAAAAAAAAAAAAAATCTACGGATGGGATTCGAGCGTGTGAGCGTGTTCATCTGTATGCTCGACAATTGATTAGGGTTGGTTGCTGAGCTTTCATCTCGAACATTCTTTCCTGAAATGAAGTAAATTTCAAGGTCTTTGATTGGATCGTTTAATTACTCGGTATGTCGTGATATTAAGTGGTTTAATTAAGTGATTTTGATTTATTCGGTATGCCGTGATACTCGGTATGCCATATATTAAGTGGTAGAGCAGTGGACCAGTAGTCCAAAGGCTGCAGGTTCTAATTTTGTGGGAAGACAACTTTTTCGCATTGATTGTTTTAAGAAGTTGCCGTTCTGGTGGCTCCTCCCTAGGCTTCCGCGCTGGTAGCCTTTTAGGTCAGATGCCATGATATACCACAAAACATCAGTTTTTATCTCTATATAATTGTTTGTAATTGCTGATGTGTATATTTTGCTTAGATTTTTGGAAACAAAATGACTGTCACAAATTTGGCGACCATATTTGGACCGAACATTTTACACCGCTATAAGAAGAGCTCGTCCTCCACTGGGGATGGCCATCATTACCAAGTTAGTAGTTTTACTGGCCGCATTTATTGGGCCTCATCATCTGATTTTTAATTCAACAATTTTGCGGTGAATTGTGGAATCGGTTTTGTTGTGTCATACTTCAACTTATTACTGGTCGAATGGAAAGAACATCTGCAGTTGAAACGGTAGACTCGGGTTCGATTCCCAAGCTCGTCGAACCAAAGACTATGAAATTGGTATCCGCATGTTCCCATGCTTGACGTTCAGCGATATAAAGAGACTGTTTGAAACCTCCACCGTATGTGGTAGACAGGTGGGCAGGAGGCAGCTTGACTCGAAGATCGAAATGTCCCTTCACTATCTTTTGGCCTAAGCAATTTAATAAAAAGATGCACCGCAGTTACATTTTGCAGAGGGGACGTCATAATATGCCAGCTTCAAACATAAACGAGAAACTCCAAATTGATGAGATGCCTGTCTACATTTTTACAATTGCTGCATCTTTTACAGAAGCAGTTTAGTATTTACTAATGAAATATTTTTCCAGGTGCAAAGCGTTGAAAAACCGGAGGAAAATGGCTCTGTGATCAAGGTTATGGAACACGTCATCAGTAACCAGATGCTGCTATTTCAAGTAAGTTGCAGGCTTTGTTTTATCACAACAAAAAAATAAAGTAGCAGATTATCAGCATAAATTTTTTCACAGCTGTGAGCTAGCACCTCCCTCACATATCTGCTTTCCCATTAGGCTAGTGTTTCATCAGCATCTGAATTCACACATAGCCTATCCTGGCACCCCACCCGAACCTTCGAACCACACACGAGGGCAATTTCTGCACTTTAAATCGTACCTTCTTCTCAGATTACTCTGATCAAAGTCTGACAACAAGGTCACCAAAAAGAGGATTCTCGACCAGTATCACACTGGCACTACACTTAGCTCAACCGCATTGCGCTAGCATCACTTAGCATGGACACCATATATGACATCACATTAGTTTGAAACATAAGTTTGAAACATCACATAAGTGTATTGTTGTCGCAAATTGCTTGTGCTGTCATATATAGTGTCCATGCTTAGTGATGCTAGCGCAATGCGGTTGAGCTAAGTGCAGTGCCAATGTGATACTGGTCGAGAATCCTCTTTCTGGTGACCTTGTTGTCAGACTTTGATCAGAGTAATCTGAGAAGAAGGTACGATGGCAAGTGCAGAAATTGCCCTCGTGTGTGGTTCGAAGGTTCGGGTGGGCTGCCAGGATAGGCTATGTGTGAATTCAGATGCTGATGAAACACTAGCCTAATGGGAAAGCAGATATGTGAGGAGGTGCTACCGCAGCAAAAAATAATAAGTTGATACACGGCTGATGAAACTGCTGAATATCATAAGCGTAGCCGGGGGGGGGGGGCAGGAAGCCCGGCCCCTTAAATTGAAATGCTACCAATGATGAAAATGTCGCAAAAAAGACTATTGTTTCTTTAGTTTCACTTTCTTTTAGCATCTTTGCGTTCAACACTACCCGCGCACAGCACTAATTAACAATAATATTATCCATGGGGCCCGGACTCCCTCAATTTAAGGTTTGACAACCACTTTAAGCGTATAACTCGATTGAAATTAAGGTTTTTTATCCTAAAAGCTGCTAACCGATGTCCTCATCTAACCTTTCCACAAACGTAATGCTATAAGCAGGGACAGATTTAACATATGGCTCAGTGCCAGGCGCCCCGCGCTCAGATAAGACTTTGTTGGTCTTCACCTGTATTTGGCAAAAAAATATTGCGAAAATCCCAAAGTGCCAGGGGCCCAACTCAATGTAAATCCGGCCCGGGCAAAAACATGGTTTGTAGGCGTCACTAATGTTGTACATTTTTTAATAACAATTCACCTCCACCTCGCCAGTTTTTTTGCAACAAAATACTTTTGAAAAACAGTAGCTACAGTAAGGGGAATGCTCATTGAACAAATTTTTGAATTGAAAGGGCCTGGGCCCCCTGGCCGTCTATGTACTCCTACAACTGGATGTTTTCATGACGAAACAATAATCTTTAAGGAAAATATTCCTCTGGATTGTTCTTTACTGCTAAAATATTGTAGGAGGCAATGCACTTTACTTCCCCCTACCTGGGCCAAATCACTTATAAAACTTAACCCCAAAATGCAAGATTTTAAACGAGTTTTGGACTTGAATTGCAAGCAGAAGAAGGACTGAACAACTTAATTTTTTCAATTGGCTTTCAAATGTTGAAAATCTAGTACTTTCAAATGGCTTTGAATACGTGCGAAATGAGATCCAATGGTATTAAAATAGCTTTTTTTCCAAAAAATTGCGAAAAATCGCCCAGCGGCCGGGAGCTTCGCCCCCACACCCCCTAGCCTTCGGCGGCTGGGAACTCCACCCCCAGACTTTCGTCTGTGATACGTTTAAATTGCAGTACACTTCTTTACTTAAACACGTCTCCCAATTTAGACATTTTTGCATTTTGATTATTGGTTTAGCCCTCTCCTTGAACGAGTTCCTAGTTACGTGCCAACACACAGGCCACGGCTTCTGATCTTCCATTCTACGATATCTTTGCCATCACAAAAATTCCTCTTTCGAAGTTTTTGATGACGTCATTGCATGTAATTTGTGGTTTGGGGCCCCCCCAATCAAAAATCCTGGCTACGCCTATGCTGTATATTATGCAAAAGCTTGAAATAAATTTGAACTGCTACTTTTTGAACAGAAATTTTAATTTCTCAGATTCCAAAGGAAGAGCACAATCAAATGCTGAGGATCTTGAAGGAAAGCGACCCAGAAGCGGTGGATTTCCTACTGAGGAGGAAAGCTGCCAATCACATGAGGTGAGCTGTTGTTAAGTGGATTTCAGTGGATTCGAATCCATTGAAGAAGGTTCAGTTCAACGACTGGTATTTCAACGGCAGCGAAATCAAGAAGTAGTTTTAAATTTTAAAAAGTTAATTTTTTGATGATTTTTGCGCTTTCCTCAGTGCAGGAAGATCTTTCGGTCGATTTCCGGGTTTTCGTAGTTTGATTTTTGGCTGAAGTTCGATTCTTGGGTAGGCATTAATCGGACGCAGTGTTACCACTGAATTTTTGCGATCTGAAACGTTTAATGAATCTTCATCGTCGTTTTTATGATAGGAAATTTAGAAAATGAAATATTTTTTTGATGTATTTCCTTTTACCACGGATTATATTGATTGTACGAAGTTTTAAGCGACGCAAATTCACTGTCCAGCCGCCACAGACTGTTCTGGTTTCGGTTGAAATGTCTTTTGTTCCTCATCTTGCTGCAGCTTTACTTGTAGCAGTAAAGTAGTAAAGTTTTTTTATTTTTAGAGAAAAATCTCGGTTACTTGGCAGCCATTCCTCGTCTCCCAATTCCTCCAGGTCCTTTCCGGTACGCCATCCAGTGGGATTTTGCGAGCAGCTACCGGAGTTGCCTACTCAGAGTGATAGCGATTGTGATTCCGCGGATCGGGTGGAACGAAGTAAAACGAACCACGTAGACACAAACAGATCCGCTGTAACGCGCTTAAGCTACCAGCAAGCCACTGGCCACGCAGCAATCCCTCCACAAGAAGAAAAACACGAAAAGGGGAGTTTCCACAAGTTTAAAAGGTGCTTTACTTGTCTTTCTTTGTCATGTCTCATGCTCGTGGACTGTTTGACAGTTAATTGATTTGCGGTTGATTTCTTATTTATTTTGACACATTTGAATTTTGAACGAATTTGATTGTGTTTACAGCTTCAGTTTTTAGACAGCTGTGCGGAATGTTTTATAGGGTTCCTTTTATTTAGCTGTTTTGTTTTTGTTCGTAGAAAGTTGTTTCTTTACTAATAGTGTTGTTGAAGAAATAAATTTAGTATTTAGAATAAGAAATTACTCATTAGTTTTAATTATTTGACAATTTTAGATTTATTCGCTGATTTAAGTGTTTGTTTATTGTTCTTAATTTAAATAAGGCTTAACTTATAAATACTGGTATGAGTGTAATATTGGTAGGTTAGAAATGACTGAACATGCAATTTTAACGTGTCAAAACCTGTTTTATTAGTCTATTAAGCATTAATTTTAGCTGCATAAAAAACGTTCCTACTTTTCACAAGTTAGTTTAATTTGCTCTTTTTTAAAGTTTTAGTAAACTGAATTTTCATTTTACCCGCATACTTTATAACCAAGTAAAAACCTCTTGTTTCATTTTAGGCCCTTTTTTATGAAAAGCAAGTCACACCCAAGTCATATCACGAGTACAAATTGCCCCATGGGTCACGACAACAATGAGGAGTCCAATGACGTCAATGAAATAACGAATGCAATGAAGCAGCTAAGCACAGGTTTGGACAAAGTAAGTTCTGCATATTTTTTTTAAGAACAATTTTATAAAAACACGAGGTTCATTTTTGCCCAAAATTTAGGAACAAATTAAGAACAATATCAGCCTCAGCATGAAAAAAATAATTAAGAACATGGAGTTGTACAAGGCATTTGTAATGAGGAGAGTTTCCTTGTCCTTTTCTATATTGTCATTGTTGCTTTATCTAACAGCAGTCATTATCTACAACAATAGACAACTTTTAACCGAGCAAGAATAAATTTCAGTCACTTTATTCTCCCATAAAGTTAAGAACAAATGAGGCTGAAAATTTGTGAAATCAAGAACACCCAGGCTCAACGCAAAATTAAAAAAAAGTTCTTAATAAAAAAAGTGTATTTTCGGTTTCAATTCAAGTTTGCTAATATATTTTACTCGTCGAAAACATAAAATGATTTAAACTTTGATTTTATTGATTAGATAAACTTTAATTGATTATCTTGGGTAAACTATTTTTTGTTTTTAGATTGATGCATCTGATGAGCCCGTTCCAACAACGCCCATGTGGTCAACAAAATCCTCTCACCGCTCGATGTCTTTTACTGACGACGACATGGAAGCAATTTTAGGAGGAAAATCCACAACCGAAAGCATCCATGATTCTCCAGAAGCAGAGTCGGAAACTTTGCAGATGAAAATTGACGAGTCCGACGATCCGTATTCTTTGAAGCAACTCAGTGACATTGAAAGTGATACAGAAAAAATTCCGTCCGCTACAGATCCATTCACTGATGAGAATCGTAGTGAAACGGAAACCATCCACGTCATTCGAGCAGCCAACTCCTCGGATTCGGGAGTATATGTTGACTCCACTAAGATTCAAACTAACTCCGCTTCTGATTCAATCCATCGTCGTGGTGGATTCAGCTTGGAGATTTCTCCAGATCCAGCATTCGAGGAATCCTGTGAAGAATCGTCCCACGAAAAATTTGAAGTCAGTTTTGAAAACAATTTTGAGATCCATTCCGAGGCGCGCGAATCTGTGGGTGTGGATCAAGAGTTGGTAAATAACGAAAAACGAAAAGACTCCGTTCTCGAAAATTCCTCCGATTGTGATGTTCACGATCATGACGTCTCTAATTCTCTCCAGAATATCGACGGAATTGCTTATGACGAAAAAAGCGCATCAAAGTTGGACGCAGAAAGTCACATGAAAGAAATCCATACTGCCGATAATAAATCCGCTGTCAGATTAGAATTTTCAAATGATCCACGTTATGATAAACCGTCTTCACTGTTAATAAAAAACCATCATCCTGATGATGCAGTAATGATTGTGGAATTGGAAGCAAACACAAATTCAAATTCCAATCAAGGTGTAGTTGTTGACGAAAAATCGACCAATATCTCTACCTTTCGCGATGACGCTGCTGGAACGTTATCATCAACCCAATTCAGGGGCTTACCCACTAGTCTGCACCCAAAAGTACAGTCCCAATACGCCTCTACGGATGGTTTAGGTTGCTTGGATATGACTGTTGCTGTGGAAACGAAGGGTGACATAATGGAGAAGCAAGACGTAGTACCATCAATATCTGTCGAATCAGAACCACTGAAAGAACAATCAAAAAGTCTAAACGCGGGCCACTTTCGGTCTGAAAAATCGAACTTGATAATTAGAAGCCCAAAGAGGACCTCGGCATCCCGAGGCGTCAATGTTGCAAAGCTGGCCGGACGTTATGATAAAGACGATAAAGCTTTAGTATCGGAGCCTAAACTGGTGCCTGGCTCAAAGTGGACCTCCTCGGGGTTAATCGGTACTTCCCCTAATTTAAATGACAATCGCAAACGGAACGCAGCTTTAAAAGGTAAAGAATACCAAACCCCTCTTAATAACAATAATCTCCCCCCTTGGCATTCTGCGGTGAAGGGCAAAGCTAAACTTCCAGAAACCTTGGTCTGAAATAGTTTTCATGCATCAAAATAACTCGTTTAAGGTTAAAAGGCATCACTAATATGTCGGTTGGAAGGTAAATTATTTTGTCTCTTGTGCAGGAAGCGTCGCTTTCAATTATCGGTCTGGTTAATTGGGACCACTTTTGCCCTTACTGCTAGCCGCTCTTGTTACATCTCTGGAAGAGTTTACGAATGTCTCACAGGCCCAAATACCCGGAAACGGCCTTTCACCAATTCGGACATGCTTTGACGTAAGACACTGTTGCTAAATAGAGGGAAGAGTAATTAGGTTTTCAACAAATTTTTGATAAGATCTTTCTCTTATTCACAGATTATTTTGAAAATAACGTCCATATAGTACAACCTTCATCACTAAAACTATGCGCTATTTTTTGTTTTATTATCACTGTGTTGCAATATTTTTCCAGTTGATGACATTTGTAATAAAATTTCATCTCGCATCACGTGATTAATGTTATTGCAATTTTACTGCCCTTATTATAGAATCACAATGTTGTACTTTTGATGTCGCGTTTAAATTGTTGTTTTTTTTTTGTACGATTGATTTGAATAAACTATTTTCTAGTCTGTTTTTTGTCTTGATTGGAAACAATTTTTTGTTACGAAAAATTACACCAACGTTAGCGTTAATAAATCACGCACAAAAGCTGTCAAAATCGAGGAAAATTATTTAGGAGCAGAAAATAGGAGTTTATCTCTTAGTATGATCAGAAATATTAAAGCCAAAGATTTAAATGAAGCATTTTTGAGCTACAAGCATTTCGGTTTATTCTTAAAACCATTATCAATCTAATAGACAGGTCTTTCACGTAGCAACATGAACTTAATCACTAATTCAAACATGAAATCTTGTCCTTGTTATCAAAATAAAAGCGCCACCATCACCTCCTCGTCAGTGGAGAAAAATATGGATCAATCGATACTCTAACTCAAAATTAACAAAACTTGCATTTTTCAAAAAGGAAACAAATATTTTCATGTCCCTGCGAAAATATCAATCGAGAACTACAGAATCGAACCAGAGGCTGTGGTTCCGATTATTGCCGCGGTCATTATCCTTTTATAGTGCGCCTATAGATTAGTGATATGAGTAGATGAAAATAATGTAGATTTTAAAAATTCGACCTGAATGAGAATCAAACCACAGTTTTTTGTTTCAAAAACAAGGGCTCTTGCATATAATTAACGAAACCGGATGCACATCTGCGTTATCAAAGAACGTGACAATTTCTCAATGATACAGTTCACAACTTTTTATCCGGCGTGGCGATAAAAACGTATGTTTCCATATTCGTAGCATTTGCAGTGGAGAAAGACAAGAATCAAACCGAGATAAAATAAGATAAACTGAACAGATTGGTCTTGGTTTATGTGAGATAATTAAAATATGTACGATTGAAACATTAGGTTAGCAATATATTTTATTAGAATTTGGTTGGTTAGGATTCCTATCCAGCTAATTTAAAAGTAGACAGTGTGAAGCCTCTACCATTGTGTGGTAGACAGGTGGGCAGATGGCAGCTTGACTCGAAGACCGAAAGTTCCTTTTGCTGTCTCCTGTCCAAGGCAAACCAACAAAAAGTAGTGTAAATATTACACCTGTATTAATTAAAAATGCTAAGCACGATTTTTTTTCGAAATTTAACAGTTAATTTCTAAATAAAAAAAAACTACAGTACTTTCCTTTAAATCAATGAACTATCAGTTATAAGAACACGCTGAATATCTACTCCCTCGGTTACTTTGGTCTGGTTCAATATTGAGAGACAGCGAAGAGATGTTTCATCGCTCTTTTGCACGTCCACTTTTCGGCCTCGGTTCGTAATTGCAGCGTCTGTTATTGTTGAGTCTTGTTAAAAATGCTTGAATCACGAAGGAGCCTTGCCTATCCTGTCGCGGATCTAGGGAGTGTCCAGAACCCCTCTGCTCAAACCGGAGAAACACAAGAATAACTTATAATAAATTTCATAGTAATAACTGAAGCAAGATCGATTTCTTGCCCCGACTTAACAGTAAAATATCAAAATTTCAGCAATTTAGTTCTTTTAAATGGCTCCAAAAACGTGCGAATTGTGATCCAAATGGCGTTAAAATGACTACTTTTGCCGAAAAATCACGAAAATCGCCCAGCGGTTGGGGGATCCGCTCCCAAAACACCGCATGTGTTACGCTTAGGTTACACAAGTAGCTCAGTATCCTCACATAAATAGCAAATTTTTGGAACACAAAAGATTTAAACTATTGGTTGAAGGCCCCTCCCTTTAGCAAAATCCTGCTTGCGCGTCTGGGTTGCACCTAAAACTATTCAGCTGAAAGGGGAAATATTACAAAAACGTTTGCAAAAAATTATGTCTTGAGCGGTCCCTCCCTGCAAAATTTCTGAATATGCCCCTGCTATTAAAGTGTTTGTATGTTAGCAACGTTCTTTTGGTGACATTTTGAAGTGTTTGATTGATACGGTTCTCTGATGATTTAGCACGTTTTGGCCTTGACTCAGCACAAAGCACAAAAAGTACGTGTAAAATCGTTTATACGTTCATTGCACACTATTCTACTCGCTTCTTCATCAGTTCTTTGTTACATTTTAGTCGGTTATTATAACTTTTTTATTATAGCTTTATTGTTGGACATTTAAACGAAAGGAATTTTGGTTGGCTCTTTCTTTCGTCACAATGTCAAAGCAGGCAGGAATAAGCCGCAAAAATCCCAAAGCAAGGCTTTTGCTTGTGAGTTTCATTTTCACGTTTTCCGGATTATTTTACATGCTAGAGCGTATTGCTCGGACTCAACATCAAAGGGTAGCTCGTATACATCCAGCTCAAAATGCATCTTCGACGGGAATCGAACCTGTAAATCACAACTCGCACTCAGGAGTCAATTTAAGTTACATCAAAGCACACATTTCGCATTCGACTGATGATTTAAAGAAAGGAGAATCAATCTCAATTCAGACCGTAAGAATTTTTTCATCATCTCCAACTGGAAACGAAACTGAAACACAATTCTTCGCTAGAATGAAGAAAAGGATGGAAAAACGGCGAAAGCACTTACTGCTGTCCTGTCAAAGATTAGGTCAGTGAAGTTTTGCTCACAAAAAATGTTGAAGGGTTAAATTTACAAACGTTAAGCAATATTTCAATCTCGAAATTAACAAGATTATGAGGAAAATAATGGACAAACACCAAACAAATCCTAATAAACGAAAAATAATTAAAGGATTACCTCTCTCTGAACCAACTAAGACTACAACGTATGTTGTGCTGATGAAATATGAGAACTAATAAAATCCTCCAATAATTTAATTTCCCGGTTAAGTTTTTTCCGCTTATTGTTATTGTTGCTTATTCACCAAGTTGCCTTAGCTAAGAGACAGCGAAGGGACCTTTCGGTCTTCGAGTCAAGCTGCCACCTGCCCACCTGTCTATCTCACACGGTGGAAACTTCCCACTATTTCTTTCTATTGCTGAACGTCAAGCAGGAAAGCTGTAAATACCAATTTTCATAGTCTTTAGTTTGACCCGACCGGGAATCGAACCCGAGTTTACCATTTCAGTAGCAGACACTTGACCTATCCAGTCTACCATTGATCAGTTGTGTTCTGATTCTTATAGGATTGCTTCCTGATAGCAACACTTTCGAATTGTGGACCAGTCCTCTTCCTCAACCATATCCTTGGTTGTTTCTGTCCGAAAAATACAAGCTCATCTACTGCGAGATTCCGAAATCAGGTTGCAGCAACTGGAAGTCTGTGATGATGGTCTTGAATGGACTCATCAACGCAACAGATTTGACAAATCCAAAGGTGTTTTTGCGATTTAAAATCTTGCAACATTGGCAAAATTTGCTCAGTCAAGCCAAAACATAGAGCCAATTATAACGAAAGAAGAACCGTGGCGACAATCCATGGGTTTGTGATGTTGGCGATGGTCTTTTGGTGACTTTTCGTTTTGTGATTGGCACATTTTTTGTAATTTTGCACTTGTTTAACAATGACTCAGTAATAATCGGGTAACGGAACCAACAATCGGGCCTGAAAATTGACGCAATAATAGACTATTAGTTGGCAGGGCAAAACTCTGTCTCTGTTACGAATTGTATGATTAATGCACTTGCTTTTGAAACGGGAGTCCAGAAGTCCTAATCCCGAGTGTTGTTAAATCCAAAAAAGTCCATCAATGTTACGCGTTTCAAAAAACTAAAAACAAATAATCTCAAGCCAGTAGTCGCAGAGATGGAAAAGGCTAACTTGGTTTACACTTGGAGGCACTGCATGCAAAAAGGCTGGTGTTAGCTTCGCTGAAGCTGGAAAAACTTGCTCTTTTTACTTTTTGCAACGCTATGCAGAGCATCGTCGAAAGTAACGATAGGCTTCATACACAGGGGTGCCGATCTTTGTTGAGCATTGGGGGAATAATTTTTGCAATTTTACACCAATTTTGCCCTATTTTCAACATTGGGGAGGATGAACCTCGACCACGATTTTGTTCAGGTGAGTAAATTAAGTGAAGACCAAAAAAAAGGTCTTCACCAAAAATGGAACACTTTTTTTCCTTAAAATTCAGGTGAAGACCAAAAAAAAAAGGTCTTCACCAAAAATGGAACACATTTTTTCGCCGAATTCAAGTGAACACCTACGCTCAGATGCACACCAGAGTCAAACTATTGGGGGGGATACAGCCAAATTATTGGGGGGATATATCCCCCGGGTTTCGGCACCCCTGTTCATAAAGCTTAGTTTAATTGCTAAACGTTAAGCAGGCAAGCTGTGAATACCAATTTTTATTGTCTTTGATCTGATTGGACCGCGAATTGAACCAAAATCTATTCATTTCAATAAAAAAGCTCTCTGTCCACGTGACTTCCAATGATTAATCTTTTAGGCAAAAATCTCACCGCATATGGCAAAACTGGCACATCCCAAACAACAGGGATTGTCAACCAGTGAAAAAAAGTTTTACCAGAATATCACAAAATTGATCGTCGTGCGGGATCCCATGGAGAGACTGGTGTCTGCCTACCTAGATAAAATTGCTCCCAACCCTTCTCTCAAGTTTCCATTTTTTGCGAGATTTTCTTGGGAAGTTGCAAAACGGTATGGACACAGATTGAAAGACAACACAATACGTGAGTAGATGGAATATGGGAGCAAACTGCTCATAGTTGTTTGAGGCCACGTTTTGGGTGAAAATCAGCACTCACCATCGAGAGGAAAAAGAGGAAACTCCGACGGATTTGCATTTAAGGATCAGGAAAATATTATTGCCGCAAGTTTGTTGGGCACATACGAAACCATTTGTAAATTATTTTCTGTATTTTATTTACTAAAATCGATTTCACGAGTGGTAACGCGTTAGTCTCTGAAGCGGTAGATCTAAGGTTCAAATCTCAGGCCGGTCAAATCGAACACAGAGTTTTCAATGGCTCGCCACCGCTGCAACGTTTCTTCGAAAGGAGCTGTGTTGCCCTGACACAATGATGCGGAGATGGGCTACGCAAACTCGCTACAAGCTTTGGTGTAATACAGCGAGTATAATGAAAGATTTGATGTGATAATTTAGTACTGAATTCACATGCCCCTGATCTCCTTGTGGCTATATTATTAAAGTACACAATGGAATTTATTATTTTTAATAATTTTAGAAGAAATAAAATAATCATTTAAGTGCAGATCGAACATTCGCACAGAAGGTACAAGCAATTGCAAACTCAGCAGCGGCGGAAAAAATCGAACTCGGCCCTAAAAGTCAAAAATTCGAATCCTTCCAGCCGCGTCACCCCACAAATACATTTTTTTAAACACAATGAAAATAAATTAAAAAAGAACATAGAATGATTTTTCAGCACATGTTTTTACCCGCACTAGCGGAATTGGCAACGACAAAGAATTAAACCGTCACCTTTGCGAGTTTGGTTCCGCTTCTTTACCGGTGCGCCAGCTGCAAGTGCATTTTTGTGCTTTAATGATTTGACCGTAACGTAGCACTAAAGAGTAAAGACTGCTAGTTACAATATTTTTTCAAGTATATCAACCCAAGAGAGCGATCGCAATCTTGTAAGGGTGCATGAACATTCCGCAAAATATTGTGGAAGAGCGCTTGCAGATGGTTCGTCGGTAAAGAATCGCGCTCCAACTCGCAAAGATGAAGGTTCGATTTTCTATCGTTGCCTATTTTGCAAGCCGGCCTAAAAACTTGTGCCAAAAAATTTGTATTGTCCTATATGCTCTTTGTAAATTTATGTTTGTCCTGTTTTTTAAAAAATGCGCAAGAGGTAAATTATTGCAAATTGGTTGCAGCTGCTGCTAAAAGTAGTAATACTTCGAAAAAATAACAAAAAATGGGCTTTACTATTATGAATCGTTTTTTAAACTACGACAAAGTTGACCTTTTATTGTAGTGTGTACTGTGTTTGTGAGTGCCTGTGTGTGTGTCTTGTGTTTTTTTTTTGAGCATCTAAAAAATGAAATTATACCAAGAAATAGATAAAAAATTACGCCTTTGGATGAATGGCTTCAAGATTTGCTGTGATAAAAAATTCCTTCAGCTAAGCTGAAAATTTTTTCGAATATTCTCAGCTTATTTACTACAAAAACAACGATTAATTTACAGCTTTAAAATCATAGCTTCTTAAACATTGAAAAGCGACAACAGCGGAGCGTGTTTTTGTTTAAAAATAATTTCCGCATTGAGACCGTTCCTTGCTAGTTAATAGGGTCTTTCTAACAACAACCGCTGTGCGAATTGGCAGCTAAAACAGATACCAAAACTACTTCTAAATGAACGCTGCTGAGCCCAGGATTTTTTCTCCGCTTTGAAGAGAAGTGATACACCCTTCCTTTAAGAACCAGTAAATTTTAGTTTGAGGTTTACTGTTCTTAAATTTTCACAAACTTTCAACCTCATTTGTTCTAAAATTTGATTGGAGGCACCGACATATTCTTGCTTGGTAAAAAGTTGCTTTGTGTAAAAGTTTAGTCGATTATTACAAATACCAGAATAAAACAGAACATGAGTACAATCCGGAGGCCATATGATTGCTAAAACCTGGTTATTCTATACAATACGGCACAGACTGTATTACAGAATTGATTTTTAAATTTGGCTGGATTCTTACTTATTTTTGTTCATGCCGAGGCTAGAATTGTTCTTACTTTTTCTTAAATTTTGAGCAAAACTTAGCCTAGTGTTCTTATCAAATTGTTCTTAAAAAATGCACCACAAATGAAATAATACACGGGTTTGAAAATGAAAAAATGGTTATTGAATAAGGTACCTGCCAGGCGGTCGAGAGGTAACCGCGCGTTTATCACTGGAGCTGGAGGTCTGGTTTTCACTTCTCGGGCCGGTCAAATCGGAAACAGTGTTGCCAATTGCTCGCCACTACTGCTACATTACTTCTAAAGTAACTGTTTCCTTCAGGCGCAATAAAGTGCAGACGATCCCCCAAAACTCGTTAGACGCTTCGGCGTAATGCAGCCAGCAGTTTTAACGAAAATTTGATTTTATTACCAGATAAGGAAGATGGAACCCGAGAAACTAGAGTCAGCGAATCCGAAGTCGCTCAGCCACATTGCACAGGAACAAACGAAGTTATTAAAATAATATCAGCGACTTTTGGGGCGAAGAAAAATACAAAGTAAGTTACCAAGCTCATAGGATGCATGCATAAATTCATCTTTTCAGTTTTAAAGTTTGAAGTTGTTTTTTTAAATTAGTTAAAAATATAACCTTTTGCTTTCCGTATATATATCTTTTTTTTTTATCAGAACCAGTAAATTTCAGGTCAGTATACTGACTGTCCCTAAATCTTCATGAACTTTTCTTGTTTTAAATTTGTTCTTCATTCTATTAAATAATGAAGTTACACTAATTCATTTTTCAGCTTTAAAAGTTGTATTTTGTCATACAGTAGATCATGATTTTTCTCTTAGGCAAAATGGCTAATCAAGAATGGCCGTGCAGAAAAAAAATTCTGCTGATTGTCCACATGCGTTGTACTTGTCCGTGTTGCTAATAACTTTTTCTGAAATATCTGAGGCTGACATTGCTCTTAACTCGTTCTTAAATTTTGCGCAAATTTATTTCGTATTTTAATGAGTAAAAAAAGTTTATGTTTTAAAATTTACTGGTTTATTTAAAAAAAAGACAGTGTTAATCACAGCACTAACTAACAGATGCCTTTTAATGTTTGGACTTTAATAACTTATTTAAACTCTTGAGAGCAGAGGTACTCGACTAGTTTTAGCAAAGGTTCATACCCGGCGGATGAAAAGTCGTTGCATTCAGGAAATGAGGAGAAAATTTGGAAAAGGTCCAAAATATATGGTGACCAAATTCCGGGCGAAGACCAAAAAGAAAAAAAAGGTCTTTATCGCAATTTGGTGAGGGGTTGCGCGCTCCACATGCATTAGACAGGCAGTGAGTTCCCGCCCAAAGATGTGTAAAATCCAAATTCAGGTTCGATTGTGGGCGGCGATCAAACTTTAGCGCTCCAAAGGTCCGGATTTGGACCCCGGTCCGCCAGTTGAGTAGCCAGGCTTTAGAGTTTAGAATTGGTGTGTAGTTGAACAGGCCCAAAATTTACATTTGCACATCAGCAAATCCAACTGAAATGGTTAAATTTTTGTTTTGTTTGTCTAGTTGTGAAACAAATTGGAAATGGAACCCACTAATGTGTTACTCAAGATACGCTTACTTTGTGACGTCACAATTATGCGATGGCCGAACTAATTGTGACGTATTAGCCACCTCCGATCAATTTGATGGAGACGCTTGGGCTCCGGTTGAGAAAGAGCTGACCATCGTTTATACATGTGTATGTAAGTCAAATATTTTAAACAATTTCTATATATCGACCCGACGATCAATGGTCGAGTAGATAGAGTGTCTGCTGCAACTGAATGGTAGACACTGGTTCGATACCCGGTCGGGTTAAGTAAAAAACCTGAAAAAGTTGTATTCACAACTTTCTGCTTGACGTTCAGTATTAAAAGTGACAGTGTAAAGCTGCCACCGTGAGTGGTAGACAGCAGCTTGGCTCAACGGCCGAAAGGTCCCGATATGCTGTCTCTTGGCCAAATAAACTTGATGAATACAGGTATATCAATTGCAATATCGTTTGTAGTTTTCTGCAAAACACCGTTTTTTTTTCGAAAAACGTTATTATATGCGATGCTTCAGCGTTTGATAATTGAGCTCACAGTAGAATATTTCTTCAGTTTAGGAGGTTTTCAAAAACTTCTCCGCATTGCCATTAGATCATAAATATTAAGGTTGAATTTACTTTCAATACTTTACATTTTGAAGCGCCCCATAACCATATCAAGTCCTGTATTCTATTGGAAAACCATTGTTTTGAGTCCAATTTTTTCCAACTGGCACACGCTTCGGCAAGACTTACTAACAATCTTGAAAGCATCTTACGAACGTGACACACCCAAATGTCGGGTACCCAAAAATCTGGCACAAGGTATTGTTTGTCTCCAGCTAGATCCACCGCATTAGACACGTTTATTCACCAAATTGCACCGCAGAAAACAGCGAAAAAGCATTTCAGTTTTCCAATTCAGGCGCCACCTGCCTACCTGTCTACAGTCTACCACACACGGTGGGGGCTTCGCATTGTCCGTTTTAATGCTAAACGTCAAGCAGGAAAGCTGTGAATATATTTGTAGGATAGCTATAGTTTTTGGTGTGGATCTGACTATTAATCGAACCCGAGTCTACCGTTTCAGTGGCAAACACTCTATCCACTCGAGTACTGATCGGTATTAATACACAACGTCTACGCTAATTAAATACAAAATTTTTTAATTAACCCTTTTGTTTTCAGCCACCCAAAACACAACTGTCATCACGGTCTGTCCCATGGAACACTACAGTATAAATTGCCCGCCAGGCAACGTTATTTCCATAGTAAAAGCCTTTTATGGCCGACTAAACACAAATACGTAAGTACAAATTAGATTTTAATTTGTCAGAAACCAAAACACTCTAGCTGTGGACTCCATATTGGTCACCTGTTTGATTTTGAGGTATTGCAGATGGTACAGTACAAAATATTCTTGAATATATCAATAACATTCCGCTAACTCTTGATCAGGTCTTGAATCATTATTAAAAAAATGCAAAGTTTTAAAAGGGTTTGAAAAGTATTCTAGAAAAACGTAGAGTTCTACAAGAACAATCATCTCCAACATCAATACGCAACAGTTACAGTGTCATACAGTAATATCTTGAACTTGACAGGCCCTTCAATCTTGCAATTCCGTAAGGGAAAAATTTCTTTAAAAGAAGTCAAAAAATAAATGAACCACCCCATGAGTTACACCACATGTCCGTCATGATAGCCTAGCTACAAAATATAGCAGCCTAGCACAGCTGCTCTTTCAAGGAATATTACCTCTCGTTTTTCTCTGCTGTTTCACGGAATTTCGCCTTTTTTGTGGATGTTGCTGTGTTGTTCGATTGTACCCTCTTCTAAATGGGCCCTCTTGGGGGTTTGAAAAAGGCTCAATAAATGGAATACTGCATGTGTTATATTTAGCGGTTTTGTTGGCATCATAATCTAGCGGGTATGCTGGCGTGTCGATTTTATAGTCGACCAGTTAATTATTTCCAGGGGGTTCCTCGTGGGTGCCATCCTTTCTAGTTTCGGTTGTTCAGTGGGTTGCCATGGCCCCAATGATTGCTACAAGCTGCTCAATGTAGCACAGCAGTCGTTTGAGAGTTGATAAGCCAATTTAGCTAGCATAGCTGACGAGAGCTGATATTCCTTGAAACAGCAGCTGTACTAGTCTGCTATATTTTGTGGGTAGGCTGTCATGACAGACATGTGGCGTAACTCATGGTGTAGTTCAGTTGTTTTTGACTTTTTTTTTTATCATTGTAGATTCTTAAAGTTGCTTAATGAAGAAGTATTCACCGTATTTCCTCCTCCCCCCGCTACCAACTGCAATAACCAGTATATTTGCTCGTACCATTTTCAATTTAAATCGCAGATTTTTGTTCTGATAAGCATGATTAACACCAGCCAGTTGGTCGAGCGGTAACGCGTTCGTCTCTAGAGCGGGAGGTGTGAGGTTCAAATCTTGGTAAAATCGAAAACAGCGTTGCCAACGGCTCGTCACCGCAGCCGCATTTCTTCGAAAGGAGCTGTGTAGCCCGGGCGCAATGACGTGGAAATGGGCCTCGCTAACTCATTACACGCTTCGGAGTGATACTGCGAGTATAATCAAAGATTTGATGTGATTTGAAGCATGATAATAATGCACTACCAGCATAATCGAAACTAAACTTTTAGGTGCTCTGACCAAATCGGCCATTACAATTCTCCTTGCGACGCTCCTACAGCGACATCTGCCGTTATGTCCGCTTGCCAATTCCAAAACTCGTGCGAGGTAAACGCAAAAAAGGAATGGATTCAATCTGATCCGTGCCACTGGACATTGAAGTATCTTCAAGTTTGGTACAATTGCATAGGTAAGCTGCAGCAACTAGAGGTACCATGTAGGTAAAAAATGGTTACTTATCGTTAACTCAATGCCATACCCTCTGTGTAATGTGTATTGTCCATTTTCAATTTTTTTGTCGATCTACTTGAGTGCAGGGCAGTACTTGGGAAAACAATTTAAATTTGCTTTTGTTTAGTTAAATCTTTAATACGAGAACCTAAGAGAAGAAAACTTTAGCCTATACGGTAACTTGTGTATTCAAAATTATAGATTAGCAGCGTTATTTAGTTTAATTTGGGAATCATACAACTCCGTGCACCGTATGTGCCAAGTTCTCCTCACCCTGATTTCGAAGCACGGAAATGCGCCAGCAATGGGGGGCTTCGCTTCACCTGCGTGATTCGGGGTTGAAACGATAACCCATTTAGACGTGGGGACAGCATTAAGGTGCTGTCAAGTGAAGTAGGATTGTAAGACGTGATGTCTCCGTGAACTATTTAATTAGTTCTGCCTATTTCACTTCAGGAATAATTTATCAAACTTATTTGCCAGTTTTTGCTGTTTTTTTCAAATGAATTTGAGAACAAACCAAATTACAAAATAATGTTGAAACCACTAAAAAGTTAAAATGGACATATTATGCGGACATATGGTGATAGACGGACTAAACGATTGATCGAATGGACGACATATGACAAAAACAAACCCAGGAAAACCAAACACTAGATGACGTGATGGACTATTTAAATTTAACTCAAATTGGACTAAACAGAGCCTTGATTGTGAGAAATTGGGGAAGATCGTAAGAAACGGAGGGAATCGGGGAAGGCCTTTCTCCTGCAGTGGAGCAAATAGACTGATGATGATGATTTGTCAGGTGGCTTTTGCCGAGCACGCGTGCTTTTTGCGTATGCGTGTTTTTTACACGTGCTGGCTTGTTTTTTATTTTATCGTTTACTGAACATGTGCAACTGCATATTTCTGCACGCGTGGTTTTTGCAAGTTGTGAAATATGCTTGGGGAGCAAGTACTTCTCAGCTGTTTATAAAGGAAAAAATTTGTGTAACGTCACAAGGCTGTTTGAGGCAGTTGTTATGTTACTTGACTTAGATTTGTAACCCGGGGTTGATTTCCTCTAAAACTAACAACTTTATTTAACGCAGGAACATAAAACTTAAATCAGATATATTTCATTATTTCAATGTCAACAGATCTGTATCTTGTACATTTTGTGTATTTGATTGCCTTGTTTGTTTTTCAACACATAAAGACCACTACTTTGAAAAAAAAGTACATTAAAAGATATTTTGCAATCTGTTTGGATTATTCAGTTAAAACGTAGCAATTACAGAATATTATGGAATGAAAAGCTTCAGGGAGAACAACACAGGCCCGGCGCCACTGAGGGGGCATTTCGGGGCCATGTTCCCCCCAAATCACTGCTTGTACTCCCTCAAGCGAGAAATGTACTAGCAACATTCAAGCCGTGCAATGATTTAGAAATGGAAGTAGACTAAAATCAAACATAACTTTTTGCAGAAATTACATTTGCAGAAGCTAATGATGATGCAATTTTATTTTTTACGGAGAAGTAATGTACCAGCAACCTTTTGCCCCAAAACAGGTCACCACAAACGCTCTGCTATGAAACAGCAAGACAGATCGAGTGAACGTGCTTTAGGAAGACTAAGTCCGTCTATATAGTTCACAAAATGCCCCCCCAAAAAAAAAAAATTTTGTGCCCCCCCAAACACACTACTTTGGCGTCGGACCTGGACCAACATACAATTTGGAATACTAAATTATTAAGTCCAAACACCTACACTTCGGTGGAGGTGGAATCCACTTTTGATTCAACTCTCGCAGCCATGCGCTTGTTTTTATAAGAACAATTTCATTAAGGACACGAGGCTCATTTTTGCTCAAGACTCAACAACTAATTACTGTAAGAAAAATGCCAGCATCAGCAGGAAAAAAATTAGGAACACTGGTCAGTAAGTCATTGGCAGAGTTTTCTTGGTCTTTTCTATATTGCCATTATCGATTTGTTTAACAGTAATCATAATTATATAAAACCACCAAGGGAACCACAAGGGTACCAGAGATATCACACCTCTAGGCGGGGAACTATAGCGATTCAAATGAAAGAGAGATATCACTCACACCTGTGTAATTTCTATAATGTTGTGATCGTCAATATACTTGTCAACCGAAGTTATTTTCTCTCTTTCACAATAATCATAATCTATAAACTTTTAACAAAAAACAACTTTCAACCAAGCAAGAAATAGTTTGTGTCGCTATATATTCCCCTATAAAATAAGAACAAATGAGGCTGAATATTCGAGAAAATTTAAGAACGGCCAGCCTCGACCAAACATTTTACGCATTCTTGAAAAAAAAAGTGCACTGTAGATCAGGACATTTTATCTCTGCTTTAGGTGCGGATGAAGTTAAAATGCAAACACATTTCCAAGCACTACCATTTCCATCGGAGGAAAGGAATGGATGGTTCAAGCGTCAAGTATTGTATAACCAGATTAGAGCGGAGAGTGAAGAACTCTGCGATGTCGATGAAGAGATTTTAGAAGGTTTAATAAAGAACTCAAGTGCAGGTATCAACCAGCCAGTTAGTTGGTGGAGCGGTAACGCGTTCGTCTCTGGAGCGGGAAGTCTGAGGTTCAAACCTCAGGCCGGTCATATCGGACACAGTGTTGCCGATGGCTCACCACCGCTGCGACATTTCTTCGAAAGAAGCTGGGATGCCCGAGCGCAATGACATGGAGATTGGCCCCACACACTCGTTACACGCTTCGTCGTAATACAGCGGGTATAATGGAAGGTTTGATTTGAAGTGCAGGTATCATTATGCAATTTGCTGACGAATTAGCAGAAGTTGCCTTGATCATTTATATTTTCATTTGTATAGTGAATCTAGATGGTTTAAATATCCTTTCACAAGCTCAAATATATATTCACAGCTTGGACGTTCAGCATTAAAATGGACAGTGTGAAGCTTTCACCGTGTGTGCAGACATGCTGTGGGAAGACCAAGAGTTCCCTTGGTTGTCTCCTGGCCAAAACAACTTTGTAAATAAAGACGTAATTACAATTACATTGGTAAGCCACCAAAATTCAGAAATGAGTTGTTTAAACTAAAGTCTGCCGGTGGTCTGCCTTATTTTTGCACGCCAGTTCATTCGGTTAATTGCTTTTGCAGTTCCAAGACCAGACTTTAAGATTCCGAAGATTTACCAACCTAGAGGGGACCCCATCTTCAGGTGAGAACATCTCTGGTGAGCTATCTTCTGATCAGTGTAACGAGTAAGCAGAATTTTTGATGACGAAAATTATGTGCTTCGAATTTATTGTTTTGCAGTGTTGAAAACTTCGTACTCGTTTGCAATTTTTACAACTTTGAAAAAAAAGCAATACCATCTTTAACGCTTTTTGTAGAATATTTCAAAAATTTACAGCATTTAAAAACTTTTGCTTTTAGTGGAATAATTGCTCAACCCCCTTCTGTATCGCCTGGTGCTTTTGAGATGTAAAAAAGGCAATAAATTGTTTGGTACGATGGCAACCACGGTAACTTACTCATCAGATATCACTGTTGGTGTTGGTGCACAAAACTAAAAAGTTTCGTAAAATCATTTGAAACGTTCTATTACTAATATAGCTGATAGATCACGAATTTTCTCATGCTTTTGTTTTTTTAGGAATTTCGGTCTTTATGCTACCTTTGAAGAATTTGTAGCATATCTACTTGATCCTTTGAATGCTGACGTCACTCGTGACATAATTGAACACGGTTCATCTCTGATGAAAATGACTAGCGTACGTCATTGGCAGTCATTCCATTCTCTTGCTTATCCTTGCCACTTTGACTATGACGTCATTGCTCACATGGAAACAATTGATGACGATGCCAGGTTGGTGGAAACAAAAATAACGAAAAATGGTGCTGCATGAAATTTTCAATAAAAATTAGAAAACTGTTTTTTATTATTTTTATAAATGTAATTTTATAATCAGTGTTATTAATGCTAATTCTATAATAAGGAAATATGCAAATTTTTTTATTCGATTTCAAGATAACTGAAAGCAGCAAAACAGCAATTGAACTTTTTTCTTCGACACAAAAAAGACGAAAAATGACGTTATAACTTTTGTTTCCTCTTTTTTAGTCAATTCCAATCTTGTTAATATTATTAATATTGTTGTTGCATTTGCATATTCATCTTCCTATCTCAGAACAACGTCAGACGCTAACTATTGGACGATTCGCACACTTTTCATTGCGATTAGAACTCGTAAGTGCTTAGTTAGACGAATTTGCACTTGCATTTATCAAATGTTTTTGTAGGCTTTTTTGATTTTTTGTCCAATAAATTTGCTGTTTGTTCGAAGCTACCAAGCAGAGATAATCATCGTAAAGCGTCTTATCCAAAAACGCAACAACGTGACCAGGGTGCGAGTTGAACCCAGGTCATGCAATCAGGGTCGTCCTAAAAACAACTATTTTACCTCTCTAACATGCAACCGACGTGATTTTAATTTATTCTCAAAATTTTCAGGTATTTGTTTCATCTACTTGGTGCTCCTACTGATTTACGTTACCCACACGGATACGATAAAGAATCGGGAAAGAGCATGACAACCCAAAACCGGGTGAAAGAATTGTTCAAGGCGATAAGTGACGAGAACATCAAAAAACTTTTGAAATTATATGCGATCGATTACGAAATGTTTGGTTATAAATACCCTGATTTGAGATAGAGACCAACACTCTTGCTTCCGTGACGAAAGAAATGTAACTGATCGATGAAAGATGGAATAAACAATCATAAATCGTCACTGGGGGAGAGAGCTTTGGGATTTTTTTTTGGGGGGGGGATACATTTAGATTCAGTATGTATTGTACAGTGCAATACTGCCGAAGATTTAAGGTGCTACGGCCCACCTAGTCCTTATGCATCTCTGTCTAATATTTGTGCTAATGTTGTTGTGTTGAACATGGCGATTATTTTGTCCATTTTTTTTACATCTCAAGATTTATCTGCAAAAAAACAATCGTTGTGGACTTGAGTTGAACTTAAGTTCAACTTCGTTTTTACGGAACAAAATCGCAAGCCAACTCAACTGCAATAAGTATCGAACCCCGACCGTTCTATTTAAATTGAATACCGGTAATCGTTTATATTGGTTAGGATTTCTGCAAGTTGCTGAGAAGTGTTTGTCGAACAATCAGTAATCAAGCAAAGGCCAATTGCGCCTGATTAGGTACTAACGTTTCACGCAAATTTTTTGCACTTAATTTCCACATGTCTTACTGTATGATGATTGATCAATAATGAGTATTTTGACGACACAAGCTGAAAAATGATAATTAATCAAAGCTGAAAAGCATGAGAATTATCGTAATGAATAGTCAGTCTGCAGCCAATTACTGGGCAAATTGATGACAGCTAATCAAAAGTAACTCTAGTAAATGATAAATATTACTCTGGTTAACATTGTTTTTGTGGTTAAGATAGTAGTTTGGGAAGGCTAAGTCAGTTTAATTGCTAGAAAAAAAGAGAAACGAAAAATATTTATTCGCGAATTTTTTGAGTACGTTTCACAGGGCGAATTAAATTGGGCTGGCTTTGAGCTTGAGTTAGTTTTGAAGTTAAGTTTTAGGTTAGATGTAATAAACTACCGCACTGTAAAAGTTAATAGGGTTTGAAGTTTCGGTGAATTCAACCTATACTTGCATGGGTCGAAATTAATTTTTTCAACGACTTGCCTGTCGGGCAAGTGATAGCAAATGATCACTTGCCGGGGAAAATCTCAACTTGCCTAAAACAAAGAGGCACAGTGTATTTTGATGCTGTTTAATTTTGACAAAAAAAAAAAAAAAATGCGCTAGAAGTACCGAATTTGAATTATATCGTATTTCGAGAAAATCCAGTTCTTATGTGCGATTTTTAAATTAAAGTAACTTAATATATGCCTTTTTTTCTGTGATGAAAATCGCGTCAAAAATCGCAGGCTGTTTTTTCAAAAATATCGCATCAAATTATCAATCGCATTGAAACTCGCAAAAGAATCGACATCCATTATCGCATCAAAGCATTCGACAAAAACTTCGATTATTCCGATTTTTGTCATTATTTCTGTAGCATTTTTCTGTTTTGTCGTAAGTCACGTTTGAGGTAGAAGTTTGGAAATGTTTTGGCATTTGTTGCGTCCAGAGGTGGAGTCGAGGACACAAGGCTCGAGACAAAATCCAAGGACACAAAAAAATTTCGAGGCCAAGGACAGACTCTCTCGAGACCAAGGCCAAGGACCCAGACGCAAGTGTTCTCCAAAAAAAAAAAAGGTCTTCAAAAATATTTTTCAGGCGATCTCAAAAAAAGGTCTTCAAAAGTTTTTTTCAGGCGATCTCTACTTGAGGAAACCAAAAAAAGGTCTTTGCAGATTTTCCGCAAGTTTCTGGCGTATTCCAACGAAATTTCAACGGTTCAAAAATAGTGCTGTCCTCGAGCCGAGGACAGGGCAATTTTCGAGGACTTGAGACTTCGAGGCCAAGGCCAAGGATTTCAAAATGTGTCCTCGAGGACTCCACCTCTGGTTGCGTCATACTCACAAACGTAATTAAATCTTGCGCTGGCTGAACTTCAATTTCCATTCTTTTTGATAACAAACTTTAGTTTCAATCTCAATCAACGAAATCGATAATCGCAAAAACAATCGATAACTAGCGGCCATTTTATCGCATCGAAAAAATTTTAAATTATCGCAAAAAATCACATCTACGTTCTATTTCGCATCGCAGTTTTCTTGCCTAACAAATAGCTGATAGCCATCGATGCAATTGCTATCGCTGCTTGTTTCTATCGCTCAATTTACTAATCAAATCTTTCATTATACTAACTGTTCTACGCAGAAGCGTGTAACGAGCTTGTGGAGCCCAACTCCACGTCATTGTGCCCGGAAAACACGGCTTCTTTCGAAAAAATGTTGAAGCAGCGGCGAGCCGTTGGGAACACTGTGTCCAATATGACCGGCCCGAGATTTGAACCTCAGACCTCCCGCTCCAGAGATGAACAATTGAGCACGTTACCGCTCGACAATTGATTTTTGGACTGTAATCATTTCGATTGTTTCGTTCACAATAATTCAGGTTGCTCTTTTGCTGCAAACGTATTTTATTTTTCAATCGCGAATATATCGGAAATTGCACTCGTTTAAAAGCTGAAATTTTTTTAAAAAATAGAGGAACTAAACATCTTAAAAATAAAAAATTGCGGAATTTTTGACCCAGCTTTCTTGTAGCACAGCAGGGTAATACATATGATACTCGAAAGAGCAATTAAAGCGGCAAGCGTGGGAACAATTTTCGCTGAAAAAGAACAAAGCATTTTACGACAAAAGAATTGCAAACGCGTGTGAGTATCGAACGAATCTGCATGCGACTTAGAAGTGCTAATTGCGATTAATGATGGGCGTACGACCAAATTGAGTCTTGAATGCGGTGATAGCACTAAAATAAAGCAAACAAAGGGGTTCTTTACATCCATTAGTGTTATTGTAGCAAAAGCGGTAAGTTGCATTTTTAAACAATCTTGTTTGAAGCTGCTAACTTCATACGCAGTATTTTCTTGACTTGCCTCTCGGACAAGAGAAGCTAGAAAATAACATGCTCTAGATGATTTCAGCCTGCCTCGGGCAAGCGTTAATTTAGAACTCTGGCTTGCCTATTGGTTATTACAGTTATAAACTTGGTTTTGTATCCTAATTTAAAAATCAAACCTTTAAATTTTCTAACCTTCTGAAACCAATGTTGGGATTTTTGATTGTCTGTAAATTTTGTCACTTCAGTATTATTGCATCAAAAGAATTGCAGTAATATCAGTGAACCTATGCAACACGAGCCGACTTTTTATAAGAACCTGTAAATTTTAGGCTGAGGCTGGCTGTTCCAAAATTTCATAAATTTTCAGCCTCGTCTGTTCTTAGGGCTGAAATAGACAATCACGTTTCTTTGCAAGAACGCTTGCAGAAGCGTTGATGCAAATGTTTTCTAAGTGCAAATGGCTTAGCAAGAAGATTGTGCAACGATTGCAGAAACGTTGCAGAAGCGTTTTCTTGCGACGTGTAAATGGCTTCCTGCAAGATTTCGGAAAACTTTCTTCAATATTGAAATAATTCCGGCTATATTTCAGCTTTTTGCCTTTTGACTTCTCTTGCTTTCGTCACAATATCTTACTTATACGCCCTTCCACTTCATTACATTGTCCTGCAACAAGTGTATACTGCACAATACAGTACATTACCTGCATTGCCTGCTTGGACAATATGATGGAATAGAAGAGTTAATTAGAGATGTTAAAGTTTGGCTTGCAGTTTGTATCGTACAGTTTTGACACCTGAATATAGAGACCGAGTAAAAAAAATCATTGCTTGTGGGAGAAAGTGGCGGAGGCATTGCGAAAAGATGGAAGTACGGTATTAAATTGTCTGACAAGATAAATTATTGGATGTTAATAATATTTTAACGGTTTTGCGTTAGGCAGTTTGTTTCAAATTAATGCAATAAATTCTACTTATCTACTTTTTATAATAACCTCGGTTAACACTTTTATTGCAACTTTTTTGTGATGTTATAAATGCTGTGGTTGTTTAGGTGACAATGCTTACATGAGCTTGATTCTTCATCATTACTGCAATTTATTTGGGGCGATTACCGTTTGCTCGTTGTGCTGAGCCAGTAGCGTAGCCAGGGTGGGAGGAAAGGGCTACAGATGCAGAATAAGAAAAATACCACGTTTCTAGCACTTCTGAGGCTGTCTTTTCACGGGAATAGACTACTAACAATTTAAAGCAGATTTTGAAACATTTGCATGGGGTGGGGTGCTAATTTGTGTAAAAATAAATCTCACAAATCAGTAAAAACTTTGAAAAACGACATATCATTGGCGCAGTGCACTCTGCAACAGTCGGCCATCTTGCAGCGGCAGGGACGGCAATGATCAACCTGTCAAAAAAGTAACAACAGTTACTATTAAACGAGACGCATTTTCTTAAAAATTTTTGTCGCTACCAATTACGGTAGTAAAAAAGTACTGCGGTGCATAGAGCTTAATGCTGTACAGTACATTCAGTAGCCCCGTTACTTTGCCGAGGAAGACGAATTTCTGAATAGTAACTGAGAAATTTTGCTGCAAACATGCTGGATGTTTTGATTCCATTGCACAGCAATTGCAACTCTTGCAGGATGTTCCACGGTGCTGAAATTACTCGCAATACCATCGTAAAACTTCTGATGACTCCATTTCAAAGCACATTTAATTCGAAATCCATTTTAATTAAGTTTACTTCCACTTACGTACGGCCACAATTCAATGCTGAATAGCTTTTGAGATAAGCACAACTTCCAGTGGCACTTCTGGTTTCAGCACGGACTTTATTTTTGTGTCACATGGTATTGCAGCTTCGTTTTTGTGCAAAAACCTGGTTCTCCGAGCTAGAGAACAGTTGGATTATTTAAGCAACTTAGTTTTTTATTCATAATTTTAACACATGCCATTCACAAGCCAGTTAAAATTAATGACTTAATTTGACAGCAAAAGTATGTGAGTTGTAAATACCGTGTTTAATATGTTGTATATTATACTCGTATGCTGGTGGAAGGTGATTTTTCGTTTTAATTTTCCAGTTCTTTTAGACTTTTAATTCGTTTTTCTTTTTAACAAACATGGATAAAAAATAGTAAATTTTAACCTAAGGCAAGAAAGCGGAGGGGCTATACGCTCATTGCTAGAAATCGTCTGTCTCGTGACGGTGTCATTTTTGGAAATTTTTGGTCCCACTATTTGAAGAAGTTTCTCCAAATGTTCAGCTTTCATGCGTAAGAGCATTCTTAAATTGTAGTGGATCTTCTACCCTTTTTCTTGCAACAAATTAAGTATGGTAGGCACCTAACTCGTCTTTTACGTTCAAGCCAGGATCAGATTCGCAATGTACGTTTTTTTTGTTTTGTTTTGTTTTGGCTTCAAAAGCATTTAAAATTACTATTGCTGGTACCGCTTTCCTTTTTCGAAACACGCCGACTGATAGTTTAGATTATTATAGCAGATCATCTGTATGCAAGAGTGCCAAAACAGTCACGGGTAACTGAATTTTCAAGGACTTGCAAAACAAAACTACAACACAATTGATGCAAAATTTTTAAGAAAAAAAAGTTGCACGCACGTTTAGACGGAATTTCAAGTTTCTCGAAGAAAATTACTTTCGGCACCAAAACTTTTTATGGTGGCGAGTAAATTTACCGAAAAACAGTTTTACGTGTAAATGGAGTGATAATTGGTCAAGCAGCAAAATAGCAGAAGAAACTTGCTCGACTATTTCGGCCCTTAGTTTGTTCGTAAGTTTGTTTATAGCTGAATAAACTGCCGCAAATTTGTTCTTGCTTGGTTAAGAGTTGTCTTTTGTCATAAATCATGATTACACTTAAATAAATCATCAGTGGCAATCAGGCAATATAGAGAAGGTCAAGAGAGCTCCGCAGGTTATTTACAAATGTGCTGTATTAGCCCATGTCCTCAATAATTATTTTTTCATTTTGAGGCTGACTTTTTCTTTAATTGTTTTTAAGTTTTAAATGAAAGGAGCCTCGCGTGTCTTTATTATATTATTCTTGTGAAAAAGTACATCATGTAACGTTTTGTGGCTGGTTTTGTACTGTGCTGTATGGTGATTGTTGAGCACAATTTGGTCGAGCGGTAACGCGTTCGTCTGTAGAGCCGGAGGTCGGAGGCTCAAACCTCGGGCCGGTCAAATCGGACACAGTGTTATCAACGCCTCTTTACCGATGTGGCATTTCTTCGAAAGGAGCTGTGTTGCTCGGGAGCAATGACGCGGAGGTGGGCCCCGCAAACTCATAACACGCTTCGTCGTAATATAGCGAATATGATGAAAGATTTGATTTGAAAACGTATGTTCAAGGAGAACCGGAAAACGAAGCAAAATTAAGTTATTTCTTTGAATGCCTGTGCATTAAAAACCTTGTTTTATGTCACCTATTTGCATTGAAGCTAAAAGCAGCGTCGCAGGATCATAATTATAAGCTTTTGTTAAATACTGAGAATATTTTTCGTCAAATGCAGGAAAGCAGAAATTTTGACGCAAATATTTTAAGAGCTAGGATGTTTTAAGAGTTTGCTGATCTGTCGTATGTTTGAATTATAAATATCGTAGGGAAAAAAATGGTCGCAAAATATGACCGTAGACAAACCTCATGCGTCATTTTTGTTTGCTTTAGTTACAACCTCGTTGCAAAAGGTATATTATGTGAAACTAGCAGGTGACAGACTAGCTTCTGCTGAGCAAAGAAAGGTTGACTTGAACGAAAAACCGAATATAGTTTTAAAAGTAAGATGCTTTATTCTTAGTCTAGTAAGCAGCAGCATCAGCATTGCTTTCAGCTTTTGCGGTATAATGTTTCGAAATAATGTGCGAGAAATTCCCTGAGAAGCAATTTGTGATTTTAAATGTGTTGTAAGTGCAGTAATTTGTAAACATAAAAAAGAAAAAAAAATTAAAAAGTTGAAAAGCAAATGGTTTCAATAACGCAAGGCAGAATTTTCGAAATACCTTCATGTGAAAAGTCAAGAATTCTGCCGAGTTTGGACGCTGATGAATTGTTTACAATACGCCATAGCTTCAATGCGCTGTGACGTCATAATTAATTGCGTGATGGTCACTTACTCGCTCAAGAGAAACGCGGAAAGGTGCTAAGTAGCTTCGGCGAATGGAACAACTGAAGTTTTGAATGCCTCCATAATCAGTGGCGTCACTAGTGGAGGGCGGGGTGGGGGGGGCGGCCCGCTCCGGGTGTCACCATTTTGAGGTGACACCATATTATGAAGTGAAAACATATCTCCACTGATTTGTGGTGAAGATCTTTTTTCCGTCCTCATTTGAACTGAAAACCAACCAATTTAGCAGCGAAGACTTTTTTTTTGTTTTGAAATTCATATTCTGGGCCGAAAACCCTTTACTTTGATGGGAATGACTTTTTTTTTTTTTTTTGGTCTTTACCTATTTTTTGACCGAAAAGGGGTGACACCACAAAATTCCGCCCCGGGTGCCACCATCCCTAGCAACGCCACTGTCCATAATTCTTGATTTTTGTAGTTATTTTGTAATTTTTAGAATGTTTGGATGTTTCCGTCAATTAATTGGGCTTGCAGATGTTTTAATCATCTGCATTGAAGTACAGAAAAATGGTTGCTAAGTTACCCTGTTTTTCGGGTAAATAAACTCTCTGGGCTGCCGCTTTATTACCTAGAAGAAAATGCCACGTTATATGAACTGCTTTACAAGTATATTAACAGTAGAAGAAACGTGTTTATGTTAATGGGAAATTAGCTTCTATAATTAAAGACACATACTCGTAATTAATAACGGCTTTGCTTCTTTAATTAACGTAAAAGTAATTGTAAACTTTTTTCGGCGAACTCTTTTCTGTAAACATGGGATAGCAGATATGTGAGGTAAGTGCTACCTCACAGTCGTGAAAAAAAAAACAAAAAAACTTTATGTTTCAAGTCTGCTGTGTAACTTCTGAATTTTCTGGAAACGTTTTGAGTTTTTAACTTTTCTCTTGACCTATTAGTGGTTGAGTGGATGCAGCGTCTGATGCTGTAACGGTAGACTCTGGTTCGATTCCCAGTCATCTCAAACCAAAAACCATAGAAATTAGTAATCACAGCTTCCCCGCTTTACGTTCAGCAGTAAAAGAGGAAAGTGTTGAGCTTTCACCATGTGTGGTAGACAGATGGACAGCGGCAGCTTGACTTGAAGACCAAAAGCTCTCTTCGCTGCCTTCTGGACTAGGTAACTTGGTAAATAAACATGTAAATTCAATTACAATTTTAATAAAATATAATTTAATTGAATGCTAAAACTGCCCACTTTTGTTTTTTGAAAAGCTTGGACAAGCGGTAGCTAGTGGCCATTGAAATTGAACTCAGTTGCCTACTTGTCTTACACTGTGGTTTGATCATAAGCATAGCGCCTTTGGCAATCATTGATATTACGCAAATTTAGTGCATCGAGATGAAGAGTATTGTGAGGTCCCTAGCTAAATAACTAGCTTGACGAGCTAATCGTGCAGCATAAGATGGTATATACGTAGCCTTGGTTTTATGCAGAAGCCTTTGCAAATTAGACAATAGCTAGACCCTTATATTACGTTATTTCCTGCTTTTTAGCGTTTAGCTTGTAGTAACTTTAGTTACCAATATAAAAATTTTTCAAGCGAATTCTATTGATATAGAATGGAATTATTTTGGCGCTTGGCAATTAATTATGCGTAGCTTACCAATAAGTTAAATCCGATCCGGAGCAATCAGGGATGCCGAAACGTTGGAATCAGGGCCGCCGAGAAGGGGGGCAGGGGGAACAATGACCCCAAGGACCATGGACTTTAGGGGGCCCATCAAGATCACACTAATAAGTGAGCAACGTGCAGATATTATCAAGTAACGTGCAGATATTATCAAGCAACGTGCAGGTATTATCATAACATTGAAGCAACGCTCTAACTCAAACAGGGTTTTCCACAAACAAATAGGTCTTCTTTTGAGGGGTGGAGGACTGTGCATATGAATATTATTCAAGTTATTTGAAATAGACCAATAACAGAAACCAGCCATTTGCGGGTAAAATCAGCTTGTTGAATAGTGAAGATCTTTTTTTTTTTTTTTTTTGGTGAACACATCATAATCCGGAGAAAATAATGTCAGCATCATTAACCTGAAACATCAATAATAAACCAATTCATAAAAATTTTTCATCCCTTGCTGTAATTGTCGCTATTTTGTGTGAAATTGTCGTATTAAAAAGTCTTATTATGCTTACGTCGCTGGTTAATTAAATGAAATACCAGGACGTGTGGCTTGTAACGTTGAATTAAACTACAAAGTGGCCCAATGTTTAAGCTATCCCAGGGGACCACGTTTAGCTCTCGGCGCCCTTGGTTGGAATGGCAAGGCGGGCAGCTTTTTCAAAGGGTACTTTCAATACTGTACAAACGGTCATTGAACCAACATTACTATCTAAAACTTCTAACACTGTTAACAATTAAACACTTCAACGCACCTAGCGTATTGAGTACTTTGCATAAATACTAAAAAATAACAACAACCTGTAGGCAAGGGGTTAGGAGGGCGGAGCTCCCAGGGCTCAGAAACTTCGTAATTTTTTGCAAAATAGCTTACTTTTACGCCTATTTTAGCCAAATAATGCTATGAAGACGTGGCCTAGAAATTAGCAGTGCAAAAACATGATTAAGCTGGCTGCGTAAATGGGCCAAATGGGCTATTGAGGGTGGTAGCTAATAGAAAACTTTCAGCCTTTGTTTATTAAATGCGGGTAAATTAAAAAATAAAAAAATAACAAGTTTTTACGTAATTTGATTGCATTTACAAAAATAAATACTTTTGGAGATGCTCATTCTCACCCCACCCCCACCGATTATTTTACTGTTAAGTCTGGACAAGAAAAACGTCTTGCTCCAGTTATTGCAATGAATTATATGTGTTACAAATTTTTCTTATATTTTTTCCGGTTTCAACAGGAGGTTCCGGTTTTCCTTGGATACGCCACTGTCAACGCCAGCGTTGATCGTTTAACTAGGGCTACAAAAAAATTGAAAACTTTAGTATCTTGCTGTAGAGTAATGCTTAGGCCTACAGACATAAGACCCTTTGGTTCTAAATTTGGAGTTTTGTAGCCTGCCCCTATCTTCCTAGCGTTAGTTTAAACTGACGGAACTAAGTCGAATGTCATAGGCTGACCAAATGTATTCCACAACATTGCTCATATATTTTACGTTATTTGCAAACCATTTAACACACTCAATTCGCGTTATTCATTTTAATGAACTTTTTAAAGCCACTTAGTGGAGAGTATTTTTTTTATAAAAAATATTTTTTTCATACATTGAAGATTGTAATGTGTTTTTGGATCGACAAAAAATTTGACAAAAACTTTTTTTACGTTTTATTTCTAGAAAGGGCCTTGTTGGTTCACAAAACACTAAACTTCAATCACTCGAATGTTTCTTGTGGCTCCATTAACTCGAGGACGTAAAAGTCGAGCGAACGCCTAGACGAAGTCTAAGATTTTGCGCCGAAGACCTTTTGTTTGGTCTACACCCCTGACTTTGTGGGCAAGAACCGAGACCCGCAGCGTAAGATTACGTCGCGCCCCGTCAGGTTATGAACTCCCCCCCCATCTCCCGAGCGAGAATCGTGCCCCGAAAGGAGACAAACGGCCCGGATGAAGACCTTTTTTTGGTCTTCACTCCCGAAGTTAAGTGTAAAATTTATCTGTGCCCTTCAAATATTTTTTCTGCCCCCCCCCCCTTCCTCCCCCAGCACGCTACTCTGGCACCGGGCCTGCAGAGATTTGTACACACTTACAGGTTACAGAGCAGGAGTTTTGCTTTGTTACCGTCGTACTGGAAGGCAAAGGGCAGTACTTACCCTCCTCCTCCCGTTCCGGCACCACTGGGAACAATTATACAAAGCATTCAAACTGTTTCGGTGATGACATTATAAAAACCGCCGTAGAAGTCTTCTACCATGTCGCTTATCCTTTTTGCTGTTTATGTCCCTTTTCGGTCCAGTTCTGGTTTTTGATTTCCTTTTTCTTTTTCGTTTTAAAGTTTGATATCCCTTTTCTTATTTTCCGTTAAGCCATAAAATGGATATCTAAAAAAGGGCATGTTTGCTAGATTGTTGTGCAACTGATATGCTTTAGTGCTTTATTATCATTAATTTGTCACGTTGATAATTACTGACTGAAAGACAAACACATTAAATGTAAATTTTAAAGAATTTCAACAGCGGCCTTGAGGGTCAACAATTAGTGCTTAAACTTTTCCTGTAGGTACTTAACTACTTATCTTTCAAGCGACTTTGCTTGAAATAAACGTGGTTTACGCTTACAATGGCAACGTGTCGCAACTACTACAAAGAGAGAAGTAAAATTCATTTTTTAGTTAGTTTTAGTTGTCCTATAATTCATGATATTTAGATACAAAAAAATCAAATTTATTTATTTATTTTTTCCTTCCGTGTTGGGTATATTTAATAAATTTTAGATGTTTTTAAATATGATGATGTCAGATTGAAATTTTAGATAACATGCACCGCAAATTTTGTAAATATTGATAACTACTCAATCGGCCCGTATCAGAAAAATTGCTGTTAAGTATTATATTCCTGGTTTGGTTGTTGCGTCATAAACTATTTATAGCTCTAAATGAAATTTTGTTCTAGAAAAATGAAAAAATGTTGAAAAATTTGGGATGTGCGTTTACAAATAGTTTTTGTTTATCAAGTCAAGTTTATTTTACCACACGTTAGAAAGAACGCGGGCACAGTAGCGTGCGCAGGATTTTGAAAAGGGGGGGGGGGGGGCAGGAACTTCAGAAAATTTGAGCAGAACAAAGATCTCAATTAGAAGAACACACTTAGTACGATTTTTCGCCCAAAATTAGGTGAAGAGCAAAAAAAAAAGGTCTTCACCCAAGTTGAGTCCGATTTCAAGCCCAGAGCCTGGAAGAGACGCATAGAACATACTCTTTGTGTGATCCAACCTAATGCCCAACTTGCAAAGGGGGGTGCCCATGCCTCAATTTTGCTTACTTTTCTATGCAATTTTGCAGTCTTGGCGACCCAAATGGGGGGACATGGCACAATGCCCCCCCTAAATACGCCCCTGAGCGGGCAGGAACCAACGAAAGAACAGTTGGTCATCTACGTCAACTGCACCAAGTAGCAATACTTAAACAGTAACAAGCGTAAACTTAAGCTTGGCGATGAACCAAAATACAAAATAACACGAGCAACACAAGCGATGTTGTCAACTGAGCAATTTTTTCATAAAAAAAAGTACGTTATTGAAACGAAAAAACAACGAGACAGAACTGTCAAACTCTGGGATTAAAAAAATAATGATAATAATAAAGTAAAAACTCTAGATTATGAATTTACCCGACTACCAATATGAAAAAGTTGCTCAGTTGACAACGCCTCTTTGGTGTAGCGGAAATAACAGGGGCTTCGGGTTCGAATACCACGGTGGTCACACTGATGGGATCACTAAAAGTAAGTACTAAAAAATTCTGTCAATGAGGCAATTTCTTGGAAATGAGAAAACAAATTTTACCGCTGTGATTCTCTTTTGCTCAGAGTTTGTAAGTCGGGCCGGGCTTTTCGGGTCGGGTTCGGGCCTAAAGTTGAAAAAAGTTTCGGGCTTAATTCGGGCCTGAGACGTACTTTTTGTTTTAGGTGTACAAAAAATAATCAAAATAACTTGGCAATATTGCTAAATTTTTTAGACCTAACTCAACTTTCGTTTTTTTTGGGCATGATCTGGGCTTCAAATTAATTTTCGGGTTCGGGCTTATGGTTTCGGGTTCGGGCCTGAACTTGTCGACCCGTTTGCAACTCTGCTTTTGCTTGTAAAATAGTCTGTTGTTATCATAAGCACTGTTACTGTACGTTTTATTAAGTATTGTGAGTTTACAATCAAGTAAAGTTTGTTTTCTAGCTAAGCTTTGCAAAAAGACTTCAAACATCGCAAGATACAAGATATAGGAAAAGAAATACCTGATCATGTCGTTCAGACGAGAATCGTTCGCAAATTAGTTACTTTAACTTAGTTTAGCTGAAAATGTAAAAAAATTATGCAAAAAAGGTTATTGGAAATAAGGGATTTTTTTCGCTTTGTACCATAACATTTGAACAGTAAATGCAAACGGAGACGTCACATATTCTCTTCAAATGAGACAAACATAGCGGCACAAAATGATACCAAAGATCAGCAGAAGATGCCGCAAAGGCACAAAACTGCGAATTTTGACGTTGGGTTTGATTCTAGCCTCGGGCGGGTTGTTGTTCACACTTGAACACGTCCACAGAGTCCAAAAAAGTGTTGCTACTCATGTTTCTACAGTTCGAAAAATATCTTCCAAAGGAATCGAACCAGAAGACCCCGATTCTGGTTTTAACTTTGCTGCTAAAAATTACCAAAATATCGAAGTTGTTGTTGCAACAAATAAAAACCCAAATTTAATTGAAACAAATAGTTTTCTAAACTTTGGAACTGAAAATAATCACTTAAAAGGTGAAACTGTTGGTAAAAGGCCAAAACAAGAAACAGCAAAAGCTAAACTGTCCAAATCTCAAAATTGTACAACTTCCTTTCATCCAACAATCATTGATGGTGCAACAGAGCCAGAAAAACAGTTTCTTGGAAGCATGAAGAAGAGAATGACAAATCGGCGAAAGCATTTGCAGCAGACGTGTCAAAAGTTAGGTGAGTTTTGCTGTTTAATCGAAGTATATTTGAAGTAATTTTAAAATAATTATTTTAGGTCTGTAAAAGATAAAATATTGCTCACTTGCCTTGATTACTATATGCAGTGCGTGATGCCAGTATACTGTGACTATTTTGAAACAAAGAGCGTATTTTTGTTCAAACTATCCGAGCTATAATCTAGAACTCTTGGCAATACTAAAATCGCAACCAATCTTGTTATACTGTAGTGTGTAGATTGCATGCCGTAAATTTGTGTTGTATTCAGTTCAATTGTGTTTAGCGGTACCTCAACTCTATGTTGCACTAGTGTACAATTCTTCACTGTTGTAAACGGGCCAACAAGTACAGGCCCGAACCCGAAAATGCAAGTTCAAACTCTTCTTCTTCCGAAAAAGTTCTAAAAAAAAACTACACGTGGTTTGATTAATAATTACTCCTGTCCTCGAAGCAATAACTTTAGTCTGTTGTGACATAATAAAACCACTTTTTGATAAATTGTGACGCAATAATATCAATTGTGCACTAATAATCGTATTGATGATTAAATGAAGCTTTTATTAAGTGTTGAAAAGGTATCTGATTGTGTTTTATAATAGCTACCTAAAAACCTAACACGCCTACAAAACCCGAATTAAGCCCCAAATTTATTTAATCTTAAGCCCAAACTCGACTCGAAAAGCCCGACCCGACTTACAACTTTGATACGATATTGAACATGTGACGCTATTACATACATACCACAATCAGATCTAAAGCTTGAATTAAAGTGACAAGAATTGCAAACATCATTCAGTAAACATTGTGCCGTTTTTTTTTGTTTGATTATTTTAAACTAACTTGTGTCAAAAGTTGTATACTCTGTCAGTTAATTGAATGTAATTCTTCCAGAAATAGTCGGGGACAGCGAAAAAATAAATAACAAATAAAACAAAATTTCTAATTGCTCTTGAAAGCAAAATAGCATTAATTTTTAATTTTTTTTTAAGGTTTAACCCCAGATAACAGCACTTTCCGTTTATGGGAGACCGATATTCCAAAGCCGAAACCATGGACGTTTTTGTCTAAGAAGTACAAGTTTATCTACAGTGAGATTCCAAAGTCTGGCTGCAGCAACTGGAAGTCTGTTCTGATGGTTTTGGAAGGAAAAGTTAACGCAACGGATTTGAACAATCCCAACGTAATCAATAAAATCATAATAAGTGTAAACACAAAATTTGAATTTGAAAGATCGACTTAAAACGTAATTGTACCTCGAAAATGGAATAGAATCCGCTTAATACATACACAGTTAATAAATCCAGCCCCTTTTTGCATCCAAACTACTCGGAACGGAATTTTCCTACTCCTTTTTCATTGAAAAAAACTTCGGTTAATAAATCCAGCCTTCGCTTAATCAATCCAGTTTTTATTACGGTCGTTGATAATGTGTTATTAAATCTTGCGCATAAACAGCAATTGTGAATTATTGAAAAACAATAGTTCAATCGTCTTTACGATATTCCGAATTTGGAACAGAAATCACGAGAATTTTGAAACATATCGCTAAAACCAAAGCAGTTAAACGTAAGTGAATGAAGAAATCGAGACAATATAAACCTTTTCTCCCAGACAACATCATTAAACAGATTTTTTGTGCCAATAAATGATGAAAATCGTTAAATTGAGCACATTTCCCCCCCCTGAAGGTGGTTTAATTTGCATTATATAGAAAATTCGGTTATTAAATCGGCCGCTTAATAAATCCAAAATTGGTTGGCCCATGGTGGATGTATTAAGCGGATTTTACTGTATCAACAATTTCTGTTGTTGTTGTTGTCGCTGTGCATGTTTATCTTTCTGTCACCTGACAGCGTCAGGCGCTAACTATTGGACGACCCGTACACTTGCACTGCAATGACTACTTCGAGTTTTGGGGAAATCCGCACTTGCTTAAGACTTTCCAGTGATCCAGTGTTTCTATGGGCTTCTTCGAAGGACACTAAATTTGCTGTTTGTTTGAAGCCACCAAACAGAGATAATCTTTGTAACGCGTCTTATCCAAAGACGCAACAACGTGACCAGTGTGCGGGTTGAGCGCAAATAATGCGATGAGGTTCGTTGTAAAAGCGAAGCCTTTGTCCTCTTGGTCACGCTGTCAACTTCTATATTTTTTTCTTTTTATGGAACTGAGGCAATGCGGCACTAAGCCTAAATTTTAAACTTGTTTGCTACTTATTATGCTTTTCGAGTACGTCTGCAAAATTTCAAGCGTGTATAGCAAAAAGATTTGCAGATAATAAATTGCAAACAGGCTGGAAAGATTTAGATAGCTGGGGTGATGCACTCACTATGGCAGCTAACATGGTAGCTACTAGCTAGCATAAGCATCTTGAATTCTTTTATTGCCCGTTATTTTTGCCTCTTCTAACCCTCGACTAAGTTAGAATTTAAAGTCATGTTTTACAAGATGAAGAGGGATGGCTGCTGTCTCGAAGACATCACGGTTCCTACGTAGCTCCTTTGCCGCTGCTGTCGTCAATATTATCTTGTTGATTTATTTACTTTAATTTTATCGGCAAAGTTTTTTGACTTGTGCAATGCTATTAATAAACTTGAAACTATGGCTGCGTCCTCACATCAGTCAATAGACTACATTTTGTAATTCGTGGAATTTTTACTGGTATTGTCCTGTAAAATATGCAAAAAGCAATAATCGCAAGCCCTTTTTGCACAGGTTCCAAACTGAAAACAAGCTGGTAAGGTTTTAGTATTAAGGGGCTGGGCGCCATCTGCTGACGCCCTAAAGTGCCTCAAGTAAAAAGATTTGTGTTGTAATTTGTGGAACACGTAAAGAGTGGAAAAGCAATATTATTGTAAACGCACTGCTTTGCCAATGGAAAGGTCGGCCAGGTAGGAAAAATAAAAAAATAAAAAACGCAGCACTATATTCGATTCCTATTTCGACGTACCTTGATGCAGTGGATCATTTCAGGCAAACCTCAATCCTCATGCGTCTGGACTGCGAGGAGTCAAATTTCGAGGACTTTCGAAGGCTGATGAAGCAATTTACTTCAATGCCACCAAATTGGTGGTGGTACGAGAGCCGATGGAGAGATTGGTGTCCGCATATCTCGACAAAGTTGCTCCAAAACCTCCCTCTAATGCCTCCGTTTTTTTGAAATTTTCATGGGAAGTTGCAAAAAGATATGGAGACAGATGGATAGATCCCACCTCATGTAAACTTGGTTTGCTGTTTTGTCTTATTTTGTTGTTTTTGGTTGATACTTTCTACATGAATTGTTTTTAGTATTTTGTGTAATTGGTAGTTTTTGTATTTTATAAAAATGTTAAAATCCCTTAAACAGATTTTGAAGGTATGAAGTTGTAATTACACCTTTACTTACCAAGTTGCCTTGGCCAGGAGGCAGCGAAGGCAGCTTTCGGTCTTCAAGTCAGGCTGCCTCCCGTCTATATCATACACGGCGGAGACTTTACACGGTTCCTTTTAATACTGAACGTCTAGCAGGGAAGCTGTGAATACCAATTTTTATGGACTTTGGTTTGACCAGACCGGGAATCGAAACCGAGTTTACCGTTTCAGTAGTAGACGCTCTTTCCACTCGACCACTGATCGGTTAAATGCATCGCATATCTGCATCGCAGCGAGATATACTATACTAATATTGTGATTGTTACTGCTTGAATTTGATTAATTTTCCATTCAGTATCAGCTAAGTCAAGGGGGATTCGGCATAATAGCTGTATGACACCATAAAGATTCCACTGCAAATCTACAGCAATTTTAGTCGCATCGAAGTAGCAATCAAATACTCAGAACAGCATAGCCCGATCCAGCATGTTTTACCAGATGAGCCACATCGAGCTATGATATATTTGCAATACGGATTTAGATTACAAGAATGGAATGCGGGAAGTCAGGGTCTGTGACTCGTACGTTGCTGAGCTGCGATGCACCGGGCCTTACCAAGTTATCAGAATATTGAGTGCCACTTATGGACGAATGGACAATAAAACGTAAGTGGGATAATTTTTCTGCTTATGGCGGTAAAAAAATGGAAAATATAAGCTCATAAAAAACGTCGTTCACAGGAATGATACTGGTTGTATGATTTAAGGTCATATTATGCAACGTTTCCTCGGAGTGACGAAATCGTAAGCTTATTGATTGTTTTAGAGAGCTTACGAGTTTAACCAAATTTAATGAGTTTAACCGATCAGTGGTTGAAGGGATAGAAAGTCTGCTACTGAAACGGTAGACTTGAGTACGATTTCCGGTGAGGTCAAACCAAAAAACTCCCTGCTTGACGTTCAGCTATTAAAGGGACAATGTGAAGCCTCCACCGAGTGGGAGACAGATGCGCTGGTGGCAGCTTGACTCGAAGACTGAAAGGTACCTTTGCTCTCTCCTGACCGAGGCAACTTGGTGAATAAAATGTTATTACAATTACAATGTCGTGATTCTTGCGATAGCTTTAGTATTAACCCCCCTGAGCTCAACTTGCTGCGAATTTATTTGGAAAGTCAAAAACGACCGGAATTAGGTTGGTTTCTCACAGGCCCGGCGCCAGGATGGGGTGACTGGGGGGGCAGAAATAAATTTGGGGGGGCACGAGAAGTTTATTTATGTGAATTCGATAGGGGCACGGGGGCACAATTTATTCTAGTGTGGATCAAACGAACAAGGTGAAGACCAAAAAAAAGGTCTTCAGTTCAAAAATTTTCACAAATTCTAGTTATCGTCTTAGAGATTTTTCACGAATTCTTTAGTGAAGACCAAAAAAAATATACATATCTTCAATTCCAAAATTTCCCTAAATTCCGGTTTTCGTCTCAAAATTCTGGCAACTTTCCACGAATTCTTCAGTGAAAAAAAAAAAAACTATGAAAATACGGGCGGTAAACACCAATTTGAGAGTCTTAGGCCTCAATTTGCATTCCAATAGCCCCGAGCCTGTTAATTTCTTCGGGGCACAGTCCTCGCTTGGGGGGGCACAATTTTCGTTTGGGGGGCACAAGCAGTCATTTGGGAGGCACGACCCAGGAATGCCCCCCGGGACGCCGGGTCTGGTTTCTCATGAGAAAGTTGAAGGTGCTGATGCAATTAAGCATTATTGGCAATTAATTTTGAAATCTTAAGACAAAATCAATTTGGTTGACACTGCAAAGCGGTTGTTAGTTGCGTTGAGTTAACATTTTGTGTCTGATTGTGCTTAAATTGATCGGAAACCGGTTTAAAATCTTGGATTTTATTTGAAAAGTCAAAAAAGATTTGGCTTTTCCCAAAAACATTTTAAAATTTACTCATTTAAACCCAATTTTTGTTTTGGTTGTTTGGTTAAAATTTTGCTCTAACCCAAACATTTGTCCTAACGGCAATGTCAAGCTTTGTCGGTAGATAACGTCGATTGCTTTAACCGCTATTTTGCAGCGCTGCAGGCTAAAACGTTGCCTTGCAAGTTGCGCAAGGAGTTGTACTGCTGGCCTTACTAATTACATGTGTAACCTCTACAAAGCTCTATTTTTGTAGCAAAGTTTGTTTGGCCTGTACTACGGCCAAGGACAAAACTGTCAATTTACCAAAAAATTGTTTCCAAAATTAGGCAAAAGCTAAGCTGTTTATAAAATTAACTTCGTTCTTTTGGTAATATTTTTTCTTTCGTCGCAAATGAAACAGAATCAGCTCAGTTTTACTCGTTTAAAGTACGTTTTTCCAATTTTTATGTTAAATTTTTAACCTATACTCTAGATTCCATTGTCTATTTTCGGCTTAAACAAGTTTAATACGTAAATTATTTACGAATATTATAGTTTTCTACGTACGAGTATATTACACTTTTTTACGTATATTATTTTCGCTTCTATGTATCACTAGTTTAAATCAATATACAGAAATATACTTTAATGTGAATTGATGCCATTTTCAAAAAATAAATTTGCTTTTTTGGGCCCGAAATTTTATCGTCTATGCAGTCTGCCCGCTGATTATCCCGAAAAAGGATAAAGCATACTGTTATACGGCTTAAATTTTTTACCATGACGAGCTTGTTATGATACTGTGAGGAAAAAATAATGCAAGAAATCTTCAAAATATTATCAGCCACATCGCAGCAACAGACAAAATTATAAAAACAGATACCATTTTTATTAAACGCTATACGTTTCGACCATTCTTTTGGTCCTCTGCAGAGCAAAATATAACATTTTTAACAGTTTTAAAGACAAACTATAGCAAATGAGCTACTTTCAAAAAAGCAATATAATTTATCCCAACGCAACAAGTACGCAATTTTAACCTAACAATGGTACAAATTATGCAGTGACATGAAGATAATGCCACATATTATACATTCAGAAAAAAACACGCGCACAAAAAACATAATATTTCCTGCTAATCTAATAAACATTTAGTAAAAAAGATAAACCATTAGCGTAAAGCTGTCTATTGAGTCATGAGTTGTGTTTTTTTATGAGCAAAGTTTCGCGTATTTTCGTAGCATAATTTTAAATTACAAATGCGTAGAACTTTGAAACCATTCAAATCTGTATTGTTTAGCTTGCAGTTTTGGCATATTTCAATGCAAACATGAATTACTGGTTTTGTGGTGCAGATGTTCCTGAATCCTAGTGCCAAGAAGTCGCGTAGTCATACCGCGATGTAAACAGGTATTCACATCACGCGAACAAGATAATTTGTACACGACATTATACAATAAAGGAAACGGAGTTGAACACTAAGTTAAAATATGATCCAGTTATAAAACATATGTGATAAACGTTAATATCAGCCTCAAATTTCGTTTTAACTAGAGCAGATAGTCTTTTCGCAACACTCGTGATGTTTTTTCAACAAATGGTATCCCAATACTGAAAAGACAATCGGGTTTATATTTATGCGGAGGGTTGTTTTGTCGTTATTCAAACTTTTTTATGGTGTTATTCATATACCAATCAGGATATCCATTGTTGCGAAAAATATGGCGTAAACGCTTTAACTCCTGCACATACAATTCGATACTCGAGCATAGCCTATACGCTTGGCACGGTATAACAAGCACATAATTAACCCAGATTTCCAAGTATTAGGACACAATACATTAAAATTAAGTAGCAATCAAGTATTACCGGATTTTAGCCAAACGCAAGTGTCATTGCCACTGTCAATTCAGTTTTATTTGCACAATTTGGAAGGGCAAATTCCCGCAATTTGTATTTTTTTCTAAGGTAAATGTAATGTCTTTGTGTTGTGGACTGAAAATATCTAAAAACTGTTTACAAGCGCTATCACTATCAAAAACAGCATAAATATCGTCTATGTACCCTGAATACAAATTACGTGAAAGATTGTTAGTACAGTATTAGCGAATAATTTTTCCTCTAAACAACGTAAGAAAAAATTGGCCAATCTATAGGCCCGAGACACGAACCCATTGTCGCACCATCTATTTGCTTATATAGTTTGTCGTTGTACATGAATAAGCCTTGAGTTGCCGTGAACATTAATATGCGAAAAACATCTTTGTCAAACGGAATAGCATACGGATTGCCATCTGCATACATACGATTAATTATAAGCTTCATAATTGATCGTTATGTTTCATAATTAATCGTTATATCTTCATGATATATTGTGTATTATATTGGCGGAATCCTTCTCCGTACCTATGTGCCTGGACAATACACAATTTCTTTTTTAGCTGCCATACGAAGTAAAGAGTTTGCCAAATTTTATCAAAAAGATATCATTTTTTCCACAAATAACGATTGAGTTTATCTTTCAAATACAGAGCGCCATTAAAGTGGCTATGAAAGTCCTTCACAAAAAACGAATTTGGTTGCTTTTGAGGTAAAATCAGTCAAATATAACTGAAGGGCGGTTATCCCTGGACGGAAGAAACCGGGCGTAGAACAATTTCCGCTTTCTGAACTATAAACGAACAAGTTGCTGCAACTATAAAGCGTCGATTGTAATTGTACAGTAATTGTAATTACATTTTATTCACCAAGTTGCCTTGGCCAGGAGACAGCGAAAGGACCTTTCGGTCTTTGAGTCAAGCTGCCACCTGCCCACCTGTCTATCTCACACGGCGGAGGCTTCATACTGTCCCTTTAATTGCAGAACGTCAAGCAGGGAAGCTGCGAAAATTTTTTCCTCTAAAATATTTTCCTCTTTCCTCCAGAAAATTTATCCTCTAAAAATTTTTTTTTTCACAAAAAGCTAGGCGTTGGTAGATTTTGACTAGCTACTTAAATCATTAAACCTTAATCAAAAACAAAAAAGAATTTATTTTTATAAAATTTATACTTAATATAAGATTGGTTGCTTTAGCGGTGAATAGAAACTCTTTATAGAATGATTAAAATCATTAAAACACTCTTTAAAATAATTCCCCATACAGGCTGTTTCGTCGTTAGGCCCTTAATAGGGGTGACAGCCGAACCAGTGTTTCCCACCGAGAGTTTCATGATATACATTAGGGTTCCATCAAAGAATCTTAAGAGTTTTGTGAGCCACTACACAGCAAGAGTGGTAAATATTTTTGTTGTCGCAATCCTTAATTGCAAGAAAAAACTTTTTTCCATCTTATGCTCTAAACTAGCGACCACACTTTTCCAAAATTTTCAGCGCATCTAGTCATCTACTGTACGGTATATAGTCTCATATGTTGCCCTTTAAAATCGTTAATGTTGCATTCAAGTCGAGGAAAGCGGCAATGTGTTTAAGGAAGAAAGTGTCTGGAACAGTTAAGTCAAGAAGGATGGAGTCAACTCAAACATCAATATTATTAGTAGTAATACAATCAATTGGTTTTAAAGTGTATTTTAGAAACCTTATTGGTTTGTCTACTGTCCGCCAGTTTTTCTCGGACCTCTCATTTTTCATCCATTTAAATAAACTCCGGAAACAACTTTTCAATCATTGAAACCTTGTTTTCACGATAGTTTCTTATTTTAGATGCGGGTTTGAATCAAGCCGAAACTGGGACGGAAAGGCATGTTTTTCCAAATACGCTTATTTTCTGACTTCACAGTTATGTGACGGAAATAGCTACTGTGATGTCATTGCATCTCCCTTACAAATCCGTATGGAAAGCTGCGCGGCCGCAAAAAAGGAGTTGTCCATCTTATATACGTGCATATGTGAGTAAATTTTATTGCAGTTATAAGCAGGGGCGCCGAGAGCCAAACGTGCGCCCGGGACCAGCTCAAATATTAAGCATATCCGGTTTTGTGTACTCCAAAACAGAAGCGGAAAATGCCACAGGTTTTTCCGGATTTTGATGTGATCTCCGAAAAAAAAAAGAAAGAAAAAAGGCCTTCGATCTTCCACATAGTGATTTCGCAGTGTCATTTCGATGGGCCCTCTGAAGCCTATGGGCTCTATGCTGGGCCCCCTGAAGCTCGCGAGCCTCATGATAGGCCCCCTGAAGCCCATAAGCCACCTAAAGTCCACGGGCCCCGGGGTCATTGTCCCCCTGCTCCCTCTCTCGGTGGCCCTGGTTATGAGTAAATTTCCCAAGTTACTTTGGCCTCAATGCTGGAAAATGTCAATCTCAAACTCATAAAAGGAACCCAACAGCGAGTATATCGCTTTAGTAGTAAACGCTTTAACCACTCTAATGTATTGTGTGAATACTCATTTGACATTACAATTAAAAGTTTACAAAGCCGTCCCTGTACTCACCATTTTGATCACGATACTACATCCTTAGTTTTTGAAAAGTTCTTACAAATCTGCTGTATTTCGTTACAAAGTGGTGGATCTTTTGTTGTGGTTGGGTAAAGTGATATCTATGATAAAAATAATTCGTTTTGTTACGTGGATACAATGGCCGTGTTTTTGTCCAATATGTAGAGTGTAAAATATGAGCACCATTAAAGATAATACACTCAAAGGCCGATTGACCAAAGGAGAGAAGAAATGAAGTGAGGGCGGGTGTCTTTGTTACAGTAATGACGCAATTACTTAAGTGCAGTCGTTAACCATCTCATCAAATTTGATGAAATAAACTTGCCATATTTCTATTGCAGCTTCTCAGAGTGGCTGCTAGATGACCTCAAGGTCTCTTTGCAACCATTCTTGCGCTACACAACCGAGACAAGTTTTTTCGATTTATCTACGCTTAGGTTTTGTTGTGGCGTGTAAATAAATGAACTTTGAAACTGTTTAAGGCAAGAGGACACAAAGAGGCGAGAAAGAAAGAATATGAAATTATTTCCCTGAGAGTTTTCTCATTTTGTTGCTAATTTCTGGGACATCCTTTTGTTGGGGTTCCAAAACTTGCTGCTGCAATTTTCTTTTCAGCAATAAAAGACACCAATATCGTTACTATTTGCCCGAAGGAGAGCCACACGATAAAATGTCCGACAGGAGGCGTTATTTCAATAGCTAGCGCATTTTATGGCCGACTTAATTCAAAAACGTAAGTAAAGTTTGATGAATATCGCATTTTATACAAAGTTACGCAAACACTGCCTGCTCTTCAATTGTGTTTTCCTCCCTCATAAAAGTAGACGAGGGATAGGTATTATGTTAGACTACCACTCTACCATAGTTTAGTGATGATCGTTGAACCATAAAGATACAATAAATCTTCTTCTTCTTCTTCAAAAAAAAAAAACTGCGCTTAAAGAAATAAGAAAAATTGCGTCCCCCATTTGTTGATCTGATTCAATGAGAGGTTGGATGTTGCTGGTGGTATGTCTAATCACTCAACCGTGCAACGCCACTGGACTTCTTTTGGACAAATATCCAATAGTGTTGTTAATAGAAATCAAACCCGGTCCCACATTTAATGAGATTCCAAGGCTAAACGTTTTACCACTACTCTACACCAGCCACTAAGAAAGCTAGCTTTTAATTTGTCTTCTCTTTTTAAGGTGCTCCTTCAAAGCGGCCATACTCAATACCAACTGTGACGCTCCTACCGCGACATCTGCTGTAATGTCCGCTTGCCAATTCCAATCCTCATGTGAAGTGCACGCCAGAAAGGAGTGGATTCAATCCGATTCGTGTCCTGCAACATCAAAGTACATTCAAGTCTGGTACAACTGCGTCAGTAAGTTGCTGCAACTCGATTGTGATTGTACAGTAATTGTAATTACATTTTATTCACCAAGTTGCCTTGGCCAGGAGACAGCGAAAGGACCTTTCGGTCTTTGAGTCAAGCTGCCACCTGCCCACCTGTCTATCTCACACGGCGGAGGCTTCATACTGTCCCTTTAATTGCAGAACGTCAAGCAGGGAAGCTGCGAAAAGCAAATTTTCTACTTCTTGGTTTGACCCGACCGGGAATCGAATCCGAGTCTACGGCTTCAGTAGCAGACGCTCTATCCACTCGATCACTGATCAGTCGATGTTGCAATATGCAGCAATTTGTTGACATATTAACCTTTTTTGACACATCCACTTTCTAGCTCTATTTTTCCGCTCCGTTTCTCGATTACTTTTTTGGTTCTTTTTTCTTCAAAAAAACGAGTTAAAAACGGTGCCAGGAAAATGGTTGAAAAACGTATAACCGTTGCTGTAAAAAAACGTCACAGTATTCTAAACAGCATGAATGTTTTTCTAAGCATCATGACATGTGAAAAAAGTAATACTGCACTTCAGGGTAAAAATGACTTGCGGAAACAATGTTGCCAGATCTGACTTTTTTTTTATCCAATCTGATAGTTCACCGAAAAGTGTATCACTTAAAGTATCATCGCCGACTACCCGCATAATTATATGAATTTGTTTTCAGTCTTCAATGAGCATAATTATATAAATTAAAAACTTGGGTTGTAGCTTAAATTTAACCTTGGTGGTTAAGATCCCCGCATAATGACGCAACCTGAGCCAAATTGAGCTATAGTACGCTCGAGGCTTGAAGTTTGTTCTTAAAAATGCAAGTCAAAATATCAAGTCTGAAGATAAAAAATTTGAAATTGTTCGTTTTGCGTCTGTTGTTGCTGCACAATGCATATACTGCATTTATGCAAATAGGCAGATACCATCAGCAATACATAAACAATACAATACATTACTATAAGGCTGATTTTACATAGTTATGTTTTGAAAATTAAAATCAAGCATTGCTTATTTCATGTACATGTTGGACTTGGTACTCCCCAAACCCACAGAAATACACGGAGCACAAAAACCAGCACAAATCTAAAGTTGTATTACCTCTAACCCCAAAAGTTACTCAAATCAAATTCTTTATTATACTGGCTCTATTACGCTGAAGCGTGTAACAAGTTTGCGGGGCAAATTTCCGCGTCATTGCGCCCGGGCAAAATAGCTCTTTTCGAAAATATGTCGCAGCGGTGTCGAGCCGTTACCAACTCTGTGTCCGATTTGACCGGCCCGAGATTTGAACCCCAGACCTCCCACTCTAAAGACGAACTCGTTAATAATTGATTTCCCAAAAGTTACTCGAAGTATTAAATTGAGAAGTAAACTCATAGCTTGATCATTTTGCTGTATCTACACTGAGAATGCGCATTGCCTACGTGGTGTAACTTCTGTATTGCGTTAAAGGATTGCCTCGACTTAAAGACCAGATTGTTGAGGCAGCGTTTCGAACTTCTCCAACCTCACTTGTCAGACCAGTTAAGGCATGATCAGCTTTTAGCGCAATTAATGTCAATTTCTTTTTTTGATCCGAAAAATTAGAGCCAAAATTATATGTTTAATTTATTTTTCATGTTACTATGTTGGCCTTGAAGTTTATTTTCATAAGAAACTTGCAATAAATTTTTGCTGACCATTTTTCTTTGTTGCTAGGTCAGCAACAAGCAAAAGCTAAGAAGGAGTTACACCAAATTCCTCTACCGCTAGGGGAGAAGAAACACTCATTTAAACCTCAAGCTTTATACGAAACGATCCGCACTGAATATGCACGCCGTCAAGGGGTAGCAGATGATAAGTTAGGCCTCCCGGTAAAAGCATCTAAAGCAGGCAAGTATTTGTACGTGCGGTCTTACTCTTGTAAGTGTGTTTTTCCCATGCAATATGAAGCATGCTTTGAAAAAAGTTGATTAGTAGTACTTTTCTCTTTCGAGAAAATTGCGTTTAAAGTTTTAAACTTTCATTTGGGCCTTGTTGTCAAGTGTAACTAATTAAGCTATATGTCACCGATAAAGGATCAACAAAATTTTTTTTTTCTCAAGGAAAATATTTTATTAATAAGAAAAAATCATTTTGTAAAACGTCACCTATCAACTTTTGCCAAAACTTGCTTCATATGCTGACCAAACTTTTAAGTATTATTGTCAGGGTTGAGTTTGTGATAAAAATATCTTTATAGAAACTAAAATTTTATTAATTTTTAAAATTTATATGTGACGATATATTGGTTAACACTTCAAATACGCATAATTTAATTCTTCATACCGTGATCACTTTTGTGAAAAATGCGAGCTTTTCCTTACAGATCCAAATCTGCCGTTCGTTGTCCCACCCATCTATCAACCTCCCAAATACATTTACAGGTGAATGAGAATGCTTTTTATTTTTGCTTTATACAAGGTGTTGTGTTTTTACTTAAGAATCTATAGTATTGACTCTCGCGCCAGAATTTAAAAAAAAACCTGACATAAAAAGCTTTCACTTCTGGATCATTTTTCTCAAAAAGCAGCTAAGCTTTCTAAAATAATTTGTTTGTGTTTATCATTATGCGAGATTCAATTTTATAAATTGCATTTGTAGTGTTTCTTTCTGCCTTCACAGACCATTAATAACTTGTTTGGAAACACCCTTAACATGAAATATTCAATTTCAGTTTTGTGAAGCAAGACGAGTTCATTGTATGTATTATCGGGTTTACTCGCGGATTACAACCCTCTTCGAGTTTGATTTTTTTGAGGTGTTACTAGTTCGTGGGATGTTTGTGCTAACGCGAATGGTTTATTTTTATCCGGCGGCTTTTGTAAATTAGTCAGCCAAATCCTGACCGCATTCAAAAAGTGGGCCTCTCCGTCAGATAAAGACTTTCGGTTTGTTTTATTTCGCTAATCAAAATGTTCAATTGATTTCATGAGAATGTTCATTGTCTTCGAAGATAATAATTTCTTTACCATAATTACGCCACAAATGAGCTACAGTATGTTGCCTTAACATGTGCATTTTTAGGAGGTATAATCTTTCCGCCACCTTCAAAGAATTTGTCGCCTATCTTCTCGACCCTTTAAATGCTGACGTCACGCGTGACGTCATCGAGCACGGTGCACCAACTTTGAAAATGACAAGTGTACGTCATTGGCAGTCGTTTTATTCGCTAACTTATCCTTGCCACTTTGACTATGACGTCATTGCTCACATGGAAACAATTGATGACGACGCCAGGTAATGATGAAAGATTTGTGTTTATATCGGTTTTTCCTTTTGCTGGCCTCAACTCAACCACGGTTCCCAACAGCTGAGTTTTGAACCAAAATTGGATTTTGGTAGCAGCACGGTTAGTCAAATTCTCAACCCACATCGCTTATGGACTTTTTTGAGCATGTCCAATTTTACATCAGAATTTTCGTGTTTTCAAATACAATGATTACGTTACCGTTATTTCGCCACAAATAAACTAGAGTATTTAAAATTAGAAATTGCGGCATTTCAAATTTTAAATGCGTTTTATGACAAACTCTAAAGCCCAGTTGCACAGTGCGTAAAGTAGTGAACGTGTGAGCACATCATTTAATTAAAACTTCGGCACGCCTAGCCTATGCTGGATTATCAGCGCAAACTGCAGTTGTTTAGATTGACAAACTAAGGATACCCTCACGATTTTACGCCCAGCAGTGCTAGTCGACAGAGACTTCAAACAGCGCTTTTCCACGAAAAAAAGATGCTAAGTTTAGTAAGATAAACCCAACAGCAGTCTAATTCACCCGTAAATGAGTTCATCATGACCTGGTGTTGGTGGGTATGGAAGCATTTTTGTAACCAGCATCAAATTTGCCTTTTTTATTGTTTATTTTTTTCATCAAGGTGCCTTGGTTAGGAGACAGCGATTGGGCCTTCCTGTGTTCAAGTTAAGCAGCCACCTGTCTACCACACATAGTAGAGGCTTTACATCTTTCCCTTTTACGCTAAACATCATACAGAGAAGCTTTGAATACCAATTTTTATATTCTTTGGTTAGATCCGACTGGGAATGGAACCCGAGTCAACTGTGTTAAAAGCAGATGCTCGATCTGCTCTAAGTATGATGATCCATTTATTCCATGGTGGATTTGAAATTTCTGAGTAAAACTTTTTAGGTATTTATTGAATCGAATCGGCGCTCCTTCTAATTTACATTACCCACACGGATACAACAAAGAATCGGGGAAGAGCAGTACAACCCCAAACCGGGTGATAGAATTGTTCAAGGCGATAAGTGACGAGGACATCAAAAAACTATTGAAATTGTACGCGATCGATTACGAAATGTTTGGTTATAAATACCCGGATTTGAGATAGCAGTTTGTATATCAAAGCAATGCCTCCAACATTTAGTCAATCGACTACAAAGGCAAAAGAAATAAAGACACCCGGATGTTGGTGTGACATTGTTCGAAGCCAAAGATCTTCGAGAATTCCACAGTTTTTTTGCAATGGTGGTGTGCTTGCATTTCTGCGAGAGTATCGGGCATTGGAGCTGGTGATCTACTGTGTCATATGCGATACGACATTTGCATATACCCGGGACATTGCAGACCCCAGCAGTATTTGACTTTAGGTTCTCACAATACCCGCTTGGAGACGATTAAGCCATGTGCGGTATTTCCAGAGACCAAAAGCAAGGGCCTTAGCTGGACTGCTAAATATGGTTATTGGTGCCCAAAAAAGAAAGATTGCTCGTGATTTGATTTTTCACCAACATTATAAAGTACAAAGTACGCATCAAAATCATGCATTTCGATTTTAATGTTAAATGTGGCAAACGTTCAACTGCACGAAGGAAGCCATGTATCCCGGTTATTTTCGATCGTTTTTAAATGTGCAATTTTTGAAATATACTTAATTGATTAAAATCATTTTATATATACGACGGTCTATGCAACGACTATAAGATCATGTTACTACAAGTTACTGCTGTTTTCAAATTTTAAACAACGTTATTAGCACTACTAGCATTCCGCTGTAAAAGTAATTTTTCAAGCGCTTTTTATACTTGTTGTACGGGTAGAAATAATATTAATCAGTTACGTTAGTTGCTTGTATTATACTATACTGAAGTAAATCCATAGGTGGGCAAGTTAATGCAAAACGTTAGCTTCGTTAACCTCCATCAAAGGTAATTCGTTATTTTCAGCTTTAATTAACGGAAGTTAATAAAGTCCGTTAATTTGGTAGTGTTTTGAGTGTAATTTACATTTCTTTTTATTCACTCACTTGTAGAACACGTAATGACACTGTTGAGCTGATTGTAAGGAAATATTTATTGCTATGGTGGTCTTTTTGTGTTTTAGAAGTTGCATTTTACAGTCTAATATAATTTCAAGATAAAAGTGGCTTCAAAGAGATCCTTTCTTCGCTTTTTCTTCTATAAAACTCGTGCTAATACGCAACACGTATTACCAGTGCAAACTGGTTTGTACCGGTACGATGAATGAATGGTGCAAGATATTAACGACAAAAACCTTAACGAAAGTTAACGAAACTAAGCGGAAGTTAATTTAGTCCATTAAAATAAAATAAAAACTTTTTTACGAATTACCAAGTTAATGAAAAAATTATCTTCGATATTAACGATTAACGGATTTGTGCCCTACTATGAGTATATCCATGCAATTGTTTGGCTGAAATTTGGCCAAAAGTTGTAGAAACCAACTGAAATAGTCGCAAAATTGCATTTGCAAATAATTAGCCGAACTTTCTTAAAACCAACAAAAGTAGTCGCACGATTGTATTTTCAGTGATTAGCCGAACTTCCATGGCCTTTTTTGTAGGAGATATTGCCATTTTTGATTTGTCTGAAACTATTCTAAGCAATCATGATCGGTAGCAAAAGACAACTTTTTACAACGTAAGAATGAGTTTGTGTCATTTTATTCTTCAAAAAACTTTAAAAACAAGTGAGGTTGAAAATTCGTGAAAAATTAAAAACAGCCAGCCTCAACCCAAAATTTGCTGGTTTCGATAAATAAAAATGTATCATCGTTTTTATGGTTTTTAATCTTTTGCGCATACAGTAATTTGACTTTAAAAACACTTCGCCCGTAGCAAACACTATTTCGGTAGAACAGGACATGTGCTTGATTCAACTCTGATTGACTAGTAATGATTGTCGTAAGGTGCTGTAGTTTTGTTTTTCAAGTGTGTATTGTGTTCAGTATTGCTCATGTTTTACAAAAATATTTTGTTTATCCAATTTCTTAATAAAAATTATTACCAATTGCAACTGTTAAAAACGGAGCTTAAGAAACGAAATTGTTGTGGACATTAATCTTATTTAATTGAATTAATTTTTATTTATGAATCTTGAATAAAATCTTATTCAAATGGGTTCTGTTTCAAAAGGCCGTTTGCTGTAAATTCTAGGACGCTTAAAAATCGAGTTTGGAAAAAAGTTTGAGTGGCCAAAAAATTTTGATGCAGATAGACTGTATTTCATACTAGGAGATTGATACAAAAAGTTCTCCAAAAATTACCCTGCAGTTTTCGAACAAATGGGGGTAAAGTTGAGGGTTTTCAAAACCAAAAATTACATATTTTCCGCATAATGTGCAAATTTAAATTCTTTTATCATTTCTATTTGCTTATTTTGACAATTTTTCAGATGCGCAAATTTCTAGTTTGGTTTTAAAGTTAAATTAAGCAATCCTCCCTAGCGTTCTCTAGCACTACTAGCGGCGAAATGTTTCTTTTGTGTTTATTTAAGCTTTTAATAATTTTCCCCTTAATTTTTCAGTGATTAACCATCGATAGGAGTTTCCTTCATTTGTTTGAACGTACAAAAATGTCATAAACTTTTCCGAAAGCATTGAGCTACAGATAAAATTAAAAATTTATTTATTTTGGGGCCTTGTTTGACTAGAAAACAGTTACCAAAAATCAATAAAATTAACTACAAAAGCAAACATGTTTCAAATGCTTGTTAAATATTTAAAATAAGTATATCAACTTATAACTGCACAATTATAAACAGGATTTTTGATGAGGGTACTTTTGAAATGACGTAACCAGTCAATGATGACGTCACAAAAAACGTAACGAATGAATGAAACGTCATAATATAAATTGCAATATGAAGTTTCTGTCAAAATTTTGCAAAACCACAATACTTTTTGAGTTGATGAAAAGCAAAATCGCATTTTTTGGTAAAAATGAATTTTTGATGGGTGTGCTAGGTGAATTCTAACCCTATGGTGCATCCGAAGCAAGTAACAATTAAAGAATAAATTAGAACACTTTTGATTACTTAGAAAAGTGCAAAAAATAAAGCAAAATATGCTGGTTGCCGATGATGTCTTAAGCTGCAACAATGTTTGGAGAAATCAAAACTTTTTCTTTAATATCACCGATCACATTAATACAAATTATTTTCATTGTCGTGGTCATCAATCATCACATTCAAGTTGCACGTTACGTGTTCGATATTTGAAGCAGATCTGGAGTCGAGGACATAATGTTCGAGGCCAAGGACTGAAAAAAAAATCCGAGGCCAAAACCAAAGACCGGCTTTTCAAGTACAGATCCTCTCGAGGCCAAGGGCAGAAGTGGTCGAGGCCAAAGCCAAGGACCAAGGACAAAATTTAAAAAAAAGCTATGGTCGGCAAACTTTGACTGTTTTTAAGCGCGAAAGTGTAAGACATTGCATTTCGTTAAGTTTTTCATGATAATTTGAAAATGGTAGTTTCTAAAAATAACGAATGTTATTTTGAAGTTTTGCGCGTTAGCAGCAATTTTGATTACGTTCCATAGCGGTATCGTGGTAATAAAACAATTAAGACCGTTATGCGAAATGAGAGTAACTAACTTCTGAACATGGAAACGGTCAATTTTAAGACCTTAACTTCATCAGTTAAAACCCCAGTGTAAACGTCCTCTGAGTGATTATGGATCTCTCATCCCCACCGTTTTAGTACTTTTTCCAAAACAACCTTTATTGTTTGAACGACTTCTTTTTGTAGATTTTTAAAAATGTTGTCATAGTTTTCAAACATTGTATAGCGACTACGATATTATTATCTAAAAGTATTGCAAAATAGAGTAAAATAATTTATGTTTTTCAAATGAATTAAGGTACCGTATCCAGTATTTGCAAGCTCACGTCCTTGGAAAAAACGGGGTCTGGGGGCTAGGGCAGAGTTCACATGCCTGTGTTGAACAATTTTAGTGACTTTTTTTCAATAAAAAAACAATTTTTGTGATTTTGAAAGAGGTGAAACAATTAAATTTTCAAAGCAGTTTTAAAAAAGAAAATACCGGAAACGTAAAACTTAAGTTGAAAAACTAGTTTTATCACATTTTCCCCAATCCTAATTTTAATTAATCTTTTTTTACGTTTTATTACACATGATATCTTTCTATAGCTCATTAATTGCCTATCGATGAATGAGGGCACGCGTTTCTGCCGCCAAACGTCACTTTGTAAAATTTAACATAAATTATTTAATGGCAAAAATAACTTGAAAATCTTAGCAGGGCTGTATCAAGGAGGAAAGCCTTGAAGAGATTTGCAATTTGGCCGGGGTCGCCCTCCTCCTCTGAAGAGCTCACAATTGTAGAAACGTAAAAATAATAAATCATTATTTTTTTCGAAAAAGGCCCAAATTTTTCATGGGAGCTTCTCCTCATCTTAATGACGTCGTGTGAAAAATTCATTGACTGCAGCGCGCATCTTTCCAACCAGTAGCATAGCTAGGGGGGGCAAACGGTGCTATAGCCCCCCCATTGGCCTAAACAGTATGCAAAATAGCATGCTTTTAGCAGTTTTGAGGTTGGTTTTTGCCCTAAAACGGGAAATAACCCCCCCCAAACGAAAATAGCCCCCCCAAAGATCGTGAAATGAGAAGTAGAAGTGGGTGTTAGTTGACAGAAAAACGCTCTGAATTTCGGTGAAGACTTTTTTTTTCGGAGATCACTCGATTTTGGCAGAAAAACGCTCTGAATTTGCCTCAATCCAATTGAAACCAAATGAAAATTCGGGTCAAGTTCGTTTACGGTTGAATCAAACTTCAAAAAAAGCCCCCCCCCCCCCCCTTTTGCGAAATCCTGGCTACGCGACTGTTTCCAGCCATTTAAACAATTATAGTTATATTTAATTTCACGCTCTCATTTTTAACTCCACATGTAGCGCTTTTTTCTGATACAGTATAGTTTATTATTTGTCGAGGACAGAGGTGGAGTCGAGAAGACAACGGTCGAAGCCTAGGCCAATGATACAAAAAAATCCGAGATCAAGGCCAAGGGCTGACTTCTCGAGGCCTAGGACAGGAATGCTCAAGGACACAAGGCGCAGGTGTTCTCCAAAACGAAAAAAAAGATCTTCGCGCGAGGAAATGCCAATTTCCAAGGTAAAGTGAAAAAAGCTCATGGCCATGGATCATTTTCAACAATTTAATGTCCTCGGCCGAGAGCAGGGCATTTTCGAGGACTTGCAGACTTCAAGGCCAAGGATTTGACCATCGAGGCCAAAGCCAAGGACTTCAAAATGTGTCATCGAGGACTCCGCCTCTGTTATTTGGGATGCTTAGCGGCGATTTTTAACGCAAAAATTGCTCAGCAAATGTGGCTTTTTCCCAGATCACATAACCGTGATTACAGTGCTGCTCTTTCTTATTTCAAAAAAAATCTTCGCGATTTTTGCTCGCATACATTCAGAACAAAGTGGCTTTCTCAAAATAAGTTCTGTTAGTTATATCACGGATACACTAACATACTCTGTTTAATATGCTATCCCTGGTACAGGCGCGTAGCCAGAAATTCACAATGGGGGGGTTGTTTTGGGGGTCTGTGGGCGGAGCCCCCAGCCGCTGGAGGTCAAATGGGGTCTGGGGAAGAAACCCCCAGCCGCCGGAGGCACGGAGGTCTGGGGGCAGAGCTCCTAGCGCTCAATAATTTTGGATTTTTTTTGCAAAAATAGCTTAATTTTAGGGCTATTTTAATAAAAATAATGCTTTTAAAAAGTGGTGTAGAAGTTGGCAGTGCAACATGATTTAACCGGTTGCATTAACGGGCTATGTGGGAAGTGGCTAATGATAACATTGCAGTTCTCTTGTTTACATGCTGGTAAATCATAAAATTCTATTATTCAATAAAACTCAAACGAAGTAATCTATTTCGTCTATATTTTATAAAAGAAAATAATCGGGGAGAGGGGGGGGGGAGGCTAATGAAAAGAGATCTTAGAGAGATGATTGGTAATTAATCAACACTGAATAGCCCTCCTCTCCTTTATTTCTGAGTTTATAACATATTTGTTAATAAAACCTATGTTTGGCGTTTTTGCACTAGCGATCAAAATTTATTGATTGTTTATTTTTGGGCATTTTCAAAGTTTTCATTGATTTGTGACTTTAATTTTTGACAAATTAGCCTCTCCTGAAGATATGTTGCAAAAGATGCTCTAAATCACTTTTTAGTCCATTCCAGCGCAAAAAACAGCCTCAAAAGACCTAAAAACGTAGTATTTTTCTTATTCTGCGTTTTGGTTGACAGGCCAATGGGGGAGGCTATAGGCCCCCACCCCCCGCTTCCCCCCTGGCTACGCTACTGCCGTGGTAACTATATTACATTTCATTATCACGCACATATACTTTTTTCCGAGTCCATACTCAGATAAGCACGGTCATGAGTTAGCATTAGCAAATCAAAAATGTTTGCGTCAGGACCCCGGATCCCTTGTTATGTCTCTTGATGGTTTTAGGGCTTTGCGGTTTACCGCACCGGAAATATTAGCAGAAACAAGAATAACAATTCTACACTGCCTTTTGCCCCTAATTTTCTGATTAAAGCTTTCACACAATGCCATTTAAAATAAGGTTTACTATGACTTGGCAATTACAATATATGATATTTTTCAAATAAAGAAAAAAATGAATTGAAAAGCTAGAATTTTTGATTATTTTTTGTTTGGTTATTTTCCTTTTCAACCAATCAAAAAATAATGCTGTCCTCGAGCCGAGAACAGGACATTTTTGAGGACTTGTAGGCAGTGGCGTAGGAGGCGGGGGTCCGGGGGGCACTGGCCCCCCGCTTGGTTTTAAAGTGTCGAAATTTTGGGCAATTTCATATTTTTCGGGCAAGTTTGCGTCAAAATTTCGGGCAATTAATATTCATCAAACCGTCTCAATTTCAGTGAAGATCATTTTTTCTTTTTTGGAGGTCACCTTAATTAGGAGAGAAAAACCGATCACTTTCCGGGCAAAATTCAATGTCATTTTTCGGGCAAAAGTTTGGTGCTCCCCCAAATCCTTTTGAGCTACTTCGCCCATGCTTGTAGGCTTCAAAGCCAAGGACTTGAGCTTCGAGGCCAAGGACTTCAAAATGTGTCTACGAGGACTCCGCCTCTGATTTAAACTTTGTTAAACAGAGTGCTACTTGGCTAAAATTGAGAAGCGTTGAACAAAATCTCAAATGACAAGTCGCAGTGTCTTCATGGGAGTTGGGTGTAGAAGTACAAATCTATTCTATTTTATCTAGGAGCCTGCACAACTATGCTAGATCTACAAATCAGAGGTGGAGTCGAGGACACAAGGCTCGAGGCCAAGGACACAAAAAAAATCCGAGGCCAAGGCCAAGGCCAAGGCCAAGGACAGCCTTTCCGAGGACAGACACTCTCGAGGCCAAGGACAGGAATGCTCGAGGCCAAGGCCAAGGACCAAGGACACAAAGCGCAAGTGCTCTCCAAAAAAAAAAAAAAAAAAGGTCTTCACAAAAATTTTTCAGGCGATCTCCAAAAAAAAAAAAAAAAAAAAAAAAAAAAGGTCTTCACAAAAATTTTTCAAGCGATCTCCACGAAAAAACGCTTTCCAAAAAATTTTTCAACCGCTCCACAAAATTTTAACTTTCCAAAAAATAGTGCTGTCCTCGAGCCGAGGACAGGCCAATTTTCGAGGACTTGAGGCCTCGAGGCCAAGGCCAAGGCCAAGGACTTGACCTTCGAGGCCAAGGCCAAGGCCAAGGACTTCAAAATCTGTCCTCGAGGCCAAGGACGTCCTCGAGGACTCCACCTCTGCTACAAATACAAATCTACATTAGGCCTAGTTGTTTGAGAAACAATGCAAGGTCTACATGTTTTGTGCTTTTTCAAATCTAAAAGTCTCGATCATTTTCGCAGCACTGTCATAAAATTACCACTGATACCTGAACACAGCAGTTTGCGACGATGTTCTGCTTGGCAGGTCATATAACTTTATTATCTCTGTACCAGTAACTATAGACTATTTTAAAGTACTGTTTTGAAACAATGCTTCATAATTTCTGCCTGGCACGTCATATCACTTTTGGTTACCAAGTACCTGGCTATCTATACTGTGTAGACCTAGGTCTACTTTAAAGCGATGTTTCATCATGGATACTAGTATTTTTTGCTAGTAATTTGCCAAAAATTTCTTTTTAAAACAAATTTAAGAACAAAATCCAACTATTGCTCCCACTTAATCCAATTTAAGCTAACATAGTAAGAAAACTAACCGTTAAATCAGTGTAGCCTACCTCAGGACCTGATCCAAAGCAGTTTTTAAAAATTCGTTGAAGGGAAAGTCACCAAATTATTCTATTTTATGATTGGTCGATTCCAGTTGTCTGATTGTATTCATCCGCATTTTAGAAGCCAACTTTCAGGTCAAATTAAAAAAATACTGCAGGAAAATAAGTGGAGAACTTTTGCATGTGAGTTTGTGAGATGAAAATCAATGTATTTAAGCAAAAAATAAGTTGCCACTCAAATTTTTTTACAAGGTGAACGCTAGAACTTACAGCAAACGGCCTAAAATAAGCAAGTCCGATTACAATGGTGGTTGAATTTGTTCGCGGAGTTCTCTCGTTTAAATGAAAGTTAAAATCAGCTTTAACCATAGGGTTTATAAGTTAAATGAGAAAAACGTCGCAAAAATCCTTAATTTACGACCCAACAAGGTGACCAGGATGCGAATGGAATCCAGATCTTGCAATCAAGGTCGTTGTGGAAAATCTTGCAAAAACCTTGCGAAAGTGTTTAGTTGAATACGAAAACTTGATTGCGTATTTAGCAAAACTAAATCACAAAGCAACACAAATTTTCTGCAATGAAACTCAATGTCAAGTTTAAAAAAATGTAAGCTAAAAACAAAATATACCGAGTATAATAGTAATAAGTAAAACTGAAAACGAAACAATTATGCATATTGCGCGAGATTGTTAGGTGCTGCTATATTTAAGCGTTCCACACAAAACCATAGAAGCTTGTCATTGAAAAAAAAAGAACTTTACATAAAATAAAACAACTAATCATTCTTAATAATTATGATCAGGGCACTCTGCGTCTGACCAAGCACACCAAACCAAAGGTACTTTCTTTTTGGTTTTGTTTGCAAATAACTTGTCAGGGTTTGGCACGACTAGAGAAGTAAAAAAAGATAGTTTTTTTGCGACTGTTTTTTTTGGCGGTGTTTTTTAGTCTTTTGATGAAACAAAGTTGATAAACGGTGTGATTTTAATCGAAAAAAACAAAATTCCTGCTTTTCAGAATGTATTTCCACTGCACAATTCTCAGCCGATAGTGACGTCAATCGGTATTTTGTTGTCATTTCAAAACATCATTATGAATACAGAATAAACAATTATTTTTAAATTTGATCGATTTTGGTTGTTGGTGTAAGAAAGTACAGATATAAGGCCCGTTTGAATGCGATGCAATGCTTGTCCTTTTTGAAGCTTGTCAAATGAATTTATTCCAGCAGCAAATTCTTTTTACTGTTTTGCAATAGTTTTGCAAAGTAGCATCTTTCGTTTTCAATGCAGAACTTCTTATACGTCCTCCATTTCCTCTTTTCTGAATTTAGTTTGAAGTACACTTCTTTTGCCCAAAATAGACAGCTTGAATTTTAAAGTAATGCAGAGAGCTAGCGTGCTGAATGGCCTACGGCAATTTTGACATTAAAATGGCAGAAAAATTCTTAAGTTCAGCTAGATCAGGGGCGCACAACCTGCGGCCTTAGAGCAGCATGTGGCCGTAAAACGATTTTTTACGGCTGTGAAATTGTACTTCAAAATGCACGTTGTGGCGGCCGTGCATTGATTAAAATGTTTTGCTACGTAACTGTCAAGAAATAACTTAGGAACAGTTACGATTTGCTAACTGTACATCTAACTAGATGGGAGTTTGCCAGCAAACCCAGTGAACGACCGACGCACAGCTAATGCTGTGATGCTCAAAAGTACTTTTTGTCTACCGTAAAATCAGCAATTATTCAAAAATATCTGATTATGGAGCCTCCAGAAAAGTGGAGTCAAATATTTGTCAGTTAAATATCTCCTGATATCATAAAACACTGGCACTATAAGTTGAGCCATTCAAAAAATTGATTTTTGGGGATCCATCTGGGGTGGTCCCCAGGGGGTTGGCACCCCCAAACTATGTCAAAATATTTGTTTGTTAAATATCTACTGATATCAGAACAAACTGGCACCCTAAGTTGAGCCATTCAAAAAATTGATTTTTGGGGATCCATTATTTGGGGAAGTCCCTGAGGGGGTGGCACCCCCAAACTATGTCAAAATATTTGTCTGTTAAATATCTGCTGAAATCAAAAAAAGTAGAACTCTAGCTTAAGCTGTTGAAAAAATTGATTTTTGGGGGGTTTCCGGGGGGGGTGGCACCCCCAAACTATGTCAAAATAATTGTCTGTTAAATATCTACTGATATCAAAAAAAGTAAAATTCTAGCTTGAGCCATTCAAAAAATTGATTTTGGGGGGTCCATTTGGGGGGGTTCCCGGGGAGGGGGGAGGGGGGGCACCCCCAAACTATGTCAAAATATTTGTTTGTTAAATATCTACTGATATCAAAAAAAGTAGAACTCTAGCTTGAGCAATTCAAAAAATTGATTTTTGGGGGGTCCATTTGGGGGGGGGCACCCCCAAACTATGTCAAAATATTTGTCTGTTAATTATCTACTGATATCAAAAACAACTAGCACCCTAGCTTGAGCCGTTCAAAAAATGGATTTTTTAGGACCCCATTTTGGGGGCTTCCTGGTGGAGTTGCCCAAAAAAATTTCGGGAGAAATAATTGCGTTTGCAGCTCAACAACTTTACACAAAAATTAGATTTCCATGATTTGTACTTTAGGAGAAGAAGAGCGTACAAAATTTAGGATGAAAAAAAAGGAAAAAAAATAAACCTCATCGCGGCCAAGAGTGGGTTGGTTGGGATGAAAGAAATATTTTTTGCCGTACTTAAGCCGTTTTTGACTGAGACCGCTTTTTTACGCCAAACTTTCGGGGCGATTTTCGGGTTCTAAAACGGAAGTCACGTGACTTATTGCCTCGAAATTTCGTACAAACATACAACTCATTAATCTCAAACTGCTGTCAAAATTTCATGTAGCTAGACCCAACCGTTCTCGAGTTATAAGCAAAAGTTTGAAATTTCGCACTCGTTAGTTGGAAAATGGCGGAGTAAAAACAGAGGAACACGCGACGCGAGCGTCGGTATGGGGCGCCGTTTGGAAAAAAATTATTTGTTTTGTGAACCATGTTTTTTGAGCTTATTTAGACCATTATTTGTCCGATATATATATCGGAAATATCCGACTTATATATCGGACAAATTGTGCTCTAGGTCGGACCAAAAAACACGCGCAAAACAAGTCGGATATTTCCGACTTATATATCGGACAAATTGTGCCCTAAGTCGGACCAAAAAACACGCGCAAAACAAGTCGGATATTTCCGACTTATATATCGGACAAATTGTGCGCTAAGTCGGACCAAAAAACACGCGCAAAACAAGTCGGATATTTCCGACTTATATATCGGACAAATTGTGCCCTAAGTCGGACCAAAAAACACGCGCAAAATAAGTCGGAAATATCCGACTTATATATCGGACAAATTGTGCCCTAAGTCGGACCAAAAAACACGCGCAAAATAAGTCGGACAAAACTTTTTGTCCGACTTATTTTGTCCGATATGGTTCATATGAGCTATCTCAGAAAAAATCTAGAAGTATCACGTGACTTTTGTGATGTGCCGCGTAAAAAGCAAAAATCATAAATCTTGAAGTCAGTTTGAATGGGCTTTCTAGGAGTTTGGTGGTTAAAGCACCCAATTTTAAAGTTGTATTCGTATGACACATTATAAGAGTTGCATCTGAATATTAAAACAAACTTTAGACACTAGAAGAACATGAGTAGCTTATCGAAATAAGCATAACATCTGGAATAGCAAATGGTTGACAAAGTAGTGGTAGTCTACAATATAGCAGTCAGCCCAAGCTACACAGTATACTGTATTTGGTCAAATCGGACACAGTGTCACCACCAACTCGCCATCTCTACAATATTTCTTCTGGCTTCAAAGCTGTGTTGCCTAGGCACTACCACTATCATAGGTGGAGTCGAGGACACAAGGCTCGAGGCCAAGGCCAAGGACACAAAAAAAACCGAGGACAGGCCAAGGACAGCCTTTCCGAGGACAGACACTCTCGAGGCCAAGGACAGGAATGCTCGAGGCCAAGGCCAAGGACACAAGCGCAAGTGCTCTCCAAAATCACAAAAATTTTTTAGGCGATATCAAAAAAAAAAAAAAAAAAAGGTCTTCACAAAAATTTTTCTAGCGGTCTCCACAAAAAAACGTTTTCCAAAAAATTTTTCAAGCGCTTCACAAAATTTTAGCAATTCAAAAAATACTGCTGTCCTCGAGCCTAGAACAGGCTAATTTTCGAGGACTTGAGGCCTCGAGGCCAAAACCAAGGACTTGACCTTCGAGGCCAAGGCCAAGCACTTCAAAATCTGTCCTCGAGGACTCCACCTCTGACCACTATAATAAAATCTGAATGTGATACATAACAATATCAAACATACCGGTAACATGCAAAGTAACTTCTTCTTCTTCTTTCTTCATTGCCCGCTTTTCCGTGAGGGTTGCGGGGGCAGTAGCTCAAGATTGAGCCGCCACACTTCACGGTCTTCCATCACCTCCATCATTTCGCTTGGGCGAAGTCCCAAGCGATTCCATCCAAGATCCTCAATGTAATTGGTCCATCTAGTTCTAGGTCGTCCGACTGGTCTTCTCCCATTTGCTTTGGCATGTAAAGCTTGTTTGGGGAGTCTTTCCTGAGGCATTCTGCTTACATGGCCAAACCATCTAAGCTGTGATCTTTCAATTCGGAGAAGTAACGGCTCGATGTTAAGAGATTTTCGAATTTCAGAGCTACGCACCTTGTTAAACAGTGTAACTCCTTCGATTCTTCGTAAAAACCTCATTTCGGACGCTTGCACTTGTGATCGCATTCTTTCGGTCATTACCCAAGATTCATGACCATAAGTGAGAATGGGGACAAAAACTGCTTTGAAAATTGAGAGTTTTGCCTTTTTCGACAATTTTCGTTTCATGACAACCGAGTAGTGCAAAGCTCGCATTACTGCACTAGCGTTGCCTATTCGGGTATCGAGTTCTTCGTCTTGCCTTCCGTCACTCGTAAATGCAACCCCAAGATACTTGAACTTCTCTACCTGCTTCAGTGTCGCTCCATTCACTTGTAATACGCACTGATCAGGGTTTCTTGAAAGATGAAGTACCTCAGTTTTGGCCGTGCTTATTTTCATTCCGGCGGTGTTGCATGCATCTGCAAAGCTACTGTATTTAATGCGCGCTGGAGGCCAGATTCTGTGGAAGAAAGCAGAACCAAATCATCTGCGAATAGCAGACGACTAATTTTGCAATTTCCAATCGTGGCACACTCATCAGCTTGGCTGCATTTGTCGATCCAATTCATGTACACAATGAAAAGGAGAGGTGACAAAACGCACCCTTGCCGGAGTCCAACGCCCACATGGAACGTCAAGTCAAGTCAAGTCAAGTTTATTTTACCATACGTTAAAGTACGCAGGCAGGAAGCAGCGAAAGACCATGCGGTCATCTATGTCAACTGCACCAAATAGCAATACTTAAACAGTATCAGACGTAAACTTAAGCTTGGCGAAAAATTAACACAATTCTACAAAGCATAGTAAAAAGCAGCACTGTCATAAAGCAAACAATATTTACAATGTATATCAGTTTTCGCATTAATGGGTACCGTGCATCCATCAAATCAGTCAATTTTTGTTGAGCTATTTTTCATTAACAACAATATGCGATAGGTGGAATTGAATAATTACATTACGTTTTCCTAACAACAATACAGGTCTAATCTAGCAAACACGTTTTCTAGTAAAATACAAGTTTAATTTTAGCTAAAACGTTTCTTTACATCAATGTAAGTCTAAAGATTAACGATCACACTTATTACATATTTTACTCCACTTGAAAAAAAACAAAAACCAAGCAGTTAAGCAAATTATGTATTTAACCATCGTCTTTGGAGTAACGTTCCAAAGTAACTGATTTATAAATATTTTTAAATTTAGCAAAGGAGCAATTTTTTTGAGCAAGAGGAATAGCTTCCCATTCCTTTAAACAAGCGTGATGTAATCTTTTCCTCCCAAACTCACTGTCGAATGTATGATGATAATAACCTTTGATTGCTTTGATTGCTTGCCATTTACCCGAACACAAACCTCCGGTCTGCAGTAGAATGACTTAATAGCGCGTAACAATTGACCATCAACGCCATACTCCTGCAAAACCTTCCAAAGTTTATCCCGAGGAACTCGGTCATATGCTTTTTCAAGATCGACAAAGCATGCAAAGAGATCTTTGCCATACTCCCAAGATTTCTCGAAGATTTGCTTCAGAGTGAAGATTTGGTCCGTGGTGCTGCGACCCGGACGAAAACCGCACTGACCATCTTCCAGTTTTGATTCCACTATTTCTCGGCATTTCCTTTCAAGGCATTTGGCATATACTTTCCCTGGCAAACTAAGGAGAGATATCCCTCTGTAGTTTGTACATTGCTTGCGATCTCCTTTCTTGAATATCGGAATAATCACACCTGTTTGCCAATCTCTGGGAGTTTTGCCAAGCTTCCACGCAACTTGACACACTCGCGTTAACCAGAGAATTCCTTCTCCAGTCAGCGCTTTCAACATCTCGGGTCTGATTTCATCTTCACCAGCAGCTTTTCCAGATTTTATCCCTTTAATTGCAGTTGCCACTTCTGCTGCAGTGAAAACTTCGTCCTCCCCTAGATGTGTCACTTCGTGTGTGTCACGAGTCGATGCCTTTACAGGATTCAAAAGATCTTCAAAGTATTCTCTCCATCGTGAAAGGATTTCATTCTCATCCGTTAGAATGTTACCGTCAGAATCCTTGATGGAGTACGTGATACTCGATCTTTTGCCACGTAAACGGCGGATGGTCTGCCAAAATACTTTGTTTGCCGAAAAATAGTTGGAATCCAACCGACGACCAAACTTTTCCCATGACTTCTCCTTGGATTTCTTTACTGCCGAAGTTGCCGCTTTTCGCGCCTCAGTGTACCGGGATTGCAAATCAGATGACGATCTGTCCTGCAGCCAGGCCTTGAACGCATCTTTCTTTGCTCGAATAGCTTCTTTAACCTCTTGGTTCCACCAAGGCGTTCTTTTCTCACTATCGCCCGCCATTCTAAGCCGTTTTCGCCCACAACTTTCAGTAGCTGATGAAATGATTGCTGATCTGAACAGCAGCCATTCCTTCTCGATGTCCTCGGATACATCAGGAAGTTGTCTGAACTTAGATGATATACTGGATGCAAACTGTTTTCTTATTTCTTTGTCCTCCAAAGCCTCCCATTTGATCCGGTAAGTCACAGACGACCGGTTGGATCTCTTGTTTGGCCAAGGTTTCGAAAGTCGTAAGGAACATACTACCAGATGGTGATCAGTTGACAATTCAGCACCTCGCTTCACTCGAACGTCCAGCACATCAGAAAACAAATCTGACGAAACTATGCAAAAATCTATCAAAGATTTTTGATCCATACTAGGTCGATACCATGTATACTTGTGAACCTCTCTGTGCTGGAAAAAGGTATTCATGATGCGGAGTCCGTTGCTACAACAGAGCTGCAATAAATACCTTCCGTTCTCATTCAGTCCAGTGACTCCATGTTTTCCGATCACACCCTTCCACGTATCTGTGTCTGTTCCAACATGTGCGTTAGAATCCCCCATAAGGACTGTAGATTCAGTAGCTGATACTCGTAGAAGAGCATCATTTACTTCATCCACAAAAGTCTGATATTCACTCGTGGCATTGGGGGCATATACCTGCAACAGGCACAATGACCGATCCAATACCTTAAGCTTCAACATACAGACCCGTGATCCCAAAGGAATCCAATCTGACACACAGTCTGACAAACGGGGGCTTGTGAGAATCCCCACACCCGCTTGTGCAGACATACTAGGATCAGCACCAGAATAGAAGAGTTTCCATCCGCCATCCAGATCCACAGTTCCAGAGCCACGTCGTTTGGTTGAAGAAACTCCGATAATATCGAGATGATACCGCTTTGCTTCCTCAACCAATTCTAGCTCTTTTCCTGTGAGGGTGAGGATATTCCAATTGCCCAACAGCAGTTGGTGATGGTTGACCGGTGAGTGTGCGACATTATCTCGAGTACGAATACTCTGCGCTGCCTCCATTCGCCTCTCCAAACGTGTAGTGGGCACATTGGTGGAGCTGCCACTAGGGCTGGCTGGTGGAGATTGTCGCTTATTTTTCGAACGAGCCCCTCTGCCTAAGACTCAAACGCCATAGGGGTTTCGCTGAATGACGACCTGGGAGTCTCTAGGCGCTCCCCTGCCGGACGAGGTTCCACTTGTGAAGGTGGCCCCATTAACGTCGTTCACGTAATTTTCATTATTTGTGCTCATCGTGATTTGTTATGCAGTTTAATCTAACTGCGGAGAGGTTTTATATCAGAGTTGTCCTTCTCCTAGGTTATACGCTTACCACAGCTGATGGGCATAACCAACCCAGGTTTTAAGTTTTCCAACTATTTTGATTTGAACTATACTTCGTCTCGCTTCAACCATTAGACCTATCTGGCATGGGTAACCCTTTCAGGAGAATTGAATCTCCAGCCAGTACAGCTCTGCAGGTCATTGAGGCACATAGACTTTTCCACCTCGTTACGGTGATAGTTCATGGAAAAGCTATGCATTGTAGGTCTAATTGCCGAGCTATGTTATTGTATGCCTACTGTGCCATAATAAGCCAATTATATGTCATACTATGCCTACTAAGCTACGGCGCCCACTTTGGCCTACTATGCCTGTTGTGCCATACTAAGCCTACTGTATGCCATACTATGCCTACCAGGGTGCCATGTTATGCCTACTATGTCATACTAAAGCTGCAGCACCTACTGTGGCACACTATGCTTACTAATACTATTCCTAGTTTCCATTACAAGCCTCCTGTATGTCATAATCTGCCTACTAAGGTGTAATGCTATCCCTACTATAATATACTACGCTGCAGTGCCTACTGTGGGATACTGTGCAATAATAAGCCAACTATGCCTACTGTGCCATAGTAAGCTACAGTGCCTACTGTGACATGCTATGCTTACTAGGGTGCGATAACAAGTCTACTTCATGTTACACTATGCCTACAATGCCATACTAAGCCTACTATGACATAGTGCTCTTACTAACCTATGGTGCCAAAAGCCCACTACAGTATATTGTTGTTGTAGCTCATATTTATCCTCCAGTCACCAGACAGCATCAGACGCTAACTTATTGGACGATCCGCACATTTTTTTATTGCAGTGACTACTTCGTGATTGGAGAAATCCTCATCTGCTTAAGGGGTTTCCGATGATCCAACGTTCCTGTAGATTTCTTCAAATTCTTGCCCCCCGAATTTGCTGCTTGTTCAAAGCCACCAACCAGAGATAATTATCGTAAAACGTCTTATCCAAGGGCGCAACGGCGTGACCAGGGTGCGGGTTGAACCCAGATCATTCAATCAAGGTCGTCGTAAACAATTCGCCTTTACCCATTTGGCAAAGCTACCAACTATACTACACTCGAATGCTATAGGCCTGTTATGTCTACAATGTCATACTACGCCTACTATAACATACTAAGCTGTAGCGCCTACTGTGGGATACTATGCCTACTGTGCCATAATAAGCCAACTATATGTCATATTCTGATGTTGTACTATGCCTACTAAGCTACAGTGCCCACTGTGGCACACTATGGCTACAGTGCCATAATCAGCATATTATGTCTATTGTGCCATAATTAGCCTACAATATAGCATAACTATACCCATTGTACCATAATAAGCCTACGATATCTACAATGTCATACTAGCCTGTAGCACCTACAATGGTTTTTAATAATACGCGTACTGTTCCATAACAAGCCTCCTATATGCCATACTCTGCCTAATAAGGTGTCCTTCTATCCCAACGAAGTATACTAACTTCCAGTGCCTACTATGCCACAGAGCCTACTGTGACATACTATGCCTACTAGGGTGCCATAATAAGCCTACTTCATGTCATACTATGCCTAAAATGCCATACTAAGCCTCCTATGACATACTACGCCTACTGTGGTATACTATGCCTAATGTGCCATAAGGCTACTACTGTATATGCCACACTATACTCGCATGCTATACTATGTCTACAATGCCATACTACGTTTGCTGTGATATACTAACCTCCAGTGCCTACTGTGCCATATAAAGCCAATTATGCCACAGTGCCTACTGTGACATACTATGCCTACTAGAGTGCCATAATAAGCCTACAATATGTCATACTATGCCTAAAATGCCATGCTAAGCCTTCTATGACATACTACGCCTACTGTGGTATACTATGCCTAATGTGCCATAACGCTACTACTGTACATGCCATGCTATACTCGCATGCTATACTATGTCTACAATGCCATACTACGTCTACTATGACATACTAAGCTGCAGTGCCTACTGTGCCATAATAAACCAACCAAATGCCATTCTATGCCTACAAAGCTACAGTGCGCACTGAGGTATACTATGCTCACTGTGCCATAATCAGCATATTATGTCTATTGTGCCATAATTAGCCTACAATATAGCCAGTAGCGTAGCCAGGGGGGGGGGCGGGGGGGGCTATAGCCCCCCCCATTGGCCTGCCGACCAAAATGCAGAATAAGGAAAATAGTACGTTTTTAGCGCTTCTAAGACTCTCTTTTGCACTGGATTAGACTAAAAAATGATTTAAAGCATAGTTTGAAACGTTTATTTTGGGGGGGGGGGGGGGGGGGGGGGGGCTAATGGACTGCCGACCAAAATGCAGAATAAGGAAATTACCACGTTTTTAGCATTTCTAAGACTGTTTTTTTGCACTGAATTAGACTATTTTGAAACTTTTATTTCGGGAGGGCTAATGAACTGCCGACCAAAACGCAGAATTAGGAAAATACCACGTTTTTAGACAGTAGCGTAGCCAGGGGGGGCGGGGGGGCTATAGCCCCCCCCCCCCATTGACATGTCGACCAAAATGCAGAATGGGAAAACACTACATTTTTAGCACTTTGATACTGTTTATGCACTGGAGTGGACTAGATAGTGATTTAAAACATCTTTTGAAACATATGTCCAGGGGGGGGCTAATTTGTCAAAATAAAACCAACAAATAAATGAAACCTTTGATAAATGGTAAGAAATAAGCAATCAAATTTGATCGCAAGTGTAAAAATGCTGAACATAGGTGTCATCAACAAATATACTATAAACTAAGGAAAAGGGGGGGTCTATTCAGTATTTGTTAATTACCAATCATTTCTCTCAAATCTCTTTTCATTAGCCCCCTCCAATTATTTTTTTTTCTATAAACTGTATACGAAATAGATTACTCCGTGTGAGTTTTATTGAAGTATTCGATTTTATAATTTACCAGCATCTAAACAAGCGAACTACATTTTACCATTAGCTACCTCCCAAATAGCCCATTTATGCTTCCAGTTTAATCTTGTTTGCACTGCCAATTTCTAGGCCACGTTTTAAAAGCATTATTTTTTAATCAAAATAGCCCTAAAATGAAGTTATTTTTGCAAAAACATGCAAAATTTTCGAGCGCTTTGCCCCCAAACCCCCAGCCTCCGGCAGCTGGGGGCTTCGCCCCCACACCCCCATTGGCCTCTGGCGGCTGGGGGCTCCGCCCCCAGACCCCCCAAACAGCCCCCCCCCATTGCGAATTTCTGGCTACGCGCCTGAATATAGCATAACTATACCTATTGTACCATAATAAGCCTACGATATCTACAATGTCATACTAGCCTGTAGCGCCTACTATGGTTTTTAATAATATGCGTACTGTTCCGTAACAAGCCCCCTATATGCCATACTCTGCCTCCTAAGGTGTCCTGCTATACCAACTATGATATACTAACCTCCAGTGCCATATAAAGCCAACTATGCCACAGAGCCTACTGTGACATGCTATGCCTACTAGGATGTCATAATAAGCCTACTTCATGTCGTACTATGCCTAAAATGTCATACTAAGCCTCCTATGACATACTACGCCTACTGTGGTATACTATGCCTAATGTGCCATAAGGCTACTACTGTACATTCCATACTATACCCGCATGCTATACTATGTGTACAATGCCATACTACGTCTACTATGACATACTAAGGTGCAGTGCCTACTGTACCATAACAAGCCAACCAAATGCCATACTATGCCTTCAAAGTTACAGTGCTCACTGTGGCATACTATGCTTACTGTGCCATAATCAGCATACTATGTCTATTGTGCCAAAATTAACCTACAATATGGCATATATACCTATTGTGCCATAATAAGCCTACTATATACCATTCTATGCCTACAATTAGGGTTTCCTATTTTCCCGGCTTTTCAAGTTCCCGGGAAACGGGAAAATTTTTGAAAATTTTCCGGGATCCCGGATATTCTTCGGGATCCCGGAAAATCGGGAAATTTCCCGGGAATCGGGAAGAAATTTCCCGAAAGTAAATTTTTTCAACTTTTTCTTTTTCAAGAAGAATGGTTTTTGTATCTTTGATAATAATCTAGACGTGGCCTAAGCGTTTTGTTGAATGGTATGATGTGCTTGTTGCTTGTAACATATTTTGCAATTAACAATGCCGGTACTTATATGTTTATTGATTAGCCATTAGGAAACGCCTAACGGAAGACAGTGAGCTCACAGTCATGCATAAAAAGCAAGGCGTTTGATTTTCGACTTGCATTAATAGGCCAATCAAGCACAGCATACTTGTTTTTCGGTTCTGTTTAATTCTCCAAGTAAATAGCTCAACTGCGTTCGAAGAATACTGTACAAGTAGCCTACAGAATTTCCCCAAACTACGCAACGCCAAAATATGTCCAAGGGTCAGCACTTGAAGTAATTTTCTGGCGAATCGCTAGCAGCTGATGGTAACTCCCAAGACCTCCGACTCTGCCTCAGATCCCCAATTTTGGCCCCCCAAAGAAACCTTTCTAAATACGCCAGTAGCTATAGTGGCACTGATTCATTGACTGTAAGTCTGTTACAGACCGTTTCGAGGCGCAGTGGCAAGGCATTAAGACAGTAACTCTGAAATTCAAGTTCAATTCCCTCTGCCGCAATCAATTCTACCTGTGGGTGTGTAAATTGCACAAACCTGATGTTTGTTAGAAAAATTATATTATCTTAATGATCGCAATGTACAGCAACCACAAAATTTGGTGCATTTTAGGCTTAGGCCTATCACTTTTATTTATTTACATTATTTACAATTTCTCTAAACGAACGCTTTCGGCACTACCACTGGCCCTCTTCAGGAATATCTAAATAGCAATAATAACTTTAAGAATCCGAATCAAATAATAAACTAATCTTCAAAAGGTTAAAACATTGCTGTACTTTTTTTTTTAGTGTCTACTAGCCTACGTTAAACTCAGCAAGAACGATTCAAATTTACAATTGAAATGACAAGAGTTAGCAATTATGACGAAACAAGCATTATGATTTCAGAAATATAGCAAACACTAAGTATGTCCAACAACCGTCATTGAATTTTATGGTTAAAAAACTTGCAGCAGAAATGATGATCCGTTAGCGTAAAGTTGACGATTGAGAGCAGGAGAGTGTTTCTTGATCAGGAGAGCTTCGTGAATTTTGGTATCATACTCAGAACGGCATTTTCGAATTATTTTGAATGAATCCAAGCCAGTTTTTTTATTAGAGCAAATGTTGCAGGACATTATGTGGTCTTTAATTGAACTTTTCTGGTTACTATTGAAATTTAGATGTTCTTGGACTCTAGTGCTCAGATGTCTGGAGGACATACCAATGTATGTCTTGTTCGTGTCAGACGAACATGTAAAATGATAAACAACATTTGAACACAGAGCCACAGGTGTTTTGGATTTTAGTTGAAAATAAGATTTGACCTTAAATGATTTGTAGATCGGGATAATTTTAACATTCAGTTGATTTCTGATTATTTTTGAAAATTTGTTAACAAATCGTCGTGAATCTTTACCAAAATACGGAATAACAATTGGATATTCATGGGTAGAACTGCTAGAAGTTTGATCGGTATCAACGGAAGACTGATTACTGTTGTTTTGGCTTTGAAATTGTTGCAATAATTTGTCAAAAAACTTGCTGGGATAACCGTTGGCCTTAAACATAGCTTTCATATTTTCTGCTTCTTTCTGGAATAGTGTGTTGTTGGAGCATATTCGTTTAGCACGATTTAAAAGGCATAGAATCAAACCAGATTTCCACTTGAGTGGGCAAAATGGACTCTAATGATTATTACTCAAAATTAGATGATATCGTTAACGACCAATCCAAATTCCATGAACTTAAAGTGAATTCCAAAATTCACCCGGTAATTGCAAAAGAAAAATCGATTAGTTATTATGTGCGCAAATATCTTAAAGATTTTGGTCCAGAAACTATGCGAAGACTAATTCCGAGTGGCAGCAACCCCGGAAAAATATACGGATTAGTGAAAATACACAAGCGTGACAATCCTTTAAGACCCGTTGTATCGATGATCGGCACACCAGAATATCAATTAGCTAAATTTCTTGATTCGTTGATTAAACCGTACATTCCGCAAACATACATGTTACAGTCGACCAATCAATTTCTTGATCATCTAGCCAATTTTCAATTTCATCCTGCTCATAAATTAGTAAGTTTTGACGTCTCATCCTTATTTACGAACATCCCATTAGAAGAAACGATCCAAATTATAACTGATACAATATACTCCGACCAATCGAGTCAGAATCAGCCAATTGTAAACAAAGAGATATTTGCAAAACTCTTAAGGCTAGCAACCAAAGGAATATTTATGCACAGGAATAAATTCTATGAACAGCATGACGGTGTTAGTATGGGCTCCCCTTTAGGTCCAACCATTGCCAATTTTTTCCTTGCACACATGGAGAATAAATTGCTTAATTCAAACTTAAACTTTCAGCCAAAACTATACCTTCGCTACGTCGATGACATTTTTGCTGTTTTTAATAATGATACGTCTTGCTCAAAATTTTTGGACCTTCTAAATTCTCAACATAAAAGTATCAAATTTACAGTAGAGCATGCTTCTGAAACCATCCCTTTTTTGGACGTTGAAATTAAACTAAATCACTCTGGCATAGACACATGGATTTGGAAGAAACCAACTCATACAAATTTATTACTAAATTTTAATGCATTTTGCCCACTCAAGTGGAAATCTGGTTTGATTCTATGCCTTTTAAATCGTGCTAAACGAATATGCTCCAACAACACACTATTCCAGAAAGAAGCAGAAAATATGAAAGCTATGTTTAAGGCCAACGGTTATCCCAGCAAGTTTTTTGACAAATTATTGCAACAATTTCAAAGCCAAAACAACAGTAATCAGTCTTCCGTTGATACCGATCAAACTTCTAGCAGTTCTACCCATGAATATCCAATTGTTATTCCGTATTTTGGTAAAGATTCACGACGATTTGTTAACAAATTTTCAAAAATAATCAGAAATCAACTGAATGTTAAAATTATCCCGATCTACAAATCATTTAAGGTCAAATCTTATTTTCAACTAAAATCCAAAACACCTGTGGCTCTGTGTTCAAATGTTGTTTATCATTTTACATGTTCGTCTGACACGAACAAGACATACATTGGTATGTCCTCCAGACATCTGAGCACTAGAGTCCAAGAACATCTAAATTTCAATAGTAACCAGAAAAGTTCAATTAAAGACCACATAATGTCCTGCAACATTTGCTCTAATAAAAAAACTGGCTTGGATTCATTCAAAATAATTCGAAAATGCCGTTCTGAGTATGATACCAAAATTCACGAAGCTCTCCTGATCAAGAAACACTCTCCTGCTCTCAATCGTCAACTTTACGCTAACGGATCATCATTTCTGCTGCAAGTTTTTTAACCATAAAATTCAATGACGGTTGTTGGACATACTTAGTGTTTGCTATATTTCTGAAATCATAATGCTTGTTTCGTCATAATTGCTAACTCTTGTCATTTCAATTGTAAATTTGAATCGTTCTTGCTGAGTTTAACGTAGGCTAGTAGACACTAAAAAAAAAAGTACAGCAATGTTTTAACCTTTTGAAGATTAGTTTATTATTTGATTCGGATTCTTAAAGTTATTATTGCTATTTAGATATTCCTGAAGAGGGCCAGTGGTAGTGCCGAAAGCGTTCGTTTAGAGAAATTGTAAATAATGTAAATAAATAAAAGTGATAGGCCTAAGCCTAAAATGCACCAAATTTTGTGGTTGCTGTACATTGCGATCATTAAGATAATATAATTTTTCTAACAAACATCAGGTTTGTGCAATTTACACACCCACAGGTAGAATTGATTGCGGCAGAGGGAATTGAACTTGAATTTCAGAGTTACTGTCTTAATGCCTTGCCATTGCGCCTCGAAACGGTCTGTGACAGACTTACAGTCAATGAATCAGTGCCACTATAGCTACTGGCGTATTTAGAAAGGTTTCTTTGGGGGGCCAAAATTGGGGATCTGAGGCAGAGTCGGAGGTCTTGGGAGTTACCATCAGCTGCTAGCGATTCGCCAGAAAATTACTTCAAGTGCTGACCCTTGGACATATTTTGGCGTTGCGTAGTTTGGGGAAATTCTGTAGGCTACTTGTACAGTATTCTTCGAACGCAGTTGAGCTATTTACTTGGAGAATTAAACAGAACCGAAAAACAAGTATGCTGTGCTTGATTGGCCTATTAATGCAAGTCGAAAATCAAACGCCTTGCTTTTTATGCATGACTGTGAGCTCACTGTCTTCCGTTAGGCGTTTCCTAATGGCTAATCAATAAACATATAAGTACCGGCATTGTTAATTGCAAAATATGTTACAAGCAACAAGCACATCATACCATTCAACAAAACGCTTAGGCCACGTCTAGATTATTATCAAAGATACAAAAACCATTCTTCTTGAAAAAGAAAAAGTTGAAAAAATTTACTTTCGGGAAATTTCTTCCCGATTCCCGGGAAATTTCCCGATTTTCCGGGATCCCGAAGAATATCCGGGATCCCCATATAATCCCAAATCCCCATATAGCACCTACTAACCTAATTCTATGTCTTGCAAAGAGATCTGTACAATAAGTTTTTATACACTTTAATGAACTTTTAAAAACGAAGTAGAAATAACAGTATAACGAGAATAATGAAACCATTCATTCTTCTATTAACTTGGCAGCAATAATACTTTTTGCGAGTAGCCTACGTAGGCTTAGGCCGAATTTTTTTTTAGCTAACAGATAACAATGAACAAAAGCCTACTATGAACAAAAGCCTTCTATTATTCACTGCATGATACTGCAGTACAGTAAGTAGAGAGTTTGAATGCTCATTTTTGAATAAAAATATTTCTGCATGCGTTGGAGGTCATCTTGTAAAGATTTCTTGCTTTACAGATTACGATATATGTATGAAAGTTTAAGTTTACTTTTTACTCCAACAACCGAAATTCACAATTTCACTGAGATTAAGCAAGCGAAGAGTCGAGGGGTATTAGAGAATTTACATTATTACACTATCATTAGTAATTGAGTACTACACACACTATTGACATTGTTATGCTCTGCCAATTACCGTGTTGACCACTACAACAAGCAGCAGTTTTCAGTTGCAGTTGCCACGACACTACACCAGTTATAGTCTACCATCAAAATAGTATCAGGGTATGTTTAAATATCATAATGACACTTTTTTCGGCCAGTATCAATCCCCGGCCTCTCACATGACAATATTTTGACGTTATAGCTTATTCCTTTCACTATGATCTAACGTTATGTCCACCCTCTCCTCAGAGTTGTCATATTATGATATTTAAACATCCTCAAACCGCTCTGTTTCCGTAAAGTCACTGACCAACTGATAATTTGTGTTAAATTAATTGCAATTGCATAGTAGCCTACATTCCAACAGTGGTCGACAAGCAATTCACAATTTCGTTATTACAAGAGTTTTAGCAGTAAGTTATGGCAGTGCTGTTTTTTGTTGCTGTATAACAGTGTTGGAATAAAAATAAATTGATTTAAGAATGTGCATCGAAATTGGGTCGGCACTGCTACAAATAGGCTACATGGCAATCTGGCATGTAACAAATTGTCGGATATTTTACTTTGCTAAATGTTGATACATTACAAAACAATGAGCGAAGAACATAGAAATTTTTCACTCTACAGAGAATAGCTGAAGAACATATTTGTACTTCTTTTACAATAACTTATAACTTGCTTCTCTAACCAAATTAAAAGAAAAGACGTAAACCACCGATTTTTGAACCAACATCAATGTTGATAGAAACTGTATACTTTACTCCCCAAAACAAATATGCAAATATAAAAGGAAGTGACTTGGCGAATGGAACACTCGCGGTATTTTTTTTCCCTCGCGAATGGATCATGCGCTATGAATAAAAAACACGCGGGAAATTGCTGCAGGGAATTGCTATCCCTCAGACTGGCATCGCTGCCCCAACCCTAACTGCAATGCAAGGTTTTAAAGCAAAAAAAGCACCCGCATAGAATCTTCCAAAACTCTACCCACACAAAAGTAGTTCCAGTGGGAGGCGATCCCCGAGCCAATTGTTCCATCATTGACGTGGTAATCTTTCGGCCACGCATCTTTCATCGAAACATCTCAAAAATGTCGTATTTTAACCAAATGTATGAAAAAGGCAATGTCTCCATTCGCGAGGAAAAAAAATACCGTGAATGTTCCATTCGCCAAGTCACTTCGAATATGAAAAGTAACGTTAAAGAAATAGATATGAAAGTTAGCATTAACTATGATAAGACAAAATGCTAATCTAGCATTTGTCTTTTGATATCTTACAGTCATCTTGAAATATTCAGTATTTCTAGGTCCTAACTGACTCAAAGCTTGAAAGACGTAAGTTAGACTAGGCTTACATCACGAAAGTCACGTGCATCGGCATCACGAAACGTACATCACGAAAGTCACGTGATACTTCTAGATGTTGTCTGAGATAGCTCATATGAACCATATCGGACAAAATAAGTCGGACAAAAAGTGTTGTCCGACTTATTTTGCGCGTGTTTTTTGGTCCGACTTAGGGCACAATTTGTCCGATATATAAGTCGGAAATAACCGACTTATTTTGCGCGTGTTTTTTGGTCCGACTTAGGGCACAATTTGTCCGATATATAAGTCGGAAATATCCGACTTGTTTTGCGCTTGTTTTTTGGTCCGACTTAGGGCACAATTTGTCCGATATATAAGTCGGAAATATCCGACTTGTTTTGCGCGTGTTTTTTGGTCCGACTTAGAGCACAATTTGTCCGATATATAAGTCGGATATTTCCGATATATATATCGGACAAATAATGGTCTAAATAAGCTCAAAAAACATGGTTCACTAAACAAATATTTTTTTTCCAAACGGCACCCCATACGTCGGTCGTTCCAATTAAGACGATAATATGTTAGCGCTGTTTATTTACCAATGCGTAACTATTTGCCGCTTACACTTGGCTTAGCGGAGTCCTTTTCAGAAAGCTCCTATTCGATAGTTGCGTAGCTTTTCAACGTCACAATTATTTCAACTAGTTTATTCCCGAAACTTCATCTTTGTTACTTCACAATTACACTAGTTTAATGGCGCGTACAAATTTCTGACTGTGTCGTCACAATGGTATGATTCTTATGAACGAGTTAGTTTTTCTTAGATTTTTCGGGATTGTTCCTTTAGGCTATAAATAACGTTAATATTTTTGACTTTGGAGAATAGAAGTGAGAATAAGTTTTTACGGCAGCATTCACGCCAGTTAAATTGCAAGGCTTAAAACGTAAATTCGTAAAATTTATAAAAAATGACCTTATGTAGTGGCGGTCGTAAGAGCATTTATGGGATGTTTTGCGGCTAGCAGTAGAGAAAAGGTTGTGTACAGTACTTAAATTGTAGGGGGGGGGGGACGCCTCCCCCCATCGAGATTGAGCGTACCCCCATCGAGATTGAGCGTTGCTCCATCGAGATTTGAGCGCTGGTTTATGGGAGGAAAAAGTTACTGTTTTTGGCCGGAAAAATTGCTTAAATTTACGATTTCGGCCAGAAAAAGCCTTCGGATTTCGGTCCAGACCTTTTTTTTGGAGATCACCTAATTTTCACTGAAAAATCGCCTCAATCCAATTCAGGAACAATGAAAATTTGGGTCAAGTTCGTTTACGGAATAACCTTCCAAAAAATCTTGGCACGTGCCTGTTCTTCACTAAGGTTCAGTCAACGCTGAAAAAGCGTCCCTCCTTGCAAAATTTTACAATTTAAGTGCTGGTTGTGTATCCCTGAGTTTGATCGACAAGAAGAATCCAATCTATCAATACATAGTTTCGTTTTCTCAGGTTGCGGTCTAAAGTCGTTGATCAATTACTATCAATAAAAATGTTGTCAATTAATTACAAATTACAATACAAGCAGGTTCTTCGATTTAACGCAAGTAAGAAATAATAAGTAACGGCACTTTTCAAATTTTTTATCGACCGCAAAAAGATATCCTCAGCAGTATTTTCATAGCCATTTGCGTCACAAAAATGAACGGTTGAAATTAACAGTTGAACTGCATCACTTATGGCTTAGCATGATTACATTACATGCATGCAAAAAACAAAAACAGACAGCTAGTTAAAACCCCTTTTTGAAAAATTCCTACAATAAAAGAAAAAACCCTATGTGCTGCTGTTCCAGCACAGGTGTTTTAAAGTATGGGCATAATGTTATTTACCTCTAAGAGAACCGAACCTTAGACTTTGGACGTTGGTGCTTAACACCGCCGCGTTTAATTGCTTTACTGATTGTTACCAAATTTGCGTGTCATCATCAAATCACACTGTTTTCCTGGCACTTAATTGCACGTTATTTTGCAACACCTTGTAACCGGTATTAATTTGATTTGGAAGTTGTAAATTGCCTCCAAAATCTGTTCTTTGTGTAGTCTTCTGTTTGGTGTATATGTGGAGGCGTCAAATTGTCATTGGAATGGTTAGTAGCAGGACGTTGATTTCTTTTAAAGCTACTAGTCATAATTTTAATTCATTTTAGTTAGAAGAGTGAACCTTGGTAAGGTTTTGCCTTGTCATTTTATTTACGCTAAAGAAAATCTTATTTCCAATAATTGGTTGTGAATTTAACTGAAGAGGTGAAGGTACTTGTGCTCCGCGGGACGCTTAGTGTTGGAAACCAATTGCGGCTTTCCTACAGCTGCCAGCTTAGTCAATAGATATTAGTGACTATGCTGACAGCACATAGAGGGGTTTTAACTACTAGTTTGTTTTTGTTTTTTTGCGTGTATGTAATAAAGCCAGTAGATCCGTCAAACCTCACGATCAACCTCAAGCACAACAACACGACTGTTTCCAGAAAAGAAAAATTGGCCAACGCCTTCCAAACAAAGAGATTTTTACATTTACTCTGAAGATACTTTTACATCTACTGCCTACAAAGATATACCAAACGTGCTATCAAAGCAAAATTTTATCAGAGGTTTTTACAAAACTTGACATAACTTTGACTCAAAAACAATTATCAAGCTAACAAGAAAAGCTTATCTTGTCAAAACAATCAGCTGCAAAGCGAAAAATTATTTTACATGCAAAGCTATACTTTTACAACATAACCAACCGGAAAATATTGAATGGAAAATGTAACAGTGTGGTTTCAAGAAATAACTTTAAATACAGTATAGCAAGTTGGATAACTCAGACCCAGAAAACTCAGATCTTACAAATTGATAAGTGGAACAATTTACCAACCCGCCAAGTTCCTTGACAGTAAAACAAAGTAGTTGTAGTCTCATCGGACAACTTTATTGCAAGCAAAGAAAACAGTCAATCTAAAGCATTTCGCAAGACGGGCAAAGACGGAGTAGACAGGATAAACGGGGGCAGACAGGGTTTTTTAATAGATGCGTTGCCAGCGCTAGCAAATGAATCAACAAGTTAAACGGATATCTCAAAAATTTCACTGAATGAATAAAAGCAAAGCAAATTGTGATTTTTAAAGAACGCACAGAAAAGACGGAGTAGACAGGATAAACGGGGGCAGACAGGGTTTTTTAATAGATGCGTTGCCAGCGCTAGCAAATGAATCAACAAGTTAAACGGATATCTCAAAAATTTCACTGAATGAATAAAAGCAAAGCAAATTGTGATTTTTAAAGAACGCACAGAAAAGCAAAATTATAAAAGCTAAAAACTGGCCTCACCCAAATGATATTATAGAGGCAATAATTTCAGACATCGATTTCCTAAGCAGCATGGTGTGGCAGAAAAACTAAATGGTTTGTTGGCATAGGCTTATTGCATGCTGTGTAAATTTTCTTTATGACTGCGTCTGCGTGGGTCGTAAGTTCATGCCCTGGGTAGTCTCCGGGCTCTCTGTTGGGCACCCTCTATGAGTAAGCGCTGCAATAGCTATTCAACTTTTGAAATGGTAACTTGATACGCGTTAGGTAATACAGTTTCAAAAACAGGTGTATATAAGACGAACTTTTGACCTTATAAGCTGGCGACGGCAGGAAATTCTCCACAAGTCATAACTTTTTGCAGTGCAGGTTGGTTAGTTTGGTACGGTACTGAAATAACTGAATAGTAAGTTTTTATAGTATGCGATACAGGTACTAAGCCTATCTAGCAGCCTGAAATAACCTAGTCAAGCGATACAATCTAGCATTACAATACTTCATACAAAACTGTTCATTTTATGTTCACTAGTGAGCTAATCAACCCGAGCCCAAGCTCTGATGCAGCAAGCATAAACCAAAAATAAAGGCTGTACTTTTACTGAAAATAGCCATAAAAACTGAACGCTCGTCAAGTTGCTTTGAACAGTGACCAACGGAACTGGGTGCATTTAATCCAAAAGTGAACAGGTATAAGCAGGGCCTGCGAGAGGGGGGTTCAGGGGGTACATCAAACCCAGGCCCGGGCCTAGGGGGGCCCAGGCTCAAGGGGCCAGGAAGAATTCAGGTTTCCGCGTCAAGTTTTGGTATCGCACTATAACACCGTATTCAAACTTGCCTACAGCAAAAATATCAGTCAGCCTATACAGTTCTGGTAATTGGTCGCTATTTTCGCTACACAGCCTTTAGGGCATCCAATAGTGGCCGATTTGATTTAAAAAAAGCGGAAAATGTATCGAAAGCCATACACTTCACCGAAATTAACGTTTTGTTACATTTCTCTGACTTGAGAGCCCTAATTCTACAGTATAACAACGTACGAGGTCCCACATTTCCAGAGATCCAAAAGCATTTCAACCTCAGAGAGCGGAGTCAAAGTTGACATACTATATTACTATCATTAAGTAACTCACTCTATCTGTATGAGTTTTAATAAGTATTTGGGTTTGTGAAGTCTATGATTGCAGATGACTTCTTAAAACTTTTATCAGTAAAATATTTGGATGTGCAGAATTAAAGTCATTTAATTGTATAATATTGTGTCAATGTCATCATTCCCCACTTCACATACTTTCTTTCACGTATATCACATTTTCTGCTTGTCAATTTAAGCAAGTTTGTTGCTGGGATGTTGATTAAATGCTGTATTTTTTACCCTCGAGAAACATAAAAAGTGCTAAAGCTTGCGGAGCTCCTCCCGGACCCCGGAGCTCACAGCGCTCCCCCAACCCCCCTAGCTGGATTTAAACCAATTTTATGTCTAGTTGTGCTTGTTATGGGTTCCATAACTGCATGCAAATATCGTGATCCCCTCACCTTTAAATGAAGATTTACACCCATCGCACAAAAAATGATTTAACGGCATGGGCCCCGATAAGGCTTGGGGGCCCCAATAAGATTTGGGGGCCCGGTATCGACCTTCGTACCCCCTGGAAAATTTTCTCTCTGAGGCCCTGGGTATCAGTTAGCAATACCTACTATAAGCCATCGCTATAAAACATCAAATTTGCCGTTTTTTATTGGGGTGAATTTTCTTTCTTCACTTGTGGAAAAATTTCTAAAACGTAATTGGCTAGCCCAGACAACATGAGGCCTATTCTCAATATTACCATGTTTACATGAACCCTCTTAATTCAAATCCAAGAGCCGCAATGTTTTCATTACCCTTGTTTATTTTTTTGTCATGCATATAATTTTACTTAAAGTAAAAACGTGTCAGTAGCAGGGTGTCGAACCGTTTCAAATAACGGTTCGGGTTCGGGTTTAGCTCCTGCTCAAAATATTTTAGCGGTTCAGGTTTTGTTTGGGTTCACTTGAGCACCATTTTCGAGGTTCAGGTTTGGTTCAGGTTCACTCGAGTAAAATATTACTGGTTCAGGTTCGGTTCGGGTTCATTGACTTAAAATTTAACTGTCATTACTCGTTTTGTCCAGAAAAAAAAAGAAATTGCTGTTGATGATCCTGTTGATGATCACCTCTGCTCTTATTGTGCGTGTACCAGCGCCAGCGGCATCCGGATATGGAAAAATATATTGTTACTTTTGTTAGGGGTTCAGGTTCGGTTTGGGTTCACCAAAATGAAGCGGTTCATTCGGGTTTATGGTTCGGGTTCAGGTTCGGTTCGACACCCTGGTCAGTAGTTTGGAAATTAAAATGCCTGGTCGAAAGAAACTTGCTGTGAGCAAATTATTTGAAGATGTGTCAATTTCAATTACCAAAGTTCCAAGAGTACAGTGTAAGTTTTGTCAAAGCAGTGTAGTCAAAAATGGTTCAAGAATGAAGACTCATGTTGAGAAATGCATCTCCTGTCCTAAATTGGTCAAAGAGAAATAAATATCTAGCTAAATTACATGTTTCAACCACTAGTACAACAGAAAACAACAGTGATGAAGAAAGTGAAATTGAAAATTGGGTGTTTGATTTTTCCACAAGTTCTGCAAAACCAATTTCAAAGAAACCAAAGCAAATAGATGCACGCTCAACACAGGTTCACTTTGCTGACAAAATGTCCACAAGCGAACAAGAAAAACTAAATGCATTGCTGGCGCGTGCTATGTATGCTAGAGGCACACCATTTTGCATGGTTGAAAATTCACATTGGCAAACTTTCTTTCAAGCTATCAGACCAGCTTACGTAGTGCCTAGTAGATATGAAGTGTCAGAGCCCTTACTAGTTTCAGAGTACGAAAAAACTCGAGAAGAAATGTTGATAAAAGTTGCTGTAAGCGATGCAGTAGCAATGATGTGCGACGGATGGAGCAACATTCGACATGAGCCAATTATCAACTTCTTGCTAAGTGTGCCTCAGTCTGTTTTCTGGAAATCGATTCATACTGAGATGCAAAGCCTTACTGGAGAATATGTAGCAGAGGCAGTTTTAGGTGTCATTGACGAAGTTAAACAAGAATGCGGCAAATTGCCTATAGCTTTGGTAACAGATAATGCATGCAACATGAAAAAATCTTGGAAACTGTTGGGGGAAAAGTATTCGGAACTAACTTGTTATGACTGTGCTGCTTATAGCATGAATTTAATTTTTGTTGATCTAATGAAATTGGAGACATTAAAGAAAGTTAAACAGCAGGCACAACAAATTGTCAAAGAATTTAAAAGCAAGCACATGCTGGTGGATTTACTGAAAAGCATGCAGAAAGTTGAAAAAGTCAATGTTACTCTGAAACTTTCTGTCAAGACAAGGTGGGGATCTGTGGTCACTTGTTTGGAGAGTGTACAAAAAAATAAGGTTGTCTTACGAAAGCTTGGTGTATCGGAAATATGAGAAAAAAGCACCTTTGCTAAAAAAGTAAAAAAGACGATTTTAGACAATGATTTTTGGAACGTCAATGAAGCAGTAGTGAATTTACTGAAACCATTTTCTTTAGCAATTACTCAATTGGAAGCAGACGTTCCAAATTTGGCTGAAGTGTTACTCGAACTTTCGATGTGACATCAGGGAAAACCTTCAGTCAGTTCCTTTTTCTTTGCAAGAGCAAGAAAAGATTGCAACCATTTTTGCTGAAAGAGAAGAATTTTGTATCAAAATCATTCATAAGGCGGCCTATTTTTTGGATCCTCGTGAGCATGGAATGCTGCTCTGCGATGAGGAAAAAGTTGCAGCGATGGAATTTATATGCGGCCTTGCTGAAACTTTTTCCTATAGTGAGTTACTGACTGTGGATTCATCAAAAGTTCATTAAGATTGCGTTCTGTATTCAGCAAAGTAGGGGTTCTATATGCTATGCCTTTTTTGTGGAAAAATATTGCAAACATTTCTCCAGTTTTTTGGTGGAACGGTTATTGTACCAACCAAGAATTGAGTAAGATTGCTTGTAGACTTTTAAAATTACCATCGACTACTGCAGCTGTAGAGCGATCTTTTAGCTGGTACAGCAACATTTACACAGCCAAACACAACCGACTGACCAATGACAGAGCATCAAAACTTGTATTTGTTTCTCAAAACATACAGCGCACTACTGGTTAGCAATCTAAGCATTCAAGTCAAGCCGCCCAGACGTCGATGACCAGCGACTAGGAGAAAAGTGTTCATGTTCCAATTGCTAAAGATGCAATCGAGATAGAAAGCAGCAGTGACGAATAGTCTGCAGTCGGTGTTTTGAAAGCCAATGAACTCATTAATTTAAACTGTTCGGACAGTATCGATAGTGAAAGTTAAATCTCAAGCGTATGGTAAAACTTTCAAATGTATGTTTTTCAAAATGTCTAAAAAGCATTTGCTGTAAAAGTATTTGAACTTTTAATTCACCAACTTGCTAAAGAAAGCTCGGTTTTTATTTAGTGGCTTGTTGAAACACGTTTCATATGCAGCTCGAAATACCAAAAATATCACAACAATGGTGAAATAATTGCAAAAAATGTTAAGATGCAGATGTTACTAAATTGCTTACACTTACGATTGCTTTCCACCATCGCTTAGCTGCACCAATGTAACTGAATGGCTTAGACATGGGATTGCTTTCCAGTTTCCACCCATGCTCAGCAGCACCAAAGTAACTTGGGGACATTTTTTTTAGTGAAAGCTAGTCTGGCTGGCAATGGCTTAGTAAATACCAGAGATAAAAAGATAATGTTAGGAATGGACCAGAAATATTCTAATCTAAATAGTACAAAATATGCATGTTAAAGATAAAGTTTTGTTTGAAAAAAACTGAGGTTGTAGGAGTAAAGCTTTAAATTTTATACATTTTTGAACATCTGAAGGTTTTCCAATTATATCAACGTTTGCAATTCTATGAAATATTTGTCCTTTATTTACATACGTAGTACACACTGTTCATAATTTTGTACCATTATGCTATACGTTCTCTTTCTAATACTGTACTCAGCATTGAAAACTGTTGCTGCAATAGGCCTAACTGATGTTGACCGTTGCGATGTTTGCAAATGTTAAGCTGTTTTTGTTATCGCACTGGCAAGAGCGGCTTTGTTTTCAATTGTTCTATTAAATTCGTTAAATAGATGTGTTGTTTAAGGGTATCACAATGCGTAAAGCTTCAAGACCAAGCGAAAGCAGAACAACTATTAATGCTTTAGAGTTTCTCAAGTGAAACACTTCACTCGTGCTGCTACAATATAGAAAGATTCACTCAGCATGCTTAATAATCTATGTTACAGATTCAAGTCTTGCGTTTACAATTAGTATCGGAGTTCCAATCCAGACGGAGCCTAAGGATTATTGCTGTTTTGCTGTGCTTAAAACTCAATTTTCTATCCAAAAAGTATATTGTTGTTCTTGAAAAATGTAACTAAAATCGATCGGATCTCAAATAAAATAACTCAATCACAGTAGGAACGTAGCGTAACATCGGCAAAACGGTAGAAGAACAGTAATAAAACACTAACAAAACAGTAAATTAACGTTTGTATACACTCCGATCTCTTTAACTCAATAAACGAAAAACTTGTCAAAATTAAAATGGCCTGCTAGCAGATATGCCGAAAAACTAAGAATGACTAACCAAAAAATGCAACTAGGTGTGGTAGTGTATCACGTGATTAAATTCTATGCAAATTACTCGAATTAAGAGCGGAAGGCGCTCTAAAACTTGTTGCAAAACTGCAATTTTTACAGAATTGCAGTAAATCAAAAAACTACGCAAAACCGGCTGCCACAGGCCAATTATCATGCTGGAACATGGCGGCCCCCTTGGAACGGAACATTATTTTGAAGTTCCAAGAAACACAAATAACGAGAAAGCATAATTGATAATTGCGACATAATAAGACAAGTGCGATCACAGTGCAAGAAATTAGTTTACAACTTTCTCGGAGACTATAGTGGTTACAAAAACACAACGAAATTAAGAAACTGTAGAACAAACAATGAGTGATTCTTTTCCACAGCGTAAGCATCTTGGTTAGGCTTGAAAGACGAAGGAGATTTTCATTTTGTATTAAATGTAACATTGGGATTGAAGTCCCTAGGCGTCATTTACTTTACAAGCAAATTTAAAAAGACACATAAAATGAAAAGTTCGCAATGATAAAAACAATCAAGTCAAAGCACAAGTTCACAATGTCAAACGGGGGCTATTTTTGAAAGGTCTCTAAAGGTATATTTTATTTCACAAGACCCCGTATCTGGATTCCTAGCTAAAACAGCGACAGTGGCACGTCTAACGATTTCACGACCCTTCCGGGTTTCCGGGTGTATACAATGAATTCTTCCCAGGCGGTATGCTCTCCGTTTTGTTAGGTCTTCGGCGTCGCCTACAAGAACCAACTGTCCCACTTCAAGATTATCCATTAAAGTCTTCCATTTATTTCGCCCCTGAAGGCAAGGGATGTAGCCCTTCATCCATCTTAACCAAAACCGCTGAGCCAACGTAGCGCAATACTCATAATCACGAAGCAAGTCCCCCCTGTCATGGAAAGCATTCACAGGAGTGTTCGGCGCATGATGCTGGCCCAAAAACACGAAGGTGTAAGCGGTGTCAGGTCGTCAGGCGTACTACTAATAGTTGTTAAAGGTTGGTCGTTTACGATTCTTATTCGTCGGAAACAAAGGTTTGTAACTCTATTAGAGAGGGCGTACGTCTGGCCTCTCCCATAACTTGGGTAAGCGCATTTTTAATTAGTTTGACCATCGACTCCCAGCTCCCAGCCTGGCTAGGGGAGTAGGGAGGAATCCTAACCCAATTAATTGCTCGTTTCCGCAACAAATTATGAAACTCAGTCGAGTTAAGTAGTAATGGCAACTGTGTTTCAGCTGCACAAAACGACTTCCCATTGTCAGAAAAAAAGGTGTCCACAGGCCCTCGCAAATTTACAAATCTAGAGAAGGCCAATATAAAATTATTCAGGTCCAATCCGGTCACAATTTCCACGTGCACACAACGAGTGCACAGACATGTAAATAGAAAACCCCAGGCTTTACACAGACTTCTGTTTTGTTTGTACATGATAGGGCCAAAATAATCAGTGCCACAAAATTTAAAAGGTTTATTCACAGCTGTAACTCGAAAAGAAGGCAAATCTGCCATCAGCTGTCTGATCGGTTTAGCCTTTTTAAGAGCACATTTACCACAGTCCGATAAATAGCGTTTAACACTCGAGATTCCGTGTATTATTTAAATCGTTGTCTGGTTTGCATTAATGTGTAGGACGGCCCAGCATGCCCAGCGTATGAATGCTCGCTAAGCACGATTAACCTAGTCAATGCATGACGTCCTGGAAAAATATATGGGTGCTTAGTGTCAACAGGAAGAGAGGCGTTTTTCAACCTTACTTCCACTCTTAACATCGAATCAGGTCCCACACAAGGGAGCAAATTGCACAGAGTTTTCAATTCACTAATTAACGTGGTGCATTTGTTCTGTGTTAAGTAACTTGGCACTTAATTTTTTCAAAATCGCGTCAAATTGGTCGGGAGAGCTGTGCTTTAAAATTGATCAACAGCGGCCCCAAAACATACCTTTTGAACATAATTAACCATATTCAAAAATGCTGTATCCAAGTAGGAAGCATCTACAACAGGCCTTTTAAATGCAACCTTTTGTGCTTTAGCAATGACAAATTCTTTAAAAGCAGTCAAATAAGCAGCACGCTTTTTTAACGTGTATAGATCTGGGCAGCTTTCAATTAACCGCTCAAAACTGCTTTTACCTCGGTTAATTAAAGATTTTACATTTACAATTACCACTCGTACAATTGGACAAGTGTCTTGTGTTCTACGTTCGATTCCTTCCATGCGCAAAAACACCGGACCGTTTAACCAAAGATTAACAGCGTCTGCGTGTTTCACGCTACTCTCTCGAGTTCCCACATCAGCGGGATTTACAGAAGTGTTAACGAAGTTCCAAGCTTCCGGTGAAGAAACAACAAGAATTTTATCAACTCGTCTTTTGACAATGCGTGCAAGATGCAGATGCAAGTCTGGGTTAACAATCTACCTTAGTACGACTTGGGAGTCTGTCCAAAAGTGAATGCTGCACCGGTAGCGATGCAACGCCTTTGAAGCCAGTGACATCACCTCGCTGCATATTTGAGCAGCCTCGAGTTCTTTTCGAGCGATTACCCTATTCGATTGGTTTGAAAGTTCGAGCCGAGATTTACCCAACAAAAAACTCACTTGGGATGCACCGTTGTCAATTCGTCGCAAATAAATCACGCATGACATAGCGCTATTTGAGGCATCACAGAAGCCATGAAGTTGATACACTATTTTATCGCAACTGATTGCCTCACATCCAGGAAAACAATCCCGAGCAAGCGAGAGGTCGGTGACCGCTGCTAGAGTATCAACCCATTTTTCCCATTTACGTAGGATGTCGTCCAGAAGCTGGTCGTCCCATTCGAAACCCGAGGTCGCGACCGACTGCAGTATCAGCTTACCTCGCAAGAGGTAGGGAGCTGTTATGCCCAAAGGGTCAAACATGCTAGCAAGTTTGCTTGACATGTCACAACGAGTTCTCACTCTGGCCTTAGCTGAGTTCTCCCACCTGATTTGCAGTCTTATCGTTTTCCGGGTCCCAGAGCAGTCCAAGAGCTTTGGAGTCCGGTAAAGGCTGTGACCCAAGGTCAACTTCCCCGACACCCCTAGCAAGACCACATTTAGGCACATCATGTAAAATAGATGCTGCATCAGAGTTAGTAATCCACTTGCGTAACTTAAATCCGCCACTGGCAAACAGTTGCCTAGTTTCGCTGGCTATAGTCGCAAGGTCAGAAAGTGAGTCACAAGCAAGCAGCATATCGTCCATATACCGGTTCTCTTCAATAGTCATTAAGGTCATCTGACTGGCACCAGTGACATTTTCATTCACCACGTTTTTTATTGCGGTCAAGGCAATGTAAGGACTGGAGTTTATGCCCCAAACGTGTCTCGTAAAACAAAAAGTTTGCTTTTCTTCGATATCAATGTCATTATCTTTGAACCAGATAATGAGAAATAAGTCGCGTTGTGTCTCTGGAATAGCCACTTGAAAAAAAGCATTTGCTTAAGTCAGCAATGCCAGCATATTGTCCGATTCGAAATCGCATCAAAACTTCAACAAGATTATTTAGCAAATTGGTTCCTGCCAACACAGCTTGATTCAGACATTTACCTCTGAAAGTGGCTGCGCCATCATCGCCATCATAAACTACTCTAGCCTTGTCTTGTTTCGTAACAAAAAAAGGAAGTAATAACATTTCGGTAAAGAGGTGTAAATTCTTTTAAACCACAAAGCGCATATAAGCAGAAACTTGATTCCCGATAGCATTTTTATTTTATCTGTAACGTTTTCGGCGCATTTTCTATATGGCCCTCTTCAGCAAATTAAAAAGCAGTTTACAGTAACTTTAAAATTTAGGAATAAAAGGTTATCAGAATATTATCGGCAAAACACAAAAATGTTACAATATAACAACCACTATAACTTCATACATTTGGTATTGTGACGTATACGCTTTAGTTCGCCAAAGCCTGAAAACTTGCAAGAGATAATTAACTCTGACTTAAAAATTGTTTCTGAATAGATAAGTGCTAACAAATTGCGCATTAATGCTCAAAAATCTTCGCCTTGATAATATTGTTTTCTATAAAATTTTCTATTGTTTTAAACCCAGTCGCTCAGCAGGAAGTATGCGTTGCACCGACGAGCAGGAAGTAAGCAATTCTGGGAAGAAGAGCAAGAACGGATAGATTTGGGGACGTGTTGTTTGATTCGGTACTGCAGGCTATGGAAGTTACGGCCACTGTCACAGTGACATGAGAATTGATAATTGGGATTTTTGCGACGCTTTGCGTCGGAAGTTATTATGTCTTCTTCGTGAAAAATTACGAATTCATAAACAAAGTTTGAAAACGCTATAACTTTGAAACGACTAAAGGGAGAATCTTGAAATTTAGATCTTAGCTGGGGCACATATAAATCACTCTTAGTGCAAATTTTGGGGGCAATCAGTCACGTGATACGGGTTTCCGAGCCAAAAACTGAAACGCCAATCGAAAGGTTTAAACAGCTCTAGCTCGAAAACTAATCGCACGAGTGAAATAAAAGTTTCGAATTTAGAAGCGTCTGGGCATGCAGTTTCAGCTCGCAAAAATAAACTAGATGGGAGTTTGCCAGCAAACCCAGTGAGCGACCGACGCATAGCTAATGCTGTGACGCTCAAAAGTACTTTTTGTCTACTGTAAAATCAGCAATTATTCAAAAATATCTGATTATGGAACCTCCAGAAAAGTGGAGTCAAAGTATTTGTCAGTTAAATATCTCCTAATATCATAAAACACTGGCACCTAGCTTGAGCCGTTCAAAAATTGATTTTTGGGGGATCCCTTTGGGGGGTCCCTGGGGGGGGTGGCACCCCCAAACTATGTCAAAATATTTGTTTGTTAATTATCTGCTGATATCAAAACAGACTGGCACCCAACTTGAGTTATTCAAAAAATAGATTTTTGGGGGGTCCATTTGGGGGGTCCCCGGGGGGTTGGCACCCCCAAACTATGTCAAAATATTTGTCTGTTAAATATCTGCTGATATCAAAAAAAAGTAGAATTCTACCTTGAACTGTTCAAAAAATTGATTTTGGGGAGTCCATTTGGGGGGTTCCCGGGGGGGGTGGCACCCCCTAACTATGTCAAAATATTTGTCTGTTAAATATCTACTGATATCAAAACAAACTGGCACCCTAAGTTGAGCCGTTCAAAAAATTGATTTTTGGGGGGTCCGTTTGGGGGGGTCGCCGGGGGGTGGCACGCCCAAACTACGTCAAAATATTTGTCTGTTAAATATCTACGGATATCAAAAACAACTAGCACCCTAGCTTGAGCCGATCAAAAAATGGATTTTTTTGGGGCCCCATTTTGGGGGGGTTCCCGGTGGAGTTGCCCCAAAAACTTTCGGGAGAAAAAATTCCATTTGCAGCTCAACAACTTTGCACAAATATTAGATTTCGATGTGCTGTGGTTTAGGAGAAGAAAAGCGTACAAAATTTAGGAAGAAAAAAAAGGAAAATAAAGAAATAAACTTTATCGCGGCCAAAAGTGGGTTGGTTGGGATAAAAGGGTATCTTGAGACATATAACCCAATGAAATATTTTTTGCCGTACTTAAGCCGTTTTTGACTGAGACCACTTTTTACGTCAAACTTTCGGGGCGGTTTTCGGGTTCTAAAACCAAAGTCACGTGACCTATTGCCTCGAAATTTGGTACAAACATACAACTCATTAATCTCAAACTGCTGTCAAAATTTCATGTAGCTAGACTAAACCGTTCTCGAGTTATAAGCAAACGTCTGAAATTTCGCACTCGTTAGTTGGAAAATGGCCGAGTAAAAACAGAGGAACACGTGACGCGAGCGTCGGTCGTTCCGACTATGACGATTCCGACACCTTTTTTGTTTTTGTTTATTTATTGAGACTTTCGCAACGCGCTTCGCGTCAGAAGTGCCTATGTTTTTTCCGTGAAAAATTACGAATTCATAAACAAAGTTTGAAAACGCTATAACTTTGAAACGGCTAAAGGAAGAATCTTGAAATTTAGATCTTAGCTGGGGCACATATGAATCATTCTAAGTGCAAATTTTGGGGGTAATCGGTCACGTGATACGGGTTTCCGAGCCAAAAACTGAAACGAAAATCGGAGGTTTAAACAGCTGGTCATCGCTTTTATCAAACCAACATTGTATTGAATCTAGCATATTAATTTTTTTTTCGATTACGACAAAATCGTTTATAATATTTTTTGTTTCACGCTAGATGTGATCACAGGGTATCAGGTTTCATTCTCTGTGGAGACGTTCTAAAAATCATCTTATGAAGACCTCAAGCTAGCGCGCTAGTTTTTTTTGCTATCACTAGAAATTTTAAAGACAAGAATATTTTGACGTACTTTGGAGGTAGCCACCTACGCTCGTGTGCTGCCGTGGCCGAATGGTTAAAGGCGCCAGTGTTTAAACCTAAGACCTAGGTTCAATTATCTACTTGGTCATCACTTTCATCAAACTAAGATTACATTGAATCTAGCATTTTTTTTTTTTTTTGACAAAACAAAATTGCTTTGAATATATTCTGTTTGACACTAGATATGATCAGAGGATATCAGGTTTCATTCTCTGTGAAGACGCCCCAAAAATCACTTTCTTAACACCATATGCAAGCGCGCTACTTTTTTTTGGTGTCAGTAGAAATTTTTAGAACAAAACTATTTTGACATAATTTGGGGGGACCAACTCCCAAAACCCCCAAATGGGACCAAACAAATATCAGTTTTTTGACGGCTTAAGCTTGGGTGCTACATCTTTGATATCAAGAGACAATAAAGAGACAAATACTCTGACATAATTTGGAGGTACCACCCTCTTGGGGACCCTCCCAAACGGCCACCCCAAATATCACTTTTTTGAACGACTTAACATAGGGTGCCACTGTTTTTTGATATCAGTAGAGATTTAGAAGAAATATATTTTGATGTGGTTCGGGGGTACTACCTCCCTTTAGGGACTAAAATGGACCCCCCAAATATTAATTTTTTGATTGGCTCAAACTAAGGTGACAGTCTTTTTTGATATCAACACATACTTAGCAGACAAACATTTTGACAAAGTTTGAGGGTGCCAACCCCCCCTCGGAGACACCCCAAATAGACTCCGAAAAAACAATTTTTTGAATGACCTAATTTACGGTGCCAGTGCATTTTCATATCAGTTGATATTTAGAGGCAAATATTTTGACAGAGTTTGGGGGTACCACCTCGCTGAGGCCCCCTTCCAAATGGACCCCCAAAAACTTAATCTAAGGCTTCAGTCTTCTTCATATTAGTAGGTATTTAAGCAACAAAAATTTGACACAGTTGGGGGTATCACCCCTCCGGAACCTTCCCAAATGGACGCCAAACTTTAATTATTTTGAACAGCTTGAACTAAAAAGCTAAATTTTTTTGGATATCAGTATATATTTAAAAGACAAATGTTTTTACAGAGTCTGGGGGTACCAAATATCTATCAAAATTATCATTTTTTTAAAAGCTAAATTTAACAAAAACTCTAAAACCATCAAAACTAGAAACTTGAACTTTGGAGATATGATAAGTCTATGTATGAAGTTGTGCAGCTGCATTTTTGGAGTTGCTATACGTCACGTGGTTTGTGCCAGACGCACCAAAAACAATAACAAAGTTTAAAACATGATTTTAACAACTGATTTTTGTCATGCATACACATGTGCTACTGTGGCTTAGTGCTTAAAGGCGCTAGCATAGGAAACCATTGCGATAGAATAGACGTGAGTTCAATCATCTAGTTGGCCATCACTTTTCTAATTCTAAAATCATATTGAATCCAGCACATTTTTTGATTAAAACAAAATCGTTTTTGAATTGTTTATTTGGACATTAGATATGACCAAAGGGTATCCGGTTTTATTCTCTACAAAAATCCTCCCCCCAAAATCAATATTTTTTACGGCTTATGTTAAAGTGCTAGTTATTTTGATATCAGTCAATATTTAACAGACAAAAACTTGAACATAGTTTGGGGGGTACCCTCCCCCCAAAAACTCCCAAACTTCATTGTGTTGAACGGCTTAAAGGGGGCCTTCATTTGAAATAGGCTATTATTTAAATAATCCGGAATATTTTTCTGAACACGTTATCGAAAGTTCCGTCCAGAAATTCCTCACCGTTCTTGAGATATCCTTTAAAATCCGCTAATACTCCGCTAATCCGTGACGTCACTTGCCCGAGTTTGGCTGAGTTTGTATGGGCTGTGTAAGGTATAGAGTAGGTAGGCAACATGTTTATCCTTGTCTAAATTAAGTGAATTATACCCTATTTTATTCAAAACTGTTGCATACCTACTCTATACCTTACACAGCCCATACAAACTCAGCCAAACTCGGGCACGGATTAGCGGAGTATTAGCGGATTTTAGAGGAGATCTCAAGAACGGTGAGGAATTTCTGGACGGAACTTTCGATAACGTGTTCAGAAAAATATTCCGGATTATTTAAATAATAGCCTATTTCAAATGAAGGCCCCATTTAAGCTAAAACTCCCGTTTTTTGGACATAATATGGGGGTACTAGATCCCTGGAAATTTCCACGTGAACCCCACAAAAATCAATTTGTTGCACTTAAGCTAAGGATCCAGTATTTTTTACATCAAAAGATATTTAAGAAACACAATGTTTGACATAGTTTTGAGTACTTCCCTTCAGAACCTTCCCAAATGCAACCCCCAAAATCAACTATTTTGAACGACTTGAGCTAGGGCGCTAGTTTTTTTGGATATTAGTAGATATTTGAGAGACAATTTTTCACATGGTTTGAGGGTACCAACCCCCAAATAAACCTCCCAAAAATCATACTTTGAAAGCTAAATTTAACAATTGATTTTAATCAGTTGGGTTCATACGCTGAGCTGGCATAATGATCAAAGGCGCTGGAGTTTGAAATTGTCGTGAATGAACTGAGCTGGGTTCAAATTTTTAGTCGGACATCAGTTTTACCCAAACCACAAACGATTTAATATCAACATTTATATTTTTCATGAGACAAAATTAGTTTGTTTGCATTGCATACGATTGAGTTTTACAGAAATATCGGTAACCTTCAAATTATGAAGGGGAGAATGATGGTGAAATGGAACTGGCGGAAGTCCCGTATTATTTTCCCCAGGAAAATGAACATCTAGTTTATTTGTTTATTTATTTATTAGGCAAATCACATTATGGTGATAAATACTCCGAAACCACCAAAGCTAAAAACTTGAAATTTGGACAGATGAGAGGTCTATACATGGAATTGCGTCCCTTCAATTTCGGAGGCGCTACGTCACGTGGTTTGTGGCAGATGCACCCTAAACTTGTGACAGCAAAGTTTATTAACTGATTTTAGTCACGTACATGCGCGTGCTGCCGTGGCCGAATGGTTAAGGCGCCAGTGCTTAAACCTAAGGGCCAGTCTACACTGTGCGTAAAATTTATAAATTGCCTTATAAATTGCGTAAAATTTATAAAGTAAAAAAAACTTTCAAGAGTAAAATTGCCAGCGAAAAAAATTTGCTAAAAGAGCAAATTTTTTTCGCCGGTACGCTCGTAAGCTCACGATTTGCGTGAAATTTTGAAAAACTGGTTTGCCAGGTCTCGGGTAGGCTAAAATTAGGTTCATAAGTTTTGTTGAAAAAAAGTTGATTTTCAAAAGTGAAAGTATGCATGTTGGTTTGAAATAGCCTAGTTCAACATGAAAATGGTCCATTTGCGGGCTCTACGAGGAAAAACTTGCAAAAAAAAGGCCTAGGTCGATAGGCACAAAAGTTAATTATAAATTGTTTGTTGTTATGTAACATCTGGTTAACCTATTCCAAGTAAAGAAATTTGAAAATTAAAACTGATGTGTGGTATGGCAATGCAGATCACAGTCCTGACCAGGGGGACTAGCTTAGGCCAAAACCAGTACCAATAGGCCTACCAGTATGGTACGGTACCTTAGGTCTACGTTTAGGTGGTACTCGTACCTAGTGTTATAGATTGATGGCTGTGTCCTAGGCGGAATTCCTAAGTCTTCACTGTCCTGGTCCTGGCGCTCAAGAGGCTAACACAGGAGATTCAAAGCAAACTTGTATTAACAAAAACCAAATTAAAACAGACCAGTCCAGCAAAAATTTATCGAGGATTGCCCGGCTGGGCGGAAAACACTTAAACTAAAAAACTGAATTTTTTACCAACAAAATAAAAAACCTCTTGACGCTACTGTTTAAAATTAAGGCTGAATTAGCTGCTGAGGTAGAATTAAAACATTGCTACAAAGTGATCAACAAAAAAGCAAAACGGCGCGTCTTTCAGGCAACTTTGCAAAGTTTCTTTCGAGCGAATAATGAAAGACGCGCAACACAAAGGTGAGATGCAAATAAGGTAAATGAACGTGTTAACGACAGAACATAAAACCTAGGTTCGAATCTAGAATCTAACTATAAACGATCGTGCTGTAACATAAGCGGCCCCTTTGAAATCTTATCCATGGGTAAGTTTCAAACAAAAAACACAAAAGTGAAAGCACAGATCGCGCTTCAACTTAAAACCTTACTAAATGAGTAAATAAAGTAAACAAATTATGAAGGGGACTTGAAAATAGTGAGTAGCATCACAAAATTATGACATCAGAAAAACGTAAACAAACAATGCAACAGTAGGGCAGAGGGCAAACTTTTAAACAATAAAACGTTTATGATTAAGTTGGGAGTTCACAGTATACTATAGCCAGTCACAAAAATTCACGATCACGAAATAATTGCAATAAAGTTTCACGAAAAACGACGTTAAATTCATAATCACGATTCGGCTATCACGAGATTACGATAAAATTACAATAAAGTTCACAAATGAAAAGGTTCAATCAGACAGGAGCTATTTTGGCCAGATCACAAAGAACATATTCGATCTCACAGTTGCCTGCTGTAGAGCTGTTTTTCAAAACGGCCACAGTTGCCCTACGGACTATTTCTTTTCCTTTTCGCAACTGTGGATGCAGGCTATGAATGCGTCCCAATCTATACGCTCCTTTTGATGCCAGGTCTTCGGCATCCCCTACAAGGACTAACTGTCCAGGCTCAAGGTTTGTTTGAAGTGTACGCCATTTGTTACGGCCCTGGAGACTGGGTAAATATGATTTCATCCAAAGAAGCCAAAAACGGTGGGCTAGCGTGGAGTTATACAAGTAATCGTTGCGAAGGTCCCCCTGATCATGCAACCCACAAAGAGGAGTGTTAGGGGCCAAGTGCTGTCCCAAAAAGGACGAAGGTGTGATAGGGCACAAATCATTGGGCTGATCGCTAAGTGTCGTTAGGGGGCGGTCGTACACAATTCTTACGGCATTGGTAAAAAAAGTCTGTAACTCAATAAGAGAAGGTTTACGGCGAGTCTGTTCCATAACCCGACCCAACGCAGTTTTAAACAGTTTCACCATGCTTTCCCAACTACCACCCTGGCTAGGAGCATACGGAGGAATGTTTACCCAATTTATATCAAACTTACGCAACGAGTTAACAAATTCAGAAGACCCCAACAATTTTGGAAACTTATCAGATGCGGCACGGAACGTCGAAGCGTTGTCCGAATAAAAAGTGTCCACTGCCCCGCGCAAATTAACAAAGCGAGTGAAAGCAAGGAGAAAGCTGTTTAGGTCCAGGCTAGTCACCAGTTCTACGTGCAAGCAGCGAGTACAAAGACACGTAAACAGCAAGCCCCAGGCTTTGCAATCACTGCGACTCTGTCGAAAAATATAAGGGCCTAAGTAGTCAAGTCCGGTAAATTTAAAAGGTTTGTTGCAAACAGCAACTCGGCACGATGGCAAATCTGCCATTAATTGACGAACCGGTTTAGCTTTTAACAAAGCACATTTTCCGCAGTTTGCGAAGTAAAATTTTACACTGGAAATGCCATGAATAATCCAAAAACGTTCGCGGGTTTTCATTAATGTATATGCCGGACCACCATGTCCAGCCTGCTCATGCTGATATTGCACAATAAGTCCAGTCAAAGGATGCCTTCCAGGTAAAATTAAAGGGTGTTTAGAATCAAGTGGCAAGTCTGCATTTTCGAGCCTGCCTTCAATACGCAAACAATTATCCAAATCCACGCAAGGGCGCAAATTACGCAAAGTTTTTAATTCATTTAAGCGGCGTTTAGAATCAGGATCATTAGTTTTGCTGCCTAAACGTTTAAGAATAGATTCAAATTCATCAGGTGATTCTTTACTTAAAAGTTTAATAGCGGCCCCGAACCGCTGAGACTGAACATACTTAACAATATTAACAAAGGCCTTATCCAAGTAACTAGCATTCAGAGCAGGTTTTTGAAAAGCAACTCCTTTCGCCTTCGCAACGACAAACTCCGAAAATGCAGCCAGATATGCACAGCGCTTCTTTAGCGTATACAGACTTGGAGAAGCTTCGATAAGCCTATCCAGAGCTGCGTCGCCAGAAGACAAATCTACGCTGCTTGCCAGAGTTCCGCGCACGATCACCGAATGCAGGAGGCCTGGCATCCACCTGCTCCTGCAAAAGAAAGGAGGGTCCTTTTAACCACAAATCGAGCGAGCTAGGCTGTTTACTGCCTTGCGCCCGAGTGCCCACGTCTGCAGGGTTTAAACTCGTATTAACGTATCGCCAACAGCTAGCTGATACCACAAGAAGAATCCTGTCGACACGCCGTTTAACAAAGCGAGCAAGTGACAGGTCGGGGTTCACAATCCATTTAAGAACTACCTGTGAATCGGTCCAACAAAAGATTTTACAGTTAAGATCGTGTAAAGTTTTAGAAGTTTGAAGCATCAATTCACTTAACATCTTAGCTGCTTCTAACTCTTTACGAGATATAACCCAGCCTCTTTGATGAGTGAGAACCAATTTAGATTTTCCAATCACAAAACTGACTTGTGCTTTTCCAGCGCTAATGCCACGCAAATAGATAGCGCAAGAAAACGCAGAGTCCGAAGCATCACAGAACCCATGCAGTTGATATTCTGCGTCATTTCTGAGCTCGGTGTGTTCCAAAAGGAAATTGCGAGGAATGCAAAATTCATTTAGTATATTCGAAGTTTCAAGCCACTTTTTCCAATCTTTTTTAACTTCATCCGATACAGCGTCGTCCCAGTCCACTCCAGACGCAGCGACTCTTTGCAAAATCAACTTTCCCCCCAGAAGCAGCGGCGCCACTATACGCAAAGGGTCAAATTGACTCGCAAGCTGACTTGCCATCTCGCGTCTCGTGGCTGCCTCGACAAACTTGCGGCCACTTATCTTCAGTGTGTCACTTTCTGGGTCCCAGGAAAGGCCCAACGCTGTAGAGTCCGGCAAAGGCTGCGACCCAATGTCAATCTTGCCAATTGAAGGGGCATGATCGCATTGGGGAACCTGACGCAAGACAGACTTAGCGTGGCCATTGGTCACCCATTTACGTAACTTGAAACCCCTGCTTTCAAAGAGCTCAATCCCTTCTCTAGCGAAGGTCTCCACGTCTGATAAAGTGTCGCCAGCAAACAGCAAGTCATCCATATATCTGTTTTGAGTGATTGCATTTAAGGTCACCATACTCGCATGCGTGGGGTTGTCAGCAGCCAGCCGATTGAGCGCCATGAGTGCTACATAAGGGCTCGAGTTTATTCCCCACACGTGCCGAGTAAAGCGAAAGATTTGAATCTCACCACTGTCTATGTTGTTATCTTTGAACCAAATAATGTGGAACCAATCTTGTTGATCCCGAGGAAGCTTAATTTGAAAGAAGCACTTACTCACATCAGCTACGCAAGCGTATTTTCCCATACGAAAGCGCATCAACACATCGACCAAGCCATTTAAAAGGTTTTCACCGGCGAAAACTGCCCGATTTAATGACTCGCCACCAACCGTAGCAGCGCCATCATAGACAACTCTAGGCTTAGCCGTCTTAGTGACAAAAAATGGTAAGTACCATTTTTTATAAAAATCGTTTTCATTTTTATCCGCAGGCACAATCCAATCATGCTTCAGTAACTCAGCAAACGTATCTGTCAAAGTCTCTTTCAACTGCGAGTTGTTAGCAGCAGTACGACGCATCGACAATGTTCGCTTTAACGCAATATCGTAATTATTAGGAAGTTTTTTAAGAACATCAGGTTTAAACGGAACCGGCATTTCATACCGACCGTCTACAACGCGAATAAATGGTTCAACCAAGCTGCAGGTAAGCTCATCGTTTTTTGATGGCAATACCTCTTCATCAAGCAGCTTGTATTCGCGTAAAGCACCATTAACCGTGAGAAGTTCTTGTTGCAACTTATCACAAAGTCCGCAGTCTGGGTCAGTAGCAATCGTCTCGATTCGCAACGCTCTCACAGATTTAGAGCTTCCTTGAACTCTACCTCCGCTAGCGATCGGTCCAAGTCGTGTGATCACCAGGTTGGGTTCATTCGAGGTCGAACCCTCAAGCTCTTTCAAAACAGTAATAAGTACTTTATCAGACTGCCCGATCAAAATGTCCACACACTTACGTTCGGGTATGACGGGAATTTCCACTCCATGGAAATGTTTCAACTTACTGGTATCCACTGCATGTGGAAGAGTACTTTTATCGTCAGAAAAGGCTGGCACCATAAGGGCACCAGTAATCTTATAGTTGTCACCCGTGACTAGAGATTCTAGACTGAAATCAGTTTTACCTATGCAGTTTGGTCTGCAAGTGTACGAATAGTTATAAAAGGATCTGTCGTAACTTCAAGCCCAAGTTCTTCTCTTAACGAGTCCGAAATGAGTGTCGCTTGCGAGGCAGTGTCATGCTGAGCATACGCCAGTGTCGAGCAACCAGTTGTCTGATTGATCACTCTAACTGCGCTAGTTCGAAGCAAGACTGTACCTTCCTCAGCAACTCTCACTTTAAGGACATTTTTCACGTTATTAGTGGGTGTGTTAGCGACAGATGATGCAACAGGACTGCCAGGAGCGGCCTTGGTCTCGCCAGCGGCCCCAACGGTCTGAGATTCATAGCAGTCATGAATAGCACTAGAGTGCTTAGCTCGGCAATTAGGACCACACTTTCGGCACTTGCACCGAGAAGGGCAGTTACGAGCTAAATGTTCCATCGATAAGCAATTAAGACATCTTCCTGCCTTTATCACAGTCTGGCGTCGTTCTTGAGGAGGTAACTTCATACATAAACTTCTCGCACTCGACGAGATAGTGTCTACTGTCAGCCCGGGCACAAACAAAACAAATAGGAGGGCGCCCATTAGCTTTCTTGGTCCCACGATTGTGATCTGTAGGTGCTCCACGCCCACCGGCAGCCGCAGACACAGGTGACTCGGCACTACCATTACGAGCACCTACTCCCGAATCCAGGGCCACCTGACGGACACGAAACTCACTACGACCACTTTGAGGCTCACGTGATTTTTCCTTGTCCTCCGACTTGAAAAATGCCTGCGCGTAGCCAGACGTAGTCACGTTAATTTCATGCACCACAAATTTACGTAATGATTCAAAGCTAGGTTGATTCAGATTTATACCATTTTTGTCAAGAAAGTCAAGATATCGTCGCTTCAAAGCGCTCGGTAAACGGTTTGCAGTATCAAGCAATAATTGCCCAGAGAGTTTGTTGTACTCGTCATTGGCGTAAGCAAAGACTTCTAAGGTGTTTAAGTCTTCATTATACATTTTAAGTGAAGAAGCAGTAAAATTTACCTTGGCACCATGCCGTATAGCAATGACTCTAGGCTCTGACGTTAAACCACTCGACACACCGTAATGCTGACGGAGTCGGTCAAGAGCCTTTTCAATACGTTGAGCAGTGGTCATACTTTTCATGGGGGCGCAAAACAGATTCACCATTTCGCGCGGTTGACCAACGCATGCTGCTCGAAGAACTTCTAATTTACGTTCGTCGTAAGGACTTTCATTCATGAGACGACGCACTTGGTTCTCAAAGAACACAAAGGCAATATTTGCACCATCATACCCTACTTGGCTAGCAAGATTAATATACTCATTCCTACCTTGGCGCTCTAAATAAGCACTCAATGCAGCATCAGGGTTGCTTTCCGAAGCAACAGGGTTATCCACGTTCGGCCAAGAAGCCGCATTAACTCGGAATTGAGGGCAAGGATCGGGTCCAGCATTTGAATTTCCCGAGTTCCCGTATTCAGCAGTACGTAAAACAGTGTGTTGATTTTCTGCATCTAACACACGCCGAGACACACATCTCTGCACATTTTCAGAGTTCTCAGCATAATCATTATGATAGGCAGTGCTGTTGTGATTCCTGGAACCAGACACATGCTGCGGAATAAAGCCCCGAGCTTGGGGATTCAAAACAGTCGATTTGTCATTTGTAAACATAGCATTAAACTTCTCATTGATCGAGTTAGTAACATTTGTAACACTATTACGCTTTTGTTCAAACTGCATAGGTTGAGGTTCGTTAGACCTTGGGCGTGGCTCCGTCACCAGTGGTCATAAGCGTAGCTCGCTCGCCTTGTGTTCAAAGAGCATTGCTCCGACTTCGGGTTTCGAACCAGCTTCGGTACCATGGGTAGGCTCAGCACTACGTTTAAACTCAGCATTTTTAATTAACGAACTTTTAAAACTAACGGCACTTGAAGTAGAACGAACGCTGCGTTTTGAGCGTCCGGAAACGACAGAACCAGCCTCTGAGCCGCACGCAATGCGCTTCTCTTCAGCCTCTATCTCAATCGCTTGCAAGCGCAACTTAGCCAAAGTCTCTTCTTCTTCGGCAGTCGCAGCCGCAGCCGCGGCCAACGCAGCAGACGCAGCCGCGGCCTCAGCTTCGGCTTTCGCTTTAGCTTCCGCCTCCACCCTAACCTTACGAGACCTAGCCAACTCTTCCAAAACTTGAAGCTCAGAGCGTCTACGTTCTAGTTCAATCTGCTTTACTATGGAGGATTTGCTTGACGTCACACTCGTAGAACTTGCGGCAATTAATGACACACTATCTGCAGGTGCCATATCATCGTCATCACAATCATTTTCGCCTTCATTTAACGGATTAGTTTTATCGCAAAATTTGTCTTTTACGGTTTCAAACAAGTTAACACATTTTTTAAACTTATCAGCAATTTCAGATGAAAGTTGATTTAATTCGACGTCCTTTAGCTCGGACGCAGAATAGCGAAAATTTTCATATTCAGACTTTAGTAAGTTAAATTTACGTGATTCAAAATCAAATTCACGTTTAGTTTCGCATGATTCAAGCGACTTAATCAGTCTTTTAGTGTCTAACATTAATCGTCGATGAACAGTAAGCATTATACTCTGACAATTATTTGAGTTCCATTAGTTCCAACTCAAATCAAAGAAACGATGAGGAGTGCGAGATTCTAAGCCCTAATCACCAATGAGTCCAAAAACCAAAAATCCAACCAGGTCAGGAGACGATAAATTTTGATGTTATAGATTGATGGCTGTGTCCTAGGCGGAATGCCTAAGTCTTCACTGTCCTGGTCCTGGCGCTCAAGAGGCTAACACAGGAGATTCAAAGCAAACTTGTATTAACAAAAACCAAATTAAAACAGACCAGTCCAGCAAAAATTTATCGAGGATTGCCCGGCTGGGCGGAAAACACTTAAACTAAAAAACTGAATTTTTTACCAACAAAATAAAAAACCTCTTGACGCTACTGTTTAAAATTAAGGCTGAATTAGCTGCTGAGGTAGAATTAAAACATTGCTACAAAGTGATCAACAAAAAAGCAAAACGGCGCGTCTTTCAGGCAACTTTGCAAAGTTTCTTTCGAGCGAATAATGAAAGACGCGCAACACAAAGGTGAGATGCAAATAAGGTAAATGAACGTGTTAACGACAGAACATAAAACCTAGGTTCGAATCTAGAATCTAACTATAAACGATCGTGCTGTAACACCTAGGGTGTAATAAACCACGTTGTTAAAGTAAACTAGTAATCTTAGCCTGATAGCTGCTGTAGGCTAGTTTAGTTCAAAAGGTTTAACCTACTGGTGCACTTTGCAGGTGCCGTGATGCTGCATTATACCGGTAAGAGATACTGGTAAGCAAGCAACTTAATAGCCTAAGCTACTGTCAGAAAATATGCAAAGTTAAAAAATTAGTCTGCCGATAAAATCTAGGCTCTGATTTTTTATATCAATAAAACTCAAAAGTATTAAAGCTTATACTATCAGTTAGCTTACAGCTACAGTAATAAAAGCAGAATTAAAATGCTATAATTTCGTTGTATGCCCTGGTACTAGCCTACTGATATGATGGGCTGTGCAGTTACAGCTATATAGGCATGGAAAAATATTCTATTTCAAGATGTGCTCACTTATTATTCAGTAACTATCAGGTTTTAGACTTTTACAAATAGTTGAGTTGAATTGCAGACACTGCCAAGCCAATAGGTTTGGCTTACTGTCATGTCAATAAGATAGTGAAATCAAAAGTTGTTATATTCTGCAATTGCTTTTCAGAATTGTAAATTGAGACTCTATTAGCAAGTATTTATTGTAATGAACAAAATATAGTAACTGTAAGTATTTGGAATTTAACAAATTTATCGATGATATGGTACTTTGGTTCAGACTCAAAGAGACTTATTTATGAAACAATGTTGATCTTTAATGCTCAAAGATTTCAAGAATGATGACAAATCTGACAGTGGCATTGTCAGGTTTTCAAGGTTAGTTATGCGTATTTCTAGATTGACAATCTTTACCAGCTATTTGAGCTTTTATTAGAAAAAAACTTCAAGCGTTTTCATACTGAAAATAAAAAAACAAATTTGAAAGTTTTATCTAAATCATTTGCTTTTAGTTAAAATAATCATTGAAAATTAGCAGTGAACCAAAGAAAATTTGTCACTTTTAAAGTTTTTTCTAATGTGATGGTGTGACAAGACAGTATTCACATCATTGCAACTTAACTACACAATTTCAAGTTTCTTGTAACATATGAGTAGCATTGCTTGTTTTTCTTAGGTGCAACTAAGATTTTAAAGTGTCATATTTTTCAAACCATAAGGTGCACCAATGATACTTAAAGTTTTTAAGAAATCCAACTTGTGCCTTATACTCTGATGCACTTAATCTATACTTCTGGTTATGCTCTCTTACGGCCAGTTGATCAAGTGGTAATGCAGCCGGGTCAAATCAAACACAGCATTGCCAGCGGCTTTGTATTGCTGCGACATTTCTTTCAAGGCAGCTATGTTGCTTGGGTGCGATGATGCTGTGTTGGGCCCTGCCAACTTTACAGCATGTATAATAAAACACTTGATTTGATTCCATAATTTTATTCAGAGTCAAACAATTTAGATTTTTAAAAAGTTTTTTAGAGTTTAATGAATTTAATGTAATGTAGTGCATCTTATAGTTTGGCGCACATTGTGCCTAAAAACAAAAGCTATAGAAGCCATTTGGTGCACTTTATGCTAGAAAATAATAATTGTAGAAGCCATTTATTGATACTACAACAGCGCGCCAATTAACAGTTGTATGTTCCAGTTTGCTGCGCCTTATTGTTTAAAAAATGCTGTAGTGATTTCTTCGCTAGAATTAATTTTGATAAAGTATTCTTTGTTTAGTTAAAAAAAAAGTTGTTGTTTTTGCTTTAATTTTGCTAACTTGATTTGATAGCTTTGTTCTGTAATGTAGTATTGGCGCTTTTTTGAGATTTAATGTGACAGGTTTGATGTAAGAAAATTTGACACCGCAGCGATATGGTTAGGGTTTTGCGTCAAACATCTTTCGGGTCTGGTTCGGACTAAGATTAAAGTTGGCCAAGTCAATCGTCTTGTGTCAACTGGTTGCCTCTAAAAATTTTGGACTCTTCTCTGAGTGCAAGTGTTTTATGCATAATTGGTCCGTTTTTTTGATATGTCTACTGCTCATGACGGTTTTGGACCCTTAGCAGAATTTTGAACTTTTTTTGGTAGGAGTAATTATTATTTGTTTTACTCTAGGTTCTCCAATGAGTAGAAGATAATTGGAAAATTGTTAGAACTGTATGATCGAAACCCAGAAGCCATCAAGTTCCATTAATGTTTGTTGTGTATTTCTACAACATGCTTCATGGTCATCACAACCTACTGGAAATTGATCATGATTTGGGTTAAGTGCTGTTGACTAACAATATGACATTTTCTCCTTTAGTGATAAGAGTAAAAAGCAAACGTAAAGCCATCAAATTTCATTAATGTTTGTTTTGTATTTCTTCAACATGCTTCATGGTCAACACACCGTAATGAAAATTGCTCATGGCTTGGGTTAAGTGCTGTTGGCTGAATCTGTGACATTTTCTTTTCCCACCATAAAATCAATCAAGACATTGGTGATTATTAATGCTTCGTAGAGTTGCTGCTTGACTTTTCCAGGTTCCAGGCATTACTCATTTTCAAGTTTTATAATCAAAATGTTGGTGATGTATAATGAAATATCTGCTTTCTGAGACTGATTGGACATTGGCATCCTTTTTAATCCTCTGGTTATTTTTTCCTACAAGTTTTAATTAAACCTATGAGACAGCTTTTGCTTTAAGCAAAAACTCTGGAGATGAACTTTCCTACAAGTTTTGATTAAATCTCTGAGGTAGCTTTTGCTTTACACTTGTTTATACATCAATACTATCAATAATAATATGTGCTTGTCTAATCTGCGCTGATATCTACGTGAAGCGACAACCAGATGGAGGGTTCCTCACTCCCTCCAAAACATTACAATCGTAAAAGATGCCCGATGTGTTACTTTCTGAAATATTAATTGCTTTGCGCTTAAGATTTTGTACTTTTGCTTGCAACAAATTTAATTTATTGAGTTTTTGAAAATATTGAATACAGTTGTATTACAAAAGTTTCAATATCTGCCTTATTGAGAGAATTCAAAAGTTCCTCCTCGGAGTACGGTAAACTTATTGAATGCTCTAATCGCACAATCAATTTTCTGCAGTTTTGGTGGTAATAATATTCCTGCAGTATAGGGTAATTGAAACTTTTTAGCTATCATAGTTCGCCTATTTTCGTTTAATGTTTCATGAAAGTGCAAGTAGCTGGACATCAGTGAGATTTCTCTCAATCTTCAGCTAATGCTAGGGTAAGCATTTCTCCGAATAAGTTTAGGTTTAGCGGGTGAGGGATTGAATCCCAAACTTTTATTATCAAAGTCTTGTGCGTTACTGTGATACAAAACTACCAGAGTGGTAGTAAAAAAAAAAGCGTTCAGTTGAAGCGTTTGTGTGAAAGAAGAAAAGATGAATACTGCAGTCAGCATGTCAACAAAAATTTTAGTTATGAAATCACGAGTTATAATGCAATTCAATCTGATTGATTACAAGGAGTTAACTCAAACCGCTTGGGGGGAGGAGTCAACACAATAGTGATAAAATGCGCGTTGTTTTTGCAGAAGGGATTAAATGCGGAAAAGATTGTAGTTTAATGTGTTCGCGCACTCAAACCGTTCGACAATTCGAGAGGATAACCTACACCTGCATGCTACGCATCATGCACCGTCTGTTGTATTTCTAGGGGTGGACTGGATAAAGTTTATATAAAAGCTGATATGGGAGAGAGGCGAAAGACGCTCAACATTTGGCTTAAACGGACACTGGACAGAGGTGGAGTTGAGGGCACAAGGCTGGAGGCCAAGAACACAAAAAAATATCCGAGGCTAAAGACAGCCCTTTCGAGGACAGACCCTTTCTAGGGCAAGGACGCAGGCGCAAGTGTTCTCCAAAAAAAATAATAATAATGTCTTCAAAATTTTTTTTCAGGTGTTCTCAAAAAAAACAAAATCAAAAAATCTCCAAAAAACGATCTACAAAGTTTTAAGGATTCCAAAAATACTGCTGTTCTCGAGCCGAGGACAGGGCAATTTTCGAGGACTTGAAGCTTCGAGACCAAGGACTTCAAAATGTGTCCTCGAGGACTCCACCTCTGTAAACGGAATGTATCGGTAGAACTGAAAAACAGTTGAAAGCTGAAAACAAAATGTACCATGGAAAACGTTGTGATCAGATCTTTCCACCGAGTCTCTCTCCGCTATGAGGAATTCAAAAGAGAAAGAACCGGACCTTTGAAACCAGCCTCTAGTACCCATCAGTGCAGGCCCGGCGCCACGAGGGGGCATTCCGGGGGCATTCCGGGGCCATGCCCCCCCAACTGACTTCTTGTGTGCCCCAAGCGAGGACTGTGCTCCAAAGAGATTAACAGGCTCGGGGCTACTGGAGTGCAAATCGAGGCCTAAGACACCCAAAATGGTGCTTATCGCCTTAGAATTAGCGAGCAAGAACTGTTTTTTCTTAGTTTTTGTGGACTCACACCGGATTTCATAAAACTTTGGGGACGAAGACCTTTTTTTTGTCTTCACTTTAGGATTCGTAAAAAGTCGCAAAAATTTGAGATGAAAACCAGAGTTTGTGAAAGTTTTTGAACTCAAGACCTTTTTTTTTATGACTTCACCTTTTTCGTTTGCTCCACACGTAAATAAATTTCTCGTGCTCCCCCAAAATTTATTTCTGCCCCCCTAGTCACGCTATCCTGACGCCAGGCCTGCATCAGTGGCCTATAAGTTAATTTTTGTAATTTTGTTGTATTCACCAAGTAGCTTTGGCCAGGAGACAGCAAAGAAACCTTTTGGTCTTCGAGTTAAGCTGCCACGTCTTGTCTACCACACACTGTGGAGTCTTCACGGTGTCCCTTTTTATTGCTGAACGTTAAGCGTGGAATCGAACCCAGACACTCGATCACTGATTGGCCGTACGTTAGTATTATTCAGTGTTTATTTCAGACTCATAAAGTCCATATACAAGCACTATACACACCAGAGGTGGAGTCGAAGACACAAGGTTCGAGGCCAAGGCCACGGACACAAAAAAAATCCGAGGCCAAGGCCAAGGACAGCTTTTCTGAGAACAGACACTCTCGAGGCCAAGGACAGGAATGCTCGAGGCCAAGGCCAAGGACCAAGGACACAAGCGCAAGGGCTCTCAAAAAAAAAAAAAGAAAGATCTTCACAAAAATTTTTCAGGCGATCTCCAAAAACAAAAAAAGCTCTTCACAAAAATTTTTCAGGCAATCTCCACAAACAAACGCTTTCCAAAAAATTTTTCAAGCGCTCCACAAAATTTTAACAATTCAAAAAATACTGCTGTCCTCGAGCCGAGGACAGGCCAATTTTCGAGGACTTGAGGCCTCGAGGCCAAGGCCAAGGACTTGATCTTCGAGGCCAAGGACTTCAAAATGTGTCCTCGAGGCCAAGGACGTCCTCGAGGACTCCACCTCTGATACACACAAAAAAAAAATAACGAAACACTGTATTTTTTGTGAGGAATTATGTTTTTTTGTGATGAAGGTAGAAAAAAATTCACGTTTAAATTATCAAAAAGACAATACTACTTCTCGTGATGCATATTCTGACCCAAATTTAACCGAAACAACAAAGAATTGTAATTAATCTGTGATTTCCGTCATCCAATTCAGCATATAATATTATGGCCACCCACAGAATACGCTGTTAAGCTGTTACGCTCGTAAGCGCCGTTTTGTATACAGTAGTGTAGACACCCTCGACGTACGAGCGTAAAAAATTTTGAAATTTTGTACGCACAGTGTAGACGGGCCTAAGACGTTAAAGTACGTAAGCTTAATGGCTTGATAGATTTAAGCTGGATGGCCGAGTTTTTTTACTAAACTGTCACCTTTGAAGTTAAGAAACCTTTTACTTGCTCTTCAAAGATTTTCAACCATTTTATTAAGAAGCCTTTTGTGCTGAATAATGGATGTAATGCAATTTACAGTAATATATTCAATAAGTTGGCCGTTGGGTTGCAACGCTAAATAACGTTCTCAGAATAGGAATGGCTGTAAAATGCGTGGATATTTTTGACCGTGGTTAGTGTTAAGTTTGGCTGATGCAATAATATTTTGCTCAAAACTTGCTGGAATTTTAAAGATCGCTCTACGTTTGTTATTAAAATAAAGAGAAAAGCTATTAGAACCTCCTAAAAAGTGCTGAGTTTCAACTTTGTTAGATGTGTTTGCAAAGTAACGGGACAGGGTCTATGAATGTTTTATATTATCTGACAAGTAAATTTTACAACATGTCACCTTCAAAGTAATCTCCTTGGGCTTGAATGCACTTTTCCAATCTCCTCTGCCACGCTTCCACGCACTCCTGGAAGGATTCCTCCGGGATCGCTCGGAGCTCTCTCGTCACTGCTGTTTTAATGGCTTCTGAATCTTGAAAACGAGTTCCTTTGATGACTTCCTTGAGTTTGGTAAACATAAAGAAGTCACAAGGGGCCAGATCTGGAAAGTAGGCTGGTTGCTCCAGTACAGCAATGTTATTTGTGGCAAGAAATTCCCAAGGCATTATACGCTGGAGCGTTGTCATGATGAAGCAGCCATTTCTTCTTTTCTCCCTCACTGAGCGCATCAGACGTCGCAAGATGTTTTCGTAGACGTGCTGATTAACAGTTTGGCCTTGTGACAAGAATTCTGCGAGGACAATTCCATGGACATCAAAAAAAGCGATCAGCATCACTTTGGTTTTGGACTTGAACACCCTCGCTCTTCTGGGTCTTGGTAACAATGCGCTCTTCCATTCAAGGCTCTGCCGTTTGGTGAGTGGATCGTACTCAAAGATTCATGACTCATCGCCAGTAACAACTCTTTTCAGCTGTTGTCTCGTGGTTAGAAATAATTGATTCATCGCTACATTTTGCACCAGAAGCTACCAATTTTTTTTTTGGTTGTCCATATAATGTCCACTAGTATTTTGGCACGTTTTCATTCAGCTGTATTGCCAATTTACATGCCGGTGCATAACTGACATCCCAACCAGCAATGCTCAACAAGTTAGTGAAAATACGTATTTTACCAACCTCAAACCAAAATACTTGTAAACCGTAATGATGACGTAAAGAAGCCCAACCGGAATTGCGAGATTTTTGAAATAAGCGAATCGAACTTTAAACGATGCAAAATACCTTACAGCATCAGCCAAGATGGAGAAGGCATAGACATTTCTGAAACCAAAATATTTATTTTTAAAAGTTTAATCTGCATGGTCTAAACTTTGCATAAAAATCTCGTACCAACTTATAGGTAGTTCATTAATCAAAAGTTTGGTTGTACAAACTGTAGTTGGTTAAAATAAACAAAGGATATACTCAAACGCTTAAGAAGTTGTGCCAAGACTAAACCAAGCCTTAAACAAAAATTTAGTACGCTCGGCGAATTTACCGTCTTGCCAGCGTGCAAGGTGATGGTTGGTTGAAACAAACTAAGAATACCGAATACGCTCGTTGGCTCACATTTTTACGCGCAGTATTGTAGACCAAGACTGACAGTGGAATATGCTAATGAGACAGGGTCATCTTACTGAAGCGGAGGTCCAAAATCAAACAAAGGTTTAGTAAATCTCTTGAACTTAAAAATGATTAGGGTAGGTAAGGAGAAATATGTTTCAAGGAAATTTTGAAATGGTCAATACGCATTCTGTCTATAATATGGTGGAAAACTATTTACTTCCGCGTATTTTTTGATGATATCGAACAGTTTCTTTTTCAGATTGATGATGCCACTAATGTCTAATTAAGTAATTATACCTTTTTCTTATTTTTTGTTATTTTAGCCAAAATTCATAGTTTCAAAAAGGTTAATTGAAGCACATCATAACCCCCCTGCAAACCGCAAAATAACTCTTGATAGAATTCTTAGTCGTATATGGTTGTCTATCCTTTCGCTTGAAACAATAAAGCTTACCTTTTTTAAATTTCTTGCTTCTCCAAAAAGCGTTGACATATTTCTCGTTTTTACTGCAAAATTTTATTGATAAAGACTTGGGCGATACAACAAAACATCAGAAATAATAAGAAGGTACCGCTTGAAGCTTGTCTTACCAAGTTATTAGCCAATCCAAACAAAGCAAAGTTGCATTTTGAACTAAGTGTCGAAATGCTGGCACTGCTATTCATAAATTCTCGGCTAGAAGTTAGGTCTAACGATGCTCCAACACAACATTTTTGTCTTAATTTAGAAAATAAATAAATTCAAGTTTAATACGAATTTCAACATATAGAAGTATTACCAAAACTAAAATCTAATTTTATTTTGTTCATACTCATGCACTATCTTGCCAAATGCTTGGAGAGTCAATTCGAACATTTGTACCGGTAAATATTGAACAAATAATATTTGCTTTAATTGGAGAAGCAAGTGCTTGGAACCACATGAAGTAATTGTGTGGATTGCAATTCTTTATCCATTGATAAAACAATTTATAAGCAGAGCTACTGCAATATACAATCAACGCTAAAGCGCAAATCTTACGTTTCATTGATCGATTGAAATTTATGGCATACTGGTTAGAATATTTTTTTGACCCGAAGTTATAATTGGTCAGTGTCAAAAAATAAACAAATTGCTTGGGACAATTTGGGCACCCAGGTTCGGGTTTGTCATATGGAAAAATGGCACAGTGCCAGGGGCCCTGCGCTTTTATGGGGGTCCCGCGCTTGAATGGAAGACCTTGTTTTATTTGGTCTTCCCCTACATTTTGCAGGAGAGTGCAGCAAAAATTCCAAAAGTGCCAGGGGCTCGCTCAATATAAAACCGGTTAAACATTTCGTAAAAATCGATCTTGGTGGAAGTTGTACAATTTAACTCGGGGCTTTCCAATGTTGTACAAGTTCAAGCGATATCAGTGACATGCACCCGTAATTTATCGCTACCCGCCAGCAGTAACGTTACAATGATACCAGAGCGCCATTGAATAATAGAAAAAAAACCTGTCATCAATAATGCTATAAAAAATTTTCGAAATATCCGCTTGAACTGTATTTAAATCTTCGCACTAACTTGGGTTCGTGAAAACTAACATGGCTTTTAAAACATACTTTAGCAGTAAAGTGTGTGGAGTTAAGAGTAAGCATAGACATTAGTCGATGAATGGTCGATTGGATAGAACGTTGCTACTAAAACGGTTGACCTGGGTTTCATTCCCCGTCGGTTCAAACCGAAGACTATAAAAATTTGCATTCACAGCTTCTCTGCTTGCCGTTCAGCATTAAAAGGGTCAGTCTGAAGCCTTCAACGTGTGTGGTAGACAACTAGACAGGTGGCAGCTTCACTTGAAGACCGAAAGGTCCATTCGCTGTCTCTGGCCAAGACCAATTGGTGAATAAAATGTGATTGCAATTACAGTTAGTCCCAGTTTTGAACTAGAGACTCAATTTCCAACCTCAGCCCTATTCGGCCCAGATTATTCAAATTGACTTCAAAAGGCCTCTATACTAATACAAGGCGTTTAATGTATCGTGTGTCCTTAAATTGAAACTTTAGTAATTTTTGCAACTTAATAGCTTACGAGCAAAATCTTGATATAGCGAAAAATGATGCAGAATGTTGGTGATGGCTATCATTGAACACATAAAGCAGGTAACTCGATTATAAGTGTTTGTCACGAACCAGACAAAGTGTTCGATGACGTAAGGTCAGAGTAAGTTAAAATTCAAATCTAATAAAAACACCTATAAAATAATGCCCCAACCAGTGGCGGATCCAGAAAATTTTGGTGGGGGGGGATTTGAAGCACAAAACCTCAAAAATTCGGATGTCTTCACCAAAATTGAGAGTGATTTTTCGGCCGAAGTCGGAAATTCAACCGTTTTTTTCGCCCAAATTCAGGTGGTCTCCAAAAAAAAAAAAAAAAAAGGTCTTCACCAAAATTGAGACTGATTTTTCGCCGGATTCGTTACGTTTAGGTCGGTGGGGGGGATGCATCCCGAAATGGAGCCGAATTATTCGAAACAGAGGCTGATTTTTCGGCCAAAATCGTTACTTTTAGGCTGGTGGGGGGGGATGCATCCCCCCCATCCCCCCCCCCTAAATCCGCCACTGGCCCCAACAAGCTGCTTTTCCGTTAGGCTCATCAAGGGGTATAATACTAACATTTATTCACATAGAAAAAATGACTCTATTTTACAGAAAAGATGAGAGAACAAAATTTTTATGCGACATTTGTTACTTCACATTAGTCGAAATTGCATAGTGTGGTATGACCGGCTATATCTTAATCAAGCAGCAGTTTTCTCCAATCCTAAAAGTAGGCTAACATAAGCAAAAATTGAAAAAATATTCTTTAAGATCATGCTCGACCAACTCGAAACCGCTACCACTGCATTCATCATAAAACAGCATCAACTCCAGAGATAAGCTGTGGCATCCATTGCTTGTCCAATGCATTCATTTACGTTGTTTATTTTCAGTGAACGTGTTAATAAGTTCAATTGTGTATATAACGTAAAGTAGTAAAGACACAGCAACGAAGATGAATAAGTGGGTATGGTCATACTTATGTATTGTTAGCGTTAGAAATTTTAATCTTGCTTTCCTGTTTTGCTTATGATTCTTACTAATCTTTCAATATTTGTAATGTTATGTTTGTATCAACAGCTTTTATAAGCAGGAATGGCATTCACATCGATGACGTTCTGCGGTATTTGTTACCCAAGAAAAATGCAATGCGATTTTGCGATGCGACGCACATTAGAATGAGGAATGCAATTTTTTTCGCGATAATTTAAAATCTTTTCGATGCGATAAAATCGCAGCTAGGTTGCTATATCTGATTATTTCAATTAATTTTGAAACCAAGGTTTGTTGTCTAAAACAGTGAAAACTGAGCTCAGCCAGCGCAAAATTTTATTTTAATTAGATATTGTGATTGTGACGCAGCAACTGCTAAAACATTCTCAAACTTCTGCTCAAAATATAACTTGTGATGAAGCAAAAAAAACCATCAAAGAAATTATGACAAAAAATGGAAACAATTGAAAAAAATTGCAGATTATTTCAAATTCTGTGATGCGTTAATGCAAGCTGGATTTTTTGAGTATTCGATGCAATAATTTGGTGCGATATTGTAGGAAAATAATGCGTACGATGCGATGCAATTGCCATCCCTGGCTATAAGTATTCGCGACAAGGCCAACATTTTCTTCGTCAATTCTTGCTGGTTTTATCAGCTAAATGTTTCAATGTAGATACTAATACACTGATTAGTGGCTGAATATTTCCATTTTATAAACCGTCATGTTTCACGCTTAACCGTGATCATCATGAAAGTAGATCTTATTCAAATACAGCTTCTATTAGAATAGAATTTATATTTTCCTGGTGATTGCGTTGACACATGAGACAGGCCTGTGAGAAATAAATGATGTAATTGTCGGCATTAAGCATCTGTAACAAACTGCTTTGGTTGTGATAAGAGCATACGATCGAACACCCTTCGAGTTACGCCAACAACACAAAGTTGTTGTTAAAGTTAACGATGAATGCCATAGACATACGTATATATACCAAACAAAAAGCAGTGAATTTTAAAAGGAAATAAATGCAGCGTTGTAAATTGCATAAACTTACTAAAGCCAGATAAAATTCCGTTTAGTATGGCCAAAGTTTCACAGGAGTTGCTCAAAACTCATATTCGGTTGCAATAATGCATGCTTTTCGTATATCTGAAATTTTGTCTTTGTGACCTCAAAAAGAGTGTGTAATTGGTTTTTTCATCGCTGATGAGAAAAGCCAAAATCAAAAAAAAAAAAAAATTAACCAACGGAAAATGTAGTTTTTCGGCCAGTTGGTTGAGCGGTAAATCGTTCGTCTCTCGAGCGGTAGGTCTAAAGTTCAAATCTTGGGCCGATCAAATCGAACACAGTGTTGCCAACGGTTTGCCACAGCTGCGATATTTCTTCGAATGGAGAGCTGTGTTTTCCGAGATGACACGGAGATGGGCCCCACAAACTCGTTACACACTTGGATGTAATGCAGCGGGTACAATGAAAAATTTGATTTGACTTTTTTACAACGTAAAATTACTGCAATGCATTCTTAACTTACGAGTAGCGTTAAATTAATATTTTTTAGTACGTTTGTCCTTTGTTAAAATTCAAAGTTGTTGTTCCACGTTTGTGGTTCCTTTTCCTCAGTACAGCACTTATCATTACTCATACTTTTTGATCTAAAAAGGGTGAAAACTTTAAAAATGAGATTTTCAAACCTTGATCTGTTTCAACAGTTTTTTGAACCGAACTTTATGCACATGTTAGGATTAACGTTTTAGCCGCCGCTATATTGCTGATCACTTTTTGAATTGGTTAAAAAAAAAAACTTACACGGTATAAAATCTGAGAAACAAAAATATTGGAAAAAAACATAGTGCACTTTTTGTTTTATAATAACATTTTATGAAAACACGAAGCTCATTTTCATTTTGCATAAAATTTAAGAGAAATTTTCGAACAACATCAGCCTCAGTATGAAAATTATACTTAAGACCACCAACCAAATGCGTAATAAAGTACAACTTTTTTGTATGAGATCAGCCGAGCTTTCTGGCCTTTTTTTATATTAAATGATTAATTTGCCCCAAGACTATTTCAATAATCATAATCGATAAAAAAAAAAAACTTTCAACCAAAACAAAATTTAAGAACAAATCACGCTGAAAATCAAAAGAGTCGGCAGCGTGGCTGAGAGAGCAAAGACGTCGTTTTCACGACGACCCTAAACGCACGATCTTGGTTCAACCCGCACACTGGTCACGTTGTTTCGTCTTTGGATAAGATGCGTTACGATGATTATCTGTGCTTGGTGGCTTCGAACAGTGGACAAGAATTCGAGGAAATCCACACATTGGATGTCTGGAAAGTCCTAAGCAGGTGCGGATTTCTCCAACTACGAAGTAGTCATTGCAATAAAAAGTGGCGGATCGTCCAATATTTAGCGTTTGACGCTGTCCGGTGACAGGAGGATAAATATGCGCTACAACAGCTACAACAACAATTTATGAAAATTCAAGAACAGGCAGCCTCAATCTCAAATTTGTTTTTTTTATAAACAATAAGTTTAGTGTATAAGTAAAATATGTTTTGTGTGTATCTAGTATGTCGTCTCTCAAATGTCCGCTCTAAAGCTAGTCTGCTTTGATTGGCAGCAGGTTACTTCCGATGCGCCATTTTATTTCGCGCATTTTCTTGTTTCTAAATTTTTAGTATTGGTATGTTAAAAAAATAGTCCAAGCAAATAACCCGCAGATCGGCATGAAATGTCTTAGAACTTGTACTTTATTGGCCTTAGTAACGGAACTGAGCGAACTATTCCCGATATTTCAATTTTCAAGGCAATATGCTGTAAGTCTGCATTTCCGATTCAATTGTTGTGGAACAAAATAGCGACAAACTTTTTTGTTTCACTGGACGAACATAATTGTTATTATATTTTCTTCACCAAGATGCCTTGGTCCGAGACTGTGAAGGAAACTTTCGGTCTTCGAGTCAAGCTGCCACCTGCCCACGTGTCCACCACACACGGTGGAAGCTTCACACTGCTAATCGTCAAGCAGGGAATCTGTGAATATCAATCTTTGCAATATTTGGGTTTGATCCGACCGGGAATCAACCCCAGTATACCGTTTCAGTACCAGACGCGCTGTTCACTCGACCACTGATTGGGTGATAAAATTACATAAATTCAGCAAGAACATAGGACAACTTTTTCAACGCAGATTTTTTCACGCACTGGTGGAATTTGCAACGGAAAGAATAGAACCTTCGCCCTTACGAATTTGAGTCCGATTTTTTACCGCTGCACCATTTCCAAATGCAAAACAACAGCAATTTTTTTTTCCATTTTGGGTTCAAAGGAACTGGATCATTATTTCTCTAGCGGAATGGTAAAGCGTGTGCTTAACAAGTCACGTGATGCTCATGTTCGATTCGCGTTGGATTCTGTATTTTTTTTCTGCAAAACCTTGCATAAAGAGTTAGGGTTTGGGCAACATAGCCATAAGAACAGAAATAAAAAGGAAAAAGAGACTATAACATTGGCTGGGATTTTTATGACTGAAAAGAGCTTTTACTTACTGCATTAATGCGTTCACGAATTACCTAAGCAGATGGAAAATCCCAATCACTACAACTGCAATTAAATTACAAGTATAAGAGAAGTTGAATCTTCATACATTAATCAAAGTGATAGTTATGTTGAAGTCAAAAGTTTTAGTTCCATGTTTTAGATCGTCTTCCTCTTCGAGTTCTCCTTTCTTTACCATTATTTATTAGCGTTGTTACTCCAGTAAGTTCCTTAATTAGCAAGAAACATTCTTGAAAAAATTACGTATGAAAAAAAGGCAAAAATTTGAAGTTTGCGCTGGACACGCGCTCTTCGGTCTGGTCTCCACCGATAATTTTTTCATGTCTTCCAATCAGCGAAAATGTTATTGCGAATATTATCAGAAATGGTCTGAGAATCTTTAGGCTAATATAGCGTTTATAATAACACAATGATGGCTTGATAAGTCACGTGATGCTCGTGTTCATTCGCTTTGCGTTCTTTATTCATTTTTGTACAAAACCTTGCGCAAGAGCTAGGGTTCAGTCTACATGACCAGAAAAAAGTTGTGGAGTGACATAAAATAAAAAACAAAAACAGAGGTTGTTTGGTATTGAAATAATTGCGTTCTTGAATAGCCTATACTTTTTTCTCCAGAACCAGTAAATTTTAGTTTCAAGCTGACTGTTTTTTTAGATGGCACAAATTTTTAATCACTTGTTCTTAATTTGCTCTTAATTTATTGGAAAATAAAAAGATCTTAGTTTATGTTTGCTAGGTTGAAAGTTGCCTTTAGTTCTTATCATAAATATCAAAATAGTTGTTCAACAAAATCAACCACAACGTAGAAGAAATAAGGAAAAGCTCTGCTCTTTTAATGTTTAATCTGTGTTTGTAATTTTTTTTCATACCAAGGCTGACATTGTTCATGATTTGTTCTTAAACATTTAGAAAAAACGCACCTCGTGTTATTTTTTAAAACTGTTCTAATAAAAAATAATAAAAAACTGTATATTGTAAATACCGTATAGTCTGTGGTTGATATCACGCTTTCAAAACGTGTTCGATAACAAAAAGTTACAAAGCAAATATCACGGTAGATTACCACACTAATCAAACATTAAAAACATTAAAATTAAGATCTAGATAACTCAGCACTTAGTTTCACTCGTAAATGAGATCATCAGGACTAAACAGGGATCGTGATCGGACCATGAGAGGTTGCAGACTCGGCGACCGCGCCAAATATTTTGGTACCTGGACATTATGGTCTTTGGAACCTCTCACTACAAAGCGATTTATCGTTTGATGCTCTTTGGTGATGACAATCCGTTTTTGTTTGTTCATCGCTTCCTCTTTGCAAAAATAAACTACGCTACTACTGAATCACATTCAAATATAAATGGAATCATCAATTGTATATTTGACTATGATTTACCCCTGATGATTCCTGTTTTCGGGTGAAACAAACTGTTGGGTTTATGGGTTATATATACGGCATCAACATTAGTAATGTACAGTGTTGTATACTAACATGGAAAAAATCCCAAACATTAAAACAGCAATGAATTACGAGACAATAAACTGCTTGAGAAGTTGGTATCTCGATGCAATAACCGAAGTGATAGTTATGTTGAAATTTAAAGATTTAGTTTCATGGTTTTAGTTCCTTTTCCTCATTGACTTCAGCTTTCTGTACCACAGACTGGTTAACATTGCTACTTTAATAAGTTCTGGAATTTGTAAGAAACATTTTAACGCGTAAAGCAAAAAAATAAAAAATAAAAGCACGTTTACCACTTTTGATCGAGTTTAGCAAACGGTGGCCAAGATTTGTTTGTTCTTTAATAATTTCTCGTCAAATCTGTTCTGCTTAGATCGACAGCTGAAACGGGTTAAACAGAAATGAAAAGAAATTATAAAAGAATGAACTAACTTCAACAGCTACGTGAGCTCAGTTCGGTTGCATGCGCGACAACGTGGGTAAAGGTGTCTTTATTACAACTTTAATCGATATGATCAATAAAAATAGATATAAGCCATTGTCTGTCACATTGGTTCAATAATGAAGCAACACATTCAAATGTTTAGCATCGGTTCACTGCTATGCATTTAATTCGGCTTGCTCACAAAATTGCCGCTTCCGCAGCTCTGCTTACTCAATAGTTGCACTTAATAGCGTTGTTAAAACTAACAGTATTGAATATCAATTTTGCAGTCCTATTTTAACAAAATATGACTGTCTTAAATTTTTGGAAAATTGTAGAAGATTTTTCAATGACTTTTGTTCTTATCAATACAATTTTAGGGATGAGGAGTTTTATCTTTCAATAATTCAGCAGATGTAACCGATTTTATAAATTTTCACAATCCCAAACAGTAAAATTACAATCAAATTATGATACTAACTAACAGAGGTGGAGTCGAGGACACAAGGTTCGAGGCCAAGGCCAAGGACACAAAAAAATCCGAGACCAAGGCCAAGGATAGCCCTTCCGAGGACAGACCCTCTCGAGGCCAAGGACAGGAATGCTCGAGGCCAAGGCCAAGGACTAAGGACACAGGCGCAAGTGCTCTCCAAAAAAAAGGTCTTCAAATTTTTTTCAGGCGATCTCCAAACGAGGAAAACAAAAAAGGTCTTCGCAAATTTTCTGCGAGGTTTCTGGCGTTTTCCTACATAATTTTAAAAACGAACAAATCCCTACTGTTGTAGGAACCGATGCAAATGCACAACACATTATATGGGGATCCTCCGATATAAACCCTCGAAGAGAGGATCTACCAGCGAATTGTGTTAGTGCAGACCTGGGGCGACATGACAGAACGTGCTAGCGAGCTCGTAAAGGCCATTTTCGCTCGCTAAAAAGCGCTAACGAGCAAAAAATCTTCGTTGACTAACTGCTATTTCTGAGCCATCTCGCCCAACACACGTTAAAACGGCTCGGTTGAATTTCTTTGCGAGATGTTTATAACCTATTGTGATAGTACGTAATAAATATCTCATTGTGACGTCAGATGCATTTCTACTTCAAAATAATGCGTTCAAGCGTATTGTACGTACTGCATTGTCATGGAAAAAGATTCTTTAAGCTATGCGTGATTATTCTACGCAAGCAAATTCTTCAACTGATAACAATTTGTAAATGAACGACAGAATTTAATCATATTTTTGGATCAATGTAAAATAAGAACAACTTTTTCCATACTATAATTTTTTTAATGAAGTAAAGCGCCCTTGAGGTTGTTGGTGGGTAAACTCATATGTTAATAGTAACTTTAGGTCTTAAGGTTTCAAAATTTTTCAAAAGTGACTAAGACGAAGCACACTTTCTTTTTAGAACGGTAAATCTTGAGTTGAGACTGGCTGTTTTTAATTTTTTGCCAATATTCAGTCTCATTTGTTCTTGATTTTGTAAACATTTTGAGAGCATCGATGTCAATTTCAGCGGGCATGTTTGAAACACTGTTTAATTCCTATAGCTCTGTCTGCTTAAGTTTTAAGTGAAGGTTTTTTTCTTGCTTTTGCAGCGTCGTAAAATTGCAAAAGCAAAAAAGCAAGCTTTTTTCAAGTTGAAGAACTGCCGAAAAAATTTCTCAATTGCTTGCGCAGAGCAGCAGAGCTTTATAACCCTGAATAGTTGCAATTTTGCTTGCAAACACAAGAAAATCACTGAAATTTTATCGTTTTGAATCAGCACGAATTTTAGTTTCTTTGATTAGTTTAATTTTTTTTTTTTTTTGGTTTGTTTTCTGTTGAGGCTGGCAGTGTTTTTAATTTGTTCTTAAATTTTGAGCAAAAATGAGCCTCGTGTTTCAGAAAATCGTTCTTATAAAAGAAGTGTGTTACTATTTTTGTCAACTTGCACTACTTAGCATTTCTTTATCAATCGAAACAGCAAATGGTTCTCAATGCAATTCGCTTTTGTTTTAGCAGTCTAATAGCAAACATGGCGACGATTTGAATTAATTTTCAGCAAAAATTCGCATGAGTTAGAAGTTTTCAACATTTCGCCATTAAATTTCTGAACCAAAAAGATTTCTCGCACGCTCAAAGAGTGCTTCAAGATCCTCTTTAAGTTGGCGAGGAAAATGTGACGTTTTTTTACTCGAACTGCTTTCCGCAATCGCTCGAAGAAATTTAGCGAGAAAGAATGACGTAACGGATTTCGCAAGGCTTTACATACACGTGCAAAAATGACCTCTTACGTTTAGCGAGTATTTCGTTCGTTAGCGCCTCTTAAAAAAAACTCGTTATTAAAGCGAACGAGGAAATGTCTGTCATGTGCCTCCTGAATTTCTCTAATGAAGGTAGTAAACCAACATTCAGAACTAAAACGCGTGAAGAGGTTCAGAACAGAACAGTACAGACATGATTTATTTAGTGGATCAAGACGAAATGCGCCGTCATAATACATTTACTCGGATACATTCAGAATATCCTTGTTCCACAGGAGGCTGCGAAGGGACCGGTAAAGGTCTTCGCGTCAAGCAGCCACCAAACTTAATCTTAGTGAACCGATGTGCGTGGGACCTAGTAGTTGGCTGGCATGTTAGTAACGTGCTATCATTCTCGGATCGCATGTACATTATATTATTGTATTAGAATCACATGTATATTAGGTTCCAGGTTAAAAGCAGAATCCAAAAACCAGGCTAAAATGTTTCGTAATGTTCGTCGCACTTGCTGGAGCAAGCACAGAGCTGGGCACCCGCTACTTGAAAAGTAGCGTCGCTGCCGCTATTTGCATACAAAACAGCGGCCGCTGCCGCTACTTCAGAAAAATATCTAGCAAAAAGAACGATGGCCTTCAAATACGGTACCCAATAGTGAAATTTCAACTTTATTTGCAAAAGTTACAATTCAAGCTTTTAAACTTTTGGTACAGGTTACAATTGGCATTAGCCGGCTTAAACGATTAACAAGTAAGCAAATCACAATTCAATTGGTTGTTGGTATGCTCCTTTCAAAAAAACAAGCCTTTTAAAACGCTGGTTGGTCAAACCAACGCTTTAGAAACTACTTTAAGAAGTTACCCTTGGAAGTTACACTTGAAAGTTAAATTCTTTGTCGCATTTTCTACACAACTAAAAGGCAATAAGAAATAGTTTAAATCACTTCAATAAGGTAAGGTTTTAACACGATGGCATACAGTATTCAGCTTCTGTACACTTCTGTCCCTGCTCTTATAGCTTTGCAGCAGTCAATGTTTTTATCATACGCTCGGCCCTCAACCACTATAATATTCAGAGGTGGAGTCGAGGACATAAGGCTCGAGGCCAAGGTCAGCCCTTCTGAGAACAGACCCTCTCGAGACCAAGACCAAGGACACAAGCGCAAGAATTCTCAAAAAAAAAAAACAATCTTCAAAAAAAATTTTCAGGCGATCTAAAAAACACAAAAAAAGGTCTTCAAACAAATTTTTCAGGCGAACTTCAAAAAAAAGGTGTTCAAAAATTTTTTTCTGGCGATCTACAAAATTTTAACAATTCAAAAAACAGTGCTGTCCTCGAGCCGAGGACAGGGCAATTTTCGAGGTCTTGAGGCTTCGAGGCCAAGAACTTGGCCTTCGAGGCCAAGGACTTCAAAAGATGTTCTCGGGGACTCTACCTCGGATAATAACTCCTCGCGTAGAGGAAAATTCATCAATGCGAAAGGAAAATTCATCAATCGACCGAGTTAAAAATATTTCTGAGAATTTTGTAGAAGTTGTAGGTGATTAACATCCCTGCGGTGATTTCATCCAACTTTGATAAAAAAGAAGCTTGAGCAGTTCAAAACTGGTGTTTATGAACTCGGAGTAGATACGTACGCAGCAATGACATATTCTATAGCGCGGCAACATGCTCTTCACTGCTATATAGGTACATGCAGGGCCTGCGAGAGGGGGGTTCAGGGGGTACATCGTACCCAGGCCCGGGCCTAGTGGGACCCGGGCTCAAGGGGCCCAGAAGAGTTCAGGTTTCCGCGTTAAGTTTTGGTATCGCACCATAACACCGTAATCAAACTTGCCTACAGCAAAAATGTCAGTCAGTCTATTCAGTACTGGTAATTGGATGCTATTTTTGCTACACAGCCTTTAGGGCAACCAAGAGTGGCCTATTTGATTAAAAAAAGAGGAAAATGTATCAAAAGCCATACACTTCACCGAAATTAACGTTTTGTTACATTTCTCTGAGTTGAGAGCCCTAATTCTACAGTATAACAATGTACAAGGGCCCACATTTCCAGAGATCCAAAAGCGTTTCAACCTTAGAGAGCGGAGTCAAAGTTGACGTACTATATTACCAACATTAAGTAACTCACTCTATCTGTATGAGTTTTAATAAGTATTTGGGTTTGTGAAGTCTATGATTGCAGATGACTTCTTAAAACTTTTCAGTAAAATATTTGGATGTGCAATATTAAAGTCATTATATTGTATAATATTGTGTCAATGTCATCATCCCCCATTTCACATATTTTCTTTCATGTATATCACGTTTTCTGCTCGTCAATTTAAGCAAGTTTGTTGCTGGAATGTTGATCAAATGCTGTATTTTACCCTCGAGAAACATAAAAAGTGCTAAAGCTTGCGGAGCTTTGCCCCAGACCCCACTGGGGGAGCTCACAGTGCTCCCCCAACCCCCCTAGCTGGATTTAAACCAATTTTATGTCTAGTTGTGTTTTTTATAGGTCCTAACTGTATGCGAATATCCTTATCCCCTCACTTTTAGATGAAGATTTACACCCATCCGACAAAAATGATTTAATGGCATGGGCCCCAATAAGGCTTGGGGGGCCCAATAAGGTTTGGGGGCCCGGTATCGACCTTCGTACCCCCTGGAAAATTTTCTCTCTGAGGCCCTCAGTACATGTTAAGTAAATGACGCACAATGCGATTCACGTTACACGTATTTTTTCGACGAGTACAACTCCATAACTAAATTATCTTTCAAACTTATTTATTACCTGGTTCGATTTATTAGTTCAATTCTCTGCGCACTATAAATTTAATTCTCAGTATTACTGTTCACTGTCGTAGCAAAATTTATTTTGCTATGCATTGATGCATTAACTGTCCTTCTTGCACTGTGTCGCGGTCGTTGATACTTGGCTAGAGTACAACCTTTAATCCCTAGAATTGCCCACGTCGGCTGAAACAAAAGAACGACTGAGATGTTAATTGACGAATCGAAAATGGCAGTTGACAGTTCCTTTAGCTTCTTGAATCTCAGAAAGCAGCACACCAATCTTAAATAAATTAAAACTTCTATTTAAGATTGAAACAAACCAACTAACTGAGCAAAATCGCTCCACTAACACTTTTTGCTAAACGGCTATACGAACCAACCCCAGATACGCAAACTCGGCTTAACTGCCTACGAAACTCATACCTAAAAATCATTCACTTTTAGAATACTAGAATAAAATTAGAATCAAAACGATCCGCTTATTTATACTAGGCACAAGCTATCGAATATTCTTGAACAATCCATGATACGTCACAATAGAAAAAATACACGAGCTTACGATAAGATTTCAACATGATTATGACGTCACAAACTTCAAGTCTAAATATAGCAATTGAGACAAGTAAACAACTAATTATTCCGGTCACTAATAGAAGACGGTAGAAAATACTAGAAAGGAAATATCTATAATATTCTAAATCAAAAAGGCAGCAAAAGTAGTAAATCAGTCACGTACACATTAAATGCAGCAAATAATCATATCTCAGGCATTCAAAATTATTATTTGTGACACACTGCACGAACTATACTGTGGTCTGTGACCAGATAGCCAACAAATTATTCGTCCTACTAAATGCTAGCACTTTGGGGAAATATCGCGAAAAAACGTCTTTGCGATCTACAATTCAGGCCCGGCGCCAGGATAGCATGCCTGAGGGGGCATAAACAAATTTTGGGGGGCACAAAAACTTTAATACTTCGAATGCGAGAGTATGGACCAAAAACCAAAGGTCTTCATTGCGAAATTCCACGAAATCTGGGGTAAAGACCAAAAAAAAAGGTCTTTATCTCGAAATATGTGCGGATTTTCACGAATTCCAATGTGAAACCACAAGAAAAAGGGTCTTTATTACAAAATCTGCAAAAAAACAGTTCTTGTTCACGAATTCTTGGATGATAACCACTATCTTGGGAGTCTCAGGCCTTGAACTGCACTCCAGTGACACCGAGCCTGTTACTTTCTTTGGGGCACAATCTCGGGAACAATTCTTGCTTGGGGGGCACAAGCAGTGATTTGGGGGAGCTCGACCCCGGAGTGCCCCCGTAGTGTTGGGTTTGCTGCAAGTTTACAGCAATTTATCGAACTGTAACTATCGCATTTTTGTTAAAGAGATACTGCTCGAAGTCGGTTTTGTTGAAGAAATGAGAACTATTTGAGGAAATAAACAGGTGCCTCAAACCTTCTTCCACAATTTTCTTTATTTGCGAAAATACGATTTAATTCGTTTGACTCCGTACCATTGTCAACCCTGCATACGCAATTTTGTGCCATTACAAGAGGCATAATTTTGCAAAAATTCTTGCAAACCAAGAAACGCGATTACCAACTACTAGCAGTGAGTAGCTTAGCTATCACCAAATCTGAAAACTTGGCTATTGTCACTAGAACCTGTAAACCCAGGCTACCAGTACTGATCTACCGTACGCCTTTTGTGATGTCACAAAATTGCGAAAAGCAGGGTTGCCTATAGTACTAGTCAAACGGATTAAAACGTATTTTCGCGAATAAGAGGAATTCGGAATTGTGAAAAAGGTTTGGGGCACGTCTTTATTACCACAAGTAGTTCTCATTTCTTCAATATAACTGATTTCAAACAGTATCTCTTCACAATAACGAAGAATACCTGCATCAAAATCAACTGTCTAGTGTGTATGTGCATTCTGTGCGAGTGAGAAGGGGGTGTCAGAAACCGACTGTCAAGTAGCATAAGCACTTACTACCAGAGGTGGAGTCGAGGACACAAGACTCGAGGCCAAGGCCAAGGACACAAACAAAATCCGAGGCCAAGGACAGCCTTTCCGAGGACAGAACCTCTCGAGGCCAAGGCCAAGGACCAAGGACACAGGCGCAAGCGTTCTCCAAAAAAAAAAAAAGGTCTTCAAAATTTTTTTTCAGGCGATCTCCAATTCATTGGCGTACCGAGAATTTTTGATTGGGGGAGGCTTAACCCACAAATCACATAAAATGACGTCATAAAAATTTTTCCAAAGAGAAAGTACTTGTGGGACAAAGCTTTCATAGGATTGGAAGATCCGAAATCGTTGTTGCCTGTTTGCACGTAACCAGGATTTTGCAAAGGAAGAGGGCTTAAACTAATAGTTGAAAAATGCAAATATCTAACTTAGTAACTTTGAGAACGTCTTGAGAAAGCTAGTGTAACTCAAATGTACCACAGACGGGAGTTTGGGGGCGAAGCCCCCAGCCGTTGGGCGATTTTTTGTAATTTTTTGTGAAAAAAAACTATTTAAATGCAATTGGATCACATTTCGTAAGTGTTCAGAGACATTTGAAAGCACTAGATTTTCGACATTTGAAAGCCAATCGAAAATTGTTTAATCCTCTGTTTACTCGCAATTTAAGTCCAAAACACGTTTAACATCTTTCATTTTTTAGTTAAATTTTAATTGTAAGTGATTTGGTCCAGATAGGGGAAAGTAAGGTGCATTGTCTCTGGCTACATTTTAGCAGTAAATAATAATCCACTCGAAGATTTTCCTTAGAGATTTTTGTTTTGTCATGAAAATAACCAGTTATAGGAGTACATGTTAGGCCAGGGGGCCTAGGCCCCCTCAGTTGAAATTCAATGATTTGTTTAATCAGCATTATCCATGGCTAATTTTTTTTTTAAGTATTTTGTGCGTAAAACCGGCGAGGTTGGAGGTGAAATACTGAATTGTTTTTGAAAAATGGTGCAATAGATGGTTACGTCTACTAACCGTGTTATTGCCGGGCCGGATTTACATCGGGCTAGGCCCCTGGCACTTTGGAGATTTTCGCAACAACTTTCTGCCAAATATAATCGTAGGTGAAGACCAAACAAAATCTTACGATTTCAGCTCGGGGCCCCTAGCTGGTACTGCGTCATATTATAGTAAATACGGCCCTTATTAATGCATTGCGTTCACAAAAAGGATAGATGTGGGCCTGAAATAGCAAATTTTAGGACAAAAACTCTCCAGTTTCTCCGGGTTATACGTTTAAATTGGCTGGCAATAATTGAATTGAGGGGGACCAGGCGCTCCTGGTCTTCAATATTGTCAATTAGTTAAACTGTTGTCAGCGAAAAATGCTAAAAAGAAACTGAAACTGAAGAAACAATAGGCTTTTTTGCCACATTTTTGTCATTGGTGAAATTTCAATTGGGAGGGCCTGCCCCTCCTCCCCTTGCATACGCCTATGCTCCTTGTGAGGAAACCAAAAAAAGTTTGCAAATTTTCCGCGAGGTTTCTGTTGTTTTCCAACAAAATTTCAACTGTTCAAAAATTAGTGCTGTCCTCGAGCCGAGGACAGAGCAATTTTCGAGGACTTGAGGCTTCGAGGCCAAAACCAAGGCCAAGGACTTGAGGCTTCGAGGCCAAGGCCAAGGACTTCAAAATGTGTCCTCCAAGACGTCCTCGAGGCCAAGGACGTCCTCGAGGACTCCACGTCTGCTTACTACTTGCTTTCATATAAAATTGTTCTTGTTCTATGTAGAGTTTTAGTTGCTTGCAATTCTCTTAAAACGATGACAACTGATAAACTTTACCAACGCATTGATTATTATCGTATGTTAATTTACACACAGAGTTTAATTTGGCCCGCCACCAGACCACATCAGTTGTTGAATTTTGGTTTAGAAAAAATAGGACCACGTACGATAAAACTCGCCTTTGTTATGCATATATTATATATGTATAAATGCATAACAACAACAAAACGTCATAAAGGTAGCATTGTTTGTTCCACTATACTAAAATAATGAAGTAGCAAGAGCAGACTGAAAAAAAAAAATTGTTGACTCCAAGCGGTAACGCGTAAAAATTTAAATCGAAAAAAGTCTTGGAAGGAGTTTATTAGCAGTAGCGGCAGCGGGAGAAAATTTGCTTAAAAAACAGCGCTAAAGCGCTGCCGCTTTTTTGAATAAAAAAAACAGCGGCACTTCCGCTTTTCGCTGGTTACGAAAAAAGCAGCAGCGCTGCCGCTACCGCCACCGAAAAAGTAGCGGCGCTAGTAGCGCCGCTGGTGAACAAGTCGCTTTGTAAGAAAGATAACATTTGGCGGAATTCTGAGCTAGCAAGCTTTCGAAACGAGGCTCGCCGAGCTTGGTGAAAACCCATTAAAACAAAACAAGAAAAAGATTGGGAGGCTCAAAAGCTCGGCCTAGCATACTTCAGAAAAGCTGTCAGAAGAGCAAAGCTTTGTAGAGAGCATGAATAGTCAAACACCAACGGCTCAGCTGGTTAAGATTATTTGAAGGAATGAAACGGTGCGTGTTAGCAACGTAATTAAACACAACGGAGATTTCGCGAAGTCTCCACTAGAAACTTTAAACTATCTGCTCGATATCTTATCACCGGGTAGCCAGCAGACAGAAAATCATGCAACCAGGTACGATTTAGTGGACAATCCATTCATGAGACCCGATGTCACTAAAATGATTGCAAACGTATGTTCATTTGAGCGTATGGAAGCAGCTATTAACGAATTTCAACCAATCAAAATTTCAGGGCCATACGGGCTCTATCCTGTGCTGTTGCAGAAAGGTTGGAATCAACTGAAAGGATATTACCACGTCATTTTTTAAGCATGCTTGAGACACAGCTATGTGCCATCGGCATGGAAAGAAGGCACAGGTATATTTCTCCCCAAACCCGTAAAGAAAGCTATTTGAAGCTAAATCCTTCCGTATGATCACTTTAACTTTTTTCCAACTAAAATGGTTGGAAAGATTAAATCTGTATCTTACAGTATTAATGAAGAGAATACCGTGCAGGCAAAGCTTCTGCATCGCAGCACGGACTTCGCGCAGGTATTTCTACGGAAACTGCATTGCATGAATTTGAGCGCCGTGTAGAACACTGACTTGTTAAAAAAAAGCCGACTCGGCTGCAAATGCCAGCTGACCAAACAAAGAAAATTAAGGTATTTGAGAGAAATTTCGAAGGTCAAATTATGGATAAAAAGAATGCTATCAGATCTAAAAGCGTTCTAAATCAGAACACTATCAAGGTTTACACTTACGCCTCGAAACTAAATGGGAGAGTAAGTGCGGGTTTTTATGCAGAATACCCAAACAACTCCCTAAAACAAGCATTTTTTCACCTTCGAATACACATCACTGTGCTCCAGGCAGAAGTCTTAGCTATTCCAGAAGTGGCAAAGAACCTACTTTTGGAAAAAATGCTCAATCAAAGTATTGTGGAATTGTTGTACTGGTGGATCATCAGGCAGCTATCAAATCACTCATAAAGTACACTGTAACATCAATTACAGTGCTCAACTGCATTAGAAACCTAAATCAGTTGGGTAATCAAAACCACGTCAGTATTGCCTGGATTCCTGGTCATGCAGGGGTACATAATAACGAAGTGGCAGACTATGTAGCCAAATCAGGATCTAAATCAAAAATGCATGGTCCTGATCCTTTTATTACAGTCCCGTATGCCAGTTGTGTTAACACGGTTAAGGACTGGTCCACAGATGGATGGAAATCTATGTGGAATAAACATAAAGACTGCTTGAAGATGAAGGAGTTTGTAAGTTGGACGTCCTCACGACTAGCAATACGTCTCCTTAACCTTAAGAGACCTTAATTAAATAGAGTAGTACAAGTTTTAAGTTGGCATTGCAATCTACAGCCGCTCAAGAAAACTACAGGTCGAGCTGAGTCTTCTCTGTGTCCGAAATGTAGCCTAGAGGATGAAACACCAAACCATCATGTTGGCAATTGCAAGCTTCACCAAGATATTTGTGTTAAATATTATGGAATCACCACACACGTTGTTCACCATGTGGTAACGAAATGTTACATTAACAAACTGGCCACGTACTTAAAGGAAGCTCAAAGGCTTTCTAAGTTCGACCAGTAACCAAACAAAACTACAGCAACGTAGCAGCTACAGTTGCAATGAGCCCAAATGAGGCCTACGCAATGTGTAAATGGACTTTACCTAACGGTAACAGATCCGCTTGCACCGCTGCCCATTAATAATACTAGTAATACATAATTTTAATGGTTCAAAAAACGGTGCAGTCCTCAAGCCGAGGACAGAGCAATTTTCGAGGACTTGAGGCTTCGAGGCCAAGGCCAAGAACTTCAAAATGTGTCCTCAAGGACGTCCTCGAGGCCAAGGACGTCTTTGAGGACTACACCTCTGCTAACTAATGTAAGAGAAGCTGGAATTTTGATATATTAATTAGAGCGATAGTTACGTTGAAATCGAAGGTCTTAGTTCCATGATTTAGATCTTCTTCCTTTTCAACTTCTGCTTCCTGAATCCTTGCGTAACAATGCAACTTTGGAAAGTTCCAGAATTTGAAGAAAACAAGTTCACGAGTGAAGAAACAAAAACAATTTTGTCGGTAGCATTTACGAAATACCAAAAGCGTCGTATTGACGACAACCCTGATCGCATGATCTGGGTTCAGCTCGCATCCTGCTGGTCACGTTGTTAATTTGCGTCCTTAGACAAACTTTACGATGATTATCTCTGCTTGGTGGTTTCGAACAATCAGTACATTCAGTGGACAAAAAAATCGAAGAAAGTCACAGGTACTTAGATCATCGGCAAATGGAAAATCCTAAGCTGGTGCGAATTCCTTCAAGCACGAAGTAGTTACCTAGATTATCAAAGTGTGTGCGGATTGTCCAACGGTAAACGTCTGATGCTGCTGTCCTGTGACCAGACAATAAATAATAAATACATGCACTACTACACCTAATTGAGGCTTCCTCAAGAAACATTTTGGTGGTCTCCACACAAATATCCCTAATTTCTAATTTAAGGAAATTCCACGACCAAAATAATCGGAAATCTCAGGAATATATCATTTCCGTAATAGCAACAATCAGTACTCAAATTGTATGGAGGACGCGTCCCCCAATCGAGGGTTAGCATCCTTCCAGCGAGAGTTAGCGTCCCCCATCGACAATTTAGCGTCTCCCCTAACGAGAATTCAGCGCTTCACACTGAAAGAAACCATCTCAACGCTTAGACGTAAAAGAAACATCAAATTGCGGCGGAGACCTTTTTTGCTGATCTTCACTCCAATTCCGGAGCCAAATCCCCTCCAAATTGCGGTGAAGACCTTTTTTTTGGTATTCACTGTAATTTGGGGACAAAATCTCTTTCGACTTTGGATGAAGACCTTTTCTTTTTTTTTTTTTGAGTTTGGTGGAAATTTTCCGTCCCAAATGAAAGAACTTTGAATTTTTCTTAAATTTTGGGCAAAATTTCTGGAGCATTCCAAATCCGTCTGGAAACGGTTGCGCAAGCGTCCCCCTAAGCAACATTTTACAGTTTAATTGCTGGCAGCAATCCATTTTGCTTCTCTGTCTTTAGAGATACGCAAATTTAAGGAATTCGCATCTTCGTTTTAGAAGTGTAATGCTAAGACCCGGGCTACACCTGGCATAAAATCGTGAGCATATCTTAGTCTATTACAATCGACTGGCAGCTTGTATACGCTGGTAAGGCGGTATGCTGGCGTTCCGAATTTCGGTTTAAATAAACTGGTAGTACGTTCAAGATTTTAGTTCCAGTGTTAGAGCGGGCCTAAAAGCTTGACCTTGAAAAGCTACGAAAAATCTCAGCATTAATTTTATATAGGTTTTGTGCTTTCAGTTGATGTAGATACAATGTCGAAAACAAAAAATAATGCTCGCAAAAAGAATGGATAAAAAATAAGTACCGGTAAACATCAGGGAATGGACAAGGAATGGGCATTGGAAATAGATTAGGAATGGACATGGGGGAAAAGATAAAGAATGGACATTAGAATATGGATAAGAAATGGACATTCGGGTTTACAACTACAAATCCATCGTAAACCTTATAATGTCGATTCCTCACCCCTTCTCTTACATCTGTTAGTGAGTCTATTAATCAGTGAGTACATAATCAATAATAGTTTGAAAAACTGAAGTAACTGGGGTTGGTGATGAACTTTTGAAACGAAAAGGCAACCCTGAAGCAGTTGTAGTAGTAGTAGTAATTTATTTCAAAGCCAGCGAAGTTTAAAATCACAATTAAAGCAAAAGCAAAGCATGTTGACGATAATATTTACTGGCAATAGGGAAGAAGCGAAGTGACCAATGTAGTCTTCAAGTCTACTTCTACCCTTATGAATAAAATTACAAAAGTTACGAGAAGGAATTTAGAAAATCTTGGCCAAACAAAGTTTGCATTTAATGCTAACCCAGATCGAGGTTTCATACATATATTTACATTAGAACGAGGTTGCATAACAAGAGAAAAATTAGGACACAGAGAGAAAACAATACAATTTTTATTTACAAACAAACAAAAAAATGGTTCTATTTACATTAGAAAATGGTACAATTACAAGGCACCATAATACACACAGTTTAAGTCAATTAGAATGATTCACAAACACGTACATCTTGTTGTATACAGAGCAAGAAGTTAAACACTATCAAGTCAAATTCTATAGGTCTTTTATGGACAGATAGAACACAAATTTTATAGTCATTCCAATTTAATTGTGGTAACTTTCTAGCAATGAGTATTTCAGTCTAGATTTAAATGTTTTTAGAGATTTAGAATTTTTAATTTCAAGGTCAAGCGAATTTCATATTTTTGGACCTAGATATTTAATAGACCTTTGAAGTTTCAGAGTTTTAAAAAAAGGTACAAAAAAGTTATGTGAGGAGGTAGCTCTGGTTGGTTTAACATGAATATTATTAAGAGCTGTAAAATAATTTTGAAAAGTAGGTGGAAGTTGTCCCGATTTATAGTTGTAAACAAATGCTGCAGTTTCTAGTTTAACTAAGTCTTGTAATTTAAGAATTTTAAGTTTTGCATAGTAAGGAGTTGCTCTATCATTCCACATTCCATTACCTACAATTTTTACTGCTTTGTTTTGAAGAGTAGCTAATTTCTTAAGATACGTTTTATACGTTGAGCTCCAAGTGATTATCCCATATTGAATATGACAGTGAAATAAGGCATAGTACAAACTACATAAGGACGATGTGTTTAAATACATTTTAACTTTCGAAAGGATTCCCACTGCTTTAGATAGCTTGCGGGCCAAGTTGTTAATGTGAGATTCAAAAGACAAGGAATTATCAAAGATAAGACCTAAATATTTTGACATGCTGACAGAAGCAAGATTTGAAACAAATGGAGACGAAATTAAGGATAAATTAGTTCTATGACCTCTACTTTTTGGTTGTATTAATACCAAATTTGATTTTGATAAATTAAGAGTTAGTTTGTTAGCAATCATCCACTTATTTAGTGAAGTAATTTCAGTCGTAATTTTTTTATGAAGATCATTTATATTTTTATCATCTACAATTAAACAGGTGTCATCAGCAAACAGTCTTGGTGTGCAAGAAACACTGGTACTAATATCATTAATATAAACGTTAAAAAGAAGAGGTCCCAATACAGAACCTTGAGGAACACCATAATTAATTTTTTTTAGATTTGATTGGTGATTTTCTAAAGATACGTATTGAAATCTATTTGTCAAAAAAGAAGCAAACAAATCAAGTGTTGGTCCACGGATTCCATAATGTTCTAGTTTGGTTAATAAAGTTTTATTAACCAAACTGCATGAAGCAAATGCATAATACTGTCAGATTCTGGAAGTTTTACAGTATCTGTGGTTAAAAGGGGTGAAGCATCTAGTCACTTTGGTAGTTTACAATAGTTAAAATCGATATATAATTTTTGAAAGGTTTTCTTCTCATTTGAGGCTGCGGTTGCAAAGATATTCGACAAATACACAAAGGTATTCCACGCAAAAACTTTTTGGAAAACCTGAATCTCTTTCTCTGCCAAAATTTCCGGGGAAAACGAAAACTGGATTGCTGCCAGCAATTAAACTGTAAAATGTTGCTTAGGGGGACGCTTGCGCAGCCGTTTGAGGCTGAATATAAATTCTACGCGTCGCAAAGTAATAATTATGTTGTAATTGAAAAATCCTGTTTCAACTTTTATGTTTTTCTTCCTTAATCCAACAGCAAGGATTTTTTGAATGTTATGGAAGCTGTAACCGTCTTGTAAAAACCTGCTTGTTTGACTGGTTGGACGTAGATTGGAACAGTTAGAATCTAATGCTTGCTACAGTGACGAGATAATCACATTGTTGGCATACAATCTATAGTGACACCTTAAATCAACAATTGAAATTCCATAAGTAAGGCCTGCGAGAGGGAGACTCAGGGGTTGCATCTTACCCGAGGCTAGAGGGCCCGGGAGGTCCTATAAGTTCACGTGCACTAAAGTTGTAGTTGTTTCAACACTCAATTAGAGGCAAATCGGTGTGCAGGTTAAAGACTAATAAAGACTTATTTTTTGAGTTTTCACCCAATTTCCGGATTTCGGGTGAAGCCTTTTTCTTTCACTGATCTTGACGAAGGGGCCCGATATCAGTCTTCGTACCGCCTGATAAGATTTCTTTTTCAGGCCCTGTCAGTAGCTGCCCTGGCTATGAAACAACTTCTCCAACATGCCGAAGAATTGACGTTAAATTGAAGAGCACCTTAATTAGACTTGAAATTTTTGTGCAGTGTTCTCGAATCTGATCAAAACGTTTGTTTAGAAGACAAGGTGCGATTTTCAGTCGAATCATTTGAAGTTCTTAAAAATGGCACCCAAGGCTCATCTGGCTTGTTTTGTTGAATACGAGAAAGTGAAAGAGGAACCAATAAACTGAAAAATAAAAGCGAAATCCTTAGTCGGCAGCATGGCCAAAAGAGTAAAGGCGTCGTTTGCGCTACAACTCTAATCACATGTTTGGGTTAAAACCGCAACCTGGTCACAATCTTGGATAAGACGCTTTAGAATGATTATCTTTGTTTGTTGGCTACGAACAAGCACGAAATTCAGTAGGCAAATGTTCGAAGAAATCCATAGGAACATATGAATCAGAGGAAACTTTTAAGCAGCAGGTGAAAATTCTTTCAAAGCACAAAGTTGATATTGCAATGAAAAGTGTGCGGATCATCCAAGAGTTAGCGTATGACGCTGTTCGGTGACTGGAGGATAATTAAGTAGTTAAATATGCACCATACACAACAACCACAACAACAATACCAGTCAGTTGAAATGCACCATGACAATTCAATAGATTAAAACAGAGACTTAGCGTAGTGCAACACATAAGCAGCTAGAAAACTTCTAAAAGTTTAATTAATCATTGAATTATTTTAAATTCTTATTTACAAGGCAATAAAAATACAACCTGAACAAGTCTATAATACATTTGTTGCAGAAAAACAACCATGCTGATACTTATTAGGCTAAGACATCTAAAACTTTATCATACTGTAGATTTTTTGGAAGAGTAAGTTTGTATTGAATCCGAAAATGTAAAAGTGCTTCGTGCTCAGTGAAACAATTCGTCTCTGTGAGCCTATTCTTTTTGAGCATATTTTTGCGATCTTATAAATGACAATTCGCCATCATCGTTTTTGTTAGTGTTTTTGTTGTAGCTTTGTCGTTTAACCCCATAAAAATTTGAACCTTTCAAGCTCGGACTGCTCTGAAATTACATGCAGTGCTGAACAAAATTTTCAAACTTATTTAATTTGAGTAAAATATATCCAGCATTCGATATCTTTGCAATGGAGGAGGAAAAGTTGTTTGATGAAGAGCTGCGGCTCGCTGAACAAATGAAACAAAGTTATTGCAAGGAATTGGTCGGAGAGCAACTGAAGGAAACAGATCCTGAAAAATCAGCTGAAATTCTCCACAAAATTGCTTTAATTTATAAACAGCGAAGCCCTGACAAAATTTCATTGGTCAGATGCGTTGGTTTGTTGAATGCCGCCATTCTTCGAAATCCTTCAAATATTTCTCAAATCAAATCAGATCTCATTGATGTTTGCAAACATGTATTAGAGCAGGCGAATGCAAATAACTGCAATGCAGGAATTGTTGTTGCTAAAGCAAATACAGTTAAGGACGAAATTAAAAAACTAAGAAATAATGTAGATAATTTCCTACAGAAACTCAGATCAAGCAACATTAAAACTGAAGTTCTAAGAGAATTACAAGTTCGCAAAGCAGAAGCAATTCAATTCATCAACAAAACAATTGCAAACAAATACAAACAAATCATGGCAGACATAAGCAATTTTTGTTTGGACATAATGGGAAAGCCTCCATGCGAGTATTCAATTGTTGGAATGGGATCTTTGGCAAGAAGCGAAATAACACCCTACTCAGATTTTGAACACATCATTCTTTTGTGTGATGACGAAAACTATGTGCAACATCTAGAATACTTTCGCTGGTATTCAGTCATATTTCATGTCATCGTTTTGAATTTGCAGGAGTCTATCATTCCCAGTTTAAACATTAAAAGTCTAAGTTGGTGTTTTGATGCTCACACCCCACGAGGAGTATCTTTTGATGGTATGATGCCACATGCGTGTAAGTTTCCATTAGGTAGGTTTCAAAAAACTGAAAAAAAACATTTGTGACTGAACTCATTAAGCCAGTCAGTGAGATGTTGAAATATTTGAGTTCTGAAGAAGACCTCAAAAATGGATATCACTTGGCTGACATTCTGACAAAAACATGTTTTGTATTTGGAAACGAGGACATTTTTGATCAGTTTGTTAACAGGGTTAGAACGTATTTGAGTAGCAAATCTAAACAAGACAGATTTCACGAGATAGAGCAACAAGTTAGAGATGATCTGGACAAATTTTCTACACGATTTCGACTTGCTAATTTGAAATCACAAAACTCAATCAACATTAAACAATTGGTTTATCGAAGCAGCACATTATTTGTAGCAGCTTTGGCTTCTATACATAATGTGTTTGAAAGTTCATGTTTCGACATCATTCAAGTAATGGCTAGCAGGAACATTATATCGCAAACAACAAAAGTCAAATTATCGTACGCGGTAGCAATAGCATGTGAAATGAGACTAACGGTATACATGGAAAAGAAGTCACAGTGCGACAATCCGATTAAATTTAATGAAACTGATGAAAACATCAAGAAATTTCTAAGTATTGTTGGAGCTAAAAACACAATAAACTACTTTCAAATTGCATACTGTTTGCAACGGGAAGTTGCAAAACAGCTTAATTTATCGAAACTGCGTTTTTATTCTGATCCGCAACTAATCAACATCACATTAGGGATGGCTTTTGGAATGGAATTTACTCACGTAATTTCTAATATAACTTTTCAGTTTGCTTGGAATGTAAAAGATTTTAATTTTGATGATTGTATTGAAAATCTCGAAACCAAATGTTATTTAAATTATGACATCATCAAAACCGACTTTCAAATAAATAAAAAAATAATTGCAAATTTAGCAAATCATCTATTCAAAGTAAAAATGTTTGATGAAGCTTTGGAATTGTACGAACAGCTTCTGGTTGTTTCCAACAAAGACAATAGTGAAAAAAACACAAATCGAGCAACAGCTCTGATTTACATGAAAATCGGTCTTTGCATGGCAAATTTGCAAAAATGCAGCAAAAGTGCAGACAGTTTTCAAAATGCAATAAAAGTATTTCAACTTACATGTCTTGATCAAGAAACAGACAAAGAACTTGCGAGTGCGTTCAACGAGCTTGGTTCAGCTTTGGTAACAATCCATCAACATGACGGTGCTCTAATTTATTTGCAAAGATCGATGGAAATTCAACAGAAAACAACTAGTAATTTCAAAAAAGATGCTAGTATGGCAAACATACTCAACAATTTTGGAAGATGTTTGATGAACATGCAGCAATATAACGATGCTTTGATTCATTTCAAGCAATCACTTGAAATCAAAAAAAATGTTTCACTTGATCTGAGAACAGACGGTAATGTGGCCGGTACTCTTAATAACATTGGAAACTGTTTGAGGAACATGCAGCAATATAACGATGCTTTGATTCATTTCAAGCAATCACTTGAAATCGACAAAAATGTTTCACTTAATCTGAGAACAGACGGTAATGTGGCCAGTACTCTTAATAACATTGGAAACTGTTTGACGGACATGCAGCAATATAACGATGCTTTGATTCATTTAAAGCAATCACTTGAAATCTACAAAAATGTTTCACTTGATCTGAGAACAGACGGTAATGTGGCCGGTACTCTTAATAACATTGGAAACTGTTTGAGGAACATGCAGCAATATAACGATGCTTTGATTCATTTCAAGCAATCACTTGAAATCAAAAAAAATGTTTCACTTGATCTGAGAACAGACGGTAATGTGGCCAGTACTCTTAATAACATTGGAAACTGTTTGAGGAACATGCAGCAATATAACGATGCTTTGATTCATTTCAAGCAATCACTTGAAATCTTCAAAAATGTTTCACTTAATCTGACAACAGACGGTAATGTGGCCACGACTCTTAATAACATTGGAAACTGTTTGACGGACATGCAGCAATATAACGATGCTTTGATTCATTTCAAGCAATCACTTGAAATCAAAAAAAATGTTTCACTTGATCTGAGAACAGACGGTAATGTGGCCGCTACTCTTAATAACATTGGAAACTGTTTGAGGAACATGCAGCAACATAACGATGCTTTGATTCATTTCAAGCAATCACTTGAAATCCTCAAAAATGTTTCACTTAATCTGACAACAGACGGTAATGTGGCCACGACTCTTAATAACATTGGAAACTGTTTGATGGACATGCAGCAACATAACGATGCTTTGATTCATTTCAAGCAATCACTTGAAATCGACAAAAATGTTTCACTTAATCTGAGAACAGACGGTAATGTGGCCAGTACTCTTAATAACATTGGAAACTGTTTGACGGACATGCAGCAATATAACGATGCTTTGATTCATTTCAAGCAATCACTTGAAATCAAAAAAAATGTTTCACTTGATCTGAGAACAGACGGTAATGTGGCCATAACTCTTAATAACATTGGAAACTGTTTGACGGACATGCAGCAATATAACGATGCTTTGATTCATTTCAAGCAATCACTTGAAATCTACAAAAATGTTTCACTTGTTCTGAGAACAGACGGTAATGTGGCCATAACTCTTAATAACATTGGAAACTGTTTGATGGACATGCAGCAATATAACGATGCTTTGATTCATTTCAAGCAATCACTTGAAATCTACAAAAATGTTTCACTTGATCTGAGAACAGACGGTAATGTGGCCAGTACTCTTAATAACATTGGAAACTGTTTGAGGAACATGCAGCTATATAACGATGCTTTGATTCATTTCAAGCAATCACTTGAAATCAAAAAAAATGTTTCACTTAATCTGACAACAGACGGTAATGTGGCCAGTACTCTTAATAACATTGGAAACTGTTTGATGGACATGCAGCAATATAACGATGCTTTGATTCATTTCAAGCAATCACTTGAAATCAAAAAAATGTTTCACTTAATCTGAGAACAGACGGTAATGTGGCCATAACTCTTAATAACATTGGAAACTGTTTGACGGACATGCAGCAATATAACGATGCTTTGATTCATTTCAAGCAATCACTTGAAATCAAAAAAAATGTTTCACTTGATCTGACAACAGACGGTAATGTGGCCAGTACTCTTAATAACATTGGAAACTGTTTGATGGACATGCAGCAATATAACGATGCTTTGATTCATTTCAAGCAATCACTTGAAATCAAAAAAAACCTGTCGCCAAATCCGAAAAAAGACGGTGAAGTAGCGGCCATTCTCAACAGCATTTTGTATTGTTTGCAAAAATTACATGACGTTGGCAGAAAATCGTTAGATTTTTTGCCCTTCATATTATGCCGTAGTGAAGATTTTGATTCGTAATGCTTTGATTTGATTGAATCTTGATAACGTAAAAGTCGACAGTGGCCACCATAAGTACAAAATTGCTGGCTTGTGAATGACTTTGTTTGTGAATACCAATTAACTGAGCAATGCAGCAAAAATAAGGCCTATTCAACGGCTTGTTGAATTCCATTTCAAGGCTTGATTTTTAGCAAAGCTGATTGAAAGCTCTGCAATCAAAGCTATTTGACGAAATGGTTTTCTTTATTGTTTTGCATTGTTAGTTGCTAACCAATCGCAATATTTTCATTCGAAACAATCACCCAAAATTTTGATAAACACCCTACTTGATCGATAAGCAAATTTTGAAATAGTTATCACTCTTAATATCATTGATTTGGATTTATTTTTTGAGGATTCAAAGCAAATGAATGCATTTCTTCGATGTTATTTTTTATGCATAAAGGTGTTGTGCAATGCAATGCTTGGTGTTTCAATTTACGTCACTCTCTCTAAATAACGTTGGAGAACTGGAGACTTTTAATAGATGTAATCCGCTCTTTTTATCAATACATTTTTAAAATTAGGAAAGCTACATAATTTACCGCGTATTTTTTAAAGTTAGGAAAGCTACATAACTTACCGCGTATGTAGTGGGAACGACCGACGCTCGCGTCGCTTGTTGTTTTGTTTTTACCCGGCCATTTTCAAACTAACGAGTGCGAAGTTTTAGACTTTTGCTTATAATTTGAGAACGGTTGGATCTAGTTGCATGAAATTTTGACAAACGTTTGAGATTATTGAGTTGTATGTTTGCAACATAGTTTGAGGTAATTTGTCGCGTGATTTTGGTTTTAGGAACAGAAAACCGCCACAAAAATTTTGGCGTAGAAAGCGGTCTCAGTCATAAACGGCTTATGTATGGCAAAAAATATTTCATATGGTTATGTCTTAAGATACCCTTTTATCCCTACCAACCCACTTTTGGCCGCGATGAGCTTTGTTTTTTTTCTTTTTTTGTTCTTTTTTTGTCATTTTCATATCCTCTGTTTTCTTCCTAAACCTTGTACGCTCTTCGTCTGAATCACAAAACAACGAAATCTATTTTTTGTGTAAAGTTGTTGAGCTGAAAACATAATTTTGTCTCCAGAAAGTTTTTGGGGCCACTGCCCCGAGACCCCCCAAAATGGGGCCCAAAAATCAATTTTTTGAACAGCTCAAGCTAGTGCTCCACTTTTATTTGAAATCAGTAGATATTTAACACACAAATATTTTGACATAGTTTGGGAGTAGCATCTTTTCGAGGACTCCCCGCATGGATCCCCCAAAATCAATTTTTTGAACGGTTTAATGTAGTGTCGCAGTTTTTTTCAATAACGGTAGATATTTAAGCGACAATTATTTTGACCTAGTTTGGGGGTACCACTTCCCCCCCGGAAACTCCTCAAATGGACCTACCCAAAAATTAAATTAGGCCTATTGAATAGCTTAAGTTAGGGAGCCAGGGGGGAGATCACGAGCTCATCTCGTTAAGCATTCTCGCTCGCACATGACGTATAATCTCGGTGTGGTAACTGAGAGCGATCACGAGATTTTTCTCGCTCGTAAAACTTGTGTTTTTCTCTCGGAAAGCCAAGAGAAAGTCAGAGCACTCGTACAGCAGCTTTTTATTGCAAACCGAGTCTGAAAATGGCTGCGTTTTTAGCACTTCGAAGTGTCCGTAGAAAACAAAAACAATGTAGACAAGAAAATCCATTGCAGAGGCCTGAAAACGAGCTTATTTATGAATACCGACTGAATAAAGCTGCTATTATGGAACTTTGCAATCTGTTAAGAGAGGATTTAAAACCAGCGCTATGTAGCTCAAGAGTTTTGACGGTGGAGCAACAGGTTTTGATATCATTGAAGTTGCTAGCTTCAGGCAGTTTTCAAAGTTCAGCCAAAGATAATATAAACGTGGCACAATCTACTGTTAGTTGGACGCTCTCTCGATTTATGGATAGCTTGCTTTCCAAAAAGAAAGAATTTATTTACATGCCGGACAGTGTTTATGCTGAGGAAATTAAGCTCCAATTCTACTTGCTCGGGAGATTTCCAAGTGTTATGGGAGGTAATGTCTGAAGAAAAAGACCCTAGTATTTGCCTTCGTTGCGATTCAACAGCATTTACTAGGGCATTTATCTCAGCTTCCGACCATTTAGGAGCTCTTTTTTTAACTGCTTTTAATTTTTCCATCTTTTGTTTCCTTAACGGTACCAAAACCAAGTCCAAATCAAAACAAAGAAACTCAAAGATTATGTTTTTCTTTCCGCGTCCACGTGCAGAGTGTCCAAAGTACAGAAGAATCCAAGACGCATATTCCTTTTTTCTCAACTTTTTGACGCAAACTCTCACTTTTGCGTCAAACCTTAAGAGGCGATTAAGAGAAATACTCATGATATCAAAACACCCTCGCTCGTAATTCCCTCGCTGTTTGTCCTTGCACACACCGAGAAGCTGTAACGAGCGAGAAAAAAGTCGTGATCCCGCCCCAGTTTATTTTTTCGATATCAGTAGATGTTTAAGAAACAACTATTTTGACATCGTTTGTGGAAACCGTCTCGCCGGGAACATGAACCCTCCATAACCCATTTTTTGGACAGCTTAACCTAGGGTGCCAGTTTTTTTGAAATTTGTAGATATTTGCGTCGGCAGTTTAAAGGGGTGGCTCCTCAACAAGATTTCATCTAGGTGAAAATATGAAAATGTTGGCAACACTGTTATGACTTGTGTGTCTCAAAATGGTAATTTCAAAGCGGCCATTTACTTGCAGTATAGATACAGACTCTGGCGCGTAGCCAGAAATGCGCAATGAGGGGGCTGTTTGGGGGGTTTGGGGGCGGAGCCCCCACCCGCCGGAGGCCAATGGGGGTTTGGGGGCTTTGCCTTCAGCGCTCGAAAATTTTGCATTTTTTTGCAAAAATAACTTCAATTTAGGGCTATTTTGATTAAAAAATAACGCTTTTAAAACGTGGCTTAGAAATTGGCAGTGCAAACAAGATTAAACTGATGGCATAAATAGGCTATTTGGATGGTGGCTAATGATAAAATGTTAGTTCTCTTGTTTAGATGCTGGTAAATTATAAAATGGAATAGTTTAATAAAACTCACACGGAGTAATTTATTTGGTACACAGTTGATAGAGAAAAATAATTGGGGGGGGGCTAATGAAAAGATATTTGAGAGAAATAATTGGTAATTACCTAATACTGAATAGCGCCCCCCCCCCTATTCCTTACTCTGTAGTATATTTGTTGGTGACACCTATGTTTAGCAGTTTTGCATTTTTACACTTGCGATCAAATGTGATTGCTTATTTCTTACCATTTTTTAATGTTTTCATTTATTTGTTGGTTTTATTTTTGACAAATTAGCCCCTCCCCCTGAACATATGTTTCAAAAGATGTTTTAAATCACTATTTAGTCCACTCCAGTGCATAAAACAGTCTCAAAAGTGCTAAAAACGTAGTGTTTTCCCATTTTGCATTTTGGTCGACATGCCAATGGGGTGAGGCTATAGCCCCCCCCTGGCTACGCTACTGTACAGACATACGGTTTACTGTACATATACGCTACAAAAATTTTTATTTAAATTGCTTACCTGCAAAAAGCACACCAATTTTTTTAATACTTTACAGTGTTAAAATTATAAAAAATAATCTACTTTGTTCTTACCACGTGACTAAAGACCTAATTTCAATCTAATTTTTCTTTGTGCATTTTTGTTTGATTAATTATTGGTTTTTCCAGTCCTGTGACTTAAATAGAAAAAGTTGTTTGTGATTGTCTAATCAGTGCTTGTCAAATTGCTGGGTAATTATTCTTTGTTAAAAAATAAGCTGTTAACTGTAATTAACGCATCTACTAGGACATGGACTTTTAAATTGTATTAAGAAGTTCATAACTACCACCGTCTTTCACGAATCGTTTACCTTTGTGTTAGAAGGTCTTCTGCATTATTTGTTTTTTGAGTCGACTTCAGTTCGCAAGCAGGCAATTTTAGTTTATAATTTGTGGCTCTTGGGTGCTAGAAGAAGGCGATCTAGCACGTGCTATCACTGCTATACTGTAATACTGATTCAATCGTGCTTGGAGCTTTGGAGCTAACACTGACTAGCAAGGATTAAAGTGAACAGTGTCAATTGTTGTGAAACGTGTTTAAGCTGCGAACTTGGGAAAATTGCGTTTTGCAACCCCCTTCCTTTGGATTTTGATTATTGACTGTGGGGAACAGTCATATGACGTTAAAAAAAGGCCCAGAACTAGTTTTCACATCAATCTAAAGACTGTTTCGCATCCTGCATTGTTTATTTATTTATTATAACAATAAATTTTATCAAAAACTCGTTAATTCAAGTGTGCAGCTAGTCCAAGGAGAGAGTGATTGGGGAAGTTTGGCGTAGCTCTCCTGCACGTTACTTCGTATTTTAGTTATAAAACTCTGTACCGCTGTCGTGCGAGGAACACAAAACAGTCCTGGTTTTCAAGTTGTAGCAGATCTCCATTTAAAAACTCACCATTCAAAGAAAAACTGTTCGCAAATCAAAACACGCAGTTTTTTATTTGCTTTAGTCGTTTAATTTTGATCTGCTTGCATTTAACTGGCAGGAAAAACGTCAAACGGCTGGCGCTCGATTTTGCCATCAAACTGTTTGTGCCAGGTTGGCCGCTCGACTCAAAGACTTAATATAACTTCGCGGTCTTCCTTCTGCATTCGGAATTTATACTTCTGCTGTTTTACGTTTATTCTTTATTTTGTCTATACTTGTGCGGTAAAAAATAAATTTTCCTTACCTTACCTTACCCTGTTCGTATTTTTACAAAACAAAATTACAAAACAAAAACAGCATTATTATTTGCATTTTTGTGTATGATGTACTTTGCTTTGCACCCCAAAGATATGTTTCAAACATTTTTTTAAAAGTCAGTTTTTTTTGATTTTATATATTTTTTGATAAAATTGCTAGTAGTCAATCTTTTGAAACAATGCGCGGTGATCTACAGCAGTAAAAGCACTGTTATTTTTATTGTCATCATTTTATCTTTTACAACTTATAGGAGCACCCGATGAATTCTTAGGACGAAACAGAGTGTTGCGCTTTTAACCTTTTATGTGTTTTTTATAATTATATTTTTTGATGAAGATATATTGTCCGTTTTGAATCTACAGGCAGATTTTTTTGTATATGTACTTTAACACATTTGACTTTACTTATGTTTTCAAATATTGAAAATTGAGCGTGGCGTTTGATGTTTTATTTAATATATCTTATTTTTTATGGATCATTCTGAAAAACTTCGTTGTTTCTCGAAGTACTTTTGTTTTTTGCTCCTGAGTTTTAGTTTTGCAGTTTATTTGCTCAGTTAAAAATGCTAATCTACGTATGTTTTTTATTAATTCATTTGTGTGTATTATTCTGATATTGCGTCTGTTTAACTTCACCAGAGCAAAGCATAGTTTTTGATTTCTGTTTGCAAGTCTTCCGTCAGGCCGGGCCAGTAGACGGTAAGCTGCTTTGCATCCATGGAAAGCAAATATCAAGACAGTGTCTACCCAAGGACAATTACGCACAGGCAGCTAAGCGATTTGGAAATGAAACTTGGAGACAGCAATCTTATGAACTCTAATCCTAAAGTTTATTAAAGTAGCTGCACTGCTGGTCTGTATCTTTGATAGTATCTCAGTGCAGCTGGCCCAGTATGGTATTTACACACTTGTTTCAAACTT